>VMRM01000041.1:1801436-2401436 GCA_010277075.1 Poeciliopsis retropinna
TTTGACTTTTCCATAGTATAGTATGTCGTTTTTTTTGACATTTTTAACGCCATGGTATAGTATGTCGTTTTTTCGACATTTTTGACTCCATAGTATATTATGTCGTTTTTTTTTAATTTTGACTCCATAATATAGTATGTCGTTTTTTTGAGATTTTTCACGCCATTGTATAGTATGTCGTTTTTTTCATATTTTTCACGCCATAGTATAGTATGTCGTTTTTTTCCATTTGTGACTCCATAGCATAGTATGTCGTTTTTTTGGCATTTTTCACGCCATAGTATAGTATTTCGTTTTTTTGACATTTTTGACGCCATAGTATAGTATGTCGTTTTTTTTTATATTTTTCAAGGCATAGTATAGTGTGTCGTTTTTTTGACATTTTTGACGCCATAGTATAGTATGTCGTTTTTTTGACATTTTTGACAACATAGTATAGTATGTCGTTTTTTTGACATTTTTCATTCCATAGTATAGCATGTCGTTTTTTTTGACATTTTTAACGCCATGGTATAGTATGTCGTTTTTTCGACATTTTTCACGCCATAGTATAGTATTTCGTTTTTTTGACATTTTTCACGCCATAGTATAGTATGTCGTTTTTTTGACATTTTTCACGCCATAGTATAGTATGTCGGTTTTTTGACATTTTTGACTCCATAGTATAGTATGTCGTTTTTTTGACATTTTTGACTACATAGTATAGTATGTCGTTTTTATGTCGTGAAAAATCTCAAAAAAACGACATACTATACTATGGCGTGAAAAATGTCAAAAAAAGGACATACTATACTATGGAGTCAAAAATGTCGAAAAAACGACATACTATACTTTGGAGTGAAAAATGTCAAAAAAACGTCATGGTATACAATTGCGTCAAAATTGTCAAAAAACGACATACTATACTATGGTGTCAAAAAACGACATTCTATTCTATGGCGCCAAAAATTTCAGAAAAATGACACCACTGTATGGCGTCAAAAAATTTTCAAAAAATGACATACTATACAATGGCGTGAAAAATGTCAAATAAACGACATACTATACTACGGAGTCAAAAATGTCAAAAAAACGACATACTATACTATGGCGTGAAAAATGTCAATAAAACGACATACTATGGAGTCAAAAATGTCAAAAAACGACATACTATACTATGGCATGAAAAATGTCAAAAAAACGACATACTATACTATGGAGTCAAAAATGTCAAAAAAACGACATACTATACTATGGCGTGAAAAATGTCAAAAAAACGACATACTATACTATGGAGTCAAAAATGTCAAAAAAACGACATACTATACTATGGAGTCACAAATGTAAAAAAACGACATACTATGGTATGGCGTGAAAAATGTAAAAAAAAAACGATATACTATACTATGGAGTCACAAATGTCAAAAAACGACATACTATACTACGGAGTCAAAAATGTCAAAAAAACGACATACTATAATATGGCGTGAAAAATGTCAATAAAACGACATTCTATGGAGTCAAAAATGTCAAAAAAACGACATACTATACTATGGCATGAAAAATGTCAAAAAAACGACATACTATACTATGGAGTCACAAATGTCAAAAAAACGACATACTATACTATGGCGTGAAAAATGTCAAAAAACGACATACTATACTATGGAGTCAAAAATGTCAAAAAAAACGACATACTATAATATGGCGTGAAAAATGTCAATAAAACGACATTCTATGGAGTCAAAAATGTCAAAAACGACATACTATACTATGGAGTCAAAAAAGTCAAAAAAACGACATACTATAATATGGCGTGAAAAATGTCAATAAAACGACATTCCATGGAGTCAAAAATGTCAAAAAAACGACATACTATACTAGGATAAAAATGTCAAAAAAACGACATACTATAATATGGGTAAAAATGTCAATAAAACGACATTCTATGGAGTCAAAAATGTCAAAAAAACGACATACTATACTATGGCAGAAAAATGTCAAAAAAACGACATACTATACTATGGAGTCACAAATGTCAAAAAAACGACATACTATACTATGGCGTGAAAAATGTCAAAAAACGACATACTTATATGAGTCAAAAATGTCAAAAAAAAAACGACTACTATACTATGGCGTCACAAATGTAAAAAACGACATTACTATGGCGTCAAAAATGTGAAAAAACGACATACTATACTATGGGTAAAAAAGTCAAAAAAACGACATACTATAATATGGCGTGAAAAATGTCAAAAAACGCATTATCATGGCGTCAAAAATGTCAAAAAAACGACATACTATACTATGGCGTGAAAAATGTCAAAAAAAACGACATACTATACTATGGAGTCAAAAATGTCAAAAAAACGACATACTATACAATGGCGTGAAAAATGTCAAAAAAACGACATACTATACTATGGAGTCAAAAATGTCAAAAAACGACATACTATACTATGGCGTCAAAAATGTCAAAAAAACGACATACTATACTATGGCGTCAAAAATGTCAAAAAAACGACATACTATGGCGTGAAAAATGTCAAAAAACGACATCTATGTTTATGAGTCAACAAATGTCAAAAAAACGCATACGTATACATGGCCATTTAAAATGTCAAAAAAACGACATACTATACTATGGAGTCAAAATGTCAAAAAAACGACATACTATACTATGGCGTGAAAAAAGTAAATAAAACCGACATACTATACTATGGAGTCAAAAATGTCAAAAAAACGTCATGGTATACAATGGCGTCAAAAATGTCAAAAAAACGACATACTATACTATGGTGTCAAAAAACGACATTCTATTCTATGGCGCCAAAAATTTCAGAAAAATGACACCACTGTATGGCGTCAAAAAATTTTCAAAAAATGACATACTATACAATGGCGTGAAAAATGTCAATAAAACGACATACTATACTATGGAGTCAAAATGTCAAAAAAACGACATACTATACTATGGCGTGAAAAATGTCAAAAAAACGACATACTATACTATGGAGTCAAAAATGTCAAAAAAACGACATACTATACTATGGCGTGAAAAATGTCAAAAAAACGACATACTATACTATGGAGTCAAAAATGTCAAAAAAAACGCATTATACAATGGCGTCAAAAATGTCAAAAAAACGACATACTATATAATGGAGTCACAAATATCAAAAAAACGACATACTATACTATGGCGTAAAAATGTCAAAAAAACGACATACTATACTATGGCATCAAAAATGTCAAAAAACGACATACTATACTATGGAGTAAAAATGTCAAAAAACGACATACTATACTATGGAGTCAAAAATGTCAAAAAAACGACATACTATACTATGGCGTGAAAAATGTCAAAAAAACGACATACTATACTATGGAGTCAAAAATGTCAAAAAACGACATACTATACTATGGAGTCAAAAATGTCAAAAAAACGACATACTATACTATGGAGTCACAAATGTAAAAAAAACCGACATACTATGGTATGGCGTGAAAAATGTAAAAAAAAAAACGATATACTATACTATGGAGTCACAAATGTCAAAAAAACGACATACTATACTATGGAGTCAAAAATGTCAAAAAAACGATACTATACTATGGAGTCACAAATGTCAAAAAAACGACATACTATACTATTGCGTGAAAAATGTGAAAAAAACGACATACATACTATGGCACGAAAAATGTCAAAAAAACAACATACTATACTATGGAGTCACAAATGTCAAAAAAACGACATACTATACTATGGCGTGAAAAATGTCAAAAAACGACATACTATACTATGGAGTCAAAAATGTCAAAAAACGACATACTATACTATGTGGTCAAAAATGTAACAAAAAACGACATACTATACTATGGCGTCAAAAATGTAACCAAACAAAAAAGAATACTATACTATGGGTCAACAAATGTCAAAAAAACGACATACTATTCTATGGAGTCAAAAATTCAAAAAGAACCATTTATCTTTAAAAGAATACTATACCGTCAAAATGTCAATAAAACGACATACTATACTATGGCGTCAAAAATGTCAAAAAACGACATACTATTCTATGGCGCCAAAAATTTCAGAAAAATGACACCACTGTATGTCATCAAAAATTTAAAAAAACCGACATACTATACTATGGCGTGAAAAATGTCATAAACGACATACTATACTTTGGCGTCAAAAATGTAAAAAAAAAAGACATACTATACTATGGTGTCAAAAAACGACATCTATACTATGGCGCAAAATTAGAAATACTACTCACTATGGCGTCAAAAATGTCAAAAAAACGACATACTATACTATGGCGTCAAAAATGTCAAAAAAACGACATACTATACTATGGCGTCAAAAATGTCAAAAAAACGACATACTATACTATGGAGTCAAAAATGTCAAAAAAAACGACATACTATACTATGGCGTGAAAAATGTAAAAAAACGACATACTATACTATGGTCAAAAATCGTAAAAAAACGACATATATACTATGGGTCAAAAATGTAATAAACGACATACTATACTTTGGCGTCAAAATGTCAAAAAAAACATACTATACTATGGTGTCAAAAATGTCAAAAAACGACATACTATACTATGGCGCCAAAAATTTCAGAAAAATGATACCACGTATGCAGTCAAAAATGTAAAAAAAAACGACATACTATACTATGGCGTGAAAAATGTCATAAACGACATACTATACTTTGGCGTCAAAAATGTCAAAAAAAAAACATACTATACTTTGGTGTCAAAAATGTCAAAAAACGACAAACTATACTAAGGCGTCAAAAATTTTAGAAATCTGACATACCGCTGTATGGCGTCTAAAATTTAATTTTCAAAAAATTGACATACCATACTATGGCGTCCAAAAAAAAAAAGACATACTATACTATGGCACCAAAAATGTAAAAAAAAACGACATACTATACTTTGGGGTCAAAAATGTCAAAAAAAAACGACATACTATACTATGGCGTCAAAAATGTAAAAAAAATATTATACTTTGGGTCAAAACAATAAAAATACTTGCATAAAAATGTATAAAATGTAAAAACGACATAATATACTACGGAGTCAAAAATGTGAAAAAAACGACATACTATACTTTGGGGTCAAAATGTCAAAAAAAAACGACATAGTATACAATGGTGTCAAAAATGTAAAAAAAACTGACATACTATACTATGGGTCAAAAATGTAAAAAAAACGACATACTATACTATGGAGTCAAAAATGTAAAAAAAAACGACATACTATACTATGGCGTCAAAAAGTCAAAAAACGACATACTATACTATGGCGTCAAAAATGTCAAAAAAAACGACATACTATACTATGGAGTCAAAAATGTCAAAAAAACTACATACTATACTATGGAGTCACAAATGTCAAAAAAACGACATACTATACTATGGCATGAAAAATGTAAAAAAAAACGACATACCATACTATGGCGTCAAAAATAAAAAAAATGACATACTATACAATGGCGTCAAAAATGTCAAAAAACCGACATACTATACTATGGAGTGAAAAATGTCAAAAAAACGACGTAGTATACTATATCGTCAAAAATGTCATAAACGAAATACTATTGTGTCAAAAATGTCAAAAAACGACATACTATACTATGACGTCAAAAATTTAAAAAAAAAAGACATACCGCCGTATAGTGTCAAAAATTTAAAAAAAATGACATACTATACTATGGCGTCAAAAATGTCAAAAAAACGACATACTATACTATGGCGTCAAAAATGTAAAAACAACAACGTACTATACTATGGCGTCAAAAATGTCAAAAGAACCAACATATTATACTATGGCTTCAAAAACGTCACAAAGAAACGACATACCGGTATGGCGTCAAAAATATTTAAAAAAAAACGACATACTATATTGAAAACGACATACTGCGGTACGGTGTCAAAAATGTTAAAAAAAAAAAACAAGACGTTATAGTATAGTATGTAATTTTTTTGACATTTTTGATGTCATTGTACGGCAAGGGTGAGCAACTCCAGGCCTTGAAGGCCGGTCTCCGGCAACTTTTACATGTGTTCCTACTTCAGCACACCTGAGTCAAATACTGAGGTGACTAGCAGGACTCTGGAGAACCTGACTGCATTTAGGAAGTGATTCAGCTGTTTGATTCAGCTGTGTTGAACCAGGGAGACTTTGACGTCATTGTATAGTATGTCATTTTTCGACATTTTCGATGTCATATGCATATAGAGATGAGTATTTTATAAATTTGTCGGCTGATGGAACCCCTGGCATTCATGAAAGGTCGTCATTGACGTACTTGACGCCTTTATTGACTACACGACGCGTGGCTGTCTCCACAGTTGGTATGTCCAGAAAAAATCTGCAAGTGAGTCCAGCTATAATCATGTATTAATGTGCATGCATGGCCTCATGTGTGGTCTGCGTGAGGCTGTATTGATCACCTCACCCTCCTCTTGCTCTCTGCTTGGTCAAATTTTACCATCACAGGGTGTAAAAGCTGCTGTCAGGACATCGAAGCTGAAGGGAAAAACATCTTTCAATTAGCAAAAAGTTTAAAAGCTTGGACTTCAGTTTTCCTCTCTTACACTGGCTGTCAAACTTTCATCCTGTGAAAACATAAGATTAACATTCTGTCTTTGACCGTGTCTCTTTGAGCAAAGATCTGCATGATGTCTGCACAACATTTCTATCAATTTGTTTGTTAAATTATTACTTTACTTTAGTGGTTTCTTTGACGATCCGACTTTGGTCTTGACTTTTGAGGCAGCAACTTAACAATGATTGTCCTCTAACAACCTGACAATCTTTGAAATAAATTGTACTGGTAGGCTTTAAATGTAGCTAGTCCTAGTTAAATTACATAAAAAGGAGGAGGAAGTTCAAACCATGTCTTCCACTGATAATGAAGAATAAGAATCATATCCTATCCCCTACTCCAACATCTCTGCCCAGCAATCCAACTAAACAGCCAGACGGGCTTAAGGAAGAGCAACAAAAGCAAAGGAGCTGGATTAGCAGTAATTCCCAACAGCTGATGGTAACAGATATGTTGGAATGTCTGTGGCAGTCTCTGCCATGACGGTTACAAAACTGAGGTCTCTCCATATTTGTTACAAGACTTGACTGCTACCAGACATCTGTCCATCTGTCAGCGTCCACAGGGACACTTTGGAAACACTTGGATGATATGAGTTAAGACAACATTTAATTTCCCTTTGGGGTCAATAAAGTATGTGTTGACATCCATTGACTACCGAACTACAATTTCAACTAACAGGAATACCTTTGGGAGGCATTGCATAGTTATGACGGATTCAAAGAAAGAGTTCTTCGTCCCTTTGACAATTGGATGCAGACACTGACCATAAAGATTTGATGTAAGCTATTCAAGAATAAAGGCCTCAGTGACTTTGCCGTATCAAGTCACAGAGCCAGAGACACCAGTCAGTTTGGCGATCTCTGTGTGTGTGTTTGCCAGCAGAAAATTGCAATGAAGCACCAGTGAACATCTGGCCTGTGTGCCAATGATTGGTTAGGGAAGTTCCTCAGGATATAACACTTGAAAATGTCTTGGCATGTTCATGACAACAGCAGTGCATGTACGTGTGTGTGTGTGAGAACATGGGAGTTTATTTCCTGCGCGTGTGTGAGGGGGATTGAAATGTAACAGTGCATTTATGCTAATAGTGTTATGTTCCTGTGTGAGTGGTGATTGGGAAGAAAGTGTGTTAGTTTTTTTGGGGGGTGGGGGAGTTGCGAGCAGGCAGCTGATTCTTCCCTTGATTACTATTTAGATTTCTGCTCTGCTTGGGTCTATCTGTCCATAATTGTTCCTCCTCCGGAAGTTTAATTTCTTTGCCTAATGGATTATAATGTTTTTTTTTCTTGGGTTCAGCAAGAGGCCAATTGAAGTCAGTGACATTTTTTCTTTCCAATTCGAGCTATCATTTGGCATTTTGTCCACCGACGTGCTGCAGTTGTGTCTTGTTGCCCGTACAGAGGAGGGGGCGCCGGCCCTCCCTGGCAACGACCGCCCAGTGGAAGTGGCGAGCGGCAGGCCGTGGAAGATGTGACAGGGTTGTTAAAAGTGTTGTTAAGAGAGCGGCTGGCAGCTGTTCCTGACAGGTTGGGGATGAATGGACAGATGGTGTTTGATTAGCGAACAGACCGCTGATGGAAGTAGATATGGTGGGACAAACGAGGGAGGGAGGGATGGATGTTGCTTCAGAAGGAGGGTAAGGAGTGGATGGACGGATTAGTAAGGAAAAAGAAAGTAGAGTATGCAAAATATTTGGATAAAATGTCCCATTTCCCATCCATTCATCTGGTAAATAGTCTTGTTTACCGTCATTCATCCATTTGCATTACCAACGTCATCCATCCTTCTGTTGTACATTCCTTCCTTACAATCAGTCTTCACAGGTTTTATACTTAAAGCTTGAGACATGTAAGACGAATATTTGCTCTAGCTTCATAAAAACCTGTTGTGTTTGTACAGCAGTTTGCCATGTTGTCCATTTTGTCAAGCAATAAATTGAAGCAACAGAAAGCAACAGTCTTTATAAAGTCACCAGCTCTTTCTCTCAGATGGTTTAAAGCAAAAACGGCATATTCATAAAGAACATTTTAAAATCTTTTTGTTGTCCTTCAAGTTAGCTTGTAGCGTAACACAGAAAAAAAAAAAAAAAAAAAAACACCACAACAAAGGCTAATATCTCAAATTTTGCCAAGGCAATTTCACCTGATCAAAATTGCCTTGATCAGTATTGATTAAGAAACGTCTTGATCAATGTGAGTTAACCAAACTGAAGCTGCTTACGAACTTGTCTGTGGGATAGTGAGTTTTAAGGTGTATTCACACCGTTTAGTTCACTTTAACTGAACTCCAGTTTGTTTTCTTGGAAAGTCCGGTTTGTTTCGGGAGAAGTGAAGGCCTAATCAAACTCAGGGGGTCAAAAACAAAATCTGGTCCGCCTATATATCTATAGGTCTTGCTGGGTAGAGGTAAACTCAGGGTGTGTTTTGAATCCAAGCGGACCAGACACCACAAAAGCAGGAAGCAGTCTAATCTGCAGAGCATTCTGGGTAAATAAAACCAAACCAAGCCTGCATGTCTAGCGCTAGCGGGAGACATGGCTCCTGGTCATTCACCAAAGACAAAAGAGAAACAGTACAATCGCTAAAATCTAGACCAAACTGCATTTCTCTTCACATTTTGTGCAGAAGGAAGTTGCCCTCAGTGTCTTCTTCAGACGTTTCTGAGTCACTTCCTTCAGTGATTCCTGGTGCAGCGCCCCCACAGGTCAGGCAGGGATTAACAGGTTGCTCAGAGTTTGGTTCATCTGAGTGTGAACCTGGAACTGTTGCAACATTAGTCCCTAATTGAAACAAGTCCACTGGACTGCCAGCTATAAAAACACCAATTTGAGTCTAGAAATATAGATTAGAGCAAGCTAAGCTGCTAAGCTAACTGTAGCTCATTGCTGTTAAACTCTTAAGTAATAATCCTCTCCTGTTCAAACAACTCCTATTCCTGATGGGGAATGTTTATGCAACTGACTGATTTTCCTTCGGACATTTTTATATACATAAAGGTACACAATAATGTGACTTTTTAGGCAAAGAAACCAACATCCTGACACAGAAATCACTGCCTGTGGGAAAGGGTGCGAGCAGCTGCTATCTAAACAGTAATTGCCTTCATTCATCTGGGTGCCATCTTAAAGGAGTGATGCAAATAAAACCTGCTGAGCAGGCTGATTAAATTCTGTTCTGATCATTGGAGCCAGTGGTGATCAAATTCACTCTGCTTTAAAAATAACTATATGTATTGTTACAAATTGTAAGTTTGCAATACTGTCAAGATCCCAGAGCTAATGCTGTGGTCTGAATAGTAATTGAAATAATATGAAAAAAATATCAAATCTAAATTTTGGGTGTGATCCTAAAACTTACATAAGTTAAGACATTTTTTTCCCCACACATCAGATTTGACTCCTCCTGTTTTATCACATTTATTTCTATTTGCTAAATACCAAAACATTTTACTTCTCTCTCTGAATCTCTTAATTTTTTTTTTTTTTTTTTTTTTTGCAATGTTGTAAAGATGTTTTATCTTTGGTAATCCTAACTGACCTCAAACAGGAAATTATTTATTGTAAAACAGAGAGGGAAAAAAAATATATCAAATGTTTTTTTTTTTTATACAGAGAGCAAGTGAAAAATAAATAAATTTCATCCACAGAAGATAAAAGTATTTTTCATAATAAATCTTTTTACTGAAGATAAAAAAAAAAAAAAAAACGTTGCCATGAACTGGGTAGTGCAGACTGGGATGTGAGCAAACTGAAAAGACGAACTGAAACTAGGAACACATGGCAGGAATTACAAAAATCTTTCATAAATATAATCTGAGTTCGAGCTTTTGGTGGCCCGGGCCTTAATCTCCCTAAAGACCACAAAGTCTTCCTCCACTAATCCGATTCTTTCTCATCCTCAGCTGCCTCGCCCCCGTCTGTTCTCAGAGTATATGGAGCATTGTCGTTCAGTTTACACAGACAGAAATTAAAGTAAAATGTTTGTTAAAGGCAGTTACCGAAATTCTCTTCCTGATCTTTAGTAATCCAGTTTATTTGACGCTTTTTTAAAATTTATTTTCCATGATTATTTTGCCAGTTTTTCTAGAGCTAATCTGAAGGCCGCATGAAGCCAGCGGCCATCGACTCTGCAGAAAGTAAGTGACCTCTGCGTCAGATGACCTCAGTCTGGCATTCCTAATGGTTTCCGGTTTGGGTTATATCCCACCAGATGAGGAACATTTAGCCTTGAAAGCCATTATTTTCAAGGCTTTCGAACTTTGAAAATATCGAGGTTTGACTGCAGGTGAGCTCATTTCTTGTTTCCAACGAGCCTAAATGTAAAACTCTGTCTGTTCTTGACAAATGTTTCACTTATTCTATAGACTATAGACCATGAAAAGTGACTTTTAACATCTTAATTCAGTGGTGTCCAAAGATTTTCCATCTAGAAGTTGAAAATATTTGTGGGCGCCAGAATTTCTTTTCCTCAAAAAACAAAATGGCTGACATGAGTGTTTGCCGGTCCCGCTCAGAGTAAGCAGAAGATTTTAAGGTGGCACACTGAGGTTGAACGCAATCATTAGACCACAGCTTCTCCTTGAGAACTAAATCTACTTACGATTGTTTTTTTTAAATTCCTCTTTCATATATTCCTTCTCGTTTTCTTTAATTCAAAGCGACAGTCTGGACGTCGTAATCCATCATGGATTTAACAATTTCCCCACGCGCTCCGCTGCCCCGCCCACAGCCAAATATTCGGAATGATTTAGGACTTTGGCTTCTGACTGGACGGGGATGGAAAGACGGAGACGAGAGAAAGTGAGTGAAAGAATCACGGGAATTGAATAAAACTGACATGAGAGAGAAAAAAGGAATGCAAGGGCAAAGCTGCAGAGGGACACGACCAAAGAAGTCTTGTCCCAACAAGGAATAAAGCTGTAATATTCATAAATTGTGCACCCCTATCCATTCTGCCTTGATCGTATTAGAAAAATGAAAATCTTTAGATTAGAAAGATTGGAAAAATTGAATTACGCCAGCCACACGGGGTCCCGAATGGACGAGCGAGGGCCAAATCTTCATCTCGGACGCAGCGGAGGAGAAAAAGGAGGAGGAGGGGGAGTGAGAATAATGAAAAATGAAATATGGAATATCTGGAAGAGCGATGGAGGAGGGGGGGCAGCCCACAGATAAAGGAGAGGATAAGAAGTCTGGGTCAACACCTGCACCAGCAATCAGCTTCCAATCTCCAATCCAGCAATCAGTTTAAGCCCTGAAACAGAGAGGAATGCTGCATCACGGTATCCCTTTCTGTGGCCTTTGACCTTTACTCCTTGCGCGATCCGGTGGTAATCTGGACAGTCCTGATGCAACACCAGATTATTATAAATACAGAGTATTTATTTATTTAATGTACATTATTTTTAAATGTACATTAAAAATCATACCATGTTAGAAATTCACAGACTTTTGGTTGCTGGAGATCGGCAACGTAGTCCCCCGTTGTCCTACAAAGACAACCAAGAACAGATGCATATTAGGGAATAGCACTCTCTAGTGGCCAGAGCTCAGTACTACAAGATCGTCTGTTACAGTAAATCTCAAGTTACAGATGGAAGAAACTGGAGGAATATTTATATATAGAGTCAGCAATGTGGCGGTTCAGAATTTGGAATGAAATTATTTCCATTTCAAATGTTTAAAATCTTTTCTTTTTTTAAGAGATGTTACATTTACAAAGATTGAATATGAAGAATTTAGTTTTTATCATGACGGATCCTCCGAAATGCAAATAGCAGCTATGAAGCTAGCAGCAAACGTTACATTTTATCAAATGCCATCATCAAAATCAACAAAAATCCTCAAATGTTCATCAGATATAGCGATCAAATGTTCCAGTTTTCGGACAGTTTGTTCCAGATTTGTGGCGCGTAGAAGCTGAAGGCTGCTTCTCCATGTTTGGTTCTGCGGTCAGAACCAAACATGTTAGTCAGAACACCAACAGCAACGTTCTGGATCAGCGCTGGAGGGTCGTTGTTTGAGCCAGACACTGTTGCAGTAACCAATGCGACTGAAGATAAATACGTGGATAAATTTCTCTCGACCTTACTGCAGCATTAATCCTTTCAGAGATGTTGCAAAGGTTGACTTTGTAACTGTCTTTATGTGACTCTGAAGGCATCACATCAATACTTGAATGGATTCATAATCACCTGATGACACTGTAATGTAGAGCTGTGCATAGCTGTGGTAATAATATACTTTACATACAAGTATTAAACCCTGAACTGAATGGTTCTTTTCAAGTCGTCGGTTGCTATAAATATGCAAACATCCATAGTCATGCATTCATAGTTCCAGATTAATATTCACGTTAATATTTGGCTCTTATTCAAGATATTCAATACGTACATTATGTTATTTTTATTTTTATTTCAAAGAGTCATATCGCTCCTTTTCCACTTTCCTGACCGACAATGCCTGAAACATAAATTCCTTCACATTACAAATGCAAACTGAGATTCTCATGTGTCAAGTAAAAATGTGAGGAGTATGGCCTGCATCCATATTACGTTACCCCTTAATAAAGGGGTCTTTTAACCAAGAGAAAATCCCATCTTTTCTGCATTTGACACAGTTCACTTAAAAACCCACCTGTGTAGAGCTTGTATCTGAAATTATGAATCTAACGATGGCACTTAATGTCATGTTTTGATTGCTGAATCTATGTGGCACCACTTTGTGCTTTTGTGTTTGTTCTGATGTACATGCCTTGCTGCTGAAATGTGCTATGACAAATACAAATTTTGTTTGATTTGATTGATTCAGTGTTTGCCTGTTTGTAGTTTCAGGTACTGTCCACTAGATGTCCTCACAGCTTAATTATTCTACACCAAGGCAAATATGCTCGCATTTCTATATTTTGTATGTACTTTTTAGAGTATTAGAACTATTTATTAGTATTATTAATAAATGCTGAGGAAACAATTCCTCTATCCTCTTCATCTGCTACTACAAAGCAGAAGAGGATAAGATAAGTGAACCACCAGGGGGCGTTAGTAGTCTCTTCTCACTCAGCTCCATTTGAGGCCAAACAGATCAGTCTAGTTCTTCACAATCAGCTGTGAGCGGATGCTGGAGTTATTTCAGTATGATGTCACCAGCTATGTTTAGAGGCTATTTGGAGCGTGTGCTCCAAGCACGATTAATGCCTTTTGACTGCTGAGGATTATTAAATCAGTTCAACGAAAGAAGAAAGACATGACAGCATTAAATGAGGTGGACATCTTCAAAGCACAGGTTGTGTTTCATTTCGCCTCTGTTTTTATTTTTCTCTCTCTCTTCTCTTTAACAGAAGCAGTAGAATAAACTGGGTGGAAAGAGTTGAATCCAAGCTGAAAAAGACAAGATTGGCTTTGGTCAACATTGATGTTGTATGAGGAAGAGCAAACTTTTTAGTTTGCTAAAAGCCTAAAATGAAATTTTAGGTTCATTTAAATGAACCTAAAAACATTTAGGTTCACTTCACAATTCCAGTTTGTCGAGTTAAGAGTTAAGGCCATCACAGCTCATTGAATGTTTGTTGACGCAGTCTTCATGCCGAGATGATGGATTTGATGCACCTGTGGATACGGAAGGGATTAAAACACCTGAACTTCATGATTTGGATGGGTAGGCTCAACATGATCAAGTCCCAAATGTCTTTCAAACAGTACTTACGTTTATTTCATTTTATTGACTTTCATCTTCTCTTTAGCAAAACACCATGAGACATTTCCCCCAATGGCGGTCTTCTTGACATTGAGGTATGCGTCTGAACTGCACAAGAGTGCACCTTATGATCATTACAGTTTGATTCATGAGTATTTAAATGACTGCTAAGTCTCCAGAGTGTGGAGAAGTGAATCTGGATAAATGGACTATTAGAAGCTGTACCATTTATTTTCCCACAAAATAAATTACGCTTTGCTTTTGCGCCGCAGTGGATGTGTGTATGAGAATCACGAAGGGCCTAAACGTGATCAAATGATGATAATGGGATTGATTCAGTTGCTATGAAAATCCACTGTCTCTACTGTAAATTGACAATAATTCTACAAGTAATCATTATTGTGAAGACACAATAAAGGGATGTAAGAAATGATCATTTTCTCTATGGATTAATGCCAGTGATTCTCCATTGTCAAGTTTGGACGATGGTTCTCTGAAAACTGTAGAATAGATCCAAAACGGAACACCTTCATACTGAAGCTGGTGTTTTTGGAAGTAGTCAGGATTTCCAGATCTGCATTTCCATGGCCCTGCGGTGTCATTTATAAACATGGCATATGCACAAAACTGGTCCAGAAACTGGCATACGAAACTTTCTATGCAAAGGTTACAATCTTTAAAGACAAACCTGACAGAATGTGTCTTAAAATTCTGGTGGTGGTGTGTAACTTTTGTTACGCCACTACTACGGTTAACAGAAATTGTAGTTTTGCAACTTCCCACTGCACCCACACTGATTTCTGTCTCGTGAAATCGTGACATTATTTTATCCCCATGGTTGCCATTGGTCAACATGCCAGTCTTCCAAGGCCTTCTTTCTTTTGAATTAAAATATTTTCTTCTTCCAAACTTGGAGTTTCTTTCTGCTGTTTAGGTTTTTATTGCCCCATAAATCTCCTGAATGAGGAAATATAGTGACATCCTTCATGTTTCCTTCAGATCTGCAAAAACTCTGGACCGCAAGTCTTAAAATGCGTTCTTACGCAGATGACTTAATGTCCTTCAGGAAAAAAAACCAAAAACATTTCCACGATGTTTCTGCCACTGGTGCACGACTAAATAGAAGTCGATCTGCTAAGAGCAACTCGCCTATTTTTCCAAGCATCAATCAATGCAACAGTTCCTGCATAATGTCCAACAAGCCAGAAACACCTGAGACTTCTTCCTCAAAATTACAGTGCTGGTTTTCTAGTTTTTCAAATGACATATGGTTGTGAAAAACCAGGTCAACCCCTGAAAATATTCAGCTGTTCAAAGCAAATGTTCCCATATGAGCTATTATACCTTTATCTCTTAAACAGAAAATGACTTAATTGCACTTAAACACCACAAATGTACATTCTACATTTCAAAATCTATGAAAACGTGTAATCCAGCTGAAGATCATTATAACACTTTATAATTATCAGTCTATAATTTTTCTCTCATAAACTGTTTTAAACAAAGCATGTGAACCTCATTTCAATCAATAAGTAAGTTTTCCTCAATGGTTTGTTGAGTCAACTCTAAATCTGCATAAGAAATCCCATCAGTGTTTTTTTTTTTTTTCCATTTCGCAGCCTTCAGACTGCAGTGGCAAATGACTGAATTAGAGTGAAGCATTTTGACAGGACGCTGGTCCTGAAATTTCTTTCTAGTTCTTTATATGCTGCTTCCAAAGCCAGAATCTTTTCTCCAGTTATCAGCTCCTTCATGGGGTTCCCTCATCTATTTTCACTAAGTCTGATTTAGAGAGTGAGAAAAACATAGTGAAGAGGAAGGCGACTGGGATTGAAACTGGAGAGTAGCAGGAGAATGTAGCGGAGTGATGAAAAATCCTCTTGTCCTCAAGCCTCGAGGCGGTTTAGGATGCGTCTTAAAAATATTGTCGATCACTAGGAGAAGCTTTGGAGACATGATGAGGACAAAATCGTAAAAAAAAAAAAAAAAACGCAAGAAAGAAAACGGTTAAAAAGAAACCCAGGTGAAGTGTTTGACAGCTTCAGCCTCCAGTTAAAAGCAGCAGCATCATGGCTGCTTTGCCCATTAATAATTAAATGTTAATACAAGCAGGAGAAAGCTGTGCAAGACACTCCTGTGGCTTTTTAAGTTATGAGTAAGAAAGTCACAAAAAAAAAAAAAAAAGAGGCCCGGAAGGAAAGGAAGAGAAATGAATCACACAGAGTGAAGAACAAACCGCAACTTATCATATTACTCTGATATACTTCCTTATGGGCACCGAGACATCTATATCTGAAAGCATAGTGAAATAAAAAAAAACATCGGATATCTTGTCAGTTACTCCCCAAAGCACCAACTATCTGCATTGGACTGGAACCAGCAGTTGCATCTGGTTTCCCTCACTGTGAAACAAATTATCCGACCCTCACATGAAGGAAGACGGTAAAGAGGCAGCTGCAGAACGTCACAGCACTCCCAACACATTTCCACTGAAAGCAAAGGAATCAAGTAACTTGGTCTGCAATGACTTCTAATCAATGTTGGAGAGGATTCTGTTTTAGAAAAAAAATGTGTAAATTATTAAAAACTGAACGTTAAATTTTTTTTTTTTTCTCTCTAAAACTACATAATGCAGTAAAAGCAAAAACAACAACAAAAAAAACAAAACAAGGCAAATATGTCAAAACCAGACAATCAACTTTCCTTCTTGAGTTTGTAAGAACCAGTTCTGGAAACTGAAATCCGATTGGACGACACATCAACAATCCAACCTACCATGTACAGGAAGAAGAGAATGGACTACTCAAAGTAAATGAAAAACATTTAGCTGGAAGGAACGTTGGAATGTAGGTTCTAGATACATGTTAGGGATTCTGATATCTACCACTGGTGCATTAATGCACATTAATGCCGGACGTGTTGCTGTCCGGCAGCAACACGTTAAAAACTAAAACCTTCGCTTTGCTTCCTGTCCAGTTCCCACAACATGCTGGGATGCTTTCGAGCTGCAATGCAGCAACGTCCAACAGCATTAGGCGTCCAGCTGACTCAGCATTTGTTTCACTTAGCATAGAAATCCCCGCGTTCTCCGTGGCTCAGCAGTTGCCGCTGTGGGTTTTACTGCGGCCATAAAAGCAGACAGGCCGCGGCAGAGCGCCGATTTACGACTTCATCAATCTGCCTGGGCTAAAACACGGAGACACCGCCTGAAGCCAGGCGGATTTATCTCCTTTATATCTTTGCTTTCAAAGAACATCGCTAATTCTGCGCGTCTGGGCAGAGACAATAGGAAGGAAGAAGAAAACAAAAGACATTACGTTTTTTTTTTTAGATATCTTGGTTTTAGAGAAAAGCGTGTTATTAAATTAGAAGCGGCTTCTCTTCATGTCAGACATGAAGCAAAGATTTCTGTGTTTTCTCAGCAGAACCCTTTTACAGCAGGACATCAGACCATCAGTAAATGGATTACTTGTCCAATCAGACAGCTCCCAATGCACCAAACACACACCACACACACACTGCAGCAACAGAGTAATGGAAGTTTCCTGCTGATGAGGGACTTTTCTTCTTTTTTCTAATCAGCCACTCCCCTTCTTCCTCCTCTGTGTTGCTAAAATCCTCCTGGCTGTCAACACACACACCCACTGTTAATGTAAAAGACAGCCTGCATCTGCAGCAAGAAAAGAAAAGCCAATCAAAAAGTATTCCTGCAGATTAGCGCTGTTCCGTTTTTTAAACATTTTTATTTATTTTTTTGTCAACGCAAAAAGAAAAACGGAAAAAAATGGGCAAAAATGACACATAAGTAAATTAAAATTGTTGAGAGTTATCAAAAATATTGTCATTTTTGTTCATTTATTACATCATATTAGCCAAAATTTGTCATTTTGGCTAATTTTCACTGTATACTGACTATTTTTTTGTAATTTGCCACGTAAATGTTCAAAATTTGAACATTTTGAACATCAGTATAAAAGTCATTTTTTTCTAACTTTCACATTTTGACCGTTAGTATACTAGGAGTAATTTTGGCTCATTTTGAACGTCACAATTTTGCTCGTCATACTCTTGCAAGCAACTTTTTCATTTTCTTGCCGAGCGCAGAGCGCTGCCTGTTAGTCAGAGCATCCTTCTTTTGTGCCAATAAAATCTTCCTAATGGATCACCGCCTCGCAGCCGCAGCTCCTGCAGAGAGCTTCCTCTCACCATCGGTCTGCGTCTGTTGGCCTCGTGGGAAATGTCCTCCACTTTGCAGACAGGCCGAGGAGGAGAGAAAAGACGAATTTTCAACAACAACTCACGTTGCCTGGGCCAGTTAAACTGAACTGAAACCGCTCTCTGCTAAGAGTTTATTAATCTGAGGGGAAGGCAGATTTTGAACGAAATCTCTGCAGCAGAAACGTGAAAATCCCCATGATGGCGCCCTAACACTTGGCATCCAATAAATCTCACATCGTAAGTGCGTGACATGCTACTTTCAAGATTTCATTACATAAAGCCTGAACGGAGCAGCGCTTGCAGTTCCAGGCTGAGAAAACAGAAAGAAACAACAAAACAAAAACAAACATCAACTAAAAACTGATACCAGCTTTTAAGTCAAAAAATGTGTGCGTAAAATATGCCAATGTGGGCAACCGTGTGTGAACATGAGTAAGCTTGTGTGTGTGTCATGTTCAAATGTCTCAGCTGCATCCTTCATTTTCCCAATAGGTTTTTTTTTTTTTTTTTTAAGCATCTCTAACGTAGCCCAACATGCATCCAGAGATCAGCAGAAGGCCTCTTCCCGCAGCCGGAGGACAAACAAACAAATTCAGAGCACAAGGACGTACAAAGCGCATCCATTCAATCCGACATTTAGGTTCCAGGCCTCCGGCGCGCGGCCGACGCCGAGCACACCTGGCGCGTGAGCCGAAGCGTCTCGCGTCCTGTCGCAAAGGATTTCTTCTTCTTCTTCTTCTTCCACGGTGTCGACTGATCGGAGCCGACGTGAGGCTGAACCGACTCGTGGGGGTTTATTTGCGGTTTATCTTCTGCCAATTCGGTTCTCAGAATAAACTGAGAAAGTTGTGTTTCTGCAACATTTTTTTTGTTTCTTTTTTATACATATTTGTATAAAAAGTAAGCAGAGCCCAGGATATTTATGTGTCTACTTATCTGATGCGTCCATCTGTCTATCGATCGGGGATTGTTATGGTTTCTGTCTCACTGCTGAATATCCACAAAGGAGTTAATTAACTTTATCTGTGTGAAGTTGCTCCAATGCTTCGTGTGGACGTGTGTGTTTGAAGCCCTCCCAAATTCAATCCGATCACAGATTCATTCCAGAATATTCCATATTCTTATTAGATTTTTTAAAAATAATTATATAATCTTTGACTGATTATGGCAACACTTTGTTTTAATTATCAATAATTCAGTTGAAAGTTTGATGTAAAATTTGCCAATTTCTCTTTGGCATACATAAAGTCTATGGCAATGAAGCGGAGTGCCTATAATTTCAATTTAAGCTCATCCTTCTTGGTCTTTGGGAAAATTTTAAACGTAAATAAATGTTTTTTGTCGCAAAATCCAAACCACAACTTTAAAAAAAAAAAAAAAAAGACCCTTTATTTTAATTCCCCACCAATTAAAACTCATCTTCTCCTGTTTTCTCCCCGTCTGCAACAATCCCTCGGTCTACCTCGCACTCACCGCTCGCTTTCGTCTTAGTTTCATCGTCCTCCTTCTCTTTCCCCAAGCGTTCCATTTCTCCCAGTCTCCCTCCACTCTTTTTTTTTTAACTCCTCTGTAATCCCTCGCTTTCATCCCGTCTCTCCTCCTACAGATCACACACCGTCTACCCGGCTCTCCATCCGTTGCCATTCATAATTTATGAACCCGGCTTTCAGAGGAAAAAAAAGATGCATCTGCTGCATGAAGAGAGCCCTCAGCCAGTGAGTGGGTTTCTGTTTGGCTGCAGTTGTGCTCACTAAGGCAGCTTCAGACTACAAACATACATTAAGCGACAGATCAAGACGTTCTCTCACACTGTTGCTAGGCGAGCAAGATTTGAACGACCTAAATTTGACCAAATTCGTTGAAAAACGTAACTACCCAATCTTTGTTCAAACTAAGTGTGAGCAAACAGAAACATTTTGGTTTTAGGATTGTTGAACAGTACAAGCAGAAAGTTGCGAGAGGAACTTAATGCGGTGGCGTCCCCACACATATATGTAATTTCTTTTTGAAAATGCAAAATATCTCAAATTTCCAAACTGATTTTTCTTTTTTTTTACTTTCTGATTCGAAGTTTCAGGAGAAAAGTTCTAAGTGAACATACAAGTTTTTACAGAAAAGATGTTTCTTTTCAAACAGCTTCTTAGACTAGAGATTTTAAAAAAGTTCTAAGTCTAGCGTCTCCTATATATATCTCCCTAATATTCCTAATTTTCTTAATATTCTGATCAAGGATTTCCTCCTGAAGAGTCTTGGAACAAGATTCCAGAAATCAACCTTCCAACACCTAATGCTAATTTCCTTTATTATTAAAACTTAGAAGAGATAAAAAAAAAAAAAAACTGGAAGCGAACCATCTGGGTAAGATTAGATCCAAGCTGTTAAACTGAATACCAGCAGAATTATTTATAATGTAAGTTCGGAGGGGATGAAAACCTTAAAGGATATCTTTGTTTTTAGCTAAGCATCTGATTTAACTATCAGCACAATAAAAACATTAAAAACACCTTAATTAATGCAGTGTATGATTATTTTTCAAGGGAAAGGACTGTAACAGGTGAACTGTTCTTGTTTTTTAGTAAGTCAATCGTTTGTCGTCATTCGTTTCGTTCCCACAAAATCGCAGCTTGTGTGTTTTCTAATAGCGGCGCAGCCTTTCGGTTTGGATGGGAATCGTGGGGTTGTGCCGCCGATTACAGAGCGATCTGGACTCCATGAGGGCCCACTTCAGACAGGATGTCAGGAGGAGCAGAGGGAGGCAGCAGGAGCGAGGTGAGGTGAGCTGTGTGACACAACACTGCGAGGCACAGCTCTGTCTGCTGGGATGTCCATGATGCCTCTGGGTTCCTGGTAAACACGCAGCCGGCCGGCCAGGCCAGGCGAGGCGAGGTGAGGGAGGCAGTTCCTATAAATAGCCTCTCCTTGTACTCGCTGCTCCCACACAATCGCACACATTCATGCATAAACGTACGCGGCGACAGACGCACGCAAGCAGCCGCTAAAACACGTGACGATCCGGGCTTTGACAGGGACACTCTTTTCTTTCTGCTCCCTCTTTCCCTGTCTCTTTGTTTCTCGCTCCCTCCATCTCCTCTTGGCAGTTCTACCCCTTCTCCTACTTATCATATGCTCTCAAACAGATGGCGGATATGATAATTACCAGTAAGTGAATGTGGCTGTGAGACATATGTTGGTTTTTTTTTTTTGCAATTCTGACGTTCTAACTACTGAGTTTAGGAGAAGAAAAAGCATGCATGCGCATTGTGTATATGCGGTGACTCAATGAAACATGGAACAATAAACCTGGCATTTTTTCCAGATCTCTTCTTCTCCTCTCTTTTTCTAGAAATGTCTAGAAATTGAAGTGTTTTTTATAGTAAATGCAACACAGATTATGGGAACGCCAAGTTGCCAAAGCAACGGAAAGTTCCTGGAAAACATGCTGCAAAATAGCTGTATATCAATAAATCTTTAATGTAATGCATGTTGGTTATTTTAGTTTTATTTCAGCACACTTGCAGCCATGACACTCTAGGAAATCCTGACCTGATATTTGACCTGCAGGATTTGATAGTAATTTAAATCCAGTTAGCTTTCAAATTTATGATAAACAATGGCATAATAATACCTGTTCTTTTTCCACTGTCTTCCCTTTTAGTCTGAGCCTCCTGTTGCTTTTTGTGCCTCCCGCCTCCTCAGTCTTTTCCCCTAAAGCTACACGACGATTAATAAGGCTAGATTTCACAATTAAGCAGAAGAAATTGTGCCATTTCTTATGCTTTCAAATTTAATGAAGCTGTCACAGCGTGACGCGAACGATCCCAGAAGAGAACGAAAATTAAGGGGTTTCCCTTAATTGCTTCTGTAAGCACAATTTGCACAGATTTAAGCGTCTATTCCGGCTGTGGATGAATTCAGATTTTAACGGATTCATCCTCCACCTCTTTCTGCAGCTTTTTTTTTTTTTAAATATATATATATATATATCTCCAAAGATTCCTCCTGTCATAACTATCCAGTTCTTTGCTCACATATTAATCTCACACAGCCAGGAGAAACTCCACACCTGCGTTTTTGGGTTGCCTGGTTCCTGATATTAAGATCTGGTTGATCTTAATATTACACAATTTCAAGTGGCAATATCATGGAAATCTGTTTAAAGCATTTATTATTAATATGCTAATTCAATAAATGAGCAAGAATTTAGATAATGACACAAAACTGAATATTAGCACGATTAGCCTCTATTTGCAAACTGTGTCTATCATGTAGCATCTTCTGTTTTTAACAAAAAATGTATTGAAAATTGTTACAAAAGAATTGATTGTGATGTACACGTAACGATGGAACATTCAAATCCTAATTAGAATTGAATGAATCCACTCAAAGGATTTTCTTCAGAAACAGTTAGTAACATGTAATAAATCAAAACATGGAAACACTTTCCCCTGAGTATGTCAGTGCATATTAAAGAATATCTGCTGATTGAACGATTAAAACAGCCAGTTCTAAACATTTTAAAGGTCAAAAAACATTTAATTTTGAGGGAGTTTTGTCAGCTGATGGTTTTCATAACCACAATAAAGAGGACATTAATAAATCACAGTTTCAACAAGGTAGTGAGACATGGCCGACGTTCAAGAGAATTGTTTGCAAACTTACTAATTTCTCATTCGATGGTTTTAAAAAAAAGTAACTTTAATCCTCGTGGGATTCTACAGACATAACTGGTGTCGATTCTTTTTTTGTAGCTATTGCTTCAGACGTTCTCTCATCTTCAATAATCTTCAGTTGGTTATCTACTCTGGCTTTTTGGTTGGTATCAACAGGACATTATCTCTGTCCCAAACGGCGAGTAAATCTTGTTTTCTCAGCCCCTGGTGGCTGCTAATGACGTTTACAACCGAATTGCAGGAATAGGGAGTTTTTTTCCCCCCAGAATCAAAACTCCAAAAGAGGCACAACAGCAGAAAATCTAACACTTTTTTTTTTTTTTTTTACAGAAAACACAAAATTTGTGAAGATATAATTGTATGAAAAGAAATTACGGGGGGGAAATGGTGATTAGAGGCTGTTGTGTTATAGAATCTGTATTGTATGGAACCCAGCTGGTGAGGGTCTCAATCCATTTTTAGAAATGTCCCTAAATCTCATTTCACCTCCACAGGAAGATAAGTGAGTTTGCACCTCCCAGGAACACACACAGAGCTGAGAACACACCATTTAAAGGACCATTCTGAATGTAAAAAAATTCTACTCAGTTTTCTGCTTTTACTTGAGTAAGCACAAACAAAAGCAGACGAGGCTGCTCCTGGTCTCAGTTTGTTTCCTAAGCTGACATGCCAGCAGGGTTTGGCTCAGTAATTACAGCGGGGAACCCCAGAGCACAAAGGCCGACGAGGCAGCGAGAGAATTAACCAGGATGGCAGCGCTTCCTGTTCAGCCTGAACCCAGTTACCCAGATAGAAATACACCGCCTAGAGTGACTTTTTTTTTTTTTTTTTTTACCATAATGTATGTAATAAAAGGCACAATAAGAAAAAAGCTACTTTACGATTCATTTAATGTAAGTATTTAGAGTAAATGATGAATAAAAACATACAAAACTTTACAACTCTTCGAACTTTCACACTTCCATACGTCATGACCAAACATTATCGATTGGGTAAAAATCAGATCCAATCTTTTTGTCACTTATTACCAGTGAATAATTTTGCCATGGAAACTTTTGGAAGAGAAGTTATTTATGGCTACACAACAAAGTGGAGACGTAACTAAACTTGATTAGTGGTATATCAGCTGGAGAAAAAAAAAAAAAATCTCTGCCGTCCTTAAAGTAATTCAGCTAAATAAAAAAGAAAAGTGGCTACTTCATTTATCCAAACTAAAAATTATGTTGCAGATATTTTAATTATGGTTTTCATGAATGATTTTAAAGAAAAATAATGCTATTATTTGTGGAGAATGGATATAATTGACAGAATATTGTGTCTGTTTATTTAAAAATCGAATCGGCTTTGAAAATTGCAAGTTGAAAATTGACAATTCATGAAGGTTTCTGCAAGAACCTCAGATGTTTTTCAGTTTTTATATGATTGTGTATCAAATGTACAAGTGGTTATTTTACTAATTTGCCAGTTTAAATAAGATTCTAGTTTAATAAATATATAAACATTTGTTAAAATGACTGCTAAGTGATGAGAACCAATCAAAACGCAGTCTTCTTTCATGAAGGTATTGAACCAAGTCGCTTTTTGATGGAAATGTAAAGTCAATTTAAAAAAGGAGCATTTGATACGCTGTGTTCTCATTTGAGCACAGGCGCAGCCATTGTGCGTTCTCTTCGGGTTTCTACGTTCCAGCTTCGTGTCCGCTCCAATAATGGCCGCATTGTTTTGGCGCCACAAGCATCATGCTTGGCTTCCCCACAAAACTGGACTTGCCGGCGTCAGCCAACAGAAGGTTTCAACTTTACTGCGCATAAATGTGTGTTTAAAGAGAGGACAGAGTGTGCCGGGAGGGAGTTCGCTAGATTGTGTCTGCTCATGTCCCCCGTTGCAGGCGTCCGTGTGTTTGGATGAGAGGGGCAGAGAGAGAGAAAAAAGAAGAAAAAAAAAAAAAAAGAGAGTTGGCGGAGGCAGTGGAAAATTTGCGAGCCAGGGACGGTGACGCTGCCGAGCAGAGAAGAACAAACTACTTCCTGAAAACCTATTCAAGAATGAGTTACCGGTAACCTTGAATCCCAGAATACAACAAAGATATCTGCAGGAGACTCAAACCTTTGCCTGACAGAAAAGTTGTGCAAGAAAAAAAACAGACTATCAATAATACAGGTTGGATAGTCCAAATGACTTAACTTACTTTTAAATGAAAACATTTTACACTTCACTTCATACTATTAAGAATCTGAGTTTTGGAAGTACATTTACAAAATTGCCAAAGTTTGCCCATGACATATGCACTGTACCAGTTCGACGCTACGAAGCTTAGCATAAATTACCTACACTGTAAAAAACCGTCTTCCATGGTGAAGAGAGAAGAGTCGAGCCGACAGAGACAGCTGTTGATGTCAATTCAATATTTGAATTGACTGAACGGCTTCATTCACTTCCTCCACTGTACAGAATGTGGTGAAATATATTTGTGTTAGCTTGCGTTGCTAACAGTAGCATAACTTGGAAACCCCAAGGAAGTGGAGCACTTGTGGGGTGTAGGGTTAGGGTTTTGATTTGGTTTTACTGCTGACTGCTTCACTTCCAGTTGAGAGTCTTCTACATTTCCACTTAACCCTTTTTTCCTAATCACAACACTTGAACAACTCAATTCTTTTGCCTGTTGCTGCTTATTATTAGCGCCGAAAGCCCTAAAATCTGACTTGTGGCAGTTGGTATCTCATTAAATCTCAATAAAAGGGCTTTGTCTTTCTCTTCAATCACAACCTCATCATCATCACTACGGTCAGAACAACCTTCCCTTTCTGTAATGATGGAGGACATGCCACAAATTATTTGCATTGGTAATATAAACATATTTTTAATTCTTCCTTTAAACGAAATTGTTTTTATAGGGTATTGATTCTGATCTAAATGTACCACTGTACAGCACTGTCTATGCTGTGTAATTATTAAGACGTCTCATTCATTGTGGTGTTATGGTTGTTTCATGACTACGTTTTTACGTTAAATGAAAATAATGCCAGATCATTTTATGTTTGCTTTGTAGTTTTTCAGCTCTCTTGTGTTCAGCTTTCAATGGAGGATGATGGCAGTGACATCCACCCAGTCCTGGGATTTGAAGGAACGCTTTGATGCTAAATATGTCACGATGTCTCGCTGGGAAAGGGATAAATTATTGATAGAAAGCTGAACTGTTTTTACCTCGTGGTCCGAGACATTTCAGTGTTAAATGATTCCCATCAATAACTTGTAATTTATAATGGCTAATTTATGCAATCAATTTGGCTTATTTTGATTGCTACTGTTAGCCACTTAGATTAGCATTCAAGCTAATATTAGCATTTTCACTTTTTGCATTGCTCTGAGTCTCTGGGGAACTGAGTTTGGCCCAATATCCTGTCTCTGATACTGGGAACGGAATATCTTGACACGGATGGGATTTGGTGGAGAACTTTCTCCAAAAACCTTCCAAGCTCTTCACTCAAGAAGTTGGACTTCTGGAATGTTCATGGTCAGTTTTTGTGTGGTTTTGTTTTTGATGTGGCTCTCCATCCAGAGCTGCAAAGTCTGAGGGGCAACAACATTTTTTTTTAAAACACTGTCAGTTGCACCCAGAGCAGATTTGTGTTTGTGTGCATTAAGAAGATGACAGCACACTTTTGCCGTGTTATGATGCTGATGTTAGCAATTAGTTCTTAGCCACTGCTCAGCTGATAATCAAAGCTGATGACTGAAACAAACACTGACTGGGAAACTATTGGCTTTAGCTCTCATTCTGGCTTTCTCCAGCATGACAGAGTGGTTATGCAAATTAGCTACACCATAGTCATTTCCATGCCATTCCATCCATAAAAGCTTTTATATTTACCACCACACAGTAGGGAGGTAATGGTGCAGGTGGCACATTTTCCAGTTAGTTATAGGAAAACAGCTTTGGAAATCTAGAAGGAAAGACAAATCAAAAACCCATTTTGAATATATACATTCAAATATACATTCCTTTCATGCATTTCTGAAAATTTTCAGCTTTTCCAATGAACTCCAGGATGCAACAGAAGAATCACACATACACGCACGCTTTAATGCGATCCAGCTAACAGCTCTCCATTTGGTCCTATTGGGATTTCACACAACATAACACACACTATACTTACATTCTCCTCCCATACTGTTTTCTTCGCCTTCATCAGTCCCAGTTTTAGCCTTTAAAATTTACATTCGTGACTTAAAACAAATAGTTTTGAACAAGAAGAATCCACAAATGCATCACCTGGATTCAGAGTGACATATCCAAGTTCACATTTAATTTCACATCATGTTTGTGAGTTGAGAGCGACCTTCCTTTTGACAGAAGCAAGAAAATCATCTTGGCTCTGGTGGACTTCCAGACAAACCATGAAAAACATTTCACATTTTTTAAGGAGCAATTGACGGGACGTTCATAGAAGCATTAACATTAGATTGTGATTTGCTGCTGTGTTTTGGCTCATGAATCTGTTGATGTTTCAGATGTCAGATGTGTTCCTGGTCAGTCACATGACAGCAAAACAAGCCCAGACCTTCACTCACCGTTAGCAGCTACAAGAAGATGTTTGTGTGTGTGGTCACTTCTCTACCTGACTTCCTCATGAATAACACTGTTCATCCAACACATCTTTATCTCTTTCCCTCTTCCATTTTGTGGCCCAGTTTTCTCTTCTGCCTCTCCGTTTTTAGCTCCTGGTTATCAGATGTCAACATGATTCAAATGAAAAAATGGCGCTGCAGCACGTTTTCATCCGAGGGTCTTGCCTCTGGCATTTATCATATCACTTACACACACAAACAGCTGTTAAACACACAAAATGACAAGCCATACAGTGCCACTGAACCTAGTAGTAACCTATAACCAAAACATGGTTGCAATGAAAAAGTCTAGTCAACTACATTTTTATGAGTGAACTCATAAGGAAGAAATGTTTGGCCCAGAGCCTTTGTCCTGCTTTTCATTTTTTTTTCCCAGACACAGGTCCATGATTCAGAACAGCCCAGCCCCAGCCATCTATTTCTGGACAAACATGTAATGTAAAGCACAAAGAGCAACAGGAAAAGCGGCCCCTTTGTTGCTTTAGGATACATTTTCTGGCTCATTGGGTTGTTTTAGAGACGGCTGGCAGCAGCCGTTTCAAGTCTCAGCCTCCGGCTAAAACGACAGCGAGGCCAATAAACTCATAAAAACGTCTTTGCAGTCGCTGTTCATTTGGTTCATGTCCACGCGTGCTTTCTATTGTGCCACAGAGCGTTATATAAAGTCTCTGTCAAGCAGTTATTTTTCCACCAACAAAGTAAATGTTGATTTCCCCCCCACCCCCAAGAAACTACATTTTTAACATTTGAGAATATCTTATGGGGTTTTTTTTTTCAGCCTCAGCTGATATGTACACAGAGTTTACTTGAATAACATTCAGGATTCCTTTAGCTTTAAAGGCTAATCTCATAATCTGCGTATGATAATATTAATGTACCAAGTCTGTAGGACTTCCATAATCTCCAAATTACTGGAACATGACGGAAAACAGAAGCATAAACCAACCTATAGCCTCTCTATGTTGGTTGTATTAGCCAGCAATAGAAGTATTAATATTTGATATTTTTACATACAGTTGGTTAAATCGTCTTTAATACGTGCCTTCATGTACAGATTCTCTCACCTTGTGGAAACATGGATTAAATTCCATAAACTATCAATCAAAAAGTCTTCGCTGTTTTAATAAGTTATCATCCTTTATACCCATTCATGCCCAGGTTCCCAACAACAGCAATTTCCCACAAAATATGTAAAACATCTCGGCAAACTAGGTGGACAGAAGAATACAACGCTCACAGGAGGGTTATTTAAACTAATTAATGCAAAGAATCAGATATGAATTCTTTGGAGAGCCTCTTGACGTTCTCCTCGTGACATGTTTTGGGAATCAACATGGCTGAATATCGTGCTCAGTACATGGATCGCAATCTCTGAACGCTGCCAAAATATTCAAAGATCCAAAACGTTTGTGACTTTAATAAAAATAAAAAAATTTAAAAAAACGTGTTCAAATTAATGATCTCAATAATTATTGTTTCAACGAGGTGCTGCGCAATTCAGTGCGTTTCGGTTCAATTGACGAAAAAAAAAAAAAACACGACTCAAATAGCAGAGTCGCAGTTTAAATTATCTAATCAACCACCGCTGTGTTCAGGGGAGCACTTATTAATAATCGCAAAACAAATATCAAGCCTGAAAACCTAATATCGTAGCGGACTGAATGTTGTTTTTAACGTAATCTCTGCTCGGCCTGCGGGGCGTAGGCAGTTGCCATGGCAACGGGTGTACTTAAGCGACAGAGAGTAAAAAAGTGAATTGATCTGACCTCAGCTTCTGAAACCAGTAATCTCCTCCCAGTGTCAGAATCTCACTGAGGAAGAAAACTGCATTGGGTTCTCTATCACTTTAATATTCTGCTATAACTGATGGATCTGCATATAAAATAAGTCAATAGAGTTTCATTTACAATTTTTATATATTCGTGTCATGAGGTAGATCTCAGCCGGCTGGTGACAGAAGAAGTAGATCTTGGTCTCAAAAGATCTACACTAGCGCGTAAATGAACAGCTAGCCTTTCGGTTTAGCAGAGCTAACATTTTAGATAGCAGTGCCCTTTTTTTGCTGGAATTCAAGAATGTAATGGCCAACACGGTTTTAAATTTTTAAAGTACAATTTCCACATTCCGACAAAACAGAAGCTTTCTGAGAGCTGTCAGGTTTTTTTTTTTGGTTTTTTTTATTATGCTGTCTTTTTTTTTTTTTGCCATCTTTTGTGACAACTGTCATCCCACACTGTGTCTGACCAACACAAAATCCTCAGAGAGACCAAGAATGGGAGCAGAGTTAACTGCAATTCCAGCATGCAGATCCCTGGATGCACACACACACACACACACACACACACACACACAGCATCAGAGCTGTCACTGTGTCAGTCGGGAGACACGCAATATCTTGACAGAGCTGAAGTGTTCGCTGACACAGAAATCAGCTGCAGAGACTCACAGTCTGTCCTCATCCTGCTGTCACAGACATCAGGTGTTTAATAAAACCTGATTTTTGCCTCATGTATGTTAAAGTTCCTGCTAACTTTAACATCCCTTTTAATATTAACATATACAAGTACATTAATATTTTAATATAGCTGTGGGTGTCTGGGACCACGGCTGCTAAAAGAAATAGCTAAGAGATTCCGACTTCCTCTAAAAAACATTTAAACTGCCATTTTAATAGTTAAAACACCAAATATACATTAACCTAACAAATAGCCAAATTTATAATATTGACCACAAAACACTGCATTTCTAAAAGATAAACGTTTTTCTACTTAATCCTAACAAACGTTTTCAATGTTGGAAAAAATAAACGGTTTCTCTTCACAATATTTGTTCATCTGTTTGTATGATTTGTTGTTCAACTTGCCATTTATATTAGTTTTCGGTCTCAGTAAATGACTGAGGGATGAAGAGACTGGTGTCTGGTTCTTCAGGTGTTCCTCTCCTGACCCATTCTGGCTATCAAACAACCCACTGTGCGCCCTGGATATCGCCGACACATTTTCTTTTTAAAACGCCCCATTTAAACGTCACTGTGACCGTTTAGCCTGGAATGTGTGGTCTTCTCACTCACGTCTGTATTTTTGCCAGAGGTTTTACTTCTAAGGACGGTGTAGTATCTATCGGGTGGACATTTTAAAAAGACGCGGGTTGATAGCGGCTCACAGCGGCTGCTATCACGGTATAAGCAACCGTGACAACGGTGTGGACAACAACCACCTGTTATTGTAGGCTAGCTTAATATTTACAACTTTCTTGTTGACACACTTACCTACTGTACCTACTTTTCTTCGTCTCTCCAACATCTTTATCCCTCCCCCGCTTCTGTTTTCTGTTTGTGCCCCGGAGTTTTCTTTTTGCCGCCCCATAATTAGCTTCCTGTTGTCGAGTTCATTGCTACAATTCAAATTTAAAAGAAAAAAAAACGCGCCTCAGCGCGTTCTCGAAGGGGCGCGCGCCCAGATGATCATCGTTCATCATCGTTCCTCCAGATGAATACAGTCTCTCCAAAGATTTGCAGGAACAGGTTTTAAAACCAAAGCAAACTTTTGGGGTAGACTTTGTTCTACCAGGACAATTATTAGATTGGGAAATGGAGGAATTCGAACCGGAGCTATGGTTTGAAGACAGCCCCCCTGAAGAGGGGTTTTTCATCATAGCACATTCGGGGGCACAGGAGTTCAGGCTGTATCCAAAGTTCAATTTCTTTTGAAATCTTTTCCTATAGAGGAAGTTTCAGAGTATTCCTCTGATTCATCTGGCATCTCAATGTCTGACAGACGGTGAAAAGCCAGCTTCCTCAGTGGAAACAAAGTAAGACGAGAAAGATTCATTGTCTTTGTTGATACACTGCCTGATTGCCCAGGCCATTACAGCTTCAGGTTTTCACTTTTCTCTTGAGGACGTTGGTACCATTCATGAACTGCTCTGAGATAAAGTTTGGGCTGAAGTTCAGGGGGAAGACATTGATAGTAACCCAGAAACAGTCTCAGTTCACACCTACCCCAACGTGCAGAGTGCAGTCAGCCAAGAGGAGGCCGCCCTGGGTGGAACAGAGTCGTTTGAAGCGTCCGTGATTGAGGAACTCTTCAGTGGAGATCATGCAGGATGAAACATTGTCAGGTTCTGGTGCAAATGCAAAATCTCCAGCAGAAATCCCTGAACAAACGACTCCTACTGAGGCTGAATCAGAAGAACGTGTTCCAAAGTCTGGCAGCAAACAGGGAGAAAGCCAGGGAGAGACTGAAGAAGTGAAGATTAGAAAAATGGCCATGAGAACCCTTGTCAATGATCTGATCAGGAGGATTGTTGAAAGATCAGGACTGACTACCCAGCAGAAAAATTTCATGCCGTCTGTGATCGTCTGTTGGAGAAACAGAGAAGATCACCAGCCAGACACGGCCATTTTCAAGGACCTGCTGAAGAAGTGGAATAAGGCAGAGAATATTCTTATCTTCCTGGATTTACGTCAGCCGAGATTTGAGGAATTTATCCTTTTATCAACTCTTGGAAAGCGTCTTTAGACTTCATGGCTTTAAATTGATTTCAGCCTCTGCAGTACTGGGAACGGCCGCGTTGAGGTCTGTAGTTTCTGTATGCATTTTCTCTAGGTACTCGTTTCCCCACAAAAAAAAAAAAAAAATCCAATGAACCTGCATTTTGGGTGCAATCCCACCATCTGGACATTTGTTTGGGTGTCTGTGATCAATTAAGTTACCTACTTGGTGAGTGATGAGTGTTGTTGGTTTATCCGGGTTTATCCCAGAAACAGAAATGTGTCCAATAAACATGTTAGATTCATTGGTGTTTCAACAGCACAGAACATTTTACAGAAGCTATTTTTATGGCCTTATAAAAGTTGTCTTTTTATCATGTGGCTCACAGACGAAGCGAGGCGTCTGAATGCTAATCTGGCGAGAGCTTCGTTCATTCTGAGCCGCGCATGCCCAGAACCAGAAGCCACAGCGGCACGAGAGCGCCCCTACTGGCAACAAGTCATATTAACGCAACAGTGAATAAATCGAATTTCAATCAGTTTTTTTGCACCAAAGACTTAATAAAAAATAAACACGTTTTATTATTATAAAACGCCGCAAACTAATGGTGGTAGAGGGCCGCACTGGGTTAACTCAGGGAATCTCATTTGTGTATCAATCAACTCCAAATCATTTCTTTATTCTGCCACTTTTCTGAGAAGCAGAACGGAGCTTGAGCCATTTTGAGAGTTGAGTTTGCAGCTTCTGCCAGCCTCTTCAGTGACCTAGTTTCTGGTGGCGTAAACACGCCCAAACACTTCGACTTGAACAGAGGCGAGCCGGCCTCCAATCGCTGCATTGCTCATCATTCTGTTTGAAACGTGTCCCAGTTTCATCTACGCTCCGAAAAGCAGCCAGTCAGCAGTCAAACACAGTGTTCCTCTGGAATATACTGGATTTGCTAAATGTTATAAAATCACTTGTCATTATCAAGGAGGTAATTATCTATTGAGAGCTTTTGACACTTAAAGACAAGAGGGTTCCTCTTTGGTTGCAGCATCTGCAGTCTTTGATGCGTCTGTTTTCACATTGAACACGTGGAATCATCAGCATGTTAGTCATGAAACTCCTACTTAATCCTAACAAACGTTTTCAATGTTGGAAAAAATAAACGGTTTCTCTTCACAATATTTGTTCATCTGTTTGTATGATTTGTTGTTCAACTTGCCATTTATATTAGTTTTCGGTCTCAGTAAATGACTGAGGGATGAAGAGACTGGTGTCTGGTTCTTCAGGTGTTCCTCTCCTGACCCATTCTGGCTATCAAACAACCCACTGTGCGCCCTGGATATCGCCGACACATTTTCTTTTTAAAACGCCCCATTTAAACGTCACTGTGACCGTTTAGCCTGGAATGTGTGGTCTTCTCACTCACGTCTGTATTTTTGCCAGAGGTTTTACTTCTAAGGACGGGTAGTATCTATCGGGTGGACATTTTAAAAAGACGCGGGTTGATAGCGGCTCACAGCGGCTGCTATCACGGTATAAGCAACCGTGACAACGGGGGACAACAACCACCTGTTATTGTAGGCTAGCTTAATATTTACCTTTCTTGTTGACACACTTACCTACCCTACTTTTCTTCGTCTCTCCAACCTTTATCCCTCCCCCGCTTCTGTTTTCTGTTTGTGCCCCGGAGTTTTTTTTTGCCGCCCCATAATTAGCTTCCTGTTGTCGAGTTCATTGCTACAATTCAAATTTAAAAGAAAAAAAAACGCGCCTCAGCGCGTTCTCGAAGGGGCGCGCGCCCAGATGATCATCGTTCATCATCGTTCCTCCAGATGAATACAGTCTCTCCAAAGATTTGCAGAACAGGTTTTAAAACCAAAGCAAACTTTTGGGTAGACTTTGTTCTACCAGGACAATTATTAGATTGGGAAATGGAGGAATTCGAACCGGAGCTATGGTTTGAAGACAGCCCCCCTGAAGAGGGGTTTTTCATCATAGCACATTCGGGGGCACAGGAGTTCAGGCTGTATCCAAAGTTCAATTTCTTTTGAAATCTTTTCCTATAGAGGAAGTTTCAGAGTATTCCTCTGATTCATCTGGCATCTCAATGTCTGACAGACGGTGAAAAGCCGCTTCCTCAGTGGAAACAAAGTAAGACGAGAAAGATTCATTGTCTTTGTTGATACACTGCCTGATTGCCCAGGCCATTACAGCTTCAGGTTTTCACTTTTCTCTTGAGGACGTTGGTACCATTCATGAACTGCTCTGAGATAAAGTTTGGGCTGAAGTTCAGGGGGAAGACATTGATAGTAACCCAGAAACAGTCTCAGTTCACACCTACCCCAACGTGCAGAGTGCAGTCAGCCAAGAGGAGGCCGCCCTGGGTGGAACAGAGTCGTTTGAAGCGTCCGTGATTGAGGAACTCTTCAGTGGAGATCATGCAGGATGAAACATTGTCAGGTTCTGGTGCAAATGCAAAATCTCCAGCAGAAATCCCTGAACAAACGACTCCTACTGAGGCTGAATCAGAAGAACGTGTTCCAAAGTCTGGCAGCAAACAGGGAGAAAGCCAGGGAGAGACTGAAGAAGTGAAGATTAGAAAAATGGCCATGAGAACCCTTGTCAATGATCTGATCAGGAGGATTGTTGAAAGATCAGGACTGACTACCCAGCAGAAAAATTTCATGCCGTCTGTGATCGTCTGTTGGAGAAACAGAGAAGATCACCAGCCAGGACACGGCCATTTTCAAGGACCTGCTGAAGAAGTGGAATAAGGCAGAGAATATTCTTATCTTCCTGGATTTACGTCAGCCGAGATTTGAGGAATTTATCCTTTTATCAACTCTTGGAAAGCGTCTTTAGACTTCATGGCTTTAAATTGATTTCAGCCTCTGCAGTACTGGGAACGGCCGCGTTGAGGTCTGTAGTTTCTGTATGCATTTTCTCTAGGTACTCGTTTCCCCACAAAAAAAAAAAAAAAATCCAATGAACCTGCATTTTGGGTGCAATCCCACCATCTGGACATTTGTTTGGGTGTCTGTGATCAATTAAGTTACCTACTTGGTGAGTGATGAGTGTTGTTGGTTTATCCGGGTTTATCCCAGAAACAGAAATGTGTCCAATAAACATGTTAGATTCATTGGTGTTTCAACAGCACAGAACATTTTACAGAAGCTATTTTTATGGCCTTATAAAAGTTGTCTTTTTATCATGTGGCTCACAGACGAAGCGAGGCGTCTGAATGCTAATCTGGCGAGAGCTTCGTTCATTCTGAGCCGCGCATGCCCAGAACCAGAAGCCACAGCGGCACGAGAGCGCCCCTACTGGCAACAAGTCATATTAACGCAACAGTGAATAAATCGAATTTCAATCAGTTTTTTTGCACCAAAGACTTAATAAAAAATAAACACGTTTTATTATTATAAAACGCCGCAAACTAATGGTGGTAGAGGGCCGCACTGGGTTAACTCAGGGAATCTCATTTGTGTATCAATCAACTCCAAATCATTTCTTTATTCTGCCACTTTTCTGAGAAGCAGAACGAGCTTGAGCCATTTTGAGAGTTGAGTTTGCAGCTTCTGCCAGCCTCTTCAGTGACCTAGTTTCTGGTGGCGTAAACACGCCCAAACACTTCGACTTGAACAGAGGCGAGCCGGCCTCCAATCGCTGCATTGCTCATCATTCTGTTTGAAACGTGTCCCAGTTTCATCTACGCTCCGAAAAGCAGCCAGTCAGCAGTCAAACACAGTGTTCCTCTGGAATATACTGGATTTGCTAAATGTTATAAAATCACTTGTCATTATCAAGGAGGTAATTATCTATTGAGAGCTTTTGACACTTAAAGACAAGAGGGTTCCTCTTTGGTTGCAGCATCTGCAGTCTTTGATGCGTCTGTTTTCACATTGAACACGTGGAATCATCAGCATGTTAGTCATGAAACTCCTAAGTGTTTCCTCAAAGCTTTGATCAGACTTTTATCCAGGATCAAAAGGACCATGTTCACGTTGAAATTTACATCAGCATTCATTTTCATATTTTTGGGCAGTTGCGTATATCATTCGCAGGATCATGAGGCCGACAGACGTGTCAGATTCAGGCCTTCTGTGGGACTTGCTGTGGTCGGATCAAACTCACTGAAAGGACAAATTTAATTCCTTTTCATTATAAATGAACCAGTATGAAAATTTGGACTGATACCGATATCCGATGCTAATATTGCCGTTATTGCAGATTACCAATATTACATATACTGTTTCAATACTTTTGAAGAAAACTAAAAGACCAGACACAGATGACAACATAAAAATAAATACTGGCTCTTCATGTTGCCCCAGTTTTATTGATAGGACCGATACCGATATGTTTAAAGTATCATACATCTACAATACCGATGCTAATTGGAGATATATCGTGCATCCCTACTCTTCAGTTCCATTTCCACATAGATTAGGATTTTTAAAGTTGAGCTGCATTCTACCAATGAAGACCGCAATTTAAGATTTAAAGAATTTGGATTAAACATGAAATGGTCCAGTAGTCTATGACAAAAAGTTATGGAACTGTTGGAGGACTTTTTTTTTTCCTAAAGTCCTCCAACATTAATCTCTTTTATAGGGAACATAGCAGGCAAATTCCTGCAGCATTTCTTACTGCTTTGGCTATAAAGCAACACATTCATAAGTAAATATAATTAAAAAAAAAGTACAGGAGGCCTTTTTGGGACCTGACTCGAGTGCATTTTTATTGAACGTTCATAACTGTTAAAAACATGTATAAAATTGGTCCTGTTTCAGAAACAAGGCACGCATAGTTATGTCAATGTTCAGTGTTCATGTCATCATTAGCATTATCATTTATCATCAACATTATTGTCGTCATCATCATCAGCATTTTTCATCTCAGTATTGATCTAATAGTAGTATCAAGCATTCCCTAATATAAAAACACGTTCCAATTTATTTGTCACAGAGGTTAAAATTTTTATTCCGAGCAGCAAGACAATATTCATGCAAAGACAGGAGGAGTGGAGGACAAGATGCAAGCGGACTGGATTGGACTGGGCCTTTAGTAGTAGGTCTCTCGTTCCACCCAACCTGGAGAAGACAGGAAACGGGAAGTTCAGCTTAGAAACCAAAGAAGGAATCAAGAAAAAACAACTGAAGAGATGTTAGAGACTCGCCTCCTGGGCTGCGTCGGAGGATCAGTTTACGGATTTCATCGTAGATGAAAATGAGCAGGGAGTACGGGAAGGCGCAGAACCACCAGTTGGGTCTGGAAAACACACAAACACACAGAATAGATGAATGGGAAGCTGCAGCGCCGGGTGACGGCGTCGCTACACGACCGACCAGATTCGACCTGTTGGATCACTCACTCATTCTGTTCAGAACAACATTTGAAAGTCATTTATTTCTACAGTTGAAACCTTGAAAAACATGGACAAGGGTGGAAGGAAAAAGCAAAAAAGGAGAAAGGAAGATGGAATAAGGAAGAAATTTTAAAAAGGCTGAAAACAAAAGTGGGGGAAGGAAGTAAGGGTAAAGAAAAAAGGAAGAAGAAAAGGAAAACAAAATGAAAAAAGGAAACGAAAGGAGTTGAGTGGGGGGAAAGAAGGAAGGAAGAAAAAAGAAAGAAAGAAGGAATAGTAGGATAAATATAAGACTGGAAAATTACTCTTCTGTTATGTTCCAGACCTGGAATATATTGCAGTCAGATTCCAGACTCTCTCGCTGTAGGAATCCTGGATGAACTCAAGATGGCTGAAAACACAAGTACTCACTTGAGAGGGTACATCCTGAGGGCCACGTCCATGCCTGGGCAGTAGGAGAGGAAGGCAGCGAGGGCGGTCTCCTCAAACAAGCCGAAGATCAGGATCTTGTTCCTGAAATGCAGAAATAGAAAGTCAGGACCTTCCACACGTGGCTCGGCTCTGGAATTACCCAGAGTTCAGTGCTCTTCCTCACTTCATGCCCTGCTGGAACACAGAGTTCCTCCTGGTCTTGCAGATAATCAGGTCGGCCCATTGGACGATGACGATGCTGACGAAGAACGCCGTGTGGCAGGTGAACTCCACGATCTTCCTCTGCTCGTAGGTCTGGAACCAGAGCAGGGTCAGGATTTAAGAAAGACATGCAGCTGGACCATCCCCACCCTCGGCTCGCCCCATTAGAGAGAGGCCACTGACCCACTGCTGTCCATAGCTGTCCTCCAGATCATTGATGTACTTGTTGTCCCAGTTGACCCGGATCCCCACCAGGGTGGAGGGCAGGAAGCCGTTCTCAGCCAGGATCACGAAGTAGGTAAAGAACCCGGCCAGCGCCTGGATCATCCCTGCAGGGTCAGAGGTCACCACAAGCTGCTCAGTCACTCTGTCCACTCTGCCTCAAGTTTTCAGCCCACAAGCTTGTGAAATGGCTTCCAGAATCACAGAGATGTGAAACTTAAGGTCGTGAAATAAATGAATGTGCCATAAAATGTCTAATTTAATAACATTCATTATAAATGACCAAGTTGAAATAACCAATGACATTTAATTTTAGTATTTCTGAACTGAAGGGAAGAAGATTTCGCAAAACTATACATTTCTACAATTAAAGAAAAATATATATATTTATTTTAAACGAGGTCTGAAACTTGACTATTTTTTAAAGAGTTAGATGTGATCAGAATACTGTTGAAAAGGGAAACAAAAATATGTTTCACTACGGCTGAAAATGTTCTTCTTGGCTTTATTTAAATGAGCATTAGAAGCAGACATCTGTATCGGTGCTGCTCTATTTATGCTGTGTCACTCTTCTTGTTATCTCAGGCCAGACATAAACTCTCCAGACAACTGCCGCGGTTTCAGAAGCGTCTATTTACCGATTTGTCCGTAGGCGATGCTGATGAGCCTCTCGTTCACCAGTTTGTCTGTTTTGGGGTTTCGGGGCTGTCTCTTCATGATGTCGCTCTCAGCTGCTTCATAGGCCAGGGAGATGGCAGGAACCTAAACAAAGTTGCAGCAGTCAGGGCCACAGGCTGGAGCACCGGAGCGTCAGAGAGCCCTCAGGAGAGAAGGACGTTACCATGTCTGTTCCCAGGTCGATACAGAGGATGGTGACGGTGCCCAGAGGCAGAGGGATGTTGGCGATGATGAAGAGGAGGAAGGGGGTGATCTCGGGGATGTTGCTGGTCAGAGTGTAGGCGATGGATTTCTTCAGGTTGTCAAAGATCAGACGACCTGATGGAGGAGAGAAAACACCCGACTACAGCGCTCTGCCAGCCTGGTGAAAGATTCGCCGACAGGACATGTTTTAACCTTCTTCCACTCCGGTAACGATGGAGGCAAAGTTGTCGTCCAGCAGGATCATGTCGGCCGCCTGCTTGGACACGTCGGACCCGGCGATTCCCATGGCGACGCCGATGTCGGCTTTCTTCAGAGCTGGAGAGTCGTTGACGCCGTCGCCCGTCACCGCGACGATGGCTCCCTGCAGAGGAAGCAGAGTCCTGCAGTTTCAGAATAATTCAGCTGCTAAATAAGCTGAGAGTTAGAGAAAAAAAAAACATGTTAACTGAACTGGAAGCTCATCAGATCAAAAGAAACTAATTCATCTCTTAAAACCTCAAGCAGAGGTTTTGTGCTCCAGACAATATTTTCAGCAAAATCTGAAGAAAATCCTTCAACCCAACCACCACTGTTTGGTTTAGAGTCATTTTAATAATAAAAACAATGACATATTTTAATTGATAAAGCTTGATATTCACAATGGAAGTGTTGTCTCTGATCTCCAATATGTGTCCATTTGTTCTGAAAGTAACTAGAAGAGTACAATAGGAAATACCTTGTATGGGACATTGCTGTTTAAATGTGAATATTATGTCCAATATTCATAGAGCAGATTAGTTTGTCTTGAGTTAAAGCAGGATAAACAGCTGCATGTAGTTATGCTGTCTTCCATTCCTCACTCTGCTACTTTCTCCTACTACTCTCCAGTTTTTAACTTTCAATTTTTTCAAATTAAATATAACCATCTTGGCCAATATTACATACTGCATCCATTTCCCAACTGTTTTGGAATAAAAACAAACACCACATAGCCAGCAAGACTCCAGCATGTCCATGTCTACCTGTCTCTGGCAGCCCTCCACAATGATGAGCTTCTGCTGCGGGGAGGTCCTGGCAAAAACGATCTCCGTGTGGTACTTCAGGATGTCGTCCAGCTGCTCGGGGGACAGGTCCTTCAAGTCGCCTCCATGCACAACACAAGCCTTGGCGTCCCTGGATGGAAACATTATTGCGTCAGGTCGTTTGTGATCCGATTTCAGGAGAGCTGAAGCCAAATTTAAAACAAACTGGGACCAAGGAGACAACCCTGAGGTTTTCCACAGATTTTGCCTCTACATGCTAATTACATTTTCCAATAAAAGTACCTTGGATTAACTTCATTGATTGGAATATTCAAACGTGCGGCGATGTCCTCAACAGTCTCGTTGCCTTCAGAGATGATGCCGACACCTTTAGCGATGGCCTTGGCTGTGATTGGATGATCCCCCGTTACCATGATTACCTGTAGGAAGGCAGTTTTTAATCATTATGTTCTGAACGTGAAATGACTCCACTTGGTTTTAAAATGCTGCAGACCTTGATTCCTGCGCTCCTGCATTTGCCCACAGCGTCCGGCACGGCGGCCCGGGGCGGGTCAATCATGGACATGAGGCCGACGAAGCACAGGTTTTCGATGGGGAAGTTCACCTCGTCCGTGTCAAAAGCAAAGTCGTCCGGGAACTGCTCATCAGGCAGGTTGAAATGACAGAACCCGAGGACCCTTTCTCCGAGACCTCCCAGCTCCAGGTAGGCGTTCTGGAAAGCATCCTTCATCTCGTCGTCCAGAGGCTGCTCCTTGCCCTGGATCATGATGGTGCCGCAACGGTCCAGAATCCTCTCTGGGGCTCCCTTCATCACCAGCAGGTGCTTGGACTCTGCTTCTGCGCCAGAGTTCTTATGAATGGAGAGCTGATCATGACAGAAGACAGATCGAGAACGTCACGCTTTCCACGTTTCGTTTTTAAGCTTTGAAGGTTCTCGAAAGATTGTTTTTGTGGCGTTTTCTGATGTCACACCTGGTACTTGTTGGTGGAGTTGAACGGGATCTCGGCTACTTTGGGGTTTTTCTCTCTCATTCCCGCCACCGAGCCGCAGCAGAGCTCGATGCACTTCAGCAGAGCCGACTCCGAAGCGTCGCCCGCCACATCTCGCTTTTTAACAAAACAAAATCATCAGAAACATCAGTGACACGAAGTCAAAGTCTTCCTACTTCCTTCCTATTTAATTCAACTGATCTACAGTGTGTAACAGGTTTCAGAAAAACTTTTTTTTTTTAGGTTTTTTGCCATCATAATTACAGTCCTTGATAAAAATACAGTGTTTACCCTCCATACATTACATAACAGAGACTTAAAGAAAAACAATGAGCCGTGACAGACACAGGGGTAATTATAATGGCAGCCACATTTACTTGTGATTATCTCACACACACGCCTTGGTGTTCCAGGGTATAAAAACAAGTTACAGAAAAAAAGCAGACTCAAGAGAGTCTCGGAGCCAAGAGACATGGATATTTGTGTTTGCGCTATTAGAGGAGGAGTTCAGACACACAGGATACAAAGTAGCAAACTTGTTTTTAACCACAAAGTTTAAACCTCTAGTTCAATTTAAATATAAATTCTCTGTTCTGTGCTTGATTAAAATGCAAGACATAACTTGTAATACATAAGGGTACTTTATTAGGAAGTTGTGTTTTATTTGTCATTACCGCTATTAAAAATTCAACATTTCCGAGACGAAATTTGTCCCGTTATCTGCTGGCAGGCGACGTCAAAAAGTTCGCTCCACCAACGCTAATGCTAAGCTAATGCTAAGCTAATGCTAAAGCACTACACCAACACAGTATTTGGCAGAAGCTAATGCTATAGTGCAGATTTCATATGTTTCTGAAACACTACAATTCTCAAGCACCAATTATATTTTGACATAATTTGCATTATGTTACATAACTGATCTTCTATAATAAGTAAGTGTTAAGCCCTGCGGTTGTGTCAATGCTCTGCAGAAGCTCCTTCCCCTGCAGGACTTTTGAGCTTCACCTCTAAATCTACAGGATGAAATTTGAATCAAGACTGAACAAAAACCCACACTTTTCACATCTGTGTGCAAAAAAAAAAAAAAAAATTAAAAAAATCTTTTTTTCTTCTACTTCAATGTTTAGAAACAGACCGACTCCGTGTTATTTTAATCCATTTGAATTTCAAAAACATTAATCAGTATATAAGGTCACTATTTACAGAGAATAGAACACTATCAAGTAGAAGAGGACTGTACCTTGAGGATGGGAACGTTGCTCTGCTCGGCCAGGAAGACGGCTCGGTTGCAGAGCCCGGCGATCCTGGCCAGAGCCGCCCAGGTGGCCGAGCTCCGGTCAAACGAGGTGCCGCTCTGGTTCTCGGTGGTGTCGGCTTCGTGGATCTGGTTGTCGAACCACATGTGGGCCACGGTCATCCTGTTCTGGGTCAGGGTGCCGGTCTTGTCGGAGCAGATGGTGGAGGTGGAGCCCAGAGTCTCCACAGCTTCCAGGTTCTTCACCAGGCAGTTCTTCTTGGCCATACGCTTGGCAGTCAGAGTCAGACACACCTGGAAACAAAAAGAAACTCTTCACTGAAAGAATATTCTTGATCGGCAGACAAAAGGACAAAGACTTGTAGACTCACAGTGACGGTAGCAAGGAGACCTTCTGGAACGTTGGCCACAATGATACCAATGAGGAAGATGACGGCCTCCAGCCAGGTATAGCCGAGGATGAGGGAGAGGATGAAGAAAGACACACCCAGGAAGACGGCCACGCCGGTGATGATGTGAATGAAGTGCTCAATCTCAATGGAGATGGGTGTGCGTCCCACCTCCAGGCCAGAGGCCAGCGTGGCGATCCGGCCCATGACGGTCCGGTCTCCGGTGCTGATCACAATGCCGCGAGCCGTTCCTGCAACCGGGGTTACATCTTTGACTTGAGCTGAGTGATAAAAGTTGGCAAAGTGCCTGGAAGACTTCTGGCCTCGTTACCTTCAACGCAGTTGGTGGAAAAGAAAGCGATGTTCCGGGTCTCCAGCGGGTTCTCATTGGAGAAGTCTGGGGTACGAGTTTGCGGTTCTGATTCGCCCGTCAGGGACGAATTGTCCACCTGAGCAACCAGAACACACATTTAGATTGTTGTTCAATCTTGTTGTTCTAGATTGAACAACAAGAAATAAAGACAAACGATTCACTTTCAGAGAAAGAATCAACTTCCTGTTTGACCTAATCAGCGACCTTCAGTTCCAATTTAGCCTGAAAAATATGAAATTTTATTTCACCACTTGAAAGATCTGGATATGTGTGATCTTTTTTATCTTTTCTATCATCCTTCCATTTCTCCTTTCTGCATACAAGCATCCTTCATTCATCCATTCTTCTCTTCACATCAAGCCATTGTTCCAGCTTCTACCTACAGAATTAGCCGCTTTAAATTTGGACACTTTTGTAATTTTCAATTTAAAAGCGTTAACCAGGTCTCAGAGCTCATGGAAGAGTATGGAGTTTGGCCCAGAAGTGTTTGCCGGATGGACACGCTAAAAGATGAAATCCTCTGAATGCTGCGTCACACATCAAGTCTCCAGCTGCTTCAAAGAGCAAAAATCAAAGCCAGACTTGATATTTCAAGCTCAACTTCAAAGTTACAATTATTTCAAACCGGCGTTTCTCTGCTTTGGGGTTATGACGCTACAACTTCGGTCAAATGTTGCCTCTTAAAGGTTTTGAGAGAGAGAGAGTGGTGGGGGAGCATCAACCTTGCAGCCGTGAGCAGAGATTATCCTGAGGTCAGCTGGGATCCGGTCGCCACCCTTCACCTCCACCAGATCCCCGACCACCACTTCCTCGGCGTTGATGCTTTTCTTCTCTCCGTCGCGGACCACCAGGGCTTGCTGCAAGACCACACGTGTTAGCTAGCACGTTCCCAACACGAGCGCGTGGTTGAATGCTACGCTAACAGAGACGCACTTGAGGGACCAGGTTCTTGAAGGAATCCATGATCTTGGAGCTCTTGGCCTCTTGGTAGTAGGAGAAGCAACCAGTGATGATGACGACAGCAGACAGCACAACCCCCAGGTACAGCTGCAGACAGACACAGCTGTTAGCTCTTAATAGGGATCCTCCCAGGAACTGAAGGGAGGTTTTCCTACGTTGTCGTTTGCGGGTTCCTCCTCCATGGCGGCCTGGATCCCGTAGGCCAGGAAGCAGAGGACGGCTCCGGTCCACAGCAGCATGGAGAAACCGCCAAACATCTACAGGAAGTCACAGGATTAGAGCCAATAAATGGAATCAACTCAAACGTCTCCGACCAGGGGGGGATCCAGTTTCACCTGTTTGCAGAACTTGACCCACTCTGGGGTGGTGGGAGGAGGGGTGAGGGCGTTGGGTCCGTCCCGGGCCAGAATCTCAGCAGCTTTGGCTCCAGTCAGACCCTGGAAGGCAGCAGAGTCGCGTCACACATGGCGGGAAACCCTCGACTCACATTCTTAGTAAGTTTCATCATCACTCTTTACAACACAACAACGAAACATTGTCAGGTCCAGAGGGGAGGGCAGGTGCTGCTGTCGCCTAGCAACACAGCACGAACGGGAGAAACAGGGCTTCAGGGTTCATCTGCAGAACTTAAGTTTTCCTCTAAATTTTACACATTCTGTAGTTTTAACCTTTCACCAAGCATTCTTAATGTAGTTTTTCCAGAAACAAAAGTTTTGGTTTCTTCTTTTAAGTTTTGTTGCAAACCTCAAATATTAGAAAGAAATATTTGATTATTTCAAAGCTATAAACATACAGAAGACATTCAACAAAATGTCAGCTATCAAACTAAAACAGGAAAAAGAAGTGACAGGTGTCCATGTGTGGGACATTTGTCTCGCTCACATTGCTGAGGTCTGTCCCATACTTGCGCTGGAGCTCATCCAGGTTCAGCTTGTGATCGTCCTGCAACGAGAGACAAAGTGTTCATGTCGGGGGTCCAATATGGCCGACGCCGGTGACCTTTGCAGCCCCGTTGGGGGCTGACCTTTCTATTCTCCAGTAAGCACCTTTCAGACAGAAGCTTCAATAACATTAACTGCTTTCAAAGGACAGAAGGAGAGGGAACACCTTCCACATGCAGTCCACTAACATGTGATTAAAGATCATTGAAGTAGAAAAAAATACATTAAATGTTAAACAGGCTTTTACAAAGTTATTTTCTCCGATAAGAAAGAAAGTTAACAGGAACTGAAAAGCTACAACATAAAGGATGTGAGACTGAAAAAGAGCCTGAGCGATCAGAGGAAGGTGTCCTGCCGAGGCGGGACGCTCACCATGTCCACTTCCTTCTTCAGCTCGTCCATATCCTTCTCCTTCTTCTTCCCTTTCCCCTTCTTCTTGCCGCCTTGCTCCGAGGTGGCGGCCAGCTCATACTGCTCTCGTCCTTCCTGGCGACACGGAGGACAAAGACCAATCAGGTGGGGGTCATACCTGGTTGACCAAACCAGCTCAAAGTCTCAGAGTGATGATCAGTCTAGAACATCAACGCTTCATTCCGACAGAAGGTGGAGGAGCTTTAAACTAAACCGTATTCGTTAAACACTGAAAACCTCCGGCTGTTTTGTGACTACTTGAACACTTGATGTCCACCATCACACAATCAGCTGAGACACAAAGCAACACTCTGCCTCTTGTCTGTCCCTGTCTCCCTGCTGTCTCCCTGTAGACGTCCTTCCTTATCACCCGCCGTCCCTGCAGCTGACAAAGCAACAAAGCCTCCAACACAGATCCTCCTTCCAAGCAGCTGTGAGGGAGAAAAAGAAACATATTTTTTTTTTAGTGAACTTTGCTTTGAAACTGACCCCTGGCCTATTTAAAAGAACCTTTATTTCTCCAGCATGAGACGATTAGCTGTCTTAATACCTCCAGCCTATCTCTTACACACTATGAGCTTAGAGTTGCTTTTAAAGCGGCAGCAGACGGTCGGCCAATGCCTCACCTGCTTTGAGAATCACAACAATCTTAGAGGTTTACGCGCCTTGTGTTGTCACATCTAAAACTGGAAAGCTGATGGAGCCGAGTTTTCTCCCGGTTTTCGGAACAATGTGGGGGAAATGATTGGGATATCAGCTTCCAAATGGGAGGAGGCATCTCTAGAAATAAAGTCAGTTTGTTGTCATGATCTGGTTTAAGTGGCATATGGCTCAAGAGTCACGTTGTACCCCCTGGTTGAACCCACCTCAGCCCAACACTTCACTCACTCCTGAGATCTTTATCGGTGTCAGGCTCTGGGTCCAAGCAGAGCCAGTGTAGCCAGAGGCCGGTGGCAGCCAGAAGCAGCAGATGCCAACATCGATCAGGAGTTAAGGCTCATCAATAATTCAGCGGCTAACAGAGAGCTGAGGTGTGAGGCTGGTAGCAGGGGGACAGGGCTAGCGGAACGCCAGTGGACTGCTAATGAGGCAGCTGGGCTCCTGCAACCATGTTCTTCTCTAATACTTATTTGGGCGACAAAATGACCAAATCTGGACATCCTGTCCTCGGCCCAGTCATGGAAAATGCTAACTAATATTGTTTTTCTAGGGCTTCAGATGACAAGAGTTTCCCAGAGCGTCGTGTGTGATCCAAGCTCACACACATACAAACACCCCGGCAGGCCAAGCTGGGAAAACACCCCTGGGGCCCGTCAGATGGGGCCAATCATCCACATGTTGACTAGATCAAACCTGACTCTTCACCTTCAGATGATTCTACATCTGTTGCAGTGCTCTCTGGTTTACACCCTGCGGTCCACTTTAGGACTTTCTGTCCCTTAAAAGGTTTAATAATTCATATTTACACCCAGATGGATGGTTGATGGGCAAACCGTGGACAAGCACAGGGATGGTGGACAAACCAGTAAGATGGATGGATATTTGATTTAAAAAAAATGGATGGATGTACAGATGGATATATAATCTTGTTAAAACTTGTGTCATGTCTGTTATTTCTGAAATGCAATCAGTCCAGTTCTGTTACTGATTAGCTCCGAAAACCTCTGTAAAATCCCTCAAACACATAAAGAAGCAGTTTGGTTTTTCAAGCAGGCATTTACACTTAAACCTTAGCAAGTAATTTTACTAGCTTGTTTTAAGTGGATTCTTTAATATTGACGTGTTTTTGAGTTGCAAAATGTTTATAAAGTTGGCAGGAAATTTGAAAGTATCACTCGATAATTACGTGTTGTTCAAAGATTGAAGATTAATACCTGAACACAAACTATAAAGTCTTAAAAAATGAAAACATTTTAAAAAGACTTAAATAAACAAGCAATTCTTGTAGCCCACCAGGCTTATAATATACTGAGGGAATTATTGACTGAAAGCCAGCTCCTATCTGAAATGTTATTTGTAAGCTAGTAAAGTTGAAAAAAGGTCAAACATAGATATTTGCACTAGAAAGTGGACCAAAAATTCTTGGCAAGATTTTGTGTTTCTGCAGTCACCGTCCTCCAGCTTTCCCATAAGGAGGCAAGAGGTGACTTTTGAACCAATCAGAGCCTCCGTCACTAAATCAGATGTAAACAGTGAAAAGCGGCTGAGCTCCGGGCATGCTTTCTGCTCAGTGGCCTCCATCATGGAAACATTGCATCATCGCTCCTTCGATAAAGACCCACCAAACTACAGTCAGAGTAAAACTCATTTTTATGCCAACCAATCACCTTCCAGGAACCAAGACCACAGAAATCCCCGCAATGCAGACATGTGCCATGTGACGCAGTCCTAGTTACAGGGACAGTCCCTGTGAGTAAGACAAAAGGTGCATGTTGGTGTTGAAATGTATGGATATAAATTTAGACCTAAAGGTGCAAACAGCCACCAGCAGATTTTGCAAAATCTTCACATCATAAACCATTTAAATATGAACCAATCACAGCTCGATTACACTGGCTACACTATATAGGAAACACTTCTTCCTCTAATGTCATCAACCTGCACAACCTGAAGTTGGTCTGTTACAATCAAGCACAGCAGCAGTCATTGTAGTAATGTGAAAAGATGAAAGTTGAATAATTTAATAATACATTATGCACTGGAGAAGGTTTTATTTTTTTTCCCCTTTAGACACCAGTTTAAAAATTGGGGGGGAAAAAATGACTACAATTAAATGACTGGAACAAACAAATATCATCAGTAGAGTTTATTCTCTAAAACCTCCCAAAATATACATACATTTTCTGCTTAAGCCCAGAATAATTTTGACACAGATGTGTTGCCATAACTTACATAACATAACAGTTTCTCGTCTATTTTTGTACAATCACCGTGTGGGAACAAATTTATCCAATCAAAATTTTTTTTGTCTGTTATCATAGTCCCATACAAATGTTGTCTTCATGCAGCGCTTTCATTAAAATGAGAAAACATGGCTTCCTTAGGAGAAAGTCGAGGAAAAGTCAGGAAGTTGAGATGGAGACAATGTTGGATGAAAAGCGTAAAAAGATGAAAGACAAAAAGATGAATGGAAAGAATAAAGCATTTTTTAAAAAAAAAAAGCGTATCTTCTGATGAAGCCTACTGTACACCCAACAATGGCTCTTTGTGTAGCTTCCCCCGTCCTGCAGTTACAGCACAGGCACCGGGCTCAGAACCCAGTTCATGTGACCGTTTAGACCCCAGGCATGTGGGCCCGCTTCATCCAAACACCAACAAGCCATTTATTACTAGAGATCTGCCATTTCCAGCCACTCCGGTCTGATGATGTGGAGATTACAGTCAGAAATCCTTCAGAATAATGTTAACTTCTCCAATGACTGGATCGTGTTGCAGAAAACTAAACAGCTTTGGACAGAAAGACGGGAGTGGTTTAGGTCTGGAAGATCCACCTGCTGAACACAGAGTCAGAAGAAAGCGTCTGCTTGGGTATTTTCAAAGCGCCTCACGTTTTCCAGGAAGGATTCCTGTTAGCGGGTCTTTCTGGTGCCAGGGTGTTCAGCCAGATTCACAAGCTGCTTATTGCACTGTATCTCGCTCACTTTCAACACACACCAACTCTGGGACTTCACCCGGTTGCTACCAACAACGATTACCCCTCCTCTCTGGATACATGAATGGACAGAATTCTCCACCTCCTCTTCTTTCTTCCCAAGTCCTCTCTCCCACATCTACCCCTCCATTATTCTCCCACTTCCTCCAACAAATCTTTTCTGTTCAAACTGTGAAAAAGGAGTGTGTTAATTTACACTGTTTAGAACTCTTTTCACGTCCCCTGCAGTTTCCAATTTTCCCCGAGCGGAACTAAAGTGAATGAATGAATGAATGAATGAAGGAATGAATGAATGAATGAATGAATTGGCCAGCTTTCTGGAAACCTGTTGGGAAACTAAACTCCTACAATTCGCCAAGAACCCAAACTCACTACCTTTACATGACTTTAACGGCGTTGACTGTTTTAAAAGTCTTTTAAAAAAAAAAAAAAAAACTTTGTGACAATATTTGTAGTTTTCCATCCCAAATTGTCCTTTTCCATTACAATTTTTAAATCTACTATTTCCAAGTTTTCCTCCAAGAGTTGAAAGCCTTGAATTTGACAACCAAAATATCCAAAAACAGAAAGAGCAATACAGACTAATCAAGTTCTAGATCTCAAAGTCTTAAACCACCTCCTACATTTTCACAATGTGTGGAAAGAATGAACCATTGTCTCTTTGTATTGCTAAACGTGTGGGTCGTAAAGGATTCATCCTAAAGGGGATTCCTGTTGAGGTGTTCCATAGAAATCCAAATGAGGCAAAGCAAACAAGTAAAACAAGTTGTTTTCTAGAAAAACCAGAATGGGAAGACCATTAGGACTGCAAAAGAGAATCTTAAAAACTTTGCTTGTGCTCAAAGACAAGAGGTACTGAGAGTAAGCACTTTCCAAATAAACTTTAAAGAACGGACAAACCTCCTGAACTGGGTTTCTTGTTGTTGTGGGATTCTAGGCAAAATCAGTCAGGCGAAAACATCCAGAAGAATAACCAGGGATGCTCATTCATTTCTTTAATTTTGGAAGATTATCAATTGTTCAATACTTAGCCATAAAATTGATCTCATCAACCAATCTCCTCTACCTCCACAAAGGTCCCAGCATAAAATATTCCGTCCTTTTGCTCTGCCATGAGAGCCAGCCGACTGACCTCTATCACCAGGTCACATCTGACCAAAAGGTCGGTCAGATTTTTTTTTAATAGATTGGTGATTGGCCGGAAAACTGCAATTGGTGCACCCCTAAGTATGACTGACTACTGCCTGTCTCTCCGATCCAAACTGAAAACACCGTAAAAATGACCGAAAAAGGAGTTATAAAGTTAGATTGCTTGGAATATGAAGTTCTTAATGTAAACCAGCCACTTTGCTTTTAAGAACGAATGAACTTACAGACACTCCCCCGAGGTGGGAGTCCCATTGAGATTTCCTTGACAACTCCAGTTAGAAAAAAGATCAAGAGCCAGATCAACTGGATGCCTACTCAATCTGGACCAAAATTTAGGAGGCTTTGATTGGAAGTACTGAAGAATGAATGGCTGAATGATGGCAGCGAGACAGATTACTTGAAAGGGAAAGTCAAGAGTCACCATTAGTGGGGAACCAATGGAATCTGGGAATATCATCAGGTCTGCCAAGAAGCTTGAAAATTTTGATTGCTAGAATCGTTCAAGAAAGTCAAAGTACTATCTACAAAACAAACAAATTGACGCAAGGAGGGACAGACTGCCGGTCACTGGAAGAGATTTCGGTTGAGGTTTCCTGGTCAAGTTCATCTTGGAAAAGGTCAAGAAGCAAATCTAGCAACAGCTAGGAATACAGTCAAAAACATCTGAGCAGGTTTGATTTAGAGAAAGATGCATACACTTGTCGAAATACCCCATCTCCAAACCAATCTTGGAGATTTCTTGGTAAATTTATATGTAGAATAGGTGCACAAGCGGATCTAAAGGTCAAATTTCCCAAAGAGGAGCCGAAAATATTGACAGACTGAATTCACCTGGAAGGATGACTGGATTTAATTCCTACACTCTAAATCTAAATGCAAGCACTCTCAATTTCCAAGTATATTTCAAATAAATTTTATATTTAAAAACAAATTAAAGAAAGAAAACATTTTAAAGGCATTTAAATTGGAAGTATCTAAAACAAACACTTTTTTTCTACCTCTTCTAGTTGCCCTACTGGCATTATTATAGCTGGGTAGGGGTTAGGGTTAGCATCTCGTCCTATACGTCACTCTGCCATAACGGCTCAAGCATTTAAGAGCTGGATTTTATCACCTCGGATTCGTCATGGAACATTTTTGAGCTTCTCATTCAGCAGAAGAATGAATGAGAAGCATGTAGTTCTGACATTCTCAAAGGAAATGTTCCACTTTCTGCTGGGCAACATGCTTGTGGGAAAACAAAAAAAAGTTTAACAAAACAAAATCCTCCAACTCGGATTGTGTGAGGAAAGGGGGCAGAGATTGGGAAAAGGAGGAAACGATGACTAGCGACGCCATAATCAGATGAATGAAAACACAACAGTAAGGCAGCGGGAGCTACAGATGAAGGTGGGAGAAAAGGGAAAGAAGTACACTGTGTTCTGAAACAGACAAGGGGCAGTGTGCGACAAAATCCCGTTAATACACGATGACTGCCGAGCGGAAAGAATGTTAAATCCTTTAGAAAGGGGAAGGAAAACAGGTAGAGAGAGAACAAGAGGGGAAATGGACTGAAAACAAATAAATGTGAAGGTCCAGTCCGAAGCCCCTTTGGCTGAGATTAGAAGTGGCCAGCGGGTTGACGGTCTGTCATTTTACGCTGGGAAAAAAAACCCCGGAAAAATAAGCAGCTGAAGGGCTTTAATCTGGAACATGTTGTTGTTCTAAAGTTCCCTTTCTCTGTTTATTGAGCAGATTATTCTACTGTGGATTTATTTGTTCTTAGTCAACTCTGGAACTCAGAAATTTCACACAAGGACAGCTTTCAACTGCACAAAAATACAACTCTATTAAGAAAGAAAAGACATCTCTACAGAGTTTTCTAAATCCAGACTGAATCATAAAAAATACTACAGAACACAACTCCGTGGCCTTGATCGGAGCAACCAAAGAACCGCCGGTAAAAATAACACTATCTAGTCCCATTTAGCCAAGATACCAGTTCCATTACCTTTAACTAGTCCGGAGCAGCTCAATCAACTTTCATAACAGGCTCCAAGAGCAAACATCTCAAAGTAAAAGATGCCATCGAAGATCATCTCAATGAGTAGAACTATAGATTATACAGGGGAATGAAACTAGAAACATGCCAAGCTCTTTGCTTTAGTTTATCAGGTTTTCCCACCTGACAGTCTACTACACTTGGTTTTATTATGAACCAAAGTTGCAACATTTCTTCTATTTCCAGCTGCTGTGGTTCCCCCACCTCACAAACCCTTTGAAAAAGCTTTTCTACCCCTTTCCTGTGGGGGGCGCTGCACCAAGAACCACATGTAAACCTCAGAAGAAGTCACCGAGCACTACTTCCTTTTTCATAAGATGTAATTAAAAATAGAGTGTTATAAAATTTTTGTGGTTGTAGGATTTGTCTTTTGTCTTTATTAAAAGACCACAAGTCATTTCTCCCACTTGTACTTGCTTTGATTGTACTTACTCAGAATACCCTGCGCTATAGTCCGCTTCCTGCTTTTGGAGCGGTCTCTGGTCCACTTGCCATTCACATATGCATTCGAACTGCACCAGAATTCATAAACCAAACGTTTGCAGGTGGACCACAGTTTGCTTTTTCGGTCTGCATTAGAGTTCAATTAAAGATTCACACTTCCCCAAATGAAAGACTTTCTAGACAAATGAGCTACAGTTGGATTAAAAGGGGCTAAGCAGGGCTGATGGGAATGCGGGTTTGGAGAACTTGCATCAGTACTTTGTTTTGGTAGCGCAATCAGGTGACTGATTAGTTCTGACGCATTTCCATCCTCCGTAGCAGTCTTCCCCACCGAAGCCAAATCTAACCTTGTCTAAAGTGCAACTATAAATTCCCAGGTTGGATAAATTTAACACATACTGTAGGAAAAACAACAAACTTCACAAAAAGAGTAGAGAGGACTGAAAAATCTATGCGATTTAAGCTCATTTGAATTAAGTTGTGATGTATGAATTATTCAGTAAACCCCCTCCACTCTCCCCTTCCCTTACGACTGCTGAGCACTGGGTCTGCAGCTTGTGTCACTCTGCCCTCATTTTGTTTCAGATCTTATCAGCGATCCACTTCACATCTTACTAACTGAAAAACGCTGTTGATTAACCGAGACGTCTAGCTGCTTGGGTTTAAAAAAAAAAGAGAAAATATTAGGTTTAATCAGCATCTTGGGAGGGTTGATGGGCAGAACTACCCGCCCTTTCTCCTTATACCCATCTGCAGTCAAGTTCCTCAACAGTGGCAATGCGGCAACTGGTGCCTTATGTCTCAACCCCCTCCACCCATCTGCTTCCTCCCTTTCCAGAGCCCCCTCCTATGACGCCCTTTAGCTCACTTGGTTTAGTGTTTTTACTGCCCTGTGTTGTGGAGAGGTTGAGGAAACTGCTAGAAGAGCAGCAAAGAGGGGAAATCTCATATTTAAAACAAGGAAAAGTCCAAAAAAAAAACAAGGAGGTGGGGGTTGGGGCACATCGGGAGTCTCGTCATACATGTGCACCCAATAGCCCGGGTCTCCTCAATTATAGCCAGACAAGTTCTCATCCTTCCCTGCAACAAGACGACCACCTCGTTCACATTTGGCTGTATTTACCAGAGAAGAAAAGGCAGAAAATGATAAGAAGGGGGTGCTGTGGGGAGGAGGGGGGATGTTGAATGGGGGCAGGGCATGGCTTTCATCTCATTTGGGAGCAAGCAGCAGAAGCCAAAAAAAAACTCAGGACGAGAAAGCCTGAAGATGTACCCACAGAACCAGGTTTTCCCGTCTTCACATCTCCCGCCAGACCGGCTGTATCCCGTCCCCCGCCACCCTGTCTCCTCATCCCCACCGGGGGGTAAATTTGTATTCCGCAGAATGGCAGGGTGTGGCGGCAGAGATCAGTTTCATCCTAAGGCGATTCAAGTTTATGGAAAACAAGACAGGAGACCGCTTTGATAGTAGCAGGATGGTCAGAGAACCTATCTGATGGATGGAAATTCCTAAAAACAAATTCAAGTCAAAGGAGAAACACTAAACTGCTGGTGGGAAATTTCAGTAAAATAAAATTAAATGACGTTTTTCTGACTGTGTTTTTTTCTTCTTTTTTTTATGCCGTAAATAATCAACACTATAGAAAAGCAGCCTCCTTACAAGGAGAGGACTCCAGACAAGTCTGACGTAAAGCAGAACAGACAAAAAAAACTGCAACACAAAGTAAATCATCTCAACGTTTCAGACAAGCAAAAGAAAAAAAAAAAAAAAAAACTTCTAGAAGTAAGACTTGTTACATCTTCCAAGTTTAGGAGCCACTTTCATCATATTTCCACTTGAAAGGAGCAACTAAAAGTTCTGCCCTCCACGCTGTTCGCCCGTTATTTTCTCAATCCGAGAAGCTTTTATTCCCACTAAATCAGACTAACTTTTACAGTCAAAGGCGGCGGAGAACATCCCGTTATGTAACCCGACACCGAGCAGCTTTTCCAGAGGACCCCGTCTCTCCTCCTCCTCGGGAAAACACAAAAACTTGTCGAACATCTCCAGCAGGCATCGCCTCAGACAGCCCCAAAAAAACGGGCTCTGTTTGAGGAGCTTCTGTCGAGGTTTAAAACACGGAAACGGGTCGAAAACAGCGGGCATTTTGACACGAAAAATGCGGCTTATCTTTCAACACGTTGGTCTCCACCTTCTTTTCGATTTACGGACACTTGTTAGAATGTTGTGTGAACTTTTAAGCCGCCTCGTTTTTCCTTAAAAATAAAAATATATACATGTATACTCACCCCTCTTCCCATGGTTGCAAAGGTTAATTTTCCCCTCTTCAAGTAAAATTTGGTCAAATAAAGCTCAGCCTTAAAAAAATATATACAATACAAAAAAAAATAAATCTATCAAAATAAAATTAACTCTTGGATGCGCTCGGTATTTGTCTTATTATTTTATATATATAGGTATATATATTAGTATTTAATCTACAGCACGTGTCACTCCTTCTGAGCACACATCCGAGCTCGCGCACCGCCGCGGCAGACCCTCTTATAGTTGGTGTTCCTTCCTTTATGACGTCGACACCGTTTGCCATGGTAACCTCCACGGAAAGAGGCGGGGCTTCCTCCATTTCTTTTTTTTTTTTCTTTTTTATTAAAACCATGCAACACATACACATGGTACCCATAACAATCATACCATGTACTACTGCGAAATTCAGAAGAAAATAAAGGTCCGGGTTTGTTTTTTTAAAATTTTTGTTTGAGAATTAATTGCTCACAGCTTGAGCGATATTCCAGTTATTTATTTTGTTCAAAGGGCTAATTCAAAGATTGAATAAGTACAAAATCTATAAAAAAAATAAAAATAAAAAAAAAGAATTCAATGCGGAAAATCCAAAATCAAGTTGACTTGGTTTCATAGCTGAAATAGCTGATTGTTCTGAGATCTGAATGGAAAGTTGAGTGGAAGAAAAAACTGGGTTGGACAAAGCTGTTCAAAAGGCAGGGGTAATCACGAACATGAGAAGAAGCATTTCCTGTCCAAGATCCAAGGAAAGGTCTGACCAAAAGGAGTAGAAGACTGTTGCTGATTGGTCCAAACTTTTCCCATGAGATTTTCAATATTTGTGACTATTTATTTTTACAGCATAACAAAAGGATTTAAAGGCAAAGTGACCACATTAATTTGAAAAAAAGAAACCCTTTCACCATCTGATAACCTCTAATAACCCATAGATTGCTTTTGGGTGTATGCATGTTTCGCTAATTGGTTGTAAAAAAAAAACAATACAAAATAAAAAAATAAATAAAACCTTCAAACTAAAGTATTTAGTTGATGTCTTTTAAAATGACAATAAATCTTAAATTTAGACATGACATGTAAATGGATGAGTAAAACAGAAATTTAACTAGCTTTTCATTTAAATGTCACACTTTTTAATAATAATAATAATAAAGAAAGTGTTATATTATTAAATCCTGAAAACATCAACTTGCACTACAGTATTTATGACATCATTGCCCCATATATGGAAGACATCCGAGACATATGACGAAAACTGCACCTGTAGTAACATTCTAAGATGGTCACAGAATGAGGTAGATGTCTAGGAACAAAATAACTGACCGATGTTTTTTTTTTACCCATAAAAAGTAAATTAGACCATTTTAATATATCCACCCCAAGAACAGGAACCTCTGAGGAATTCTTCAGAGACCACGCAGAAACAATGCCACAAAGAATGGCCAATGAATGCGGTTGGTCTACAGGTGGGTTACGGTTGGCGTTTCTCAAACAGGACAACTGGTTGTCTTCTGCTGACAACAAAATGCTCTCAGGATTACATTAAAACAGGAATAAAAAAAAGTAAAAAAAACTGCCAGGAAGACAGTTCAGCCAACACACTGTCGCTATGCATCTACACCTCTCCCGGCCGAACAGCTGGGTGCGCAGACACCTCCTTCCCCCTGCTGCTTTGACAAGGTTGTTGTGTGCCGATAGCGGGCAACTAACTTCTGCAACCTCTCAGCTTCTAAATCCAGAGCGGGTAAGGAGGCAGATTTAGCCCTGAAACGTAGCAACTCAGTGTTTCTTAGGCACTTGGTAATATTGATTTCTCCTATTAACTCTAGAGTCCCCTGAACGTGTCCTTCTCTTTGTGTTCCTTTAACACAATGCAAATAACTCTAGTATACTCCCTGACCCGAGGACCATGTCTACAATGGTAAAATGATCCATGCTGAGGGGCCACAATGACAATCAACTGGTTTGTTCTGTGGGATGGCAGCAAAGCCCTTGTGGCTATTTGCATGTGTTCCAGGAGCTCTTAAACCCTTCGGTCCCTCAGTACAAATGAGAGATTTAGGGCTTTCATCCCTGGATCTGCTGTAAGCCTGAAACAAGACGCATTCTGTCACTTGTTGCATTTTGCTCGGCTAGCGGCGAACTTCTTGAACTCTAGGGTTACTTTTTTGAAATCGCCAAGCAAATCTTGCCTCTGCCTGCTGCTCCTGACAAGTGGCCTTCTTAAGCAGGTCAAGCCCACTGCCACAATGCTATAGTCTTCTGATGGGCAGCCTCTCTCACATGTAATCAGGCGGCCTTGAAGAGCCTGACAAGATAAACCCAAGACAGATCCAACGACCAAAGGAAGACTTCACTGCGTCTGTTTTCTGATGCACGGTTTCTTTGGTTCTGCGCAGAAAAAGCAGGAAGAAAAACACGAAACAACAGGTGGGCCCGAAAGACAGACGGACACGCAGCTGAGACGCGATTGCGTTGCGCGCACAGGCTCATCGACATGCATCTGCATGCAGACGCGAGGAAACCTTCCTGTTTTTGGGTAGTCGAGCATGTGCCGTAACTGCGGCTCACGTGTCGCCGGCGTTCTTCTATAAATGGCCCAGATTTTATTTAGATGTTCAAGAGAGGGGAGAGAGAGTGAACTCTCAAACCGGGTTGCGATGGCAACAAGCACGTTCGGTGGGGGAAGGGAGTATTATGAGGAGCGGGGGGAGTGGTGGTGGGGGGCGGGTGTTTTGGGTTGGGGTGGAGGCATGATAATGTTGGTGTCTGTTTGCAGTATTCCTTCAAAATGAGAGAAGCTGAATCCAAGAGCCGCGTTGTGCGATTTCACTACGCATTGAGAAAATTAATTGAGGAAACGAGAGAAGCCCATAAATCCGCTGATCCGCTGCTTCCACTTCTTCCCCTCCCTCTTTATCACGTCGACTTGCTTCCTTCACCATCCATCAACCTCATCCTCTCCCTTCCGTCTGCTTCCCTCCGCATCCCTCCATCCTTTTGTCTGCAGATTCTTCTTGCCCGTGTCGCGGCGGCTACCCTCTCCAGTGAGAGAGAGAGAGAGAGAGAGAAATCTGATTGGCTGCCGGGAATATTCCGCCTTCCACGAATGGAAATCTTGAACGGTTTCGAGGGATAATCATCGTAATGGCTCAAGTGTTTTCCCCCTCAAGTACGTGTGAACAGTGAGGCCGGCCGTCTGCTGGCAGGTTAGCATGATGATGGAATACTGTCTGTGTAGGTGAAGAGGAGGAGAGGGGCATTCATAATGAGCATGGTAAACACACAGAAGGGTCCTCTTTGCATTGCAATCCATTGCAAACACTATGGTGGCACACTGGCCCTTCAGATAATGGACACAAACAAGACACGCTGTCTCTGCCGACAGAAGAACGTTCACTTTGATGAAAACAATCTGCTCCAGACTCAAATGCGTACACGTTTAAACTTTTAAATAACAAACATGGACAGATGGATAAGCCGGCGGATCGATGGATGGAACAAAAAGGCCAGTGGCTTCAGGGGAAAATGTTAAAGGACACGTTTTATTGGAACAACAAATAAATTAAGAGACTCTTAATTTATCCATGCTTGGTTTTCTCTTTGTGCTTGGCGGCTGTGGCGTTTCAAACCAATATGTAACATGGCAGCAAATGAATGATGAAATAGGAGTCTTCTTTTTTCTTCCGGCCCGACTCAGTAGTATGTCTCCTGCTCCACCCAACCTACAAAGAGAGGAAACACAATTAAGGACATCATAGGTGGACATATTGGTATGGGTAGGGCTTGGAATCTGTTCATATTTCTAGTTTCTTTTGACTTTTTGTGACAGATTCAAACAACAGATCCTATCCATGCTTTTCCTCAGCATGGACAGGAAGCTGGTCGGTGAAACAGGAAAGATTATTAAAGCTAAAAGTCCTGCAGGACCAAACAGCCGCAGCTGCAGCAGGATGCTCCGTGAGCTGGAGGCAGCAGGAAGGTAGCCAGTTTCTCCTCATTCTGAGTGTTTGTGCAAGGATGGAAACTAAAAGTCTTACCTCCCGGGTTGCGTCTGAGGATATATCTTCTAACTTCATCATAGACGAAGATGATGAGGGAGTATGGGAAGGCGCAGAACCACCAAGCAGGCCTGAGGTATTGGACAGACGGCGAGAGAGAATTAAAACCAGAATGTGACAAAAAAAAACAAAAAAAAAAACACAGATCAATTTGTTCCAGCAGAAAGATAAGAGGAAGGAAGAAAGATACTAAATATTATGAAGGAGTCATGACAGTATGTGTTCTCCCTGCTTTCTGTTTTTCCTCAAAGAATCTCATAGAACTGAAGCTCTTCATCCGGCCTCAGAAGTGGAAATTACTGGAGCCGAGACATAATAGCCACTACTCTAATGGAACACATCAAAGAAAGAAAGAAAAAAAAAAAAGCATAACTACTCTTAGTTAAAAGCCAGCCCTGGAAAAACAAGCATCTGGAAGTGCTTTCAGAGTGGATTAGAGAATAAGAAAACCCCTGAAAGCAGAAATCATTAGGATCACACTTCATAACAAATTGCAATTAAGAACAGGGAGACGGTCGAAGCCATAAAAACGGAAAAGAGCGTTTGATTGAAACAAAGTGTGCCTGTGCGTTTTGCTCACTTAAGAGGGTACATTCTGAGGGCCACGTCCATGCCTGGGCAGTATGACAGGAACGCAGCCAGAGCCGTCTCCTCAAAGAGTCCGAAGATCAGGATGCGGTTCCTGTTGGGAGAAAAGCAGCACATCCAAAGGTTTTATCCCGTTTTGAAGTTTGAAAAGAATCAGTTTCTGGTCTTTGGCGTGACCTGAGGACACGGTTTAGTTTTCCGGTTAGCAAGTGGGGGATAACTATTAAATGTCTGTAATATTCCATCTAAAGATGTTACAGACCTGATGATAAACTTTTAAATGCTAACAGGTCATCTGTACAGTATTGTGTTCCCTTACAATGACGGCCAGTAAGTATTTATAGAGGTCAAACAACAAAGGACCAAGAATGAGCCTTGGGGGATCCCTCAAGTAATAGAGAAACAAAGCCTAAGCATGATTTTAATAATATTTAACAGCATCATTATTAAAATTAAAATGAATTTCAGTGGCTTTAGTCTTAAGTAGGTGTCAAATCTTCGTACTTCATTCCTTGCTGCACAATAGAGTTCCTCCTGGTCTTACAGATGATCAGATCGGCCCACTGGACGATCACAATGCTGGTAAAGAAAGCTGTGTGGCAGGTGAACTCAACGATCTTTCTTCTCTCGTACGTCTGGAGCACACAAAGAAGGGGAAAAAAATGAAGTTTATGGATGTGAGCTCAAAGAGTGGCTGTTCAGACAGACACGATCGGGGGGACTGACCCATTGCTGCCCGTAGCTGTCTTCCAGGTCATTTACAAATTTGTCGTCCCAGAGGACTCTGATTCCAATCAGGTCCATGGGGAGGAAGCCATTTTCAGCCAAGATCACAAAGTATGTGAAGAACCCAGCTGTGGCCTGCATCATACCTAATGAGAAGGAAAACGGCTATTGCAATCACGCCTTCAGCAGATAAAGATTCACAAATATGTCAAGGTTACTCAGGTTATTACCGATTTGTCCGTAGGCGATGCTGATGAGCCTCTCGTTCACCAGTTTGTCTGTTTTGGGGTTTCGGGGCTGTCTCTTCATGATGTCGCTCTCAGCTGCTTCATAAGCCAGGGAGATGGCAGGAACCTGGAAGAGACAGAGAAACATGTAGCTTCAAAAACAATCATCTTGATCTCATCAAACCGACAAAAGTTCTTAAAGGACTCACCATGTCTGTTCCCAGGTCGATACAGAGGATGGTGACGGTGCCCAGAGGCAGAGGGATGTTGGCGATGATGAAGAGGAGGAAGGGTGAGATCTCGGGGATGTTACTGGTCAGGGTGTAGGCGATGGATTTCTTCAGGTTGTCAAAGATCAAACGACCTGACCAACCAACATTAATATTCTCAGGCTGGAACAAGCAAAACCTAACTTTGCATGTTTTCGCTCATCTTACCTTCTTCCACTCCGGTAACGATGGAGGCAAAGTTGTCGTCCAGCAGGATCATGTCGGCCGCCTGCTTGGACACGTCGGACCCGGCGATTCCCATGGCGACGCCGATGTCGGCTTTCTTCAGAGCTGGAGAGTCGTTGACGCCGTCGCCCGTCACCGCGACGATGGCTCCCTGCAGAGGAAGCAGAGTCCCATGGAAACACGCCCAAACATCCGCAACGATACCCCCGTCGTCTTCGGCCCTCTGAAGCTCACCTGCCTCTGGCAGCCCTCAACGATGATCAGCTTCTGCTGGGGCGATGTTCTGGCGAAGACGATTTCCGTGTGGTGCTTTAAGATCTCGTCGAGCTGTTCCTCTGTCAATTCTTTGAGCTCACCGCCGTGAACGACGCAAGCTTTGGCATCCCTGTTGGAGAAATCGTGACCAGGTTTAGCTGGTTTCTTAGATTTAAAACTCAACCCGGTTCAAAGATCTGTTGGACAGTGGAAAAGTGCTGAACCTTCACTGATGGTCTCTCAAGCTAAAGTTGCTGACAGAGTAGAAGACAGCAAGCTCAGAGCCAGACTCAGTGAATCAATTGTAAAAGCCTTTTTGGCCAAGTGCTTCGCGCGGCTTCGATAGCCAGCAGTGCTAAACTTGATTGCTGATTTTATTATTATTGCTACAAGTGGAATATTGATTACTAAGACGACTGACCTGGGGTTGACCTCTGAAATGGGAACGTTCAGGCGGGCGGCGATGTCCTCAACAGTCTCGTTGCCTTCAGAGATGATACCAACACCCTTAGCGATGGCCTTGGCTGTGATTGGATGGTCACCTGTCACCATGATTACCTGAAAGGAAGGAGATTGAAGGAAAAGTTGAAGCTACGTCTCTTTTTCCAACCTAACCGAGTCAAAAAAAAAAGAAGAGAACTTCAAGCACCTTGATTCCCGCGCTCCTGCATTTGCCCACGGCGTCCGGCACGGCGGCACGTGGCGGGTCGATCATGGACATGAGGCCGATGAAGCACAGGTTCTCAGTCGGGAAGTTCACTTCTTCGGTATCAAAAGCAAAGCCATCTGGGAACTGGTCGTCAGGCAGATGGAAGTGGCAGAAACCTGAAGAAAACAAAAACCCCGTCATACCAACGCGCAGCTCTCTCCTCGCGTCGTTTCAGCAGAATCGATCTTTACCCAGAACTCTCTCTCCTAGACCTCCCAGCTCCACGTAGGCGTTCTGGAAAGCATCCTTCATCTCGTCGTCCAGAGGCTGCTCCTTGCCCTGCAGCACGATGGTGGAGCAGCGGTCCAGAATCCTCTCTGGGGCTCCCTTCATCACCAGCAGGTGCTTGGTTTCTCCGGGAGTGGTGTTCTTGTGGATGGACAGCTGTTGGAGAAGGAAAAAAAAAGCTGAACTCAAGAGCCACCAGTGTTTCATGCAAAAGCCTATAAAATAAAAAGATTGAACCACGAGGAATAAACTTAAACTTTTACACATTTTGTTATGCAGTAATAAGAACTTTACACCAGAGCTGAAGTGAAACAGGCAGATCATTCAGACCTGACGGATGGTTTACCTGGTATTTGTTGGTTGAGTTGAATGGAATCTCAGCGATCTTGGGGTACTTCTCTCTCATGTCCTTAACAGGGCCGCAGCACAGCTCAATACACTTGAGCAAGGCAGCTTCTGAGGCGTCACCAGCCACATCTCTCTGTGGGTTGAAGCACAAGAACAAAGAATGGTCAATTTGAACTGCAGGGTGGGTCAGAAGTGTCCTTACACAGGAGAATGTAAAATGTACATTTCTTTTATATTTCAGACACCCAAATGTTGCAGAAAGTGGTCCAAGACGTGCAGCGATTACACAGAGTCCCACAAAAATAAAAACAGTTATCCAATATAAAATGTTTATTTTTTCTATGTATGGAAACTTATAGCCCACCCTATATATCACTGGTAAAAGTAGAATATCCTCAGGCACACTGGTATTCCTGGACTTAATTATAGTAAGTGCTTCCAATGACAATTTGTTGTTAAGTCTGGCTGCTCTACCAGTTTGTTGGATCCTCGAAGCCACTTGCCAAGTCAAGTCATGCTTTCCACATGGTCATACTATTTCTGATAATGCTTGAAAACGATAATTCAACAAAAGCCACTCAGGCTAACAACCGAGACTCAGAGATGTCAACGTGCAACACCAGCTCTTCACCTTGAGGATGGGAACGTTGCTCTGCTCGGCCAGGAAGACGGCTCGGTTGCAGAGCCCGGCGATCCTGGCCAGAGCCGCCCAGGTGGCCGAGCTCCGGTCAAACGAGGTGCCGCTCTGGTTCTCGGTGGTGTCGGCTTCGTGGATCTGGTTGTCGAACCACATGTGGGCCACGGTCATCCTGTTCTGGGTCAGGGTGCCGGTCTTGTCGGAGCAGATGGTGGAGGTGGAGCCCAGAGTCTCCACAGCTTCCAGGTTCTTCACCAGGCAGTTCTTCTTGGCCATACGCTTGGCAGTCAGAGTCAGACACACCTGGAAACAAGAACCAGATCAATCAAAACTGATGGAATATTCTTGACAATTATCGAATAAGAGGACAAAGAGACTTGTAGACTCACAGTGACGGTAGCAAGGAGACCTTCTGGAACGTTGGCCACAATGATACCAATGAGGAAGATGACGGCCTCCAGCCATCCGTAGCCAAGGATGAGGGAGAGGATGAAGAAAGTCACACCCAGGAAGACGGCCACGCCGGTGATGATGTGGATGAAGTGCTCAATCTCAACAGCAATGGGAGTTTTTCCTCCCTCCAGACTGGAAGCCAAGGTGGCAATGCGACCCATAACGGTTCGGTCTCCGGTGTTGATGACGATTCCTCTGGCAGTTCCTGAACATCGAGAAGGAACATTACAGTTCCAGAATGTTGTCCAGCTACTTTTCCAAACTTGACATCTCCCCAAAAAAATCCCAGCTACATCATAAACATTGTGTGACATTTCCAAGGGCTTGAATACCTTCAACACAGTTGGTAGAGAAAAATCCTATGTTCCTGGTCTCCAGTGGGTTGTCGTTGGTGAAATCTGGGGATCGGGTCTGGGGCTCTGATTCACCAGTAAGGGAGGAGTTGTCCACCTGAAAAATAAAACAAGAATAAAGTTGTTTTTGTTATGCCACGTCATTTGGGGCAACTGAAAATTCCTGTGCTATAAAAGTAGCTCAGGTATTTCTGTATGTATAGAAAGTTTATGAGCTTTTAATTGAAAATATAAGCCTCCTCACCTCCTCGGGGAATAAAAAAGCAACACACAGAGTCCTGATCAAATGGGAAATAGGTATGCCACCATGCAGGTTGATCATTGAGCATCAAGAAATGACAGCAAGGAAAGATACTTGCTCAAACTTGCTCATATCTACACTGAAAATATGGTTCCTTTAATCAGAGTGAAACCAAATAGAAAACCTGAGTTGAACACGAGAGAGAACCCGGTACGGTGGGAGCCCGTCCACAGAGACCTGCTCAATGATCCCACTCTGTATGCCTGAACCTTTTAATTAGTTCTAGAAGTTCAAGTGCTGTTACAGGTTCCCTGTAATTGCTGTCCCAGTAATCTACACCGATGATACTGACCTTGCAGCCATGAGCAGAGATGATCCTGAGATCAGCAGGAATCCTGTCTCCACCCTTCACTTCCACCAAATCTCCGACCACCACCTCCTCAGCGTTGATGCTCTTCTTCTCCCCGTCACGGATAACCAGGGCTTGCTATGACATCAGAGAAAGGTTTGAAGTAAGATCCCCGAGTAACGATAAGCGGCCATGTGGCAGGCCTGCGGAAGCAGGAAGTCTCACCTGTGGGACCAGGTTCTTAAAGGAGTCCATGATCTTGGAGCTTTTGGCTTCTTGGTAATAGGAGAAGCAACCAGTGATGATGACGACAGCAGACAGCACAATACCCAAATACAACTGCAGGAGGACAGATAGGACTCTTCATTTAGTCTCCGGAGGACCAGAAAATGACTGCAGAGGACAGCGAGAGAAATCTTCTTACGTTATCATTTGCTGGTTCATCTTCTGAAGCAGCCTGGATGCCATAAGCCAGGAAGCAGAGGATCGCCCCAATCCACAGCAGCATGGAGAAACCACCAAACAGCTGGAAGAGAGGCCAAGACAACATTCTAGCGACCATCTCTACCGCATGCAAACGCAGATCCGAAAACACATTTGCATCCATTTAAATTGTGCCAAGCCTGTTGTCGGCTCTTACCTGCTTGCAGAACTTCACCCATTCGGGTGTGGTTGGGGGAGGAGTCAGGGCATTTGGACCATCTCGGGCTAGAATCTCTTTTGCTCTGGAGCCGGAAAGACCCTAAGCAGACATACTGTGAAATTAGCTTCTAAAGTCTCTATGGCAGATTGACATAAAATATTCTGTGAAAAAGACGGTGGATTTAGATTCAGGGTTGACGAAGGTCACGTTAGGCCTTTTGAGGCTAACCAGACATTTCTATAAGCAGATCCTGTCAACCTGGTCAATAAGGACGGTGTCCCTGACGGATTGAGTCTTTGCTTCGAGGAAAACTCACACTGACCAAGTTTTAACAGGTGATCAGGCATTTAGCCTCAGTGGAGTTGAATTTTGCACAATGAAGACCATAAAAAGTCTCCTGAAAACAAAATGTAGGATTCCCTTTGTTGTGCAATGACACAATCCCACTGCAAAACAGGCTTTATCGTTTGGGTTAATTGGCACTTTGGTAAATCTTCTGCCCATGCACCGCATTGCTACTCTGCAGGATAATTATACGAGAGTCTGCTTTCAAACGCGCAGACAAACACAAGCTCCACGCAGTGTTTGTCTTGTACTCTGGCCTTATCTACCTCTGTGAATCCTGATAAATCCTGTGTGCAGAGAGCTCACCCTTGATAGGTCCGTGCCGTATTTTCTGTGAAGTTCATCCATTGTCAGCTTGTGATCATCCTATGGGGGGGAGAGGGAAAAAAACAACAAACAAAAAACACAAAGAAGAGAGAATGAGATTGACAGACGTTGCGTCAAACGGGCTGAAATCCCTGTCATTTTAAAAGCGCAGATATTATCTCCTCTGAGGATTAAAGAATGTGTTGACGTGGCCTCCGGGGAACATAAAGATGACAAAACAGAGTCGCCCATCTGATCCGGATTATGGATGCGTCGGGGTACGGACAGTGATTTTTAAGATTAGTCAAACATTTTGAGTGAAACTGGTGTGCAGAGGATTGTGAACTTACAGTCAAACATGAACTGCAAACAACCCAACGGAGCATTCAGATCATTTTTGGCTTATATCCAGCGACTCATCGTCCATTTTCGTGTAGCTGTGGTGAAAAAGCTAAAAAAGTGTTTCTGCAAATGAACAGCCAGAGAGGCTGACACATTCATGTGCCCACACAGAGGTTAGGTTTTTTGTTTTTTTTTCCTTCTGTTTAACAATGCCCACAGGGGGTGAATGAAAATAAATTCCTCCGATGTAATTTGGATGAACCGCAATCATATCCGACTTCCATCCTTCATCTCTGTTGTACTGTGAAACAAAAACCCGGGGTTTGTTGTCTTCGAGAAACGCCCCGAGTTAAGACGACCCCCCCCACTGCTTTCCGTGGCGATACAATGACATCATCACTGAAGTAACTGTAGGTGTGAGTTACATGAGTTTACCTGTTCCCAAGCAAATTTGGACAGTGCAAATGTGTGAATCTTTACAAATTTGCACTGTGTTGTCGTCGTCTTGACATTAAACGTAACGCAAGTTGAAAGTGTTCCATCATTTTCAGCCTCCTTTTTAGCTTTTGCGTTTGGTCAGCAGGTCAAATCGACAAACACAATGTAGTATTTTAATTCCTAGTAGAGAAAGCCATATAGTTTCAGTAAGTAGTTATAGGCAAAAAATATTGGTATTGGTATCGGTTATCAGTGAAATTGATTATAGTCGTCATATCGGATATTTAACAAAATACAATATTGTGCATCCCTAGTCGGAAGCTACGTGTTTTAAATACAATTTTTAACATAAATCAACATCCCACATAAGACAATGTATTCATCTACTTTTTGCAAACGTTTCATTTCAAAAACCCAAAATGGAAATAAAATGGTCGGGGGTTTTTTTCGGTTTTTTTTTACAAATAAGAGCACATTTCTTATAGTAGTTGTTTATCAAAATTATAAATTGCCTTTTTTAAAGAAAAAAAACCAAAAACAAATATCACATATGCAGCTCTAAATAAGTTGTATTTAGCTGGGCTGGAGGCAATGACCTCTGCACTCGCTGCTACTATGGCAACAACACACAAACCTCTGCAGAGAAAGTGAGCGGTGACCATTCGTCCGGCCTTGTCTGTTGTGCTCTCATTAATAATTAGTATTATGTAAGCAAGCGTGCCAAATGCGCCCTGGATAATACGGTATCACATGCTCCAAAAGCGGCGCCGCTTTTTCTTCCCTTCTCAACAGGCCGGCCGAGGACGTCTCTCGCCTCGCCTTCTTTCATGTTCCGGCCTGTTTTTGATGTTATTTGGACGGCCGACCACAAGCTCTCAGATAAATCCGGGGTTGGAAATTCCTGCTGCTATTTCAATAAACGAAGCCACTCTATTTTTAGCAATCACCCATTTCTGCTCAGACTTTGCCACATGTGGTCAAATCAAAGGCTGCATAATGTTGCTATGGGAATAGCCTCTATTGTCTTTACTGGACTTTGATACCTCTAGTTAATTGTGTGAAGGGGCAACAATCATTAACATGTCAGCTGGACGTGGCGTAAGACGCCATTATTTAACCACGGATCCGATCTGGACTCACTAACACATGACCATCAATCACTCTAAAGAGTTTATTTGGACTGAAAGAATTTCTGCATCTCCAGGGGAACGTTAAAGCTGGGGCATGGCGTTAATTGCCGTGAATGATATCCCAGATTGGGAAGATCAGAGGAGATCGGCGACAGCGTTGTTATGACATTAAGATGTCCTTCAACTTGAGGCAGGACTTTGAGATCTAGTTAAGACGTTCAAAGGACGATAACCATTAATATGTCACCAAGATGAGCGTTTTATTACCTTATAATTCAGAATGACGCCGGCAGAAAGACACTGGGCAAGTGACACTTTGTAAAAAATAGACAGAAATGACGGCGCCTTCCATTTAGATTTAGTTTAAAATTAAAATATGTCTAATGTTCAAACATATTTGGGGTTAATCAAACGACCCAACCCAAAACGGCTTTTAGAAACTGAACACATTGAATACATTAAGAGTCAAATATCGACGTATTTTTGTGGACAACTTTTGACGTTTGAGAGCATTTACTTCAATCAGTCGACTATTGATATCTAATACGTTTTGGTTTGATTAGTTGATTGAATTCTCAACAATCTGTTCAGAAAGCATTCACATTTCATAAACCAGAATATCATCCAGTAGGAAACAGAAAAATATCATGGAACAGGGAAAAAAAAAAATCATACTAACTAAATGTACTATAACGCACGTAACATATCAATGATATGTGTTCTTTACAAATTGTTCCAATCACTGGGTGAAGCTAAATGAGACGAACTGGCCTGATGATGCACAAACTCTTGAATTTATTAAACTGTGAGTATTGTTGGAAATCTCGAAGGCACGTTGATAATCAAGCAAAAAGATTGAGACGGCGTGAGGCGTCAGGTGGTCAGGCTGTGACCGTTTCTCCTTGTGCTCTGACCTTGTGAAGGACACCACAGTCGGGTCGTTTTGGGCGAAATGCCTCTTAATTCGCAAAACAATTTCCCTCTTGCTCTTTAAAGCGCCTTCGCTACAAAATGTATCACGATTTTGTGAAATGAATCACTCTCTTCTAAACTTTGACTTCCTCTTTGACCTTGGTGAAAGGACTTGACGGGGAAAAAAAAAAAAAAAAAGCTGACACCAGTGGAAACTGGCCAACCGTCCTCTGACCTATCCGCCCGTCTTAACCTCACTTTGTCCACGACTGGAAAGTAAGATTTTAAGCATGTGTTAGAGGCTGATTATAGCTGGAAACTCTTTAATGACATGTGACTGCATGCGTAGAAGTGTAAGCAGCAATCTGTACGAAGCAGACCGACGTCTCGTGGTGACACTCTGTGAGGTTCGCGTTCATCCCTGCGACCGCTCGCCCCGGCGGAGAGGTCGGCGTACTCACCAGATCCACTTCTTTCTTCAGCTCGTCCATATCCTTCTTCTGTTTCCCCTTCTTGTGCTTCTTGCCATCGTGTTCTGACGTTGCGGCCGGCTTGTAATCATCCTTCCCTTTCTGGATTGGAGAAAGTGAGACAAAAACAAGTCCCAGAGTAAGAGCGCGCACATGTGGGAAGACAGCTCCGAGGCTCCGGCTTGGTTTTTCACGAGGAAGCGCCGAGAGAATTCCTCTTTGCTGTGCACACAGGCTTGTGTGTTAATCATTGACTTGCCACAGAAAAAGAAGCAGATTACAACATGACCTCGCAATCCAAAAGTTTTCTAACAGATGACAAGAGGAGGAAAAGTTGGAATACTCACTCCGAGCCCCATGATTGCAGAGTCGCTCTGAGAGCAGTCAATCCAATTCTCGTTTTCAAAACTTCCCCACTCCGCCTCTTTCCGTTTCCCACACAGCCACTCTCGGCCCTGCCGTCTTCTTCACTCCCAGAGCAGAGAAGATGGTCTGCTTGCTGTTAGCATACCTTTATATCTGCAGCTGGAGCCCTACCTGCCCTGTAGGGGGAGGAGCTATGGGGTGGGGGATGGGAGGCAAAACTCGACAGGTGAGTTGCAGAGAGAGGCGGGGTTGGCGGGGGGGTGGATCCAACTCAAACGTATGGGAGCAAAGAGGAGGAGAGAATATTTCCCAACTTCCCTGTTCTGTTCTTAATGCTTCCCTCTTTTTTTACACTTTTTTTCATGAAGCCGCTTCACAGGTTTCCCCCTCACGGCCGCAGAAAGACCGGCGCAGCCGTCTGTGCGAGTCCGTTTACTCTGCAGACAAGAACAATCAGGGGAGAGAAACACACACACAGACACACACACACACACGCACACACACACGCACAAAATGGGAGTCAAGAAGATCAAACAGCAGCAAGAGATGTGAAAGTCCACCTCAGGATTGCATTTTATAGACTAAAAGGTTTTCTCCCAAAACACTAGAGATAGAAAAGAAACCTGGGTTCAGATAAACTGTTGCACACAGCAGAGATAACATGAGGAATGCAGAGGGAGTAATCCACAGAGCGGTTAGCTCTGCCTCTCTAAGGTCAGTGTGTCCTGTTGGGGAGAGGACACACACACACACGCACACACACGCAGCCAAGAAAATCTCTAATTGCTCTAGGATTTCTTTATTTTCATCATAAATCAAAGCATAAAAAGCGTATCATTTCAGCTGTCAGAGGCCTCGCCTTTTCGTTCCAAGCAATAAACCTTAAAAGTTTAACAGAGCAGGTTTCGTGCCCTTGAACGGGTCAAAGGTCACTCCAGCTGCCAATCAGATTGGAGACGGGGCACAATTTGTGAAATCAAATCCGTTTCCGGCGAAGCTCAAAGCGAAGGCGGGACGTGTCCCGGCTGACACGAGCGACCTTGAAGGTACGCTCTTCTTCCTGCTCGCTGAAACTGGTTGCCCTTGATGGCAGCGCGGCGGAGGACGCCGGAGGTGTTTTGGAGTAAACTTCCGAACTGTTTGTACTCATTGAGCTATGCAGGGGGATAGGAGAGCAAGGAGGAGTCGGGGGAGGAGGGAGGATGGAAGAAATGCTGAGGGAGATGGAGTGAATACAGGAAATGTGGTGAAATGGGACAGATGATGGGGAGGAACAACTGCGACAGAAGTGTGAAGGTAAAGGCCGAGAGAGGACGTTAGCTTGACGTGCTTTTTATCCCTCTGACCAAAAGAATATTTCATTTTTGGACACAAACGTGTAAAATATTAAGTCTCACGACAGATTCTGAATTGGACGTAGGTACTGGTTCATTATAACACATGTACAGTTGACTGCAAATTTTTCAACAGAATGGAACTCCAAATTACATGTACCTACTTGCAGATTTTTTTTTTTTGCAGAGGATGTCTAAAATACTCTGGGAATCTCAACAACTGAGGCACAATGCTACTTTGACACGCTAAACATTTCCCTGGTGCAAACACCCTATGCTCAGAGTGTGCACAGCTCAACTAGCAGTTGTATAATTGTCAAAGAATTCCTGTTTACACTTTTGTTTGTTGGATTCATTCCAGAGAACAGTTTGAAGTCTTTGGGAATTGGGCCTCCCACGCAGAGTCGGAGCATTTTACGCAACCGATCAAACCGAAGGGGCAAATTATGATCGAGCCTAAGTGGTTCCCTCGGAGCTTTCATGCGGCTTACAAGGGTTTAAGTTCTATAACGAAGGCGGTATAGGTGCTTGTTTGACACAAAACAGAGTTCTGCTGTATATAAACAAGGTGGGAGCTGAGGACGTAAAACGTGGCCTTTGCAATGTCACAGTAGAAGCCGGAACAAGGAGTCATAGTCGTGTTGTTAGGGGAAACATTACGCTAGCGACATGGCGCTGATGTCACTTCGCTGGCATGAACATGAGAGACTGAACACCAGAGCAGCAGCTACAACAGAAACCTGTTCATCTCCAATTTACATTCATCATACTTCGCTGAAATATTCCATGCCGCTGTCTCTGAATGTGTCGATACGTCCTTTCAAACAGCAACATCTGAACTACATCACCTTTTAAAGAAGTCCATAAAAAGGGTACACTGTAAATGTTTCACCACCTGGTAGGCTGGACTTGTAGTCCTCTAACTGTCATGAACTTTGGACCCAGAGTGACGCCTGAAGCATTTCAAACATTTCATGATCGAACCGAAAGCTTCTGGAGAAGTCGTCTCCTTCACGGCCAAACATTCTCACAAAAACCATGAGCAGCCTGATTCTGATAAGCTGTGTGGTAAACAAATGATAATAGAGACGCTATCTGTGTTGATTACGGGATTGGTTGTTTGACTATAACATATTAATGGCTTATTAATGCTCAGCCATAACAACGAGGCACCTAATCATGATTATTTTTTATGTAGGAGACTTTGAATTTCGTGGAATCTCGTACATTTTCACTCACAAGCAAATAATTATATATGAAAAATAGAGAGAAAGTGTCCTATGATAAGTCTATCATAGGACTAACCCTAACCCTAACCCCGCCTCTCGTCTGAAACGTCCCGCTGGAGATAGGCACCAGCAGCCCTCCTGACCCCACCAGGGACAATGGGTGGATGGATGGAAATAGTGACAAAGAATCATCGATATATAACGTAGGCCATCATTTAAATGACATCTAGAAATGATCTGACATCTTTTACAGGATTTGAGGGAGATATTACTTACAAAAATCTACACCAACTCTTTAAATCTACAATCATTATTTACGTAACACCAAACAATATACAGCGAAGCAGCCATGATCACAACCAAAACACTGCATGTGTTTTACTCTCCTAAAAGTCACAAAATGATTACTAAACAATGCATGTTAGCTGGAAAATAACATCTCTTGCATCTAGATTAATTAAAAATGCACAAACAAACAAAAGTCCATGTACGTACCAGTGATTGTGGGGATTTAGGTGGAACCTGACAGTGAAACTTGAGTTCACACTGTGACAATTTGCCTTGTGAAGATCTCCCTCCCCCTCCGGATCGGGACCAGGCTAAAAAAACAAAAAACAAAAACAAAACAAAGAGTAACTGTTTGCATGTCGGCCATCATGAGGTTTCAACTAAAACTGTGACATGCTCACTCGGAACAATTCTGAACTAAAATCCAGTCAGAGTATTTTTCGCTTTGCACATTTGGTCTTAGGATCCTGGAGGACAAAGTTCACACCATCTGGACTGCAGCTGAGACGCTTCAGGGGTTAAGAGATGCTTAATTAACATCCGCTGCATCAACTTCCTACCGTTTATTCAGGTTTTTATGCCAGAATAAAGTTTAAACCACCACATTTCTCATCCCTCTCCACTTTTTCACTCGACTGGAACATTCTGTACTCAGATGAACTCCTCAAAGCAGAGCACAGTTAGAGCAGGTTTTGTTGCACTTTTGAGTTTCTCTGGTGTCAAATCCCCGTCGATGTGGCGGACCCCGTCTGTTCCCGCTGCCAGGGGGGTGGGGGAGACTACAAAAACTGTCCGAACTGAGCTACTGTGGGAGGTTTGGATTACACATATTTGTGGCGTTTTGTGCGGTGAGAGAAAAATGTCTTACGCGTCACAATTTCCCCGACAACAAACGCTGAGTATCGCTGGTCTGTTTGTGCGACTTGTGTCTGATAACACCTCGAGTTCCCACACGCTGATCACACTAACGCTCCCTAATTACATCCTTCAACACATGCTGCTGAACAGGGAGCGGGGGAATCCAGAAATGTCCTGCAGTAAACTTCACAAGCCTGGATGAAACATCAAAACGCGGCTGTTTGTTGAATTCTTTAAAAAAAAAGAAAAAGGGAGGGAAATATTTCAGTAGTTATTTAGCTCATCTCAGCAGGACTTGATCTGAAACACGTCGGCGTGCCGCCATCGCCTGCGTCAGGTTTTGTTGAAATTTACTGACGTTTTCTTCCCGACTCAGACCTCTAAATACACCGATTCAGATTCTGGCCAATGGCAAAAAAGCTTCTGGGCCAGAAAAGTGTCTAAATGTAGCAACAAAGTCACAAAGTTCAACTTCACAAATGCACGTAAGTGCAACTAAACAAGGGCTCAAATTAACACATTTCTAATATTGATATTAAAAGCGCATTTTTCTCACAATCCACATCTTTGTTCTCTGATTATTGTCCTAAAACCAGAAAACACTGATGAACAGAAGCGAACTGCAGCAGCTGCACTGTTGAACCCAATGTATGAATGCATCCCTCATCGCTCAACCAGGTTAGAGGATGCAGGACGGAGAAAAAGAAACAGAGAGAACCCTCCCTTCTATTTATAGGCACAAACATTCGCCAGAAGCCCAGTTCTTACTGGGTCAGCATGAAATCGGTATTATATCACGGGGGGGGAAAAACTGCTTCATGACAGGCAAATATTCCATAGCGAACCAGCCGACGGAGCAACGTGTAATCAAACGAGGCAACAAAAAGGGTGCTAAGCCCCTGACATGACAGAAATCCTCAACGGGTTTGGAGTCGGCGCTTCCGAACCCGCCACATTCCTGCCGGCCCGAGATGTTGGTGGAGAGCTAAATTGGATTTGGACTCTGGTCGGTTCCAAGCCGTGAGACGGTGACACAGATCGAGTAATCTCTGCGGGATCTGTGTATCGTTGATTCAGACCCGCACGAACACATGACGGGAGCCAACGCATCCCTCTAATCTGGCCCGGGATTAAAGCTGCAATTAGAGGAATGAGAAAGAGAGACGGTGGGAGGAAGAGACGGGTTCTGATGGCGGAGTATGATTCTATTTCCAATTTAAATGCGTGTCCATGCAGCGTTTTATTTATTCAGGTTATGTTCATTTGGAAGCTGTTATGTCACATGGAGTTAAAGTGACTCTTCTTCCCAAATAAAACTGTAGCCATCGTTTTTCTCAAGATTCAACAAAATGCTAACATTTTGGCTTCAGAGCTGATCTGTTTTCTATGATCTATTTTACTCACATGAAATATAAAACAATGACGGAAAGACAGGGAGGGGTCGGAGAAGGAGTCACTGCAGGCACTGCCACCCAAGCCAGTCCAAACTCCTGGCAAAGGCAACAAAGAGCCACTGTCTCTGTTCACTCTCACTCAGGCAGCAGCACACAGTGCAATGTGTGAACCTCAATGTGAACCAAGGAAAATTAACTGAGTAAAATGGCTACCAAAGGTTTAAAGTTGCTTACCAATTTAGTTGTGAATTATTGATATATATTTTTCTCTAAAAAAAAAAGAAAAAGAAATCTGCTTTTACTGTATTGTATACTTCACAAAATACTGTTTATTTTGTGAAGAATAAACAGTAAAGCATAAATAGTAGCCACATTTTAATTTCCTTTCACTGCCACTCAGCCAGAAGTCTGTGTGTGTGTGTGTGTACGCACACACACACATGTTTGCGCAGCTATCTTTGTGGGGACTTTCCATTGACTTCCATTCATTTCTACAGCCTAAACCTAACCCATACATCCCTAACCTTAACCAAAACTCAATTCACACCTTAGTCCTAAATCTGACCCTGACCCAAAAACAGCGTTTCCCCTTGTGGGGACCAGGCCTCAGTCCCCACAAGGAGCAGTGGGTCCCCACAATGTAGCATGTGTCCCCACAAGGTATTAGAAACAAACGCACACACACACACACACACACGCAGACTTCTGGGAGTCAGAAGGCCCAGAAGCTCCAGAGATTTCCAGGAGGTGACGTCTATCAACACCTATCAAACACAGCGATTCTGATAAGCCGAAGCTTCACTTTGCATCACTTAGCACATAAATCAATACCCAAACCTCCAGCTCAGACAGCAGGTTTCTATTCTGGTTCCGTATCGCCGTAAATACGCAGCGCTCTGCTCACTGTGGCTTCAGCCACCAGAACAAAAATGCAAACCCACACGACATTGAAAGATGATGTCGTGTGTAAGAATAAAACTGGAAGAATAAAACACCAACTTACAGATTTCACAGAGGCACGTTCAATTCAAGACAAGTGTCTGCACTTTCACCACTTTGGCGGATTGAAAAGTTCAGGAAGTTGGCGATAAGAAACCCCAACATGTCAATGAGTCATTTCCTCCCGGCAGGTTTTGCTCAGCAGGGCCAGCAGCTTTTCATGTTAGCAAAGGGCTTTTCCGAGAAAGGATTTCAAAATAAAAGCTTTACCTGCAGCCACAAGTTCAGCTTTGTTCGGTTCTCAGAAACAAAGGGTTCATAAGGTCTTTGCTGGGGAAAAAAAAAAAAAAGCTTCCAGTAGCTGGAAGTTGGAGTTATTAAAAAATGTGCTTGGAGGTCATGTTTTTATGTCTTCACAAGACAAAAGGGAATAAAAACTCAACAGAACAAAATCATTACACACAACAAAAACATAACAACGATCCATGTTCAGGAGAACATGCTGGCAGTCTGGTTTGTGTTTTTTCTCTTCATTTCTGCTGCGGTTGTCCAGTCATGTGTTGCGCTCCGTAGTCACAAACTGGAACACGGAGGAGTTGTGGAGGAGCGTCTGTCTGGAGGCAGCGCGTGATGCATGATGGAGGATGTGGAAATTGCTGACTTCAACGCTTCAGAATAAATAAATAAAAAATGAAATGTTGACAAGTGAAGAAGTCTCTAGCAACGACTGTTACGCTTTGTGAGCCAGATGATAATTTTATAGCTTTTAGGATACTTGGGGAAAAAATAAAGAGATGTCCATCAGATTTCGGACCATTTTTTTTAAACCCTCGTTTAACCTCGGAGATTTTTGACCGCTACTTCAGTTTGCTTGTTTATAACGACATGCAGTCGTGGCCTTCCAACGAGGCTCATCTTTGGTCTCATCTGAGCAGACGGGTCTTCCGCAAGAATTCTGTTAAAAATCTGCTAAGTTTTCCTTTGAAAGTGTTCGACAAACCGTTTGGCTGCAGTCTGTGGTGACAGAATGTGAAACGTCTAAAGAGGATAGCGATTCTGGAATGTCGGCTTGCTTCTCGGAACAATGTCAAACACGGAGAGAGAACCGCAGAGGTTGAAAACGCAAAACTGTGAAACTCTTCTTTGAAAATGTCTATTTAAAACAGGAGGGTGAGGGGGGGGGGACCAAACTCTTATTTGAATGTGGTATTGTGGAATGTTGCAACCCCAGAGTGAAAATATCCATAGAACACTGCAAATAGTTTTGCGGTGCCTTAAGAAAAGCATTTAAAATGTTCCTTTAAAAGCCACTTTGTTGAAAGTTTGACTGGCTGTGTGCTCATCAGGATGCTTTAGCTTGCTGCTGTCTCACCCTGACGTTCACTACGCCAAGCTGACGAGCTAAGAGGAGTCAGGACCAGAGGGAGAAAGTTAAATAAGGGACATGAGGAAGTCCTGGAGGGAGGAGTTGGACGAACCGTGGAGGAGGAGGAGACTCCTCACATGACGGCAGTGGCAAGTCGGCTTGTCCTTGGAAAGGACACCGGTGTCCCGACAAACACTTTCTTTGTCTCCCTCACTTCTCCTCTCTCCATCCTTCACCCTCAACTTTCTACCTCTCCATGCTCCCTTTCTCACCCCAGCAAAGCGCCACACACTCGCAGCCACTTCCTACTCTGGAGTTCTTTGCACATTTCTCCAAGAGTTCATTCACACACCTACAGCCGTCCCCCCTCCTCCCTCTCATTACCATAGTTCTGCTCCAGTACACACGCAGACCGCTGCAGAATTCCTCCGTGGACTCCTCCCCCCATGAGGTCTCTCCTCTGGGGCCATTACAACCTTCCCTCATGGAAAACTACCAGTGCACACAGCGCCGGCGAACACAACGAGGTTTGTGTTAACAGTGGAAGACATGAGAACACAGGACGAGAGAGGGTCTCTGATTGCTTTGATCGATCCGTTATCAAAATCCAATCCTTTTCTTTATCAGTGGATTAACGTGATCAGTGAGTTGCGGTTAGCGTCCTGCCCTGCCTCAGGCCTAACCCGTGTTCACACAGAGGTAAACATTACCACGGTTCCTCCTTCTCTGTGATCAGATCCGGACTTCAGATGAAAGGTTTCAGTTCTTCCCAGAGTTACACCCAACCGCTCTCGTTTTCTATGTTTGTGCTCGCTGGAAAAAAAGAAAGAAAAAAAAACCCTCCTACTGACCTGAGGTCAAACATCCAAAAGTGGACTCAAAGCCTTCCTGTTCTCCGTTGCTGACAGCGCCTGTGTGCGTGACTTTTCATGCCGTTTGCTAAATCCACCATGTCTGGTAGCACTGTAGCTTTGCAGCAAGAAGGTTCTGGGTTCGATTCCCAGCCCAGGGTCTTTCTGCGTGGAGTTTGCATGTTCTTCCTGTGCATGGCGGGTCCTCTCTGGGTACTCCAGCTTCCAGTCCAAAAACATGACTGTCAGGTTAATTGGCTTCTCCAAATTCTCCTTAGGTTTGACTGTGTGTGTGTGTGCATGGTTATTATGCCAGACTGGTAACCTACCCTGCCTCTCGCCTGAAACGTTCGCTGTAGATGGGCACCAGCAACCATTAGGACCAAGGGTGTAAGAAAATGGATGGATATTTATGAAGACAGCAGAAACATCTGTTTTGTAAGAATGCTAACATACTAGTCTGACCTCTAATCTGAACTCCAGCGGTGGGCACACTTATGCTAATCCGCTAATAGCCGAGCTCATTTTTCGCCTGGTGCGTTACCATCTTGGCTAACGTTGAAAACTTGTTGTACATTTTCAATCGGACAAAGTTCGACGTTTGTTAAGAATTGTTAGATGTTTATATTTATGTTCTTATTTCCAAGAGAGTGTAGACGGCTTTTTGTGGCAGTTCCATTTTCTCTACTCATCTTCTCTTTTTATTTTCCATCAAACTTTATTGAGCTGATGGGAAGTTAATTGAACAAATCCATGCAAAAACCCACAAATATAAACTCTTCTGAGATTCTCCTCATGTTCTTCGTTTTTTGTTTTTGTTTTAAATATCTGAATTTCTGCCGAGCGGAGGGCGTGACCTTTCCCTCTTAATTCGGTTTTTACTCCACCATGTTTTGTTTATTTCCAAGCAGTTATGAGGCATGATGGCGAAATCTGAAACTGCTGCTGAGAAAGTTACTCAACAGGTTGTTGCTAGGTAACCAAAGAGTAAGTTGATGCTCGCTGCGAGAGATTAAAGCCTTTCTTGTGCCTACAACCCGCAAGTGAAGGTCACATAAAGCTCAAACTCATAACCACAGATTCTTACTCCAGTCAAAATGCGCTAGCAGTGGCCCATCTGTCTTAGTTGAAAGCTCCCACCTACAAACAGGAACAGCTTCTGTTTGTTTTCTATAAACAAAGATTCAGCTCTTTGCTCACACGTGTTTCCATGACGCAGCAATTCCACATTGTCACTCGACCGTACAACCTCGCTGTCGGCAAATTAGATCAGAAAACGTGACTCGATGTAGTTCAGATCTCCTTCAGGTCAAAGAGACTGACCGATTCTTTAATAACGTGCTTCCAACAATGTTTAGGTTTTCTTTTACATCTGCTCTGGATGGATCTAGCGGTGGACTGTTTAGAACAGGAAGGTAAACTCCAGATGTGTAGACATGTGGTACTTTGAACTCAACAACGCAGCTTAGCATGAGGATTATAGGATGACGGCGTTTTCTGTGCATCATACATGCATGATCCCAGCGAACTGTCGAGTTATGTGATCTCACATTTACAATGAGAAAGTTACACATCTGTCTCTGCCAGCTTAAAAGCACTTTATTATAGGACTCAGGTTCCGTTTGGTTCCTGCCATTTGTTTCCACATGAGGAACTCTTGTTCTAGAAGAGGTTTGGTTCGCCGTATCTCCTAAATTTGGTGTTTCGTCGAGAACTGACACCTGCTTCCATCCATTTTGGCAACCAAGTGCAACACGGAAGAAGAGCATAATAGTAGGACGGCAGACGCCCTGTGCTCCGGTGCCGCCCGTGTCCCCTGCCATGATTGTTGATTGTTTGCCTTCAGTTTGACCAACCCGTAGTGACATCATGGTTTGCGCCGAAGAACCGTCTAGTGCGGGACTGGAACCAGATTTGGCACTTGGGAACCTCGTTCTTCTGGTGGAAAAATGTTCAGGAGCCAGAACGATTGATGGAAAAACCCAGAGAGAGAAAACTACCTTCGCTCCCGAAAAGGTCTGCTGCAGCGGATACGCACCTTTTGCCTCAAACAAGCTCACAAAATCTTTGGCATTGATAGCAAGACGGGCAGACAAAGTTTTTCCAATAAAGCTAGATACATCTATTCCTCATTTCAGACTTTGGTTGTGATGCGATGTGAGTTTTCCAATATTTCTAATCACCGTTGTCCTAATTCTCTTCTTTTTGACACACAGCACTAAAATATTTAGAATAACCGTATTTATTCTGACACCTGCAGGCTGAGTTCAGCTATTACAGCTTCTTGTCGAGCCACAAATGGCGGGAGATGTGATGGTGTCACATTCCACACCGTCGGATGGAAGAGTTAAAGACGATGAGGATTTAAGCCGGAGGAGGCCCTGGGGCCCTTTTTAACAACCAAACTGTAGATTAATTTCTTGAGTGCACTGAAACAAACAACACACACACACAAACAGGAATGGAATAGAAACAGTTTGCTCTGGGAACCTCTAGGGGCCAAAATGAGGCTGGCTGCAGAGTAAAATGATTCCAGATCCCCTCTTGAGCTTCTGCCCAGGAAAAGAAGCTGAATTTAGATTTGGATTCTACTTACAGCTTTGCACGTGTACACGCGCACACAAAACCCTACACACACACACCCCCACAAACAGAGAGACTGAGCAGCATGGATTTCTCTCTCTGTCTCTCCGTGGGGCCTGAGGGAGCGATCTTAGCCTCTTAATGATGACTGAGGCAGAGTGATGGATTTACTGTGGTGAGCTGGCCTTGATGGACACGCTCACTGCATGCAAACGCACTCAGCAGAAACGGCCTGTTCAAATCAATACGTGTCTGTCTGACGCACCGACCGCCTGCTTCTCTGCGTTTTGATGCTTTTGAGATTCTGGAGAGAGAAGAAGTCGGTTTAAGAAGCTCCTTTGGCAGACCTCTTCCATATCGCAGATAACGGTGAGCATGTCTGCAAAAGTCAAAAAGTTCATCCAACACGTGATTGCGTGCGTGTGTTTGCAGGGGATTATGGCGTCCTGATAATGACAAGATTGGAGATGCAGAGCTTCGAAATGAAAACATCATTTTAGAGTCGGGTCATCCAACTCGCAACTTCCTGTTCACCAGTTTCCTGTTGCTTCAGTCCGTGCGGCCATTTTTCATCTGCAGCCTCTTCAATTCTGATACCCCAGTAGAGCTGTTTTTTTCTTTCAACAATGACAATCTACGGAATAGATAAACAATATCTTTCAATATGCTTCATGGAAAAAACCGGCAATCAGGCAGATTTTCTGTGAGTAATCTGGAGATCAGCAGTTCAGCAGAAAATCCATGAATACTGAACCATGAATGGGCGGGGCTTCAAAGTAAGTGTTGGTCCATCATCGAAATCCCAATATAATATAGTAAACTTTGTGTCAACGTGGAGAAAAACATTTGTATGAATGTTTTTCTCAATAATAACAGGAAAACAGACACTGTTAACATAACAAACAAGACAGGAGCCAATTCATTTATAATCTGTGATTATTTGTAAGTATAGAATAGTATATATATTTAAGTCGGTGTCAGATTCTTCAGTTCAGAGAAACTGTTTCAATGTGAATCTTAGAACAATTAAGTGACATTCAAGAACAAATCATTCTGGAAAAGATGTCCTCGCCCTTGATAAAATTATTTCAATACGCAGTAATGTCAAGGAAGATAAAATTGAAAATATTTCAGACTTATATTTGGAGGAGGGAAAGTTGTCATTTATAAGACTACTAGCAATTTTGCTTTTGTATTTATTTTCATCTTCCACCTTAACTATTTATGAAATTCTTTTGTTTAATCTACATTTCCACCATCTTTTTATTTTTTTTTTTTAAGTCGTTTCACTTTTTTCTCATTTCCTTTATAAGTGAAGGAGAAAGTTGTCTTTACTGTCTAACGAAATGTTCAAATTATTTCTTTTACTTTTCCCCTTTTTTCTTTTCATCTTTCACACATGGAATATAAAACAATCCCTTAATTTTTTTTCTATTCATCTACTGTGACAACATTGTTTTCAGTTCGTCTTGCAAAAGACCAAAAATTGTTTTCACAAAAAAAAAACCTGTTTTGTAAAAGAAAAAAAATGCAGTTCATTCATTCTGAAGGAGGTAGAGTGAAGATCTCTGTCTTTAAGCATCTGGAATTTTAGTGTCAGATCTACATGTTCAAGTGGATTATGTGAATCTAAACTATTTATAATATCCTGTACATTACTAGAGAACTGTTGGTACTCTTCTTTTCAGCCTTGAATTGAAATAAAACATGAATCTGGTGGATTACAGCCGGCTGCTGATTCACTAAAGCCTCTACTTGGTTCAATCTGATCAAAGCGGGATTTTACAGGACGACATGGTGAAGCTGTGGGTTTTGGTTTCACTGCAGAAGGAAAGCGGCCACAGTCAACAGTGAGTAATTCTGTCACATCTCATTAGTTCCTCCTCAAAAGTATCAGCTCAGTGACAAAAAATGAGCATCTTGTGACATTCACGTCCCCCCCCCCCCCGTCACTCCTCTTGTGAATGAAGCCTCGTCGTAAACAGCCGCGGCAAGAAGCTGGCGTAATGTCAGCTCTGAGTCCAGAGGGAATCTGGTTTGAGGTCACTTACTAACCATACAGAGCGTGGAAATCTTCCATCTTTCGCCTCGTTCGCTCGGCCAGGTGCGTGTGCGCTGGATTCCCTGTTAGATCATTCATTCCCTCTGCCGACTCGCAGACATTTAGTGATCCGTGATTTAGTGAGTCATGGAGCAGCCTCAGATTTAATGCGGTGCACCTGTGGAAGGTGTTATGCAACCATCTTGTAAACTGGCAGAGATCGTCTCACCACTGAACCGTCTAATGTAACAGCATGGAGAATGTCTTCTGTTAGGAAGGTGGGCTGTGTATAGATTTACTCTGATTTCAGGCAACAAAAAAAAAAAGATTATTAAAAGAGTTATGAGAAATATTGTAGTTTTATCAACTGAACTGGATGTATTCCTACTGACAGGCAGTATAATAAAAGATATAAATGTCTTCAATTTTCTCATTAGAAGTAAAAACTAAATATTTTTTTTAAAAATTAAAAAAAAAAAGATTTTTTTTTTTATTTAGCCTGTCTACACTGAGATGAACTGTACAGTTTTGTGAACTATTGTTGAAAAATATATATGTCTATGTGACAGGGTGCACAGAAAACGCTGTAGTAGGTCTGCCGGGCCAATCGGTGGCGCTGTAGCACCGCCATAGAACCACTCAAAAAACCCCAAAAAACCCCAGATCATATCCAAAGTGTGCCATGATTGTTATTTGTGAAAATGAGGCGCATGCAGGATAAACAGTGATGTAACAGTGACACAATTAATAATAATAATAATAGTAAAACAAAAGCTGCAGCTCGCATGTACACACATGGAACGGCCGTTCTGAAACGTATCCACTCTGGGGTCTGGTTTCAAAAACGATTGTTCCTGGACTTCCAAACCACCGGATCTGTGTGGAATGACAGCTGAAGCAACAACAAAATTTTGTGGAAACGCCTACAAATGTGGTCGGAGTCTAACAACTGTAGCATGACGGCCACACAGACAAAAGCACAAAACGTTAAAGATAGAGAAACATGCTGGCCGACATGTATGAATCTGATCAGAGTGATTTTTTAATGCTGATTTGCTGGAATATTTAACCCATCTGTCCTGGAAATGCCTGTTATCCCTAAGAATGAGCTGGAAGAAAGGATTTCTAGGTTTCCTTTAGGCTACGTTCACCGCAGCCAAATTTCATCAGGCCAGTAGCAATAACACAGTTGCTATTCTTTTTGTCATCCTAAAACAACGGGTTAGGGTTAGGACCACATGTGGTGCTAAATCAGATACATATCTGGTTGTTTACAAAGCGTCGACTGTCTCAATGGTCAGGTCACATTGATTTGCATTTTTTAGTTAGCTAGTCATATTTCCATCCAATTGTCATGCAAAATTTGTGCAACCTTTTTAAATGACCACTAAAAATTGTTGAGCAAACTTTTTTTGGTCTTTTAAAAGAAAAAAAAAAAGGTGTGCAAATGCATCTGAAGGCATAAAAAAAAAAAGAAAAAAAAAGAATTGGAGTCGCCACATCTCCTGTCTGCAGGAGGAGTTTTTATCCGGCTGAGTCGTGGTAAACCTGAAAACGTCCAAACTCTGGCTACGTCTGTCGTTTCCGCTGGAATCACGAAGTCGTGACGCAACGGGAGTAGGTCGTCTGGCTCTCAGCTCTGTTACTGTTCAGTGCAGCCGTTGTGCTCTTAAACTGCTGACCCCCTGACCTTTCCATAAAGCACATGGATGAGCAGAAAACATGACATGAACCCAGCACAGGAGAAGCAGGTGTTGCTGTCTGTCCATGTTGCATCGAACTTCGTGGTTAATGTAGGCTTAAGACACTTAATGGAGCTTAGCAAAAGTTCAAGCAGGAATTAGTATGTTGTTCAGCCGCACAAAGGCTTTAATTCTTTCCTGACATCCTGACATTCCAGTTTTCAGTCCTCTAGGAAAGAACAGGTTGGAACAGTTGCTGGATAGCACGTCTCAACACACACTGAAAAACAATGAATGATGCTGCAGCCAACAATAAGCGAAAAGAAAGAAATCAGCTTCCTGCCGACCCCCACTATAATGAAAACTGGTGCTATAAATTTATGCTAATGGACAGAATTTTACAAACACAAGGTGCATCATGCAGAGCTAAGTCCTGCCACGTTGCAGGAGGAAACATACATATTGTTGGTGAAGCAACCGATCAACATTTGGAGATTTTTTCCCCCTAGCCCAATCAGTTACAAATTCAGAGTAAAAGAATGTGTTAGAACGTCAGACGTTGAAGTGAAAGAGGAGCTCCCGTCTTGTCGGATGTCTCCAGTTTTTTTTTGTTGTTGTTGTTGCTGAAGGACCGAACTTTTAGTTCGATTGCATCAGTGCACTTCCTCCAAGTGTGCGTGTGTTTTTCCCAGAAGCACTGCTAAGAGGAGTAATGATGGCATGGCGCTGTTGGTGTGTGCGCCCACCCTGAGGGAAGTCAGAGTTTCATACCCTCATTATCTCTCCAAACTGGAGCTGCAACTTACTGGAAAGTGGGCCAGAGCTGCTTTTTATAAACAACAAGAAGAGGAAGGAAGGATGACAAAAACATCAAGCGGAATGTTTTACATTCTTTTTTCCAACTAGATTCTATAATTAGACAATGTTCTATTACTTTAATTACAGATGAAATGGAGATGATGAAACAAAATGTTCTATCGGCGCTGGTTCTTAGAGACTGGGCTTAAAACTTTCCTTTCTGATAAAGCTTATGTTATCCTGAGATTCCTCTGTACTTAGATTACATAATTACTACCTTTCCTCTATCACTACATTCTCCTACTACTCTCCAATTATTCACGGTTACTTCAGCTTTTAACTTTATGTTCTCCGCTTTTTTTTACGGTACTCTTCGTACAACCCCCGCGTGTCCGCAGTAAGCGAGTTTGTAGTCCGGCTAAAATCCAGCAGCAAAATACGTTACGTGATTCGTTCCTATTCAAAATTGTTTGTATTTTCCTCAAGAACACAAGTCAGCCAACTAAGTTGGTATAATTAGCTCAAGGAATGGAAGCAAGCCACGCGCAAGGATGGCACGCAAATTCGTGAAGCAAATGGAAATGAGTTTGATGCCCCTGATATATGGGATAAAAACAAGTGAATCATGGACTATTTTGAATGTAAACGAGATATTTGGAGGTGGAATGATGTCACACCGCCAGCAAAGGGAGATTCTGTGACGTCATCAGCTGCAGAATTGTATGTCACGCAATTCTGCGGATATGTCATTGCTTGCGATACCACTGACCAGTTCAGACGCCCGCAAAGCTCTTGAAGGAAGTTTACCAAACGACGATTTTAGTGACTGTTTAGGAGAAAATGTGTCAACATACATGATACAACAATGGACCCGATGCGAGAAGGGGAAACCAGCGAAACCCCCAAGACTCCCTTCTGCAAACCCCAATGATTTACACGAGGAAATCCATAGACTGAACACCCGACTGGAAAAGGAAACCGCCCGAAGGAATAAAGTTAACCAGAAACTGGCCCACAAGGAGAGCCGCGGCACAAACCGAGATCCGAGAAGAAAACGGTCTCGAGGATTTGGACCGTCCACAAACTAACGCCATGCAGGATGGCAAAAAGAAAAAACCAAAGTGTTCATTTTGGAAAAGATTGAAAAAGCTGCTAGGATTTAAGAAATCCAAAACCAAAACAAAAGAATGATAACAAAGAACATCCAACCATTTTCTTTACACCCTAGTCCCGAGTGGGGTCGGGTCTAACTCCGGGTAACGTTCTGGCCGTTTTTCTCCTCTAAATATCAAAATCAATCAAGAACATTGATTTTGATATTTAGAGGAGAAAGAGGTACAACAGAAGAACTGAGGACCAGAATCAGACGCATGCAGGTAGGAAATTTAAAACGGCAAAGTCCCCCCCCCCCCCCCCCCGATTGACAAACTAGACAATAGATCCCTTCCCAACCCAACAGAAAAATCGTGGACAGCACGGTGGCGCAGCGGTTCGCGCTGCGTCTTCACAGGGACCATCTGTGTGGACTTTGCATGGTCTCCAGGTGTTTGCGTGGGTTTTCCCCGGGTGCTCCGGTTCCCCCCCCACATCTCCTAAAACATGCAGGTCAGGTCAGTCGGTCACTGTAAATCACCCCCAAAAGAGTTTAAGAAACTCCAAACACACGATCAGTTTGATTGTTAACCTTGTGAAATTATTTGAATCAGCCGATCGTTAAGACATTTTCCCTCCGCTGGATTAGTGCTGCAACACTCAATTTTTATAGCAACGTGTTGATTTAAGAATTAAAATTTCTTCTTTTAATAGTAATGATTTCTGGTAATTTTCACTGTACTTGTGCTTTCATGGTTTGTCCTTTATTTGACCTTTCCTACTCACTTTTTATATTAAATTGCACTGAATTGTAGCTCGTTATACTTCGTTTAAATTTGCATTTTAAAAAGATTAGCAAAAGGATCATGCATTGGCTTTTTTAGGGTGACTGTGGCTCTGTGGGTAGATGGTTGTAGGTTTTGTTTAGGACGTTACTTACAGGTTTTGTCAACCTGGGTTTAATTCCCAGTCCTGGGGAATCTGCTGCATGTCATTCCCTTCTCTTTCTTCCCAATTTCCTGTTCAACAACTTCTAGATAACGGCCACTGGAGCCTAACAAACTTTATTAGAGCCTAAAAAACTTTTTTTTTTAAAAAACTAAAGAATACATTTCACCTCACAAATGGACCAAAAGTCAGAATATGATTACCTCCACATTGTGCTCGTTTCCTACATAATTAACAGGTTACTTAACACACATATACATGCACACATTTACACATCCCCTCCGTGGCTGCCACCTTATCGTGGTGGTGGGTGGGGCTTTGAGTGTCCCAGTGATCCTAGGAGTTTGTCTGTCGGGGCTTCCTGCCTCTGGTTGTAGACGGGTCCAAGGCGAGCTCAGAAGGTCAGAGCGTGGTGCTAAAAACGCCAATGTCATGGGTTCAATTCCCATCCTGGCCAAAGGAAATCAAAATTCAAAAACTATGAATATTGATTTTGAATAAGAACTAGTCCTTACCCTGAACTTCTACCTTGATAATAAACTGTTTTAAGGTTTATTGATCCCATGAAAATAGTAAAATACTCTTCAAATGACTGGAAATGCGTAGTTTTGAGTAGATTATATTTTAATTTCCAGGGCAGCAGACCAACCCCACTAGGACTGTGTCACTCCACAGCTGCATGTGTGACGTCGGTGACAGCGCGGTGCATCGTGGGGGATTAGCTCAAATGGTAGAGCGCTCAAGAAATGAAAGCAAGCCACGTCATAATCTCATTAATCAATTAAACAGTCGGGTTTCTTTTAAGTTTAGGTTCATCTACAAAAATACTTCCTGGTTCCTTTTTGTTTCTAGAAAAAGGTGACGGTTAAAGTATGCACCGTTCTATTTATGTAGCCATATTTACATGTCCAGACTAAAGTGTCATTTCCCCGATCAGAAGTTATTAAAGGTAGTTCCAAAAAATATATATATTTTTTTTAAATTAAACTTTTAATCTTCTAGAAAGTTTGATTAAACTTTCTTTGAATTAGTGATGAATGAGTTTTGTGTTGTTTTGTTGGGAAACACTTGTAAAATAATTCCTACGACTTGAGTTTTTTTCCACACTTGTTACAACCACACAATTTGATTTGAGCTTTATGTGTTTTCACCAAAACAAAGTGGTGCAATATTGTGAAACCGGGGAAGAAAAGTAACTTTTTTCACACACGATAATGATGTGTGAAGTTTGTATCTGTAACATAAGAAAAATGTGGAAAAAGCTCAAGGTGGAAGAATGAATATGAATATTTCACGCTGCCGTTCAGTAGAACGAACCGGACGAACGTTAAAGTGAAGCAGCAACAAGTTCCCTGAACTTCCTCTGCCTTCGAAGCAGGAGGTGTCTGACAAGGGTTCATGTGGAGGACGTGTGTGTGCACGCACTCACAAAACGGAAGCCATGGTTACTGTATCCCTGGCATCGGAAGTGGGCTTTAAATAACCCTCCTGTATATCTGTGTGTCTGTCTATCAGCGGGGAGGTGAGCGTCGACTTCCATCTATTCTGTGAATGTGAAATCCATCTGCCTGGAAAAAGCAACACACTTGTCTTTGACTATCTGTCAATTACACACTTACCCCCCTTTTTTTCCCACACACTCCTTGCATAACAAGATACCAATTAGAAGCCTGGGTTAATTAGGGCTAAATAACACTCACAAGTTGCAGCTGTATGTGAATTTAAAAGCATGTGACTGACAGGATGAGGTATAGTGGTGGGGATCCAAGCAGAAGTTTCTCACGACACAAATTCAATTCCTTCTGCTTCGATTTCTGTAGCTATTACCTACATACATGATGGACGATGAAGAGGCTGAACGGTAGCAGGAAACATCTCAGAGTGTGCAGCAGATGGTCGCCAGCGGCTGCTGAATGACGTGACGGTTTCTGCAGTCCCCCGTGTCCCACGTCATGTGATCGCATGTCACATTTACATGCACATCTGTCCCTGAAGGCCTCTCTATCAACGATCGGACTTCGCTTTACAGCGTTAGCACCGTGCTGCACTTCATTCTCCCAATGAACGTGTCTACTCATAAACAGACTTATCTAGAGGAACATGAAATGTAGTGCCACTAAGAAAGAATGGAAAGCTATAAAAATATCAATATTGTGTACGGCTCCCGATGATGCATGTTTGAATAAATTCCTGTCACGTATGTTCAGATTTCAGTTGACAAATTTTACAAATTACACCAAACAGGAATCAATAGCAGAACATGCTGTTTTGGCAGAGAGGTTTTTTTTTTGGTTTTTTTTATGGGTGCAAACCAAAAATGGATTGTCCTAACAAATGCATCATTGACAAAACTGGAAAATAGTAGTACTACTAAAGGAGAGGTATAAATGACAAAAACAAGCGATAATTATAGGTGAGCGGATGCAGCTGGGGAAGGGACAAGGTAGAGGCAAATGAGGGAATGAGTAACAGCTGGGACGGGGAGCAGAATGGAGGCTGAGGTGAAAAACAATAACTTAGAGAATGAAAGACGCGACTTAGAGGTGTGGCGATCGATCGGCCATCGATCATAATCGGCCCATTTCCGTTAAAAAGTGTATGATCAGTGATCGCCGATCACCGTCTCTTGTATCTCACTTGGCAGCCTGTCTGCGCAGCTAATCGACTCGTTCCTTCACATTGTGCATGCGCGCTGCAACAAATCCTGTCGTGTTAACTAACGCTCAGAGTGAATGGGGACGTTCGGCTGTGGCGGCGGATAATTACCTCGAAGGTAATTATTGCCCCAAGGTAATTATCCGTCGTGCTACGTTCAACACGACGAATATAATGACATTTATAAAACAAGCACTTGACAAGAGTTTGGTTACATCGAGAAAAAGAAGACGTGGATGATCGGAATTGGAATTGGCAACAAAAAACCCGATCATAGCATCCCTAACACAAATTCAAAAGACAAACAATGAGAATACATAGATAAGAAAACAAACAGTAACGACACAGTCAAAAAAAAAAAAAAAAAGAACTGAAGCCAAATATTTTTATTATAAAGAGAATGTTGTTCATACCTTCAAGGTGATCTTCACCAAAATATTAGATCAGCTCTGTAATTACTTATAATTAATTCTTCTAAATCGGATTGATGCCACAATCTGTCGTTTTTAACGTGACGTGAAGCATTAGTGTTTTGCAGGTAGGCAACAAAGTTTGATTAAGTTCTCATTGGACCAGAGCGCCTTCATCCCACCACTGTAAACAGATATAAAACTGATCATATTTTAATGTGCTTAAAGGTGTAAGAAGCTACAACACATTCTAAAAGCAGCAAGTCTGTCCATCTTCTCATCGGGGTGCGTTTCTTCACATCTGCTTCTGACGATGAAAACTGCTGCAATATTAACCAACTCAACTTCTCGCTCGCATTTTTAAAACAAACAATATGAAGCGCACTTAAAGGCCAAACCCAGGATCAGGACCGGTATCAGCTCGAAGCAACAAACGGTAAAAAAATACAGGCCTGGATTTATACTCAAAACAAGATTGAAACGTGGAGAGGTTCAGAGTGAATTCCTTCAACAAGAGCCAAATCTAGAAAAGCTAGCTTTAATGAAACGTTAGCTTAAAAAGTTGAGCCTACAAAAAATGATTACACAGAGTATCGTAGTAGTGTGCAGTAACAACACAAGACGACACACAAAGACATCTCTGAAACAGATGTTAGCTTTAGCACTACTAGCAGCTAAAGGTTAACCAGTTCCTGCTGGGGTTTTTTTTGTTGTTGTTTTTTTTTAGCTTAAAAAGCTTCCATTTTTCTACAGAATACCCAAAATGTTGAGAAACAATTTCAAAGTGGGAGCTTCTATATTCGCATTATTTTTTTTGTATTTGCGAGTTGTTCTCCAGATGGACGACATGTTTGTTAGCTGATATAGCGCTTTCTCCCTCTGCAGAGATCTTTTATAAAACAGTCAAGGACTGTAAGGCAGCTAATTTAGGAATAGCAATCTGGTCCTGGAACAGCATTTGATATTACCTGCTGTGGGCTCTGCCTTTTTGTCTTTTTATTTCTATTATTATACAGGAAAACGGCTACAGCTGTCCAGAATGTTAGCAGAATCAAAAACGAGCAAGTTTTACGGTAAGAAACTTTTGACCAGATTAGGAGACAAACCTCACAATTATGCAAACAGAGTAAAGAGTGCACAAACAAAGCATAGAGGTCCTGTATAAACAAAGCTTCTTTTTTTTTTGTCATCCTTAGAGGATGCTGTTAAAGGGCACATAAACCGGAAATTTTCCAAAAGAAAAAAAAAATCTAAGTAATTCTGTAAAAAAAAAAAAAAAAAAAGAATGTTTTTTTTTTTTTTTCTAGTGAAGGAGTTATTTGAGCATCACACGATACATCTTGAGGCGGGGCGGGGGGAGTTGAAAAAACAACAACAACAACAAAAACACACAGTCCAGTGTGCCTCACACACATCCACACACAGATGTATTGAAAAAAGAAAGCTCTCCTCCTGTCTTTCCCAGAATCCATTGTTGATTCTCGCAGTGTGCTTATAGGTTACATCTGGAAGGGGTGGAGCTAAAATCTCAGAGGTCACTCCACAACATTTTTATTTTTATTTTTTTTGCTTTTTTGTCTCCCATCTGTGTCCTTCTATCGCTGTAGCTTTTCATGTCCCGCTGGCCCCCTTCGCTTTGATTCCTGCCGTATGAGCCCAGTTCTCTTTAATAACGGGGCCCGGCGGTCCCTGAGTGTACGTGACGCAGGACACGCCATTTCTGCTCTCAGGGGGCTTTGTTCTAGGACCACAACGTTTTCACAGCTCATCAGATCAGCAGGGGTGCTGCTACTGCGAAGGATTTTAGTTCAGAAATAAAGCTCTGATTATCACCAGTTGTGAAGGCTACATTAATGTTCTCAGCACAGATTTATTTTTGGCTTCTCAAAATTGACTGTGGAACATTTTGAGTTTACACAACAGAAAGATTTAAACATCTACGCTGTATGTTTTATTGGTACATGATGCCTGATCGTCCGCCCCCCTTCAGTAATATCAAGGGTCAGAGTTATAAAGCTGTGAGGTCAAACACTCCAGCTCATTTTGTCTCTGGTTCAGTGATTCAGCCGTGGTGAATCTTTAGCGCCATCTAATGGAGCATGTAGGAAAATGATAGAGAAACCATAAATGGAGATAGTATCGTCAAATGGCTGATCTAAACACCACACATTAAACAGAACATTAAAAAAACACATTAAAACGTTTTTTTTTTAAGACAACTAGATTAAGTGGATGCTTCCAGATGGAGTGAAGTTATGACCTGTACTGAAGGTCGAAGATCTCAGTGGACAGTTTGCTGTGCGTATCAGCAGCTTCGCTGTTTGACACACTCTTGAAGCGACAGCCTGAAGAGCTACGGTCTGAGAATGCAGGCAGGAACTAATCAACACCAGGAACACAAACGGTAACTGACACTTGCAGCGAAAACGGAGAGAAAGATAACTTGCACCAAGACCAAAACTAAGGCTTAAAGTATAAAAATATGAACCATGACGACAGACAAATCAACTATTTTGAAGAAAAAGAAAGCTAATCAAGTGCATTGATTTCTGTATGAATAAAGGAGACAATAATGGCAGTAACTTGTAGTTTATGTTGACATAATAGGTCCTGAGTCTGCAAGTGGATTGTTTTGCGATCCTGTTGAGGAATGTGAAACTTTCAGTTTTACTGCCCATTTGTGGCCCCTGGTATAATTTTGTGCAGCCTCCAACAACACTTTCTCACGGTTCTGGGCTGTTTTTGGTTCCATCTTACTTTCTCACACGTCTCCTGCTTTCTCTGTAATTAGTTCCTGCTGTTCCTCGTTTGATGGCCCCTGTGTATACATGCTCTCACCTGTGCTACTGTTCCTTGCTGGATTCTTGCTTAAACTTCTTGTTCTGCCCCATTGTGTTTCCAGAGTTCCTGGTTGTCCTGAGTTGTCCAGTTAGTCATCTGTACTTTTGATTAACCCATCATGTGACGACCAAGATTCTTTTCCTTTTTGCAAAACATGACATGCTACAACCAAATTCACAATAAATTTACTTTGCGTTAAAAGAAAAAAAAAAAAATTCTAATTTTAAATACTTTCTTTCTTACAGATTAGGCCAGTGCTTCTCAATTCCGGGCCTCAGCCCCCCCTTCTCGCCATATTTTAGATGTGCCTCTGTTTCAGAACAAATGATTAAAATGATTGCATGACCGTCAAGTCCTGCAGAAGCCTCATAGTCACCCACAGATACAATCCAAGTGTGTGGCAGAAGGGAAACACTGAGAGACACTGGATTAGACCAATGTTACAACAAGCTTAGAAATAAAACAAGCATTCATGTAGAGTCCTAAACATAGCAGTATTTAACATTAATTCTTCTTCATTGATTTTGAATGACTGTGTTTCTATGATTATTGTCACAAGGAAGTCCAGCAGGCAGGGTGTCCTTTCTCTTCCGATGTTTAGCTAAGGATATCTTTTGAACTGAGTGATCCAATGCAGGACTCTTATCTTTAGCGGGCTGCTGTCTCTGAATGGAGAGCCTAACTTTATCTGACCCTGCGTCATGAAAGCTGTCTGTTATTTTTAGGAGGGGGGCTTGCGAGTGGCAGCAGCTGCAAAAGCATTTGATGACCCTCTCCATTCTGGCCCCTCCCTCTGTCACTTTAGCTGTTGGACAATGATTGAATCAGAGCTGAGGCGTGCACGACAGACAAAAAAAAAGGCTTATTTTCCTTTATGCCACCTCCGACCTTACGCCAACAAAGACAGAAACGAGCGGGAAATGACAACTGTGACTTTGACTCGACAAATGTGAATGGAAGGTTTATTTTTGTCTCTTATATAGAAGCTAAAGTGACCTGAAGGTGGGCCGAGTGAGGACCAAAGACAAGCAAACGCTTTCAACAGGAGGCAAACAGCAGTAAGCAGCTACTGGAGACAGGTAAGTGTTGGGTGTTCTTTCTCGGTTCAGAAAGAAACAGTTGAACTCTGGTCTGCCAATAAAAAGGTAACAAATATCATCTCGCTAGTGGTAATCTTTGCAAGTGTTTCAGTCACAAAACCCCCACAAAGCACCGGTGCTTTAGTGCAGGAGTGTCCAAAAGGCATCCTTGGGGAAATTTGCAGCAATCTGAGTGATTTTGGGCGGCGATCGACCACTATTCAAGAACGAACTCAATTTCGTTTGCCTTAAAAAAAACTCAAGACAACACAAAGCATCCAAATAAAGAGTAAAGATATGTATAAGGGTCTCAGAAACCTTGATCCATTTCAAATAAAATGATCTTACAAGACCAATATAACTTTGAACTGAACAGTTTTGAAATCAAACCTTAGGAAATAATTGTCTTTTGTACACTGCTATTTAAAATTTCACAAGCTTCAACAATGCTTCACATTTAAACATTGGTTTTTCTTGTTGTGTGATGCTATTTCATTAAATCAAACATTGTGAAAAGATGTATTAATACTTTCATTAGGAAACAATGATACTGTTGAGTTCCAACCTTGCAGTCAACACAGAAACCACCCGACAATTTAGAAAACAGACATGAACAACCCAACTCATCCAGCTGTTTTTAATGATCAGTACGCCAATGAGTCAGCTCTGTTCTTGTTAGTCACTGTAGGTGTGATCCCCGCAGTTTTTTTGGGTTTTTTTTTCTCTACGGTGACACATGGTCTCATGCTTCTTATTTTGGAGCACTTTATAAATACACTGTCAATGAGCTACAGCACCAACTGTGGGAGAACCGAGGGCCGACTGCGTTTACTCAAAGTCTAATCCACTAGAACGTGATGCAACTCAAAATACTTAAGACAGCTAGCTTCATTAGCTGCATTCAGCCTTTTGTAAACTGCTATGGGTATATTTTATTCTTCTAAAAGGCATTCCCTAGAGTTGTGATAAAACTTTAATTAAAAAGCAGATTTTCGACTAAAATGTATGTTTTGTTTACCCAACAGCTTCTCACAGAAGGATATCAAAATTTGGACAAGACCTCTTTCACAACAGTTGACCTTATCATGGATATTCTTGGAGGTGCACCTCGTGTTTTGGGCTATCCTCGCCCTGTTGTGGCGCAGTTTGGGGCAGACGCAACCCTACGGTGCCAAATTGGTGGAGACCCTCATCCGGATGTCATCTGGGAACGTAAAAACATTCAAATTCTGTCTGAGGGCCGGTACAAGATCTCAGAGGAGGGGAAAGCATACTTGTTGACCATTACTGGAGTTACCCAACAAGATGCTGGTCAGTACATATGCAAGGCTAGAAACAGCGTAGGAGAAACCTACGCAGCAGCCTCACTCAAAGTGGAAGGAGAGCTTCTTGACAAAAATGGAGAATCGATACAATCAAACAGTAATGGCATAAAGGAAAATGGGGACTTTGGGAAAACCCTAAATGGCTACAATATGGTGCAGAAAGAGAAGGAAATGAATGGAGTCTACAAGTGCAGGAATCAAGCAAATGATCAACAGAAAGAGATTGATTTAACATCAAACGATAAACCAAGATTCCTCATCAAGCCTTTGTCCCTACGTGTGGATCGTGGAGAGGATGCCGCCTTCTCATGTAAAATCTGGGGCACCCCTTTGCCTGAGGTGATTTGGGAGAAAGATGGGAAGAAGCTCAATGATATCTTTGAGAACTCTCACTTCAGTGTGAGCATTCAAGACGGGGGCTGGTTTCAGCTCAAGATCTACAGAACGCGCATGCCGGACAAAGGAGTCTACACCTGCAAGGCCGTGAACGCCTACGGCGAAGCCTTGGCGGGAGCTGTCCTTCTTGTCGAGCCCGTTCCAGAGCGAGAAGACAGTAAAACGTCATCAAACAGTCATGTCGGCAGCCAGAGGTCACCCAAGCAAAGAGGCGGGCGGTTCAGTTTGTCGAAGCTCGCCGAGGAGCCGCCCATCAACCCGTCCAAATCAAGAAGTTTGTAGTGACAGAGGGGAAGCATGCCAAGTTTCGGTGCTTTGTAACAGGCAAGCCCAAACCAGAGATCATCTGGAAGAAAGACGGGGTTCCTTTGGAACCCGACAGACGACACTTGGTGTTTGAGGATCGGGAAGGCTACTACACGCTGAAGGTTCTCTACTGTAAAATGCAGGATACAGGGCTATATGTATGCGCCGCATCGAACACTCTGGGAAACACCCTGAGTGCTGTTCACCTGACTGTGAAAGGTAAGTAAAATATTTTTGGATTTATTCCAGGAAAGGAGGACAGTGTTGCATATTGTCACAACTCGCAGGGATTAAAAAAGAAATACACTGATTTAATTTGAAGTGGGTAGTGATTCCCTCATTTCAATGGATTTCAGATTTCATCTTATTTGAATGTAGGAAACGGTCCACGATCCGAGAAAGTATAGACAACCTAGCACATAGCACACACCATAGACACAGAGATATTTAAAAAAAATAAAATAATTAGAAACATGGAAAAACACTTAGCATTACATCTGCAGGGAGGCAATTTAGTAGACAGATACTTACTAAAGAGCACATTTAAGGAAACACGACCAATTTGATTCCTCAAACACCTAAGGCAGGAGAGTCCAAAGTTTGGTTTGGTAATTTTTTATGATCCCCAACTGGAGTTCAAAAATAGTCCAAATCTGAAACTTCACAAGTAAATTTTTAAGCATTTTTTCAGAAAGAAATGTGTAGACAAAAAAAGAATTGCAACTGGAAAATGTTAGTCCCAACACAGTAAATTGCCATAAACCTAGTAGCTACTTTAAAAAAAAAAACATTTAGGAGAGAATCAAATGAATTAAACTAAATCAAATTGTAATGAAATCAAAAATAAAGACCATTAACTGGAGCAGTCAGAAATTTATCCGATATTACCAGTTTTAAATTAAAGTGGTATATGCATATAATAAAAAATTTGAACAAGGAATAAGCCGACCTGCTGACTCCAATTTTTTTAGTGTGAAACTACAGACAAGTTGCATGTTACTGCTTACATCTGGAAACTTTGCACATGAATAAAGGCACGGTGTCTAAAGCTACATGAAAAAGTCATTACATTGGTAAAAAATCTGATTTGTGTTATTAAGGTGGTCAATTTTATATTATTTTTTCATTCTTATCCAGACTAGAAATATTATCAGTTTGCAACTTTTCCAAACTGGATGAGAAGCCATAATGTAAATTCTAAAGTTATAACGAACTACCTGCAACCTCCTTTGCTCCTAAGGGCCTGCAGTTCGGTTTAGACGGCCATTAAAAGACGTGGAGGTAAAGGAGAGGGATGTAGCTGTGCTGGAGTGTGAGGTACCTGATGAGACGATCCCAGCTGCCTGGTACCTGGAGGACCAGAGGTTGATGCCTAGCAATAAGTATGGGATGGAGCAGAAAGGGACCAGGCGAAGACTCACCATCCATAATGTCGGAATGGATGACGATGGGGTTTATCTTTGTGAGATGCCAGATGGAGCAAAGACCATTGCTGAGCTGGCAGTAAAAGGTAGGATGCATGTAATGTCAATCAGCTTATTCAAAATCTGTTTTTGGAATAAAATGAGCAAAGAAAGGACATTTCCGAACGTACAGGCACAATTGTTCGTAAACTACCTCGGAAACTGGAGGTGCTGGAAGGCGAGAACGCAGCCTTCTGCGTCGAGGTAGAGAATGACGAAATGGAGGCCCACTGGTTCAAAGATGGCCTGATGTTGCACGAGACACACCAGACCATCCTCAAGGCTTTCGGCAAGACCCACATCCTGGTTTTTGTCAACGTGGCCCATCACGACTCGGGGGTTGTGACGTTTGTTGCAGGAACATCTAAAAGCTCATCGCGACTCAAAGTCAAAGGTACAGTCTACACATGCAAAATTAGCTAGACCTGCTGTTGGAATGAACTTATGAAGAACTGAAGGCAAAAATCAAGTTAACGTAGATCTTAACTCTTAATTTGCATATTTACTTTATGAAGAAATATTCTGCCATTTGCACTATGTATGTGTCAGTAACATGCGGCGAAGTTCACAGCTGGTGAGGCACCAACTTAATCAGATTTACAGATATAAACAACTTTCATGTAATGGTTTACATAAGGAAATTTTATGCATGTACACAAAGCTGGAGGGCAACTGACAACAATGCCACTTTGTTCTAAGATTAAACACCAAAAAACATTCAAATAGTTTGCACAAAGAACAAAACATTCAGTCTATTGGAGTGGCATATTTTCAGGCTTATTGTTTATTGATAAGTGATTGCCGTGGTAGATTAGCTCCTGCTGCTATTAGCTAGTCTAACAGTAGTTTGTGGGTCGTTTCCTTACTGAATTCTTTACACATACAAACTGTAGCCCACAACACACACATTTCATTATTTAAAAAAAAAACTAAGTAAAAAAATTTATTTTATTGCCGTCTTACCTTCACTTATAAATGAAGTCCATGAAAAGCAGTTTCCAGCGGGACGTTCACAAAGCCTGTCCCCAAGCAAACCTTTCAGCTGCCATGTTGGTCTTCCTCTCGTTATTATTTCCTGCTTCAATTGAAAACGGTTTAAGTGTAGAAATGTAGCTCTCTTCCGACGAAAGAAGAGAGTTATGCTTATTAACAGCATAAGTCGACTTATTAACTGTGCGGCTAGCTCGCTGTTACTCGCTCTTCCTCTGCAGTTGTGGAGTCACAAAACCGACGTCTCAGGGTCATGAGCGCCGCCTGCCATGATGCAAGAGAACTGCCTGCCTCGCCTCAAATCTGTTCTCCGCCGTTTATGATCGCTCTTCAAGCACACGAATCATGTTACACACACAGTTGGTGACAACAACAAAAAAACAACAACAAAAAAACACTGTACATTATATAAATAAGCTAAATTATGAAATAGTTAAATGTTTTTAACCAATTTATTGGTGACACACAGACAGGAGGAACATGCTCTCATTAAAATTGGTTAAGCTAAATGAAAACTAAATACATTATAGTACAAACCACAGGGTGAAAATAGCAATATAAATTATTTTATCATTATGTTATTTTTCCATGATATCCGGTAAGGCTCTGCCTCGCGTGACCGCATGTCTTTGGTATGTATGTATGCAAAATAAAACGATGGATGCCGTTCCTGCTATAAGATACAGAACTACAACCCTAGACTATGTACTGTTTTTCCTCTGTACTACAGCAACCAGACACAGCCCGCCAATCTGTCCTGTGGGCGTCAAAATGGACATAGACCGACCCAACAGTGCTCTCCTCTCCTGGGTGCCTGCGCCCAACAGCCAGACTACCACCCGCTCCATGTTTGTCCTTGAGAGAAAGGAGATTGGTTCTCAGGAGTGGCAGAAATGCTTCACCTCAGAGACTGTCACCTCCGCTGAAGTTTCCGGTGACAGTGTTCCGTGTGAAGGTGACTACCGTTTTCGGGTGTGTTGCATCAATAAGTACGGACGCAGTGGCCACGTGGAGTTCCCCAAAGTAGTCCATCTTGGTGAGCAGCATACTTAAAAGTATAATAACATATTTTAGTAAAAAAAAGAAAAAATATATAAAAGCGTAGTATTGCTGATATATTGTTACACTTTTAGTCCCAGGGACCAAGATTCATAAACATCTCCAAGGGTGTGAGGTGATGGAAGGAGAGGACGCTCAATTCTCCATCGAACTGTCCGCACCGATGGTTGGAACCTGGTTTCTGAACAGCTCCCAGCTACAGCATGGTGGAAGATATTCAGTGCAGCTGAACCAAGCAAAGCACTCTTTGGTAATCCATGAAGCTGGAACCGCTGATGACGCAGCAGAAATCACATTCATCGCCAATGGAGTGAGGGATTCAGCGGTGCTCAAGGTTAAACGTAGGTGTAAAAGGCTATAATATTCATTCATCATGTTGGTTCCCAATTCATGTGTTCATTTCTCTGCAGCTGCTGTATTCAAGTTCATCCCTCTGTCAGACCTGGAAAGCAGTAAGACAGTGGAAACCGGTGATGCCATTGTGCTCTACTGTGAGGTCACCCATCCTTTCGCTAAGGTAACCTGGTTTAAAAACGGTGAGGAACTCCAAGTGAGCGATGGGCTAAACATCCAATCAGACGGGAAGATGAGAAGGATTGTGATACAGTCTGCTCAAGCATCTGACTCTGGAGTTTACACATGTCAAACTTCAGGGGATGTCATCAAATTCAACGTGGACGTTGAAGGTCGTCTGCTTTCTAGCAAATGTTTTTCGGGAAGTAAGTTGCCGTTTGTTGCAGCAGCTGTAACAATCCATCCATTAATCTCATGTTGTTCAGGACCTCCAGTAGAGTTCAGTCCAGCCTCTCAGGAAGAACTTCATAAGAACAGCATGGAATTAGATCCTGTGGTTCTGCTTTGTCACGTCTCCAGAGAAGACGCTGAAGCTGCTTGGTAGGACAATGAAAATGTAAACTCTTGCAATAAAATAGTCCCAGCTAGTGGTCTGTGTTGTGCATCATCAAGAAAATGTTGTAAAAATATTATCATTATTATTATGACATTTAAAAAACAAGCAATTGACAGAGTGTGGCCTTTTTTACTTGACATTATTTAATATAGTTAGTGTTATGAGATTTATTTGGCTCATGTATAATTTAGGGTACTGAGAACCTTACTGTTAAATATTATTTTCCTGTTTGCATGGTTTTTTGTCTAAATTAGGTGAATTTATTGCCAGATCGTTCTTCCATTTTGCCAGATAACATAGTACCATTTATCCCTAAAGCAAAAAATTAACAGCTAATCCAGGTGATCGGTTTAGAAGTGATCGAAATCAGCAGCAAAAAATCTGATCGGAGCATCCCTAAGTGAGAGAGATAGCATATAAAATAATTGTTTGAATCCAAGAACATTTCTAATTTAAACAATCGAGAAAAGATTAATTTGATTTTACTTCCAACATCCAAAAATAAGTTGTATGTCTAGTAAAATCTGGCTTCATGTGTATTTCCCAGGTATAAAGACGGTTGTGAGATTCAGGCTAGTGACAACATTACCCTGCAGGTGGAGGGTACCATGAGGAGGCTAATCATCCGATCTGCAGAGGCTTCAGATGCTGGACATTACACTTGCAAGTCTGGGAACAACAGCTTAGAATTTACAGTCAATGTCAGAGGTATGGCAACTTCTCCTGGTTTCCTTTGTATGTAAGATTAATTAGTTCACTCCGATGAGAAAACTGAATTTGTGCGTTCGTCTATTTCTGAAACCCAGAGCCTCCAGTGACAATTGTTGAGCCTAAAGATGACATTGTGATGACATGTTACATATCAGAGAAGATCAACTTGCAGTGTGAGTTATCTCGGTCCAGCGGGAAGGTCTGTTGGTTTAAGGATGGTCAGGAGGTGGAGGAAAGCGACAACATCCAGCTAGGATCGGAGGGTCCTTACAGGAGGCTGACCATTCTCTGTGGCTCAGCGGTGGATAGTGGAGAGTATGTCTGTGAAACAGATGGAGACTCTATCTTCTTCCAGATAACTGTTACAGGTAAAACTGTGATTAAGATATATTAAAGAGATTACAATAAAAAGGTCTGAGTGGTACATTTTAAATATCTCTTTCCTGTTTTAGAGCCTCCTGTAAGAATCATCTCTCATTGTGAACCCGAGGTGGAACTCATCCATGTTGCACCAGAGAGACTGGAACTGTGCTGTGAAGTGTCCCAGGCGGATGCTCCAGTTCGATGGTACAAAGATAGTTTAGAGGTAGAAGAGAGCCCCAGCTTGATACTTGAAGTAGATGGGGCCCAACGACGGCTAGTTATACCTTTAACAACTGTCAGTGATACAGGGGAGTATATATGTGACACTGAAAATGACTCGGTTGCCTTTCTTGTTAAGATCACAGGTAAGTATAAAGATACTTAGTCCAAAGCAAGTCCCTGGAAGTGATTGTTTTTAACCTATTTTTACTTTGTCCCTTTTCTTTAGAGCCACCTGTGATGCTAAGTCGGCCCAAAAACTTGCCAGACAAACTGGAAAGTTTTGCTGGTAAACCAATTGTTCTAGAGACTGAGGTATCACGTCTAACAGCAGATGTCAAGTGGCTACTCAATGGAAAAGAAATAGAGCAAAGTAGTAATATCTCAATCACAGAAGATGGGATCTTTCGTCGTCTGACCATCAACTCTCCCACTCCAAACGATTCTGGGAAATACACTTGCGATGCTACAGATGATAAAATTGATTTCCAGGTTAAAGTTTCAGGTGAGAAGCGAGAACTGACTTGATATTTGATGACCCATGAAACTATTTTAGACCACTGTGTCTGTATTTCCACAGAGCCGCCTGTGAAGATCTTGAGAAAGTGTGAGATCAAGACAGATCTAAAGTTTATAGTTTCAGATGACATCGTTCTTGAGTGCGAGCTCTCTCAAGCTAATGGAAATGGCAAATGGTACAAGGATGGCTGTCGACTTCAGGGTGATGAAAGGTTTTGTGAAGAGGAGGAAGGTGCATTCCGGTCGTTGGTAATCCTTAATGCAGAACTCAAAGATTCAGGGGAATATTTTCTAGATGTTGGGGATGACAGTATCAGCTTCCACGTGAAAGTAGAAGGTAAAATTCAAATAGCCATTACCTTTTTTTCCTATTATTTGACAGCAAAAATCCACAATATAAAACTCTTTTGCCCTTAGAGCCTCCCGTAAGCATTGTAGGAAACTCATGCGACCCTGATTACCAGGAATTGATGGAAGGTGATGACCTGATATTGGCCTGTGAGTTGTCCCGTGCTAATGCCCCAGTCCAGTGGTACTGTAATGACAGGCTTCTCACCAGCGATTCCCGTACCATCATTGAATGCTATGGAAGTCTGAGAAAACTTATTATTTCAAACATCCAGCCTTCGGATTCTGGAAAGTATGTGTGTGATGCGGTGAATGACAAGATGGTTAACATAATCCGTGTTCAAGGTAAAAACTGCAGATCATAGCTTGTTAGGGTCTGTGGGAATAGCAAAAATCTTTCAAAAATAACTGACTTTGTGTCGTCTTTCCCAAAAAAGAACCTCCAGTTACTTTTGTCAACAAGGAAGATGGCATGGTTGTGACGGGTTACGAAGCTGAGAGCGTGACTTTAATGAGCTATGTGTCCAAAGGAAGTGCGGTTGTACGCTGGCTTAAAGACTGGACACCAGTTGAAGGTGAACGCTTTCGAGAACTCATGGACGACCATAAACGGAGTCTTACCATCCAACCTTTAAGGCGGTCTGATGCTGGTGAATACACCTGTGATGTCAACACTGACCAGATGCACTTCAGTCTATTAGTGAAAGGTAAAAATCAATACTTTCAAAAAAATACAAAGAGAACTTCAAAGTAACCAAAAAGTCAAAAAATATAAAAGGTTTTTCATCATAGAAATGAGGATAAAATTTGTGCGACCACTCCATGACACCGTGGCTCATGCTGACGGCATGGTGACCCTGCACTGTGAGGTGTGCAAACCGAAAGCAGATGTCCAATGGCTTAAGAATGGCGTAGAAGTGGTTGGAAGCAGGAGATTTTCCATCCGAGCAGATGGTGTTGAGAGAAGCTTGACCATTCATCGTTTAACTCACGAGGATGCAGGGCAGTATGCCTGTGAATCCAGAGATGATCGGACCACCGCAATGCTAAGAGTGGAGAGTAAGTATTCAATTTGTGTTTCTGGCTTTTCCATGCGAGTTAGCAGCTTCATTCACTGCCTTCTCTCTCTGCAGTGCCTCGAGTTGTTGAGTTTCTCACCGAACTTCACAACACAACTGTGCTAGAAGGAGAAGATGCTACCTTTAAATGCGTTGTTTCTCCTGAGGATGTTTCCTTGCTTTGGCTGATGGACAACGAACCAATGACTTTAGGGGATCGCTTCCAAGCGAGTCAAAATGGATTGTGCCACACCTTGGTGATTAAAAAGTGTCAGATGATAGACTGTTCCAGGATCACAGCAGAAGCTGAAGGAAAAACGAGCAAGGCTAGTCTCAAAGTTCAGGGTAAGACTAAAGAAAACTTATCTAAAATGTTAAAAAAGGCTGACTGTGAGTTTGAGTTTTGTTTCTCCTCACAATGTTGTAGAAGCTCAAGTCATGTTCACCAAGAAAATGGAACCTGTGACAGCAGAGGAGTTTGAAGAGGCTACCTTAGAGACAGAAATCAGCCTGGAGACCGGTGAGGTTCAGTGGATGAGGCAAGGGGTGGTCATCCAGTCTGGTCCTCGTCACACCCTGGCCCATAATGGCTGTAAACGAAGCCTGACTATCCACAACCTGAACCTGTCCGACCGAGGAACATACCGCTGTGAGACCCTGCATGATCGGACGCAGGTCAAACTTAACGTAGAACGTAAGTAGTTATTTTTGAGGTGTGGAAACTTAATTACCATTTGTCTTACCAACCTATCGAGCCTTTGGCTAAAAGGTCTTCATAAATAAAAGACCCAGGTAGATTCTTAAGCACAAATTATACCTAAAGTGCAACCATAACTGTTACAACCAGCTGTTACTCATAGTTATCTATCCCTGACTTAAACTAATAATTCATAAGAAGGAGCTAATCGTGGAAAAGTGGAAACAAAAGCCACAAGAGAAAAGTTTGTTGTAGGATTTTCCTCTTAAATAAAACCGTTACAATAAACAGGATTTATTTATATTGATATTCACTGCTCTTCTCTGGAAATGGTGTCTCTTCACACATATTGTAGGTGTTTTTTTACAGTGTGTCACAGAGCAAAAAGATACTAAGAATAGCTCAGCCAGACTTCCAAGTGTGAAAACACAGCCGGAATATTATATCAGTGTGGACAGAGCGACATCATCAAAATAAACTCCTGCTGGAAGAGGCATTTTTGTAATCCCAACAATGTCTAAATTTAGACCCCATTGTTCACTGTGACACACTAAGGGCTTTTAAGATACAACACGTGTTTGCTTTGCCAAAAAGTTGGTTCAAATTCTCAATTCCAACCTTAAGTTGTTATATTTTCTGTTCAAAACATCGTCCTTTTACTATATCCCTGTTAATACAGCCCGAAAGATATCCATCTGTAAAGGCCTGACAGATCAAGAAACGTTTGAACGGGAGACTGCCTCCTTTGAGGTGGAGCTCTCCCATATAGACGTGGAAGGCATCTGGCAGAAAGATGGCATCCGCGTGAAGCCAAACAACCAGTTTAGGGTGAGCATCAACGGGCTAGTCCATAGCCTTACCCTGACAAACTTAACTCTGGAGGACACAGGCACCATTGCCTTCTCGGCTGAAGGAGTGCGATCGACTGCAAGGCTCACAGTTAAAGGTAAATGCAAGCCAGAGAGGTCTGGGTTATTATTTTTAGTAGGTCACAACTGCAAAAAGAATTATTTGGAGTTACTACGGTTTGGTGCTGACAGGCTAATCAGATTGTATTGATTGACAGAGACGCCTGTGGCTATCCTGAAACCGCTGGTTGATGTTCGCGTGGAAGAAGAATTCCCGGTCACCCTTGAGTGTGAATTTTCCAGACAAAATGTTGAAGTCAGATGGCTTAAGGTAAAGAAAAGAAAATGATCAACAGCTTGAATCGTTTATGTATGTAAATAATTTTTCTTTCCTCTGAAACTTAGAACGGAATCGAGCTGAAGCCAGGGAAGAACCATCGGATCTATTCCATGGGTCGAAAGCGGTTCTGCCAGATCCTTCAATGCTCTGTTGCTGACTCTGGTTCCTATACATGTGACACAGGCGAAATAAGCACCTTCTGCTCTTTGGAAGTCTATGGTACATTTAACGCCAACACCAGAAGCACTTCAACCTTATTCCTGAACATATTCTTCAGTCATTTATAATCAAATGTCTCCATCTAGTGGTCATTCTTTTCAATTTCACCACTGCCCTCAGAGCACAAGTTGGAGATAGTACAGGATCTTGAGGACCTTTACATCCAGGAAGACCAGAATGCTGTGTTTATGTGCGAGGTCTCTCTGGAGGATGTGGCTGGGGAGTGGTACAAGAATGGTCACAAGATCAGACCCAGTAGCACCACTAAGATCCGCACAGAAGGTCAGAAATCAAACTACAGTTTGACTTTTTCTCTATTCACCAGCTGAAATTAAAACATGTCACCTTCCAGGGCCCAAACACTTCCTGCTGATATGCAACGTTAAAGCTGAGGATGCTGGAGATATCCAATTTGTAGCAAGGGATGTCAAGTCAACAGCCTACCTTGAGGTAGAAGGTGAGTTTTTTTTTTTTTTTTCAATTAACGTCCTACTTCCTTCATGCCACCAACTTTATATTTTCCCCGTTATAAATCTAAAAAAATTGCAATTTTCAGAGCTGCCAGTTTCCATTGTAAAACCACTGCGAGACAGAACAGCCCTGGAGAACCACCGAGTGATCCTTGAATGCACCGTTTCCTCCCCTCGCAGCAGTGCAACTTGGTACAAAGGCAAAGAGGAGCTAGGTTCTTCAGATAGGATGGAGATCATAACAGAAGACTGTTCCCATAAACTAGTAATCCACCAGGTTGCTGTGGAGGATGAGGGAACTTACAGTATTGAGGTTGGAGAGCATACATCCAAAGCAAAACTGATGGTTGAAGGTAAGCTGGATGAAAAGCAACATACATTTTTGGCAGATTTTCTTCGCTAAAAATTTCATCCAATTTTTATTTTCTTTTTCGGTAACATGCTTTACGCTGCTTCAGCCAAGGCTCTGGTGATGGTGAAAGAACTCGAGAATGTCCAGGTAACGGAGCCAGAGTCGGCTTCTTTCCAGTGTGAAGTCTCCGTCGACGTCAACAAACCTCCGGTCTGGACGTTAAACGGAGTGACCCTTCGGTTATGCCCTGCTGTCCGTCTGGAAGACCACGGGACGGTCCACAAACTCACTCTGAGGGACACAAGCGTGGACATGAGTGGGACGGTCAAGTTCACATTGGGCAAAGCCAAAAGCAGTGCCACGTTTACCGTGATTGGAAAGTAGAAGGGCTACAAAGTATCTCTTGACAGCAGAAAGCAAACAAGAATCAAACTAAGTGCCAAAGTCCTAATGTAAATTCACAGTTGCTGTAAACCTACTGGTGATGTTGAAGCAGTTATGCTGTCTTTTTATGTCTACATCGTAAAAACTTTGACTGCCTGTTTTTCAAAAGGAGCCGTTTAGACTACAGCTTACCGAAACGTTAATAGAAACGTCTTCTTTGGGAACTGTTTGGAACTCAAGTCTTTGTTTCCAACATGACTGCATACCAGTGCAAAAAAGCAAGGGTGATCAAATTTTGTAAGGAACAACTTTTGTGGGCGTACCACAACATCTCAGAACACAGTTGTGATGAATTTGAGCAAAAAATCCTCCAAGCCCGGCCATCCCACATCAGTGCCTGACCTCACCATTGTGCTTTTTGGATAAATGGCCCAAAACTCCCATTAATGTCTTCCCATAAAGCTTGTGAAGCCCTTCCAGAAGAGTTGAAGCCTTTATAGCCACATAGGGTAACCTGGGGCCATGTAAATGGATTTGTACAAAAGATATTAACATCCATTTCCACGCAAGAGCAACTGATCGAATAGTTTTGCGTCTTTCTTTGCTCGTCTCTGCAAATGAGAAATGTGTTGAGGTTTGAAATTTTACCTTATATATATATATATGTGTGTGTTTTTAAAGTTATGTTATACAGCATAGAAATAGAAAAGCAGGAAATTTAGTTTCAAGATTGTCCAAACCTTCATCCTTATTTTAAACAATATTGTTAGGATTGCCATTTCTAAAACTACACTGATGAAACATTTGGCTCATTTGCCACAAAACCGCTTTATTGGACATTTCAGCCGCCATGTTGCTTTCTGTTTGCGTTGTGCAGATCGGTGCGCTCCAGATCTGTGGCTTTCACTTGCGTTTGGACGATGCCGACAATAAATCCCAACAACTGCAGGCGTCTGGTTGATTTTCAGTATATATTTGTATTTAGAGATCGAAGGGAAAAGCTGACTGAAAACGATAAAAAAATTCAGGCTGGAAAACTGTCAGAATCCCACTTTGATCCTCTGATCCTCTTGAACAGAAAATGCTTTACAAAGTAGCACTTGGACCATCTTGCAATGTGCATTTATGGAAAAGAGAGAGAGAGAAAGATGGCAATATTACATACAGTCATACATTATTTGGTATGAGAAAACAGCAAAAGTCAAAAATTAGGTTACATCTATTGAATCATGAGTACAGTAAAATGAATATTCCATATATATTAATGAAATTTGTTTGCTTTATTACTGTGCAAAACAACATATACATATCTATTAATGTGTAAGAAGTACAGTATCAGCAAATGGGCCCCATCGTGACGCAATACTCATCAATGTAATCAGATGACTAAACGACTTCATGTTCCTATAAATACTTTGCAAATGAATTGAGAACGGCGTCATTTCTGAATCTAACACACGTGACAACACGTTTTAAAACTGTTATACCCTGTTATGTGCCTAAAACAGTAAGGTACTATATTTTCAGTTATCTGTGGGCGGTTCTGATCCATACTCTACCAATATATGAGGTATCCAAAAAAAAAAAAAGAGCTGATTGGAAAACACACTATAAATATATCAGATGAGCACTCCTTGGTGAAATAAGAAATAAAAATAGGTAAGTATTCAAAAAAAAAAACAAAAAAAACAAGCTAACTTGATTGAAACGTTTTTTGTTTTTTGTTTTTTTTACATATAAAAATAATTCGATAGCTCTTAATCTCCCTGCCTCGTCCAAAGCCTGCTACCCAGGCTCGTAGTCTAACCCCGCCGTTTTCATTCATCAGTGTCAATACAGGCCATTGTCATCGCAAACGTGGAACAGTGGATTGTTGGAGGACCGCGTTGCTCTTCAGGAAACCGACCTCCGAGAAGCTGAGATTGGACAAAAAAGGTACACACTCCAGCCTTGAATCAGCTCTACCTTGTCAGCAATTGTGTACATAGTGATTTCCTACACTTCCCACAATACCTTTAGCAACGCTCGATGATATATATATTAAAAATTTTTTTTTTAAAAGCCTTAAGGAGTGGATGTTTGTTGTTATTTTCCGTGCTTATATTCCCAATTCAAAGAACGTTAACATGGCTGCGCTACATTACAGAGTTAATATTACATCCATTTACGTCCGGAAGATGACGAACTTCAGCCAAGTAACAGAATCAATAGTGTCGATCGGCTTCAAGGTGGATTTATCCCTTAAATCTGGACTGAACCAAAACCATTTATTGCAACAGACGGCTTTACGCTCCCCAAACGAGCATCTTCTGACGACGTCACAAACCCTGCCTCCAGGCTACAAGTACCGCTTAGGGAAGCAAATATCTCAAGCCTACTGTTTCGCTACAACAGAGCTTTAAAATACAGTCCGTTAAACCCAAGTTCAAAAGAAGAAGAAAAACAAAAGTTCACGATTTGTGCGCGGCTTTAAAGCAGGGAACAAATCCCGACACAGTTGTGATGCACCATTAACAGTGGCTGGTTTCCAGGGGTTGGGTTTGGAAGACAGTTCTGGTCCTCTGAACTGGATTGGTCACGGCGTTTATCGACCCGACAACCAATGAGAGCTGCTTCTTTCTCCGGTCCGATCAGAACAAATCTAGCCCGTTTAAAAGCATGAAGCGGTGGGGGGATTACACAGTAAAGATATCAAACTTGGACTTTTTTTTGTTTTGTTGCTATTTTCTAAACAATATTTGTACACAAAAATCATCAGTTTGCACTATTGACTACACATCAAACAGTAAAGTGCCGTCCAATCGCTTACGTTTTAATATTTTAAACTCTTACAGCTCTGACTGTAGTTAATTTGAACGAGATTATTTTTTTAGAACACTGCCTCGATGCCTCCAAAAACCAGGGTCAAAACGAACACTGGTCCAACATGCTCTCAAGATGTGAACGACCTGCGTGGCTTGGATGGAACCACGTGTGCTTTCATGTAAACCTTTCAACAACAAAAGAAAAAAAAAATAAAAATCCTTCCAAATCAGTTTAAAGGAGCATCCCGTGGAGAAATCAGCACCCGGTACCCAGGCGGAATCAGGAGGATTCGTGGCTACGCTGTGGAAACGTCATTACACATTCACTCTTGTTTGACCAGAAGATGGCAGCGCTGGTCAGGAAGCTGGTTGCGTATTGGGAGGATGAAGGCTCTGTCGGCTGTGTTCTGGTGGGCAGTGATAGATGGAGCTCCAGCCTCGCTGGTGTGGTTTTTTTTTTTTTCTTTCTCTCTTCCTGTTTTGTTTCTACGGCGTTTTGTTTCCACGGCGTCGAGACGAGGACCTCAGCGCCGTTAGCTCGGAGTCCCTTGTTGCTTGAGGACTGTGTAGACGTTGTCCACTTTGCTCAGCCTCTCGAAGAACGGGATGAGGTCCAGCAGCTCGGTGTCGGACATGTCGTCGAACCAAGAAGCAACGGGAACCTTTACAGAGAGAAGGCAGAGAAAATGTAATCACTAATAACCAGCTGTTGTTGGGGGAAAAAAAACAAAACAGGATTAAATGTCCAGAAACAGCGAGGGAGGTGTGTGCACTCACAGCGTTGTCGGGATGGAAGATGTAGGAGGCGGGGGAGTTGTCCACAATAATGACTTTGTTGAGATCGCGACCCAGACGACTCAGGTCCTTCACGTAATTGCCTCGGTGGAAAACGCACGACTCCCTAAAGAGGCGGCAGCGGAACGCGCCCCACTTGTCAAGGAGGTCAGAGACGGGGTCTGCGTACTGCCGGAAAGACACGCTCAGATTTACGGGACCGTTTCAGGACGCTTGGTTTGCAGCAGAAAGGTGTCATCAATAAAACCAAATGTACAATTTAACGTTGTGTTAAATTACAAATGTGTAATTTAACACAACGTCAAAGTGGAAGTTGTTAATTGACCAAAAAGTGGATTTTACAACGCTAAGGCAAAGTGGAAAACATTTATAGCAGATGCTAATCTCGCCAGGAGAAAGGAATTATTTTCCAAAGATGTTTGGCCAAAAAAAGGTTTGCATAGACAAATGATTTTTCAAAACTGTAATGAAGAATGAGATGAAAATCCAAAGCAGAAATCTAAACAGATGAGCATCCCCTACTCCAACATCTCGCTAACAGTACAAGCAGACAGATACAAGGTGGTGTTGCAAAAGCAAATGAGGAGCATTAGCAGTGTCATACACGACATGTTAGTCTGGAATAGCTGATAGCGTGTCATGACGGACATATCGTGACAGTCTTCAGTCAGAGGCCTCTTAGTATGTATTGTAAGACTGACTGCTACAGGAGATCCTTTCTCCCTGCAGTTTTTTGTACCTTATTATAGTCACAAGTTGACTCAAAATTTCCGTGGAAAGAAAACTCAAAACATTGCAAATCACTTTGTATTTCTTCACAGATTAGAAATCTATCACTCCACGCCATGTTGCATCACCTCTGCCTGCAAACGTTGAGAAATATTTCCTGTTCCTGCTCGACAACATTATTTCAAATGCTCAGCCGCCTTTGACATGTTTTTATTTATTGCAAGAACTGTCAGACAGATGACAGGATTACCTCCCAATTTACTGAGCGGAATTGAACAGATTATCCTCCATGCTACAGCTGTTACCTTTGCTAAACTGGCAGTGAACAGGACACACTCGAAGAGCTCTCCCATCCTCTTCAGGAATTCGTCGACATGCGGCCGCTTCAGGACATACACCTGGAAACACAGGAATCCTCAAATCGGCTTCGTTTTCTCCGAAAGGCAACATGTTTCTGCAGATTCCAGCCGACAGAGTCAAATATGCCTGAATGCGAAACGAAGCTGAGGGCAGCATCAGCCTCGCGTCTGAAGCTGAATATCAAGGTATGTGCAATGATGGCAGGGAGACAGCGTAGGTGAGCCGGTGAGGTTTCTCCCGAAGGCGGCGGCGGCGGCGTCTGAGGCCGGCGTTCCTGAACCAAGTCATCCGGAACAGGCTGTGCTTGTCTGAACAAACCTATCCTGGATTACTTGAATCAGGCCCGGAGCCACGAGGCGCGTCATCCCGCTCCGTCAAGCCGCTGGGACTCAAGACGACACCTGCAGACTCAGCCAATCGGAGACGACGGAGCGGCGTTACCTGGTGTACGGTTCCATCGATTTCCACGGGAATGATGAAATCTGCATTGTTCACAGGCTGGCGGGGGAGACAGACAGGGAGACGTTTGTAAGCGAACGTCCAGTGTCTCTTTAAAAATTACAGCATTGGCTTTTGGAGAATGAAAAAGACTTTGAATAATTATTTGCATGGAACGGTGGAAATTCACCGTCTCTGGTTTCTTTAAGACATTTTCCCTACATGTGAAAAAAAAAAACAACATTTTTGACTTTAGTAAACCCAGAGGGTGAGCTGCCCTGGTCCTGGAGCTGCAGTAGAAGTCCCCCATCATCACACTCCCACCACCGTGTTCCTACATGTTCTCCACGTTTACTTTTTCCAGACTCACATTTCCATTTTATATTACAAAATAAAAAAAAGGAAGAAGAGACAGAAGTTTACAAAAGTAAATATCTTTCAATTTTCCTATTCCAGTTATCCAGACATAAAAAAAAACACTTGAATGAAATTCCAGACTTTTCCAGACTAAGCAGGAATGCTGCAGTTGACATGATGCATTTCTGCTGACATGTTAGATTTAGTTTTCTCTTCATTAGTGGAGTAGAGGTCTCGCGTCTAACTTGTTAATTCAACTGAAGGCTTCCACCTGTCTGTTTCTAACCCTGCTGTCTGACATGTGAACCTCAGCACCATCCGACCTTGGGGTGGATTTGCTGGGAGGTCTACTTCCGGGAAGAACGGCAAACGTTAGATGCTTTCCACGGACTTGGGATATTTTGGCCTTACAACCATTCCCACATTGATGGACAGCAACAATTTCTTCCCTAGAGTCCTTGTTATTGTCACGTTTTGGTTGTACCCATAAAATCCCCCCGTGACTCACCTTAAAAGAGCTGTGAACTAACGTCTCGTCCAGGTCTATCACCACACAGATCTTCCCAGCGTCTTTTGACTTGACTGGAGGCAGCAGTGGCTTGACCTGGACAGAAACACACACGTTTGACCACCAAACCCAACGCCTTGCTCGCCGACTCAACCGAGGAGGAAGCAAGCGCACCTTGGAGACCGTCCCATTCTCCTCCACTAAGAGGGGGGCGTTGTTGTTGACGGGTGGGGGTTCGGGCTGGTCCCGGCAGAGGCAGCAGAACAGGCCGGAGAACAGGCCTCTGCTTCGCGGCTTCTTAGATGACGGGGAGGGAGAAGAGCCTGCAGAAGAGACAGGGATGAACACATTGAAAAGGAATGAGGCGCAACTACTTCATTTGAACCATTTTCTGCTTTTAAAAAAAAGTCTGATTCTTCTCTGATGCTTTGTGGCAAATGTCATAAGCGAGGTATTGTTAGGCGAGCTGCTGATATTCGGGTATGATGAGGAAACCCGCAGACACACCCACTATGAAGTCAACTGGAGGCTAAAATAAAACTTCCCCTCTGGTAACCTCTGTCCAACTGGAAGCAGAAACAAAGAAAAGCTGCCTATTGTCGGCCTCAGGTCATGTGACGCTCATCATGACTTCTTTGTTTGAGGCAACTTATTTTTGGCTGACAGCAAAGCTCGTTGTTCCATTGTTAAATTGCTCCTTTTTCAATGTAATAGTTGTCTTCACAGACTTGGTAGTTGTGACACAAATAAACACCTGCCTTGAGTTTCCACACACCCTTACGTCGAGACCACGCCCTCTTTTGGGGGCGTGACTTGGATTTATGTAAAATCAAACATCGTTAGTCTTACTTAATGAATAAATTATTCATTAAGTGAAATTACATGCTTGATCTTTAATGGTGAATGTTGTCCACTGTTTTAACTATATGTCATAATTTCATTATTTGATTAAAAATATATATATTCATTGGATTATTAACACAACCCCAGAGGTAAAACCTTGGTCTTCAGCCAAGGTTTGTTTATCAGTTGATCTGACAAACCATTGGCCAAATGATCAGATGGGCTAGCTAACAAGCTAGCCCATCTGACTAGCTTGTTAGCTTCCTCCACTCTGAAGATTCTTGGTTTTGTCCAAATTCAGGCACCGTACCATTCCCTGAATTTGGAAGGGAAAGGTTCCTTTCTCTCAGACCCTGTGCACCCAGTCTCCCGCTTCATCCACCACTGGTACAACAGCACAAATCTTCTGTTTGGCCTGCAATAAGTCTTAGGATAAGGTGGATTATGACCAGTCCTTCACATCTGAGGAAAATGGAGGACACATTGGAAGGAGACTTTGAATTTAGACAGCCTTCGTCACGTTGTTGTGACATAATTGGCGTTCAAAAGGATGTCGCCCCTGAAAGGCTATTACTTCCCCAAGAAGCTCCCAGAGAAGACATCTTGCTACAGTCAAGACAACCAATACGAATAATGTTTGGAACTCTATAATATAAAAAGATGAAACCAGGTTCACCAGACACTTATGACCATCTCAGACCTAAATCCAATAGAAGACACATTGGAATCTGAACAATCTGGAGATGTTATTGATGTCAATGTAGTTTCTTCTTCGTATCATGTGGGGCTAAAGTCTGACCTCCATCCCTCCCAAAGGAACATTTGTAGAGAATTGAGACTTCCAGTAGAAAGTCTTCAATTGAATTTATAGCTAATTAAAGCCAAAGTATCGTTGGTCTCAAGTCATAATCGCTCATCTTAGCTACAAAGTTCATTTCTCCTCCTGTCATCCCTGTAATTAAACACTTCTCCAAATTCTTTTCTTCCTCACACCCGACTTTGCTCCCATCTCTGTTCTCTCGTTCCGTCCGAACGTGACCGCGTTACTAACACACAAACCTCTGTTGTGGTGCTCTCACGCCTCTTTCTCTCCCTCCTCCTCCCCCTCCCTCCGTTTGTGGATTCAAACCAACGGTGTGACCCTCCGCCGGCCTCTGCCGCGCGCAGGCCAAAACAGGAAGAGGAAACAGACGGGTATCACTGGGAGGAAGCTCCGAGCCAGCGGGCTTCAAGAGGAGCGACGCTACTACTGTCCGAGTCTGTTTTCCTTGTCATGAACAGTTCCTTCTATGTTTCTGCAAATTCAGCTTCCTCTTTACCCCAAACAGAAATCAAAGCTGTAATTTGCAACAGATGAAGCATCTGATGTCATAAAAAACGCACAGAGGAGGACTTCTGTTTTCTTATTTCACTCCTTCATGTCCTCGGGGTTTCAGCTTCACTCCCATGGCCTCATTTGCTCTCAGGAGTCTTAATTCACTTCAGTGTTCCAGCCTCCCCACCCCACCATCACATGCCTTTCTGCAAGAAAAATGTCCAACTAGGTGCTGACTGCAAAACAAAGAGCATGAATGAACTTACAAAAAAAAAGGGAGGAGGAGGGGTGGGGGGTCCTGTGAAGATGACAAAGAGAGAGCTAACATGTAGCGAAGCGGAACGTACTGGAGGCGTTTAACGAAGAAGGAAAAGATGTGTCCCCTCTAACTGATGGGTAAACCTGAACCTGAAAGGTTCTAGGTCAAGAAATTCAAGCGTCAGCGATATTGTTGAAAAAAAAGAGTGTTCTTCAGGAGAGCACAATGGTTTTCTGTTGCTTTACTTGCTCTACTACCTCACCTGTAAAAAAATAAAATAAAATAAAATGCTAGGAACAAAAATTTAAACTCAAATTATAATCTTAATTCTTTTGATGCGTTAAAGCGAAACACAAACAGGAAGTGCACAGTCCACTGATTCTGAATGCGTCAGCACTTTCTGTTTTCTCTTCCTGCTCGGCCTGTTGCAATTTGAGACAGGCTGCAGACGAAAATAAACTCAACGCATATTTCCAGTGCGGCGTGGAAGACACTCGGCAGCTCCTCTGGCGGAACCGAAGTGTCGCCCTTCAGAAAGATGGCGGCGGGAACGTCGCGTGGCCGGGCGAGGCGGAACTCAGGTTTCGCCTCTTCGATCAAGCCGGAGGAGCTCTGCTTTCTGATTGGCCGATATCGTAAACGCTGGTGTCGAGAGGAATAAATGTTTTTATTATTGCTATTATTACTCGGTAATATCTAACACTACTGGAACAACAACAACTAGTAATAATAATAATGATAGCAAAAATAATTACAGCTGTCAGTATTTCTACTGTTATTATTAAAAGCCATAATAATAATAATGAATACTCTAATTACAACTAAAACAGTTATTACTAGAGAACAACAATAAACATGATTAAAACTAGACAGAGGATGAAAGTCAGAGAAGTGTGCATGAGAGCATAAAGTTGTGGTGTAATGCAAGGTGTTTCATAAGAGAGTTAAGTATCAAATATACGCCTCCCAGAAACCCTCCAGCTCTTTTAATGAGCTCAAACCATTTCATAGAGGCCATGGCACACCAACAGCCTTCATCTGCATCTATATCGCTCCGATTCTTCTAGTAAAAGTCCCGTAGTTGTTATTTGGACAAATGTTTGTAGCATTTTACATCTTTAAAAAGATGTTAAAAACCATCTTTGTGGTTTTTAACAAAGATGAAAGAATCAAGTAAAAAATTAAAAAATTAATAAAATTGCTCTAGTTATAGAACAATAAGTTCGCTGCCACGTGACCAAACAAACGCCACGCATAGACAAGGTGGAAAAAATGTATCAGACCACAACCGATGTGTGAAACAATGATAAACATCGATATGTTAGTGTCGATATATCACGCATCGCTGCTTAATAAATTACCTTTTTTTTTTTTTTTTTTTAATAAATAATAATAAATACAACCTAAACTACATCCATGGAGAGACCTGGACTTTGACTGGGCCACTGCAACGCTTTTTTTTTTTCTCTCTCTCTCATCCATTATCTGTGAGCTTGAGATAATCGAGCTCACAGATAATCTCATATCTGATTCAAGGACACTTCAATGCATCAGAAAAACCAGCAGAGCTGTAGAATACACATCACCACACCTCCTCTACCGAGCCTTACAGAAAGACGAAATCTCTCCATCGCAGCAGTTTTCATCTCTATTTGCTCTGTGCTTTAGTTCATTTCTGAGAATTTCACGCTCTCACTTAAATGTGAACTTGCAGAACCCGTTGCCCTGGAAGAGCGGCCACACGGCTTTTATTGAGGGATTATTAACAAACTAACTAACAGCAGTGCATTAAACACAAATCTTTGTTTTATGAAGTCAGTTATTGTGTTTCTGGTGATTAAAATGCTCGGTTGGATTAAATAGTTTCCTCAGCCCGGCATAACTGAAGCCTGTCATCATCGTCCCCTCATGATTTTTTATTTTTTTATATAAATATTTCTGCCTCTTCATGCTCAACTTCAGACATCAGATACTTCAGCTGAGTTCTGCGGCTCATCTAATCTCCTAAAGTCAGCTGCTATCTGGATATATGATATAATCAAAGTATATATATTAATATAAACTGCTCTTTTTTCTGCTCTTAATCAAATATTTGCTCTTTAATTCGACACAATGGCACTAAAAGCAACAGTTTTATTTTAGATAACTCATGCTCCACAAATATCGACAAGGCAGAGAAGAAACTATGATCTCCCCGTGTTTTTATTGATTTGAAAATTAAAAGCCGTTCATCAAAAATGCTATTTTATGTCACTCGACTGGGTGAAAATTTTAGGCTCAAATATCAACGTCAAGCTTCGTCCAGCGGCCGTGAGCCGCAGCGAGCCAACATTCCCAACGCGCATCAAGGCAATGTTACATAACAGGTTCAGCTGCTGCACATGTACAAGAAACACACACACACACACACACACACGCACAAGCAAACACCACCACTAAACATCTGCTTGTGTTTCACCCGATCCTTTATTGCCAAAACACGCTCTTCTTCTGTGGTGTGCTGCTGAAATGGCAGCGTCGTTGCTGGGCCTGACTGGCTCCAGGATTATCCAGTAACCTGCACGGTTTCTTGTCCCAGCTGGGAGTTAATGTTCAACTGGGACAACTGGAGCTGTACAGTATGGCGTTTTGTTCAGTTCCTGTTTACCTGAAAAGATCCAGTTTGAAAGTGGAAACTCCCATTTCTTTTTCAGTCACTAAATACATCAAACTAGAGCCGTTTCATTCAAATGTACTAATATGTATGCATTGTACTCTCCACACGTTTTCTGCTGCATTCCACACCACTGTACCCTCAAAGGCAGCCACCAGGTCAAAGGTCGACACCAGGGCCCGAAACAAACAATGAGCTTGTGCGGTCAATCTCGACGGATAAGAAGTTTTCTTCTGACAATCAGAAGCGTCCGCGTCCTGTGTGAGAAGCAGGATGATGTTCGGCGTGATCAACGAGGCGCGCGGCGCGGATCGGTGGGAAAGTTCTGCTTTCATGCCGAGCGACGTCAACATTTGTAGTCAGTAACATCTGTGTCCCCAACCAGATGAAATATAGAAACTCACTTTAAATCACCAGGCTGTCAAAGTGGGAACAAAACAAACCTCCAGCATGTAGAAACCGATACACGTTTGGTAAGTTCTTAATGTGGAGCCAAGCTAAAGCAAGTCAGATTCCCTCAACAGACCAATGAGATGTATTTTTGTTTGTACAGGACAGCAAAAAAAAATTAAACATAAGAACATTTTGCAGTATCTAGGCAGTATGTGAATAAAATATTTGACTACTAATAACTTACAATGTCCCTGCCTATATCGCCTTTAATTGCTTTTACCGATTGAGTTGTGATGCTTTTGTTTTGAAGGGACAATCAACTGTTAAACTGTTAGCGCGAAGGCAGCTTAACGGATAATCCGATCAAATTCATCTAATTACCAGCCCCCTTGATAGAGACAAAAGCATATTTATGATATAAATAAGTACAAGTATCAAAAGTATGCTAAAACTAATATGGATTTGTTTGATTACAATACATTTGTTTCTTTATCAGCCATTTCTCTAATCCTCGTAGCACTGTAATGGTCTATTAAAGGCCTTTCTGTCAAACTAGAACAGTGGTCTTCAGAAACACAATCGAACAAAGATGGATCATTTTAAAACTGAGAATGGTATTTTCTACCATCATAATGTTAAAATATTTTAAAATTAAAAAGATTGTAGCAGACAGACTAGAAAACAGAATCGGTAACTAAACTCATTGGTTTCTGATCGGTGTCTGAACAGATCAGGCTCCAGTCTGTTAGCGCGGTCTGGAGCAGGCTGGCTGCACAGGAGAAATCGCCATGGTAACTTACGCATTACTGCTTTTTTTCTATAAAGGTTCAACTCAGCCAGGATATCTGAAAAATCCAGGCTTAATCCTGGTTTTGTGAAACAGTCATCAGCAAAGTCAAAAATTACAAAAAAAAAAGAAAGACAAATGCCCTGATGAACATCACTGCTCATTATCAAAAAATATCCAATCATGAAACCCGTGTTCATTAAAGTTTGTTAAACTCCATCAAATGAAATATGATGTTCTACTAGACACTGTGAGCAAGAGATCTATTGCGATTGCCTTGTTGAACACACTGATAGTTCTTAAAAAATTAATTTATTTCCAAATTGGTCTTCACTCATCTGACTTTGAGTCATTATGGTTGGCCTTATGTTGGAAGCTCCAACAGCTTCACACTTTTTCAAGGTTTAGGAGTGTATAGGACTTACACGAGGTGTATTATTTAGGGAACATTTGTGAGGTCAGACACTGGTGTTGGACAAGAGACTAACTCTACCTCGGCAAAGGTCTAAAAAATCAACCACGGCTGTTTTCTGCTCTCCTGTGAGAGGGGTTTGACTGACAGACCGGCCCACCAGGTCAGGTGAGTATGTAGTGACTTTCTCACTACATTTAGCAAAACTTCAGACAAAAGAACTGGCCAAAATCAGAATCGCCAAATAAAAGTTTTTAAAGATGGTAACCGGCCTAATTGAAGGTATGGAAGTGATTGGAACACTTGAATTCAATACTTTGGATGGTTAATCCAATATTTATGGATTAGCCAAAAATATTGGATAATTTTAAGACTGAATCAAAGTCCTACATCCCCTTTGACCTGATTGATTGAACCAAAACAAAACTATTTGTTTTTTTGTTTTGTTTAGTTTTTTTTATGAATACTTGAATTTTCTAACCCCTTCCACCACAAAAAATATCCACAGGAGAAAACTGTGTTTCCACTCTTCTTCATCTCAGTCTGCATGGCTTACACATAGAAACTCTATGTGTGGTTATGGTTACCAATGGAAACCATACCAATCATTAATATAAGACCTTAAAATCGCATATAAATAATTACTTCTCATCAAAAAATGACAAAAGCTCAATAACTTTAAATTACTTTTGAACATCTTCAATTTAAGTAGAAACGAAAAAAAAATTAAAAAAAATCAGGAAATATTTGCAGTTTCACTCAAAAAGGTTGATACATATAATAAAATGTATCAAAAATAAAACAAACTTCACAAGTTTTCTTTCTTTTTTTTTGTATTAAATTGAATTTAATGGTGTTTATTTGCAGTCTGAGGTAAGTATTTTTAACGGTGTGTCATTATTATATTTATTTACTTTTTCCACTATTTTCCTGATTACTCATAATACTTTTCAGTACTTTTAGTTATTTTAAGTGCATTTATTTTGCAAGGAGAGTATGACAGATGCACAAACAAAAAAAAAAAAGAAAGTGACACGTTGGGTTGATGTGTGTGATCGTCACTTCCTTCATTTGTATCAGGGGCCAAAGGGCCGCGGCGATCATCTGTGTCCACACAAACACCAAAGTGTCACAGCTCCAGTTGTTTTCATGACTTTTCAGTAGATCAACTTTTGAAACGAGCTGCAAGCAGATCACTGCAGTTTTGTTTTTTTTGGGGGGGGGATGTTGAACTCTGACCGCTGCAGTAGAAAAAAAAAAAAAAAAAGTTTTTCCCTGACATGACAAGCAGAGGAACAAAAAAAAAAATGAAGACGCTCACCTCTCTCTGACGCGGCTTTGCTTCCCTCTTCGTCCCGGCTCACCTGGGTGATCACTGAGGACGGGTTGTCCATCGCGTCCCGGTCCCGGACCTCAACGCCTTAAACTTCTGGGTTGTGTCGCCGACTCCGGTGCTGCTTCTTGCGTGAGCCGAACATGTACGAAAACAAAACCGAAAGGCGCCGGAAAAGTGGCCGAGTCGCCGCCTAAAGCGCGTCCATTCGCACCGCCGGGGGAACCACTCGCTGAGCCGCTGACGTCGAAAGTCCGAAAGTGACCAAACATTTGTTTTAAAGAGTTGGCAACTTTGATTCAATATGGTGCTCGACTCCGGTCGCAATTTCAAGATACAAACACGGAGGTTTCAAGGCGCCCCCGCTTCCACTTAAAGCGGCGCAGGAAAGAGGGAGCCGCCGTCACCAACACTCCGCCTCGCCGCGTCGACACATTTCGCCACGGTCCCTTAAACCGAACGGGACAAAAAAGTTGCCCCGAAAGTTACACCGTGTTCTTTTAAGTTCAAAATACTCAATGTGCCTTCATAATACGACTGTAATTTACCGTGGAAACTTGCTAAAGTGCGCAGAATGCGCGCGGGACAGAAGGTTACGGTCTGAATTTGACGGAAAAAGCCGAAAGTAAACGACAAGTTTCCAAAGACGAGCTAATTTGTTCGCCTTTCAGTTGTTAGTGGGTTTGGGATGTTTAGGTTGCTGTCGGCTGCGACTTTACAGATTGGTTCTAAAAACAGCCTGAAGAGCAAAACGTTTTCAAACTTTTTTTTTTCCCCCTTTGAAGTGGCAGCAGCTCAGGAACGCCCAGTTCGGGTCTCCTTGAAACCGCCTCCAGTAAGGGACCGTCAACAAATAGTTTCCGTCATTTTTATAAATAATAATAAAAAAATGTATGCAAAACAATATATATATATATATATATATATATATATATATATATATATATATATATATAGATGTATATCTATATATAGATATATATATAGATATAGATATATATATATATATATGTACATATATATATATATATATATATATATATATATATATATATATATATATATATATATATATATATATATATATATATATAATGTTTGAGCAAAATAAGAATTTCTTTGTACTCCTTACAATTAATAATTTTGTGAAAAAAAAAACTTACCTGCAAAATAATAAAAAATATATATACATACATGCACTGGCCACAATTTTCTTTTCTTCGTATAACTTCCTCAAGTCTAATTTATATATATATATATATATATATATATATATATATATATATATATATATATATATATATATATATATATATATATATATATATACACAAAACGTTTTGTATATATACGTTTTGTATATAGGCTATATATGTATATATGTGTGTGTGTGTTAACATTTACTGAAGATTAATTTTTGAAAAGACCAAAAAAAAAAAAAATACAAATGCTGGTCAAACTCCAATCAACTGACCTTATAGATTTTTCTAAAATATTAATCCAGTCCTGAGGGGCAAATGAGGAAGAAAAACTTGTTTTTTTGGTTTTTTTTAGCCTTTGCGTTTGGTAGTACCTCTTCTAGGCACAAGAAGGCACCGGCGGCTGAGTTCATGGCGTATTTGCAATAATTATCAATATCGACGCATTCCAGTTTCACCCTTACCTTTACACAATCCATTTACAAATCCATTTCATAACCATTAAATCCATTGCAGACTGCCATTATTATTTTTTTAAAAGATTTTTTGGCTCTATGGTGGCCGTTATTTGAAAGCGAAAAGACAGGATTGTAGGTAAAGAGAGAGGGGGGAGACAAGTCGTCAACCCAGGAATCGAAGCTAAAGCCTCCTTATGTGGGTTGTTCTTAACCCGTGGGCCACCACAGCACCTCTGATGTTCAGTCTTTTGAATGAATTATGGGCAGAGGTGGTCATGAAATCCACTGAACCACTGATTTTCTGAAAACTTTTCTACATATTTTGCCATTGGGCAAAATATGTCGAAAAACATACCAAATGTAAGTAAGAATGATTTCTATTCTTACTTACAGTGACTTCTAAGGTCAGAGAAAAATAACGTTTCCATCATATTCCCTTCCCATTCAGGGTGTCCGTAGACCCCAACCCACTTAACAAAAACACATAATAGTCTCAAATGTATGAATATTTTATTACATACTATCTCATAAAAACATTTTCATCTTTTTCCACATATAAACACCGCAAATGGGTACATTTACAAATCTTGAACCATTTCAAAGTCATACAAAAGGCCTGATAGAGCAATACATGAGGCATTCTAATGATACAAGGACTCCATGAATATTTGCCTAAATGTGTGTATGGATGAGTTACCTCTTGTAATATCCAGACACTGCAACCAGCTGATGAAGACACACATTAAATATGAATATTTTTGACATTTACCCGAGGCACCGACTGGACGGCCGAGATTTAAGCAACCAGATCGACTGACTTGTAACACTGACAAACTACGGCAACTAAGCGTCACGTTACACTTGATAGAAAATGTACTGTTCACAGCTGGATCACGATTTTAGAGTCGATCACAGAGCAAGAAGCTGTACGACAGATTCCCCGTAAACCGTTTCCCTTCAGACTCAACATCAATCACAAGCGTCTTCCTTATTTCACTTTTTTTTTTCCTTTTTCGCCTTATAGTTATATCGAAAAGTGACTCAAAAGTGTCCACGCACATGCAAATAAATTAACATGAAAAAAAGTAAACATATTTTAAAGAAGGGGGGAAAAACCCAATATTTTTGGTGTTTTAAAATGAGACAAAATGCAGAATAAGTTAGCAGCTTTAATAGTGGTACATTAGCATGACGATTACCACCAAACTGCAGGACAAAAATGTGTTTTTAAGATAAAACTACTAAAGAAAGCATCTTGGTATCAACAGTCGTGGGCAGCGCTAACTGAAAAGTTTGCTACGCTAAACCTAAAGCCCTAATCATCAAGATTAGCTCTGCTAATGCTAACACCAACATTGTATTTAGTGGAGGCTAGTGCTAAAGTACCAACTTAAGTTTTGGTTTAGCATTAGCTAGAGACTATAACCCTCAAGAACCAATTTAGTTTGACAGTTAGATTTTTTAGTCAGGTTTTTATCTCGTTCTGTGCTGCGTATTATTTTGCTAGTTTGCTTTAAAGTTATTCGTTAAAAAGAAAAAGAAGATGAATGTTAGGAGAGGAAACAGAACTGCTAGCAGATGTCAAACTGTTTTCAACTGACAGTTTACACAACAACCAAATAAATTAGAGCTTTAGAACTGATTTGGAAATATTAATTTAGGGAAAGCTAAGTTTTCTAGGTTAGCAAAACGCTGAATGACCAATTAGCTCCACTGTTAGCACATTAGTGGAAGTGTGCCCACCACTGGATATCAAATGTAGGGCAAATAAAACTGCAGTGTCAGAATTAACAAACGACAAAGAGGCTAAAACCAAAAGTCTTCCTGTCCTTCCAATACAGTTCATAAGGAGTTTATGAGTTGAATGTATTCTCTGTGGTCTGTTGAGTTTTTGTTTGTTCCAAAGTAACACATGGACTCCCGTGTGGGTCCAACTGTCTGCCCGCGGTGCTTGGTGTCAGCAGTGGTTCTGTTGGGGCGACTCCTGCCCTGTGTTCACTTGAGGGCGGGTAGGTGTGGCACGGTGCCAGATGCCGGGCTGCGTGGCGAGCCTTGGTAGGTGCGCAGCAGCACCTTGTGCTTGGTGGCGTTCTCCGTGCGACAGCTCTGCTGCTCCACCAGGAACTCTTTGAGACGGCTGGAGGTGAAGGTGAGCGTCTGCCTCCGGAGCTTCATCAGGTATGAGTCCTGCAGCCAGGCCTGGGTGAAGCAGTCCCGCGTGGTTGGACGAGCCCTGAAAACACACAAATGCAATTTAGGATCTTTATGCTCATAAATGCTACTGTTTTTTTTATCACGTTACGTTGGATAAATGAGCAGTCACCATGGATAACTGCTTAACATCTTCTTGAGAAAAACTGAGGCACTTTGGGAAACATTTGGGTAGAGTTTGCTAGGGTCAAACTTGGCCATCAGGATTTTAGATTCGACTTGCCGAGGGTCCTTATCTTCAAAGGGCAGTCGACCACTAAGCCTGAGAGAAAAGAACAAACAACATTGAAAGCTTGACAGCAGCTACAGTACAGAACATCATATCAAATTCAACCATTAACACTTTACGGGCTGATGGATGATTTGAAAATTCATCCATCTGTCCAGCAGATCATCTCCACAAGCTGTTATTCTAATTCTCCCACATGAGGAATCCAGACCAACCTTCTAAACGCAAATGATGACTTTAGGATGTGATGAAACTTACATGATGTAGGTGACGACTCCAACGGTCCAAATGTCAGCAGGAGGACCGACGACTTCCCCTTTGACCATCTCAGGAGCTTAACAAGAGGAAGATGTTTGAGAATCAAACTGTGCTTTTGTTTTGAAGTATGGAAGATGAGTTGCGACATGGATCCTCACCCATGTATTCCAGGGTTCCTTCCCCTGTGCCCTGGGGTTCTAGGTTGAGGGGGTTGAAACTCTGAGCACTGCCAAAGTCTACAATCTTAACCACGCTAAGGTTGGTCACCAGGATGTTCTCAGGCTTAAGGTCTAGATGGAGGACTCTGCGGTTGTGGAGGTACTCCACTGCCTGGAGGATTTGAACCAGGTAGCCAACTACATCATCCTCCGAATACCGAAACCTTTAAAAAAAAGGAGCATTTCAACAGCTGCCTGAGTCTATGAACCTCAGCTTGATATTATCCTTCCTACCTGTCAGTGAGGCTGAAGAGCAGCTCTTTGCCAGTGCAGTACTCAGCCACCAACACCAGGTACCGTGGTGTGACGTAGGCCTCGTGGAGAGCCATGATCTTCTCATTGTGAAGCGACTTTAGGATCTCGTACTCCTTCAGCACTTTCTGCTTGCTCTCCTGGCTGTAGGGAATGATTTTGGCCATGTAGATCTTTCCGGTGGCGTTCTCCCTGCACTCGCGGATCACCCCAAACTGACCTCTGGACACAGAAAACACAGCAGCTTCAGCGACAGGAGCTACAGATCTGCTCCTAAGATAGGAGGTCCACCTGAATCATACTCTTTGACTCAAAGAGTATGTCAAAGAGTATATCTTTGAGTATATAGTCAAAGTTGTAACTCTTTGAATTGTGTTGTAACTTAAAGAATTACAACACAAATGTGTTGTAACGTTCGATGCGAGTTACAACACATTTAATTTCTATTTGACAAAAATAAAGTATTTTTGCACAGAATTTTGAATTCTAAATAAAAAATAATATTAAACATGAATATTTGGAGGGTGTTTCATGAAGTGAACACCCTGAATTTTTTGCCCTGACTACAGTTGCTGCAGTTGGATTCTGTCTAACCTGGCCTTCTCATCCAGGAAGGTGTACGGTTTCTGTGGAACTCCTTGTCTCAGAGCAGTAGAGGGCGTGCCGCGTCCAGATGGGGTGCCTCTGGTCGGGGTGTTGGCACCCTCTGCAATGGGGCTCAGGCTGGAGGCCTGGAGGACGGGTGGGGAAAAAGACACCGGGGTGCGAGCCACGTGTGCCGTGGCGGCAGTGGTGGGGACATAGCTGGGTACCGATGCAACCAAAGGTTTGGTAGGGGCAGAGGGCGGGCTTACAAGAGGAGGCGGGGTCTGGGTCATAGGGGTCACTACGTTTATCGGACTCTGGGGCTTGAGCAAGATGAAGGGCGGAGAGGCTTTGACTGTGCTAGAGGAAGGCAGAGCGCTGCTTTGCTTTTCCTCTGGGGTTATGCCAGCAGACGGTGACGGAAGACCTGTGGGAGGGTCAGAGGTCAGGGCAGACGGAGGAGGAGGAGGAGAAGTTGAGAAGGTGGAGGTGACTTTGACATCTGGGTTAGGTTTCAGTGTTGGTTCAGGTGGAGTTGGGACTATTTTTACTACAGCGACTGCAGGCGAAGCTCCTCCGTCTGCACAACAGATACAAGACAGTCATCACTGGGAGATATTGGCCTCAAGTTATGGAAACTACATCTTTTGTCATGGTTATTACTCTAATTTGTCATTTCCACTTCCTGTATCATTCCTGTATCGATCCACATTAATAATAATGTTATTGATTGTCTATATTAAGGCATAAACCCACCTGTTGAGTCCAGGCTGACCGGAGCAGAGCAGTTGCTGTGAGGACCTTGTCCTGCCTTGTTGACGCAGGAGACTCTGAACCTAATGGCCCCCCCTAGTGGCAGGTCAGTGACATTGTAGTAACAATCAGCTATCCCAGTGGCCACAGTTACCCAGTTAGGATCAGCTACAGAAAAACACAAGAGATTTATTAAAAAAAAAAAAAAAATTACAGTAATAAAACAAGCTGCATGAGTTCAACAAAAGATGAATGAAGATCAAGGTTAGAGAACATCTTGTAGTTACCATTACGGCCACTAGGTGGAAGCGTTGGCATGCTTATCAAGTAAATAATTAGCTTAGCGTCTGTCACAGTGTCTAATTTCCTTTTAAGAAGAAATGAAAGCAGCATGAAAGAAACAAGAATGAAATGCATCAAGAAGTGTAGAAGAAAGGGAGGAGGAAACAAGGAAGAAGGAAGACAGGGAAACAAAGACAAGGATGGAAGGAAACAAAACAAGAAGACAGGAAGAAGTCAGACGAGTGATACCTAGAAAAGACACAACTGAAATGGAAGGATGTAAGAACGGGAGTAATGAAATAAGCAGAGAAGTAAGAAAGTACACAAGGACGATGGCAGGAGGTCAAAAAGAAGATGAAGATAAAGAGACATAGGGAAGGAAACATGCCACTTGAAATATTAAAAAAATTAGAGGCTGAAACCACATTCCAGATTCTTCCGTTCTGCCTAGCAACCATGAAGTATCTGTATCTCTAAGCAGCGCACTCCAGCGCTGATGCAGAGTGAAGACAGAAAGCTCTGCTAAAACCATTATCCAGTTGGAAGCTGACTCATTGGATGTCATTAAGACATTCTTTATGGATCGGGGAGCTCATTTCCCAACAGAACCCTTCATATTCAGAGCCTGTCAAACACCAGCAGCTCTGGGCCTGAGATGATTCACTGTTCAGCAGCACACAAATAAAACAGGCGTCTCATCCCAGACGCTGCCAGGATTGTTTTCCGACTCGCTTACCTTCACTTCTCCGTTCCAGAGAGTAGCTGCAGGGAGACTTTGTGTCCGACGGCTTCCACAGAACCAGAGCCGTGTTGTTGTAGGTCTGAGCTACTTCAGGGGTTCCGGGTCGCTTTGGAACAGCTTGAGTGAAGAATGGGAGAAGTGATAAAGGGGGGGGAAAAAACCCCAGACAAATCAGGCAAGTATTTATTAAAAATGGCAATGAGTATTTCTAATAAAGGCCACTAGAGCCAACAAAACCTTTAAACCCCCCTCCCAAAAAAAAGTCAAATCGTGCAATTTTCTGCAATTTCTAAATGAAACCTATTTTCTTTCTCCTGGCACACACTTAGTGAAAGCAGCCAACATTTAAGGCAAGCAGTTTTACACCAATTACACTGATGAGTCATCAAAGGACACACTATTCAGAGATAAACCTTATAAATATAAGACTACAGTTCAAAAGTACCGCAGTAATTACGATTTCTCATGAGCTTACAAATTCTTTGACCTCGGCTGATGCCAGTTTTATTCGTAGAGCACCCTTTATACATAAAGAAAGATGAAGGATATTTAAGAATCGCCATAAGGCAATCAATACTTGTGAGTCAAATATATATTTCAAAGTTGTTGGACACAATAAAGAATGTAGCCAATCAGAGAACTGCTTGTTTAGAGTTTTCAGAACCAGGTGGAGGCAACATTTAGTTTCTTCAACTCTGGAACAGAGAAACTAAAGAAGAATCAGAACGCCACGCACATTAGAGTACCAATGCTGGTCAAAACAGGAACAGAAGCTACTAATGTACCTAGAGGTGTGTATTATGTGATATCGAAATCATTAAGATGTTTTGTCTTCCACCAAGAGGAGCTCTTGCTAATCTGCCATGTTTTTCCACATAGTTATAAGATTTTCAGAGATGTGCATGAACGCCATGAGGAGAGGTATGGTTGCTGAAATGATGAAATTTTATCGTCCATCACTGAGTAAATCGAGCTTTACTTGTTCTTCTGTTCTGTGGACATATTATGTTATTTGCTTTACCCAGCACCAGTTAGGAAAATCTGTGGGAAAAAACTCTGTATAGCAGCCCAATTCCCCAATGAAACCATCCTTAAGTGATTTTTTAACATCAGAAAAGGAAAAAAAGTTATATAGCATTAACTTATGGTAATCGGGCCAATAATAAATAAACAACAACAGTGTATTTTGATCAGATTGGTTATTTTCCAGTCTTATGTTTTAGTCTAATTTCCATTGTTTATTGTTTGGATATGAGCCACGGAAGATAATTTCAATCATCATCAATACAACGGCAAAATAAAATAAATTGTTCCAATTAGGTGCTTAATATTGTAAAAGTAAAACTCCATTAGGTTAATCTTCCGTACAGCTAATCTGCTGCCGTTAATATTCTTGTCAGCTGTTAGCATTCATACCAATCTCGGCGCAATTAAAATTCAATAATGTAAAATGTGCCATTAGGAAAATGACTGTATGTCTTTGAAATGCAAATGAGCGGGTTGCTCCTCTGTGAGGAAAGTTCAGCATGTTGTAATTTGCAAACTCGTGCATTTTAGCATTCCCAAATCCCCAATCTCATAGCATATCCACACACTGGCTTTGGGAAAACAGAAACCACTCACAAGCTATAGAAAGCGTGCAGGAGGTGGTGACAGTAGCGATCAGGTTGGTAGCGACGCATTCGTACACCCCAGCGTCTCTGTGGCTGCACTTCTGAATGGTAAGAAGCTGCCTGCCGTCTGGGTGGTTCAGCAGTTTGATCCGGTTGTCTGTCACCTCTAACGGTTTCCGGTCTGGAATGTGAGAAAACGGGAAAGAAATCAGTCTCACTGTTTGAATGGATTTCAGTTGTACAGATCAGTCTCTTCTGGAGTTAAGGTTACCCTTCATCCAGGTAATCTGTGGGTGTGGACTGCCAGCTGGAAGACAACTCAGAGTCACAGCTTCCCACTCTAATAGGACATGGTCCTTTAGTTTGATGTGGAACACCGGAGCAAAATCAGAAGCAGAGCGGATGAACTGCTGGCTTTTTGTCAGACCTTCCTCTTTGGGTGCAGTTGAGGGTAAGTCAGATTGGGAGGGAGTTTTATCTCTCCTGGTCCTGGTTAAGCCCCATCGGTCCCACCGCGACCGTCTGTCACTCTCCATGGCTTTATCGGAATGGATGCTAGAGTTAGACTCAATGGATTCCTTCGATGCAGCAGCACCAGTTTGTTTTGCCAGCTGATTTTCAGGGATACCAATCCCTTTGAGTCCACGACCTTCAGAGTGGGAATGACGGTGCCGAGCAAACAGAGGTGTGTTCCTACCCTCTCCGTCTACTTTCCTTTCTTCTGACTGACTGCGGATTTTGGAGGATATTCCTGCCACTTTGTTCTCAAATTTGTGACGAATTGCAAGAACAGGGGATTCCGAGACCTTGTTGAGACCCCTTTGCTCAAGGTCTTTCTGACTACCTCCAGCCTCTTTAGCCTTCCTCTCTTCTGATTGGCTCCTAAATTTTGCAGAGATTCCTGCCACTCTGGACTCAAACTTTCGCCTCATGGCAGAAACCGAGGACTCCTCAACTTTCCCAGATTGTCGTTCTTCAGACTGCTTCCTTGCTTCAGAAGCATCCAGATCCTTTGTGTCCAGAGACTTACTGCGACCAACAGCCCATGAAACCCTCTTACTTACAGCAGTTTCTTGTACATTTGGTTGCTTTTCCTCCTTTTTCTCAGTAGATGTTGACCTCTTGCCTTTCAATGAAAACCTCCCGATCAAACCAAGGCCTGTGTCCTGACCTACCTCTCTTAAGTCTTGGACAGATTTAGATTTCTCTGGAATTCCCTTGGATGCTATTTCAAGTGGCGCCCCTCTCGGCCCGGGCCTGTAAATGTCCTCACCCCCTTCAACAGTCTTTCGGCTCAACACCGGGGATTTCTCCTCAGACTTGTTTCTGGTCAGTTTGCGGAGGCCGCGGGTTAAGGATGACTCACGCTTTTTAAACTTGGCCTCGAAGACTTCCACTGAATCAATGTCTTTGATGTCTTTTCTGAGAACGGGTTGGCGAGGGATGATGGTAAGATCGGGGTTTGAAGACGATTGAGGAGAACCAGCAGGCCTGTCTCCTGTTGCTACTTTGGCAAATACAGCTGGATGCTCGGGTAAGGAAGCTGTATCTGAGGATTTTGAGTCATTTGGTTTGTGTGCAGCCGCAAGGGATTTTGATTGGCCCTTGGTTGATGTTTGAGATAGTGTGGAAACTCTAACCTCTTCATTCATGCTGTTTTCTTTCTCTTTCTCTTCTATAACAAATTTAGGAGTAAGACTAGATGTTTCAGAATCTGCTTTGGTCCTCTTCTCTGTTGCTTCATCTATATCTGAACCTTTCACAATGCAATTGTTTTGCTCTTGGTCCATTTTTTCTGTTGCTGGGAGAGCAAAGTGAGCTTTTTCTTTGGGTGAGGTTGATTCAGACTCCAGTGTTGCTTGTTCAGTCAGCGCAGACATCGAAATCGCCTCCTGCAGTTTCTTCCCTTCTGTCCGAGCAGTGGAAGCAGATGGAATCTCTAAGGGGGCTCCAAACTTTCGGTGCAGGGACATGGGCTCTGAATCCCCCTGTGAGAAGGAAACACTTTTACAAAAAACTTTGGTCTTTGGTGTGTCTTCTCCTGAGCTTTCCAAAGATGCTGCTCTGGTAAGTGTTGAGGGTCCTGCTCTGGATCTTCTCAAACTTCTCTCAAGAGACCCCGTCTGCCTTTCCTCATCTATGCCAAGCGTTTCAAACAGCGGCCCCCGCAGGCCACTCATTTTTTTATCAACGCTTCCTCCCCTGAGCAGCCGTTGCCTCATTAGTTCCAGTTTTAAGGTATAATCCTCCTGACTTAGCTTTGTAGCCCCTGGGCTTGGGCTGCGATTGGGCAGTTCCATAGAAACAGCCTTTTTTAGGCTCTTCGTACCTGCCTCTGAGTCTTCATTTGCATTTCCTTCCTCTGGGTCTATGTGGAGAAGCAGAGCTGAATCAGCAGAGCTGCCTCTCCTCATGGTAGCCCTCCTGGCTCTTGTCTGTGCTTCATTAGACCCAGTGCTTGATCCTTTCTTCAGGTCTTCTCGTTTAGCCTTTCCTGTTCTCTCCTCATTTTGCGTTTCCACTTCATCTGTAATATTTTTATTCCCCTCTGCCGTAGAACCATCCACATCCATACTTTCCTTTGTCCTTGTACTATTAACACAGACGGTCGCCCATCTGACATCCTCGTCCCCTGGGATCTCGTTAAGCGAGACCCTGGATCCAGAGAAAACCATGGACAGGGGCATCGGAATAAACGGAAGCTCGTCCACATCTGCGTCTGAATCGGACGAGGAAGAAGGAGGCGGGGAGCCTTCCTTCAAATGACGAGCAACAGCGATTGAAACGTGGCTGGAGGAGTCGTTGAGGAGCTCTGGGATGGATCTTAATGCCATTTTGGATTTATAGCTGATAAGGGAACGCTGGAAATAATCAACACAAAACATCTGGAATCATTACATCTGGTGTGTAAACAACAAGAAATCTGTGTTTGGTCTTTGTTGTAGCAATGCTTCGTAGAAATAAATCTCAAATAAACTACTGGACAGTTTATATCCTTTCAAATTTGTCAGGACAATGCATTTGTGGGTGAAACAAACCACTTAGTGGAGACACTGAAGTATTCATGGCTTTGTTGTGATTATTCTAGTAACTTCAATGATAAGGAAAGTTTCTTTTTAATGTTGGAGTTTCTTTATGTTCACATTATTGATCTACAAATGTAACAATCTGACATTTGTCTTACCTGCCAGCGCCTTCTAGCAATAACCTGCTTTAGCATCGCCGTGCTAATGCTCTTATTTGTAGGTGACTGCAAGGCAAACAGGGGGATTTCAGCAAAGATATCAATAAATCTTAGAAAGGGAATTATTTTTTCAAAATAATGGCTCACCTTGAACCAAGGATGACGAAGGCACTCTGTGGCATTTGGCCTCCTGAGAGAGGAATGATAAAGACAAAGATGATTTGCACTGTGGTGCAATAAAAAAATGGGCATGATTTTAGGTTTTGAAAAAAAATCTGAAAAGTCCGCAGACCACCAGACTGTATCTTTTGGGACGTACCTTTACAAACTGAGTGCCCAGCCATTGTAAAATGGATGCAACACATTAAGATTTTGGTGAACAAGTATGTCCACAAATTGTCAAATTGATTTTGGCTTGGACTTTGACTCGGCCATTGCACTCGTTCAATCCAATCTATTTGGCACCAACAGCTGGACTCTTTCTACTTGCTGACTTTTGAAGGCAATTATTTGTACTAGATTTTATTTAGGAGTTTTCAAATAAAGGGGGCTGAATATAAATGAACACCACACTTTTAATATAAAAAAATTAAAACATACAAATCACAGTTATATACGAAGGACCCTTTAATATTTGTGGGGGGTTATCAACAGCAGCCCGCGCAAATAGCTAAAGTTTCGCAAACGGTTCAAAAGTAAAGGCTCAAATTCCATGATGGTTCTGATTAGAGCTACAAGATGCTCACAGCCTGTCCACCACCAAAAGCTTGATGACGAATCCTTTGGCCTCTTTGCAGAGCTCTGAAAACATGGCCTCCTCGAACGCCACGTTGTAGTTCCTGATGTTCAGCGCGGTGTCTCTGTCATTCTCACCGGCAAACGGAGACACCCCGGTCAGACTGGAATCAGAAGACGATTGGGATCTTTTACTCTGAATTTGTCATGTTTCAGGACTAAACTGGAAGCTCCAGAACGTACCAGAGATAAGTGATGACTCCGACGGGCCTGTGGGGAACAGGAAGCAGATGACAGCATGCTAATCATGCTAACAGAGTGAGGAGTAATTTATCTGGATTCAGAGACAGATGGCTTACCATATGTCCGTGGCTATGGAAACTGGAGTTTGGTTAATGATCTCCGGAGAAACGTACTCCGGTGTGCCGTATTTGCAGTAATAGTCCTCTGAAGTGTCCAATTTGATGGCATTCCCAAAGTCACATATGCGGATGAGCTCACTACCTGGACTGGCCATTAAAATATTTTCAGGCTAAAGAGGATTTAAATGCAGACATAGAATGATTAGGTAGTGCTAACTAACATATATGTACACTTTGTTTGTTGCTTTGGCTTCTTGGTTTTGTTTTCTCTCTCTCTACAGGTGTACAGGCAGACTTCTATGGTGTTGACTTGTCTCTATGCCCTCTACGCTTTTCTTATTCTTTCCTTTCCCCCACCTTCGTACATTTCCTTTTTCCCTTTTTTTCCTATTTTAACCCCCCCACCCCCAATGAATTTCTAACAGTTTTACATATATATCAATGATGAAAGCTGTAATGCTCCACTTCTGAAAGTAAATCTGTTGGACCTGACCTTGACCCCCAGACAATAATTCTGACCAACACACTTCTGATGTACCTCTAACTCAACAAATAGCATTTGGGATGCAATGATACCTTCATGTCAAGGTGAGCTATATTTTTTTGGTGAAGATATCGAAGCCCCTCCAAAATCTGTTGGACGCAGCTGCGAATCTGCAGGTTGGGAGATAAAAACAGATCATCTGTAAAGTCGCGTTACGTAATATCACCGCAGTGCATCAAGCAGACGAGCACCAACCAGCTTCTCCATGACGGTCGATTTCTTGGCCATCCTGTCCAACATTTCTTCGTGACATCTTCAAAACAACAGTTGAGGGAAAACCTGAGCCGAGAGTCGACTTTGTGAGAGAAGAATTGCAAATGAGCAACACTCCCACGCATGCTATCTATTGCTAATTCCGCCCAGCAGCCATGAGTCAGAGAAGAGAAGCTGGGCTCCTTCATTCATGCCTCCAGGGAACTGCAGAGCGCATTAGAATCAATGGTTTCCAACCTTTACAGAATTATCTCAGCACACTTTTATTTTGGAGGGACTGGAAAAGATTCCGAAGCATCAAATGGAGGATATGAACATGCTCTCTCCGAACGCAGCTCAACGTTAAGAGCTCCAAAGCTTAAAGGATACAACTCTGTGACGAGCACCACTACATTCTTCTTCTCAAAAGCATCATGAAAGTAAAGGATGTGGTTGTTGTCCAGCTCAGAAAGCAGGTCCATCTCCCTGAGGGCCAGAGCTTTCCTCTTTCCTCGGGCGGAGATGAATTTAGCCGCAAAATCCGCCTTTTCCGACTTCAGCGTCGCTCTCTTCACGTAGGAGAAGGCCCCCCTGTTACAGAGGTGAAACAATCAGAGACGGATGATGGGCAGAGTTGCTCAGAGCTGGCACCTCTGTTACCTTCTTCTTTATGAGAAAAAAGCAACAACTTGGAAATTCATGGCTTGAAAACTATAAGAGCTTTTCACTTCTAATTGCTGTCAGTAGTTCTGCTGTTTAAGCTAAGATGCTACAGCTGCAGTGTGTAAAGCAGCAGAGTGCAGGCTAGCCTATAAAAACTGATAATAGATTCAACTGGTATTTATTTGTCAAGGAAAATAAAGAATATAATCTCCTTTTTTTTTTGCTAGTTGATAATCAGCTTTGGTCTGTTTTCCGTTTTCAAAGGCTTCACCGATCTCCGCAAAACAGCCGTCTCCACCGAGACGAACCAAAACAAATCACCTGCCCGGCTAATGCATTCGCTCCACAGAGGATGGTGAGTCATCTCCCTTTCTGTCTGCTGTTGTTAAGCAGGTTCAAACCCATCCCCTCTCCGACCATCACAGGCAGCCCCCGCCCCCTTCAGGCCGACCCGAAGCGCTCACACAACTGTCAGTGCCCTCGCCGTGTCTGAGGGGAGCTGTGCGCCTCCACACACACACACACGCGCGCGCGCGCGCACAGACACGCACCTCCCTATCTCCTTGTGAACATCATAATAATCCGTCAAACGCCTCATCTTCCTCAGAATGGTCCCCTCGTCCTCCACTGGCTCGGCTGCCGCTTTTCGCTCTGCACGAAGCACAGACACAGGCATTTAATACAATGTGTGTGTGTGTGTGTTTGTGTGTGTCAGAGCAGTGACAGATGGTTTCATATTATAGCTGCAGAACACCTTGTGGTTTCTCCCATATGGAGCAGATTTACAGAGCAATTTCCAACAACAACTAGCTGACACGGGTAGAATCTGCTGCAGCACAAAGACAGGCTCTCCTCCGAGCTGTAAATCTCACACACAGGCTGCTTCCCTGTGCTTTTAAACCCTGCCGTTAGTTTTCAGGCATGTTTCGACGCGGGACTTTGCACCTGTGTGAACCGTGAGCTCGGCCTTGCAGGACACGGAGCCGGCCACGTTCTTGGCGGTGCAGGTGTACACGCCCGAGTGTTCCGGCTCGGCGCTCAAGATGACCAGCGAGTATTCCGGGTCGTCGTACACAAACGTGAAGTGGCTGCTCTCGGAGAGAAGGAGATCATCCTGCAGCAGAGCAACGAGGAAGATGGGCTGGAGTTGATGACGCCAACATTTATTGAAAGGTTTGACAAAATATTACCTTAAACCACAGAATATCTGGATCTGGCTTCCCCTCCACCACCACAGCCAGACGGGACGTTTCCCCGACGTGCACATCCACGTCCTCCATGATGGATTCAAATTTAGGAAGAACTACGGAAGAAGACAAAGAGGTAAACAGCTGCGGTGCAGGATGTTTTCTGACATCTTGATTAAATGCTGGAGGTAGCTGACCTGCCATGGCCAGCTGCAGTGTGCAGAGGTCGCTGCCAAACTGGTTGCTAGCGGTGACCACCAGCTGGCCAATGTCAGAGGTCCTGACCCGCTGGATCCTCAGGGTGTGTTGATCGTCGTCTGGCATGGTCATCTCATACACTCCTAGTCTGTTAATCAATGCAACTCCCCTCCTGAAGGAAGAAGAGATGCTTTCTTCAGAGATGCTAGCAAGGCTACTAGCTTGTTAGCATAAACTTTTCCCTCAGCGGCATATAAATTTCACAGCACCTTTTCCAGGTCACCACTGCGTGTACGTGGTTCAGCGTGACAGTGACGTTAGCAGGTTGGTTCTCCACCACAAACACAACGTCGGGTTTGTCCAGAATAACCGGCGCCTTCCTCAAATATGGCCCTGGAGAAGGAGAGGGTTGAACAACGCGTTCTATTTCTCCTCAGAGCTGATTTGACGGCAGCAGGAGCAGATGTAATACCTTTGTCCAGCAGCTGGACCAGATCAGTGGAAGGGGATGGTTTGCTCAGAGTCTTCCCTGTCGATGTGAGGACCCTGAAGGCGTAACGGACTCCCTTGGACAGGGAGGTGACAGTGTAATTTGTCTCCTTCAGGTTCGACGCCACAACAGACCACTGGATGGATCCCAGAGGCTGCTGCTGGACCATGAACAGCAACGAGCTGGCATCTGCAAGTACACATGTTGTTTACGTACGTCATCTGGGTGACAGCCAAAGACAGTGAGGTGCTTAAGATCCAGATATAGACATCAAACACATGCGGGCTATAATTGGAAATCTGAAGCCAGCTTACATTTAAACCTAAACCTGTGGTAGTAAAGTATTTATAGGCATTCCTTCTTTGGATAAAACGGTTCTCAGATACGCTGAGTAAAGGACGTACCCAGTGAAGGGTCGAGCCTCTTCGGTCGCTTCCAGCTGAGGGTTATGGTTTTCCCTGTGATGGCCTCAATAACCGGAGGACCATCCGGAGGGTCAGGAACAATATCTGATTGAAATAAACGAAACATCAGGAAAAAGATCCTGAAAGCTTTTCAAGCAGAACTTCAGAACGCTCCGTACCCGTAACGTAGAGGTGAGCGTAGCAGGCCGACTTGCCCACTTTGTTGGATATAACCGCCTTATAGACGCCGCCGTGAGCGTGGCAGGCGCCCCGGATGACCAGACTGTGGACATCCCTGTCTGGAGAACACATACAAATTTCTTCCTTACTTCCTTCATGGAGGCCTTTGATTGGTTTGTGATCTGGTTGCCTGCTTACGCTGAGTCATTTTGCGCTCCTCGCTGCTGTCGATGCATTTGCCGTTGTGGTACCAGGCGATGGTTGGGTAGGGCAGGCCGGACACTTTGCATTTCAGCACCGCTTCCTTCCCTTCGATGACTTCCACGTCCGCCAGAGGCCTGACAAAATCTGGCATGGTTCTTCTTTCCAACTCGTTTTCCAGAACCTCAGGCTCCTCAGGGATGGATGGCATTTTCTCTAACTTGGCCCTTGAGAAATATTGTAAATCACACGAGTTCACTACGGTACACCGGCGCAAGGCGTTACATGGGAATAACTTCTCTTACATGTGGGAGGAGATGGCAGCCCGGGATTCCTGCACATACAGCTCTGCAGTGCATTCGGACTTTCCGTAAACGTTCTGAGCGACTGCGGTGTAGAAACCCTCCGTGTCGCTGCCGACGTGGGAGATGACAAGTGAGTGACGACCTCCTTCTTGAAGGACGCGAATGTTATCGTTCTCTTCCACTCGTGTCTCTGACAGGAGTTAGCAGTGAAACAGAACATTTAAAAAGCATTTTCTTTGATGAGAAGTTGGTGGGGTTTTTTTTTTTTCTTTTTCTTTTTTCTTTTTTTTTGTTTAGTGTTCAGGATTTCGAAATTCCAATACGAAGCTCCTTACCAAAATGCCTCCATGTGACTCGCGGGGCAGGTGATCCGCTCACCTTACAGTCAAAGCGCGCGGCGCGTCCTTCGATGACCTCCAGGATGTCCAGTTTGCGAGTGAACAGAGGTTCTCTGGATGGAGCGACTCTCAGGTTTGCGTTTGAGGTCAGCTCCTCTGAAGGCAAACGTTGTTTTTTGGTAAGTGTGTTTTTCCTAAAAGTGCTTCTTTAGCTTCCTCTCTCCTCATCAGCGCTTGGGATTTACCTTTGGCAGTGCTCAGTTTGCAGGTGTATGTCCCACTGTCGTCCTCATGCACTGAATTCAGCATTAGGCGGCACCTGAAAATGCCCCGGGGGACAAATTAATTTTGATCATTTCACTTCCCCAAGCTGCATTTCAGTCTGTTTTTAGTGGAAGGCTATGCAACACCATTTAAAACCATTTCCTGATCAGCACATTTGGAAAGTGTCTTAAATTAACTGAATAAGGTCAAACTCACCTCTTTCCATCAAAATGCATCTTGCAGTTGAGCAGCGCCGGCTGGATTAGCTTTCCATCAGACAGCCAGTCAACCTCCACATCCGGTGGCCCGGTGATGTGGCACTCAAAGATGGCCGACTCCCCAGCCTTGACCGCTACGTCTTCAGCTGCTCTGGTGATCCTGAGCTCTATGGGAGCAGCTGCTGCTCGTTCAAAAAAAAAAAAAAAAAAAATTGCAGTAGGAAGGAAACATCCACACAACATAATCCTGATCCAAAAGTGCTCACCTTTGACTTCTACTCTGCACTCCACCTGCGTGGCTCCGCTCTCACTGTGGAGCTTACAAACGTACAGCCCAGCGTCTGACCTGTGAGCGGCGCCGATTCTCATTTCGCAGGTGCCGTCTGCCATCTCTCGCACAGCGAGGCGGCCCCCCGCCTTCACCGCCGCTCTGTCCTTCAGCCTGGGTCGACATAAAGCAGTTCTCGTACATGTCGCGGCGTTTTGAGGAGTGGTGTACGTGACACGAAAGCATTTGGACAGAAGAAATCCGAACGCAGGCCTCACCATAACACCTCGGGTTTGGGATGCCCTCGGACTTTTGCTGCTATAACAACCTCTTGACCCTCGATCACTGCCTGGTCACAAGGGGACACCTTTAAATGATCAAACCGTGGTTAACTGAACGGCTGCTCAGAACCTCTCCGTCCCAGAATTGAAGGACAATTGAGCATTCACACCTCCCCAAATGAATCAGACTTTCTCGGCAAACGAGCCGGAGTTGGATCCGACGGGATTTTTTTAATCCATTAAGCCCGAGTCCTACTGTGACCACACCAGGAGTTCTTTTCAGTAAGTTGCCGAGCCAAGTCCTGACAAAAATTCACACCCATCACCCCCTTACCCCAAACTTGACATGTGACACAAAGCAGTCAGGAGAGACTCATCCATTAGGAAAGCCAGACAGAGACATGAGTCATTGCTCCATTAGTCTAGAGTCCAGAGATGTCCTCAACACCTCTGCATCTGATACTTGGAGTTGATGATGCAAGTCTGGGTTGCAGCTGCTTGGCCATGGAACCCCCCCCAAACCCCTCACCCCCACCTCCCACAACTCTCTACGTCCAACAACAAACTGAAAAGATTTGAGTTGATTTAGTTTTACGCAAATTCTTACCTGAAATGAGGGAGGTTCCCTGAAGGACGGTGAGTCTCCAACCTCCATCTTCTCCTCCTGAGGACTGAGATATTCCTCATCTGACTGGACTGGACTGCCGACCATCACAGCTGAAGATGATTTCCCACGCCGCTCATGACCAGGATCTGATAAATAAACACAGTGACATTGAAAATAGAATGAAAACATTTACAGTCTGTCATTGCTGAGGTGTCGAGACTTAAAGATGCGGCCACGAACATCACACATAGGAAACGAGCCAAGCTGGACAGAAAATAAATAAATCCCTCAATCCCTGACCCCGTCGTTTCCCTTATTCCCAACTGTTTCCAAGAGGAGGAAAACGTGTTTTCAAGAGGCTTCTATTCGGGGTTTGCTGCTGTCAGAAACGATTCCCCGGAGACGTCAACGCATTTCCATTTCAGCTTCGGCCTCAGTTGGTGCATATTGAGAAAAGAAGGGGAGGAAAGGATTGTGACAGCTGCAAAATGAGACGCAAACAGGACAATCTGCTGGCTCAGGCCAGACGAGAAACAAATCCAAACCCAAACCTGAAAGGAGATGGTTCTAGATGTGAAATACCCTCTTGAATGCTGTTGTTGGGTATTCTGTTAAATTGTTGATATTACAAAGGAAAGAATAAACCTACCTACCTAGACCCAGATGTCTGAGAGGCGTCTGTGCGCCGGGGAATAAATCCCACAAGTATTTATGTAAACCTGCCATCTCTTATACAACTGTAACAATCCCTTTGCACATTCATCATCTGTTCTGTCCTTTATTTCCCAGCTCTGTCACATCCAAGTTACCTAACCCACTGAAGTCAGGGCAGAGTGGATAAAAATAGAATAACACTTCAAAAACCTTTCAGATCCCCCCGCGATTCAAGATTTTTCAATTTAGGGCTGGATTTTGACGAGACAAAAAGAAAAAAAAGCTGAGGTGATGATGCACAACCCCACAAATAGTCAGTCTGCTCCATCACCACCAAGGCCTGCGGTGTGAAACCCGAGGCTGGCGAAAACCTTCCCTGATCTCAGCGGCGATCTCACAGAGGGACACGAAGTAGACGGCGATCGCCCGAGAGAACAAGAGGCCCGGCTAAAAATACCCCCGCGAGCCAGGCTCCACTGGCCTAATATGGCAGCCGAGGCCTGGGGCCGCTGGCTCAGGCACACGCTTCCATTTGTTGACGCAACGGTGCGTTTTCACGAGCCCCATCAACACTCGGGGCCAGCTCTTCACAACACAGACACATCGTCTGCCGACGGCACATTTACAGCAGAAATCCTTTCTCGAAAGGAATTTGTTTTGTTTTAAATGCCAAGGCTGCCTTAAAGCGTCTGAACAGCTTTGGTGTGCTCTTAAATTCAGAGCAGGAGGCGAGGTCAGGCTTTTATTTTTTTTTTAAAGGCAGGATGTTTAGAGAGGGAGGAGTGCTCACTCTTTCTGTTCCTTGTGTGTTTATTTTTTGTTTTACTTTGTTCTCACCTGGATGGATGGACAGGGTGGCTCTGCAGCAGGAGGTGCCCGCTGCGTTGGCGGCTGTGACGCAGTACGATCCAGCGTGCTGCGCCCTTAGCGCCTTTATTAGCAGAGTGTGCGTCTCGCCTTCAGTCTGGACCGTACAAAAAGAATCGCTGCGCAGCTCTACGTTGTTCTTCCTCCATGTCACTGAGGAGGTGGGGGAAATGTGATGGAACAAAAAGTGATGAACAGGGTGATAAAATCTGCAGAGATGTGCAATGAATGAGGCTCATTTTATTTGGACATATTTTTATGAATATTCATGAATTCCTGTTCTGTTTGCAGAAAGAAATCACATGGATGGATGGTTGTATAGTTAGTTAGTTAGTCGGTTGGACGTATATTTGGTTGGTTGGTTGGGGCCCAGCATGTGGACTGTGCGGCACCTGTAACTGGTGGCTTCCCAGTGATGACGCAGTCCAGTTTGACCTCTGACCCGGCTGTTGCCGTGGTGTCCCGGAGAGGCTTCACAAACCTCGGTCCCTCTCCTGGTTCTTCATCAGCGGACATGTAGGAGTCATCAGATGAGCCTCATAGAAGACAAAGAGGGAAGATTTGGTCCCAAAATGAGTCAGTGTTATTTTTTTATTGGTTCCAGTTTGGGTTTGGAGGCCTTTAAGTAAAATAGATTACACCCAGCCATTTTACCTATTCCACTATTTTGATCATGTCCGTCCCAAGAGATGCACATTCGTCCTTTTTCATCAACATTAAGTTCCAGCCATTAGTTTCTTTGCATCGTTTAGGACATTGGTGGTATTTTGGTTCAAATAAACTTCAAACATACCTTTCTATTGCTTAAGTTCTGTGACTTAACGAACCAAACCACAACCATGACAAAATTCCACTGTCTATTTCTATAATTATTGACACTTTAACCTCTTCAGACCTGCAGTAGCACAGGATTACTTTACAGACTTCACCAGTAACTTCACACTTCATGCAAGCTCTGATTTGCTGACCTGGAGTGGTTTGACTGCTCGTCTTTCTTTGGACATACCGGCGCTCTTTAAAACCCAGATACATCATTATTTGATGTTGGAACATGTTGGGGTCACCGCTAAATCTAACCAGCAGTGACAAGGTTGGCATTTAAAACCACAAACATCCCAGATTTAAGCTGAAGTGGGTAGGAAGGTTTCGGTTTGGCAGTAAAAATCTGGCCTCTGCTGTTGAAAAGGTGGCCAACATTACCGTTTCTGTACTGAAATACTCGGGAGACAATTCAAATTAGATTTTTTAAAAATTTTAAACACTTCCGTTCTGGATTTGGATAAAGACTAAAGTGTCTCATTAAGACCTACCTTCCTCCGCAGACATTGGCTGGCCTTGCATGTTTTTGTGTACGCGACCTTCCCTTCGTCGGGTTCGGCGTTTGCCTCGGTTGTCGTCCGTCGGACCTTCCTCCTCCATGGGCTCGTCCTCCACCAGGATGGTGGGGATGGTGAGTTTCGAAGCCAGAGAGCCCCGTCCCACCTCCGCCCTCCTCTTCTTCAATAAGGGGCTGACCGCCGGTGGGAGCGCCGGCGAAGGCCGGTTGGATTTGGGCGGATGTTGGGACGGCACAGGGGACGATCTCTTCCCAGTCGGGTTTGAGGATCCGTGCTGTGATTTGTTTTCCATCTTGGTGTCCGTGTTTGAACGTGTTCCCGGATCTCCGGAGGAGGATGAAGACTTGAAGGAAGTGGGAAGAAGTGTGTGTTTGTCATCTGCTGGTGAGCTCCGAAGAGTTTCACTGGGCGGATGGAAAAAGAAACAGTTGCATAACACTTACTACTGTGAAAACAATGCCCATGACTGCAGCTCGAGACATTTAATGAAGAAAACATCTTCAGCGCCTCGCAAAAGTGTACCATTCTGTTAACCTTCCACAACTGATCAAGTTACAAACATAGGACACGATTGCCACCTCGCCGAAAGGTCTAAAATGTGAGGATATCAAAAGATTACATGTGGTGGAAAACTAAAACCCTGAACACGCTATGAAAGCAAGGTGGTGGCAGTCACATCCTGTGTCATCCTGCTTGAAGCTTCTTCAGACCCAAATATGCAGTCAGAGCTACAATATAACGGTTTAGATCAAAGCATATGTAGGAAAGGCCTAGACAAAGCCCAGACCTAAAGCCAATATGGAGTCTTTGTCTGTGGATCACAGTAAATAACCTCAAAATAAACTAATGTTTGTGACAGAAGAGGGTTTGAAGACTTTTGGTAGGGACAGTGTAGTTAGACAAACTCTTAATAATAAAAACATCAAATCTGCTCTAACCTGGTTAGACTCTTCCTGGCTGCTGTTGCCAGGGGTTGTCCTGGCAACTGGTGAACTGCTTCCGTTTCCATGGCAACCAAGCTTTTCCCAAAGCTCTCCCCGGATGAGCCTCCAGCCGTCTGCGCCACATTGTCCCGACGAGGATTCTCCCTCCGATGGTCTAGAGGTCCGCCGGGGAGCGGTGCGGGAACCAGGGGGTTCCCACCCCGCTCCCCCTCCAGAGCCCGCTCCCTGGCCTCCAGCTTCCGCACCACATGCTGAGGAATGGGCTCTATTTTCCCCGAGTGGATCCTTTCCTTCTGTGACAGCTGCTCAGTGGAGTACGCCTTCTTCAGACTGGATTTCCCCACAAGTTTCTTGATCCTCTGGAGCTCCTCGGCAAACTTGTTCTGGTAGCTCTGAACCCTCTGGGAGTAGGTGGTCTTGTCCTCCAGCGAGGAGGCCCGCTGCTGGAATGCTGCTCTCTTTTGGGCGACTCCCTGCAGCACTTTCCCCTCCTCCTTGCTGGGGCCTCCTGTCTTCTTTCCGCTGTCATCCGAGTCCACGGACTCCACCCCTCCTGGCAGATCCACACTCCTCCTTCGCTCCTCAAAGGCCCGCACCTTGTCAAAGATCTTGGGTCCGGCACGAGCCAGCTTCGGAGTCATGGTAACGTTGCCAGTGCCAGAAGTCTTGGATGCTTCGGGGGCTTCAGTTTTGTCTTTGTCAAGGTTTTTGATTAATGCTGGCTGGGTAGAGGATGGGAGGACATGAGAGGAGACCCCCCAGGATTCCTCAGGAGTTTTGTTCCTACAGGAGTGAGGATTTGGGGGGGGGGGAGACGAAGTTGCGGAGTTAGAGATCAAGCAGTTTTTAAGGGTGTGTTGGCGCAGAGGCGATGCCGATAAATGTCTGTTTGAGTATTTCGAGTCCCAGGCGTCTTATGTCGCAGTCAAAACACGGCAATGTGAGATTTTAAAAGAAGTAAACGATAGACCAGACTCCCTAAGTGTTTACAGTAATCCAGAAAGAAGGGGAAAAAAAACGTTTTTAAGCAGAAACTCATCCAAAAAGCAAGGAAAACGATTGAAATCATGCCGAGAGAGAGCCTGAGTCGTTGACTCGTGAAAAACATTCATGCTAATATCAGCAAGGCATGCATGTCACTGCAAACTCAGAGAGAATCCAAAGGTGAGCTGCTGCTCTAGAAAACATGCAAAACCACAGTTTTTGAAAAGCCCTAACCGGTTAGAAATGAGTCAAGTGGCACAAAAACTTTTCCTCCCGAAAGATTTGAGTTAATATGTACAGCACGAGTCAAGACAGAAGCTTTACATGAGATGAAATCAAACCACAAATCAGACAAGTCAAAGGAAAGTGTGATCAGAACGAAATGAAGGCAAGAGGATGGAATGAAAGGAACAAATGGATCGATGGAGGATAGAATACTGTGCAGAGTGTCAATTTGGGATTTGAGGCCAGTCCTTTAGTGGAATCTTGGAACCAGAGAGCCGTGTGCTATAAGGGCATGGAAAATGTTCTCCCTCTGTAGAGGCTGAACATGCTCCCATAGTAGTCGCTTCCGACAGAGACACTTTCCTCTGACCCCTGCACGGGCCGGGCCAGGTTAGCATGAGACGCCCGGATTAGAGGTTCCACGCCCAGGTGACGGACGGGGGCCACCCCCTCGGCGGGGCCCCCGCCGAAGGCTTGCCTTGCTGGGTTCGTGGGGTCCAAATGCGGGCCCGGCGGGCGGGAACCCAGAGCCCGGAGCTCCCGCTCCACCACGGGGTCGTAGGTGCCGGGGAGCGTGGCCCTGCGGTCCGAAGCGTCCGGGTTATAGTCCATCATCCGTCCTCCTTCACCTGCAGTCAGAGGGCGAGAAACTGGATGAAAACTGAGGTCTGGGTTTAATTCAGATCAGTATTATCGTTAAATCCATTCATTCCGTGTTGATGAAGAATTCATACCAGAGATGAAAACAATCATCAGAAATAATAAAACCGTAGCGGTTGCTCTGATTAAATTTTATATTTAGCTGTTTTGTATTTTACAGCTATTCAGAATCACAGTTGAAAATCTCTCTTAATGTTAATTTTGAGGCTGACGGTTTTCAAGAAGGTTTCGCAATGCGGTGATTTCTACTAATTTCGGAACACCGGCACAGTGTTGGTTTCAAACATCTAATTGCATTTTGCCTCATCACCGTACCTTCCTTGCAGCAGGAACACATGCGTGCAACACAGTGCCACTTCTTGTTGGAAACTGGGGCAGTGTGCCACGCCATCGTATCGCATCACGAGGGATTAGTACATATCAGATTTCACCTGACAGACGTCAGCGGCAACCTCCATTAAATCTATCAATCCACACTCAAGCATGATTTGGTACAAGTGTGCGTTTGGCTGCTCTTCTGGCAGGGCACTAAATCCTCAGGAGCGTGGCTATAAAAAAACATGTTAAATTTGCAAGGACTGCAGTCTGGAGCAACGTTTTGTGAACAGTGCCGGCTCCAAGCCATAAATATTGATGCGTGTGGCGCCAAAAGGGAAGCTGAAACACGCTGGATGTTGGATTTAAAAAGTGTTGGAAGTGAACAAAAGCACGAGAGTGAGCTAAGAGCAACTAAATACCCGATGGTCCTTTCCGTCCGGCCTTGTCTTGGTGCCTCCCGGGCCCTTCCTTGGTTTCCATCTGAGGTTCAGTGGTTTCATCTTCTGTCGTCTCAGAGTCTGAAAACGTGTGACGAAAACAAGAAAATTACACACCGGTAATAACTTACGAATAAAAAGTAAAAATCACAGCGCTTGGTTTTTTTTTACGGCTCCTTCAAAAGAGGACTGGATGTACATGAAATGGATTCAACCCAAACTGTGTAACAAGTCCATAAATAGGTGTAAACATAAAGTGACGAGATGCAGAGATTACCAGTGAAACAGACTGGAATTTTATTAAATGTCAAAAAAAAAAAACAACATAAAATCGAGAAGTAAAGCTCAGGGCATGAAATCTTTACAATCTTTAAATTGATGGTAGAATAAAAGCTCCATCATCAAATTTTAAATAAACTGTTTAATGAAGCAGCTAAAGCCACTTTTCAGTAAATACAGTCTGTCTGAAAAAATATTCAGTATTTAACTATGTGCCAACATTTTAGCAACACTAATAACACATTTGAAAAAGTTAAATGCGCTGCTGGAGTGGAGCCTAGTTTAACTCACTAAAAACATCTTTAGAATTTCACTTTACAAAAAAAAAACCTAAATAAATAACTGGAGCTATTAAACTAAATGCAGTTAAATAGCAAATAGCTGTAAATGTTTGTTTCTCAATAATATGTGCTAATAACTTAGCATTGTGAGGATGTTCAATTCTGTTGGTACAGGAAATATCTGATTGCAGATTCATGAGTGGAACATTGACAAAAAAAAAAAACATACTAAAATCAATTTCCTCGACTTTTATTTTATGCAAAATTAAAAAAAAAAAGTATTACAAAGCTATTGATGAAATATTACACTACATACTAGAGTAGAACCAAGGTGTGAGTTTGTGGACGGATGATAATGCAGAGGGGAAATGACAGCATGGCTCAGCTTGAGTTTTCTTTAATGACAAAACGAAAAACTTACACACAAAAAAATTCACGGGGGAATGCAGGGAGCCACGGCAGAACAAAAAGAGGAATAAAAAGCAAGCAGAGTACTGACAGGGAAGTAAACAGGATAACATAGGATTCGACAGGCGGAACCAGCCAGTGTGGGCAGGAGAAAGGCTTAAATACTAGCTAACATTCTGCAGGTGTGAGGGGGGAGAGAGAAAGCGAGAGGAAGTGGAAGAGAGGGCGAGAGAGAGCACACCAACAGGGAATAACTAGACACAAGAAATAAACATAATGAACCGGAATCATTAAGAAAAACTGAACTGAGGTTAAACAGAAACCAAAATGATCTCATCAAAGACAAAGTAACACAGAATAACAATAAAACTAGAACCAAATAATCAAAACACAAAAACAACCCCAGGATCTGACAAGCTTGACCAGCCAATCAGCTTCTTAGACTCCTAACGTCATTTCACAACAAAAAGCAAATAGAAAATAGCTATTTAATATTTCAATAATATGTGCTAATGTCTTTGCATCAGAGTTGCAAATTCAATTAACTGCTTTAGTCCCATAACATTGGGGAACCATACAAGTAAAGCAAGGTTGGCAAAAATGAACGTGCAGATTTCAACTGTTTGTTCATGGTATGTTGCAGGAATGTGGGCTAAAGTTTCCTGAGTTCAACGTTCTTTTGATAGCATAAAACGCTGCAATAACTGCATTGCAAGTTGCGACAGTTAGCACATCTGTCGGTGCGGTAAACAGCTTGTTCAAGGCGACTGGCTGAAGACAGATGATTTCTACTGAAGTAGCAAAGGAGCAAATCAATAAGCAAAAATGAATTTCTCTGGCATCCAATGAGGTTTTCCATAAAACAGAATGGCAGATTATCGATAAATATTCATGTGCTCATACTTTATCACCCGTGATAATAAAGCTCTTTAAGTCCATGATCTAAAGAAAACATACCATAATAGTAGGAAACCATGGTAAGAAATAAAAAAAACAAAACATGGTCCACAAGTTACAGGTCAGTTAGTCTGTCAGAACAATAAACAATATTTACAACTATTACTGGCAATATTTTTCACTATATTCCGGTACTGTTCAAATTTAAAAAAGAAAGAAATTAGAAGAACTTTCAAAATGCTTGTTGTAAAAAACTAATAAAATTATACAGTTTTTGCTGAAACCGGCCCGTTCCTACAGTAAAGAAATAAAAATGTATGACTTAAGACAAGGCAGAAAGACAGAAGGTCTATAGAACAGGATGGATGGATGGATGGATGGATGGATGGATGGATGGATGGATGGATGGATGGATGGATGGATGGATGGATGGATGGATGGATGGATGGACGGACGGATGAGGAGGGGGGGTGCAGCAGCAGCAGACATATAGAGGTTTACCATAGCTTTGCTTTCGGCAGGAGCGGAAAACTTCGCTTCCATAGTGGCAGCAAGAGAGGGCAGACGGGAGAGCACCGTTACTATGGAAACCAGCATCTCTCTCACCCACACGACCAATCCTCTTCGTACCCATTAGAGTCTAAAAATCACCAGCCAAACTGCTGGGCGACTGACAGATATGTTTACTGGTTAGAGAGTCTGCGGGAGAGGAGGAGGACGACAACCACAAAAATGGGCTGCACCTCATTGCGCCTCGCATCAAGTCAAAATCCTGATTAGATCATTGCACGACTTCAAGAAAAGAACAATCCCCATTAGAGGGCGTGTGCCTTTTGTGGCTCTGGGTATGTAGATCCACCTGTCTGAATATCATAAAGTTAAACACACAGCAGAGAGAGCTGGGGGAAACTACCCCGACGCTGAATATACAAGGTGAAGCTTGGATTGGATTCTAAATTAGATTTGGAGTTAAAGTATCTGCTTTTGGTTTGAGTCATCAGTTGCACAAACATTCCCAAATATTATACAAATCAGAAGGGATAGATGTTTTCCACTTGAGGATTGTGCTTTTGCAAAGAGGCAGCAGTGCGATACAAAAATACCACTTTGTGGGGGTGGATGTACAATAACAAAACCCACTTGTGTGCAAGTTAAACAGCAAAACATACAAATAAACTCAGGCAATAACAAGTTTCATACACCAAATAATAACTGCTGGAGTAAATATCAGTGGAAACACATGCTGATGAAGGCTAAACCGAGAAGAACAAAAGGCTACAGCAGTTTCCCAACAGAACAAAAGAAAAATAAACAAGGGGAAAGAAAAAGAAACTGTAGGTGCGGAGAATGAGCTCATACTGACAACACACCATGGGTGAATCTGCCAAATGTCCGAGTGGAATGCCCAGTTCTCTGAAACAACACACAAAACCACAATGTATTATTCCGCAAATTACTTAGAACAAAATATGTTCCCATTTACAATAGTGGGAAAAAAAGAAGAAACAATGAAATATTCAGTTATTTCTATTTTTATACAGATACCACTTTTGACATCTGTCTGAGGAAAATTTCCCCCAAACCTCACTGTCAGCTATGAGATGTTTGTACTAACAGGTAAGCTAGCACTATAGCGTACAAGAGTAAGCTAGCACTGTAGCGTACAAGAGTAAGCTAGCACTATAGCGTACAAGAGTAAGCTAGCACTGTAGCGTACAAGAGTAAGCTAGCACTGTAGCGTACAAGAGTAAGCTAGCACTATAGCGTACAAGAGTAAGCTAGCACTGTAGCGTACAAGAGTAAGCTAGCACGCTAGCTTACAAGAGTAAGCTAGCACTATAAGGCCTAAATATGAAAAGGAGGGATTTAACATTAACACTATGTTTTATCTTTGTTCGTAACTCTTACTTTAAAGCAACAAAAGAAGTAGTTTTTGTTCTTGTTTTGTTGTGTTGACAGAATTAACAAAGAAAGGAGATGTCTGGTCCAATTAGCTGGCAACAGTTTGTTACAGAATCTGTCACTTTTAAATTGCTTTGTGTGGTAGCATAGTTTTTTTTTTTTTACATTTGATAGAAAAACAAAACTGTGACAAGCAACAAATAGATTGCAAAGCAGAGTTAAAGTAATGCAAGTGGCTAGCTGTTAGCCACAAAAGACACTGAAATTGACATGTGCTTTGTGGCTTTTCGAAGCATTTATTTACAGGACATTTAACCGTCTTTAAAGTCTCTGGGCTGCATTTGAGCATCACGTGTTCACAATTTCCGAATTCTACTCTGAACACGTTTAGAAATTTACGAAAACTTTATTGTATTTTTAGGTGAACAGAAGAGGGAACCATTTTCTATGCTGTTCTTGGTTTAGAATTAGCTCGCATTAATAAGCTCCAATAAACAGACATGCCACACCTGGACTAGATCGCTCAACACTGAATACAGATTCTTTTTTTTTTTACTATGTCTAAGCGCTCTTGTATTAGCAGCTTCAAATTCTAACCATTTGCAATGACAATATTTGACATGTGACTGTAAAAAGATCAGATGAGCCCCTATAAAGCAGATGCATACCCAGTCCTCCAGGTTGTATGTTTTTTTTTGTTGTTGTTGGATTTTTTTTTTTTAAAGAGCAGCCATGCTGATAAAGCAGCTGAAAAGATTCCTTTCTGGCCAGGCTGTCAATCAGCTCCACAGAGAGCTCCTCGGAATGACTCACTGCTTTTCAGTGGACAGAAAGCAAAAGTAGCAGAAGTGAAATGACTCACTTCACACTTATCTTCTCGCCCCCCCCCCCCCCAACTCAAGTCCCAGTGATTGCTGCTTTTTGAGTCATTCCAAGTAATTTGATGAACCGCCGTTTGACACGTTCTCCTATAAGCCTCTGTCTTTTGTCGCGGTTCCTTTTTTTTTTTTTTTTTTTTTTTTGTCATGTTCCCGGCGGGATCATATCAGCAAAACCCAGCCTCGGATTTGGTAACATTTCGGATTCGGGTTGCGAGAGGAACAATCCGGATTCTGTTAAGTGGCGTAAGAGCAGGAAAGCACATTTAGTCTTGATAAAGAAGCGACGCGAGCGTCAGCAGTATCCTGACCCGCCGCTTTCCGCTCACTTTATCCTTGTGCATCGCTGGCCTGGTTCCCATGTCTCCACAGAGCGTAGCCTACTGACACACTTTTTCATCTGCCCCAAATTTGTGAAACCTGAGCAAATGAATTAGTTATTATTGCAACAGAAATCTCTCAGGACTGCTTCTTCTTCTTCTTTTTTTCATGTTGGAAAGTATAAGCAGGAAATGTGGAATTAAGAGCATGGAGACAGATTGTCCTTTTGAAGGGGACGGCGGGTGTTAACTACCCTCCCCTTGAATTTCAGTTCCTAAACTGAGGTTTCTCTGATCACATTATTCATCCACTGTTTCAGCACTTGTGCTTTTCTGTTTCCCTTCAGAACCGTCTACATTTACCCCCAGAACTTTCCCCCAAATCAATCTTTCAAGTCATATTTACTTTAATCTGTTTTTGATTCGAAGCACACATATAAGGAAAAAAGGGTGTGGCATGTCTTTTAAGAATTATGCTAAAAAATATATATATCTATAAAACACAACATTGATTGATTGCTCCAAATAAAAATAAAAAAAAAATGAAGCAAACTCACCTGAAATCTTTTCTTGGACCAGATCTTCTTCATCTTCAAGTGGCGCCTCGTTTCAAGCAAAATCAGATTACCTGTGGCTCCAGTTCACAAAAACAACCTTCCCTCAGAAAAGATACGAAAATAAGGGGCTGTGGGGTGTGGCGTGAGGGTCGGGAACGGCAGAGATCAAGGAATATAGGAGGATGCGGCGGTGTGTGCGCGCGTGGGTGTGTTTCTGCTCCGATCCGGACGCGAGGCGGGCAGAGCGGCGGTGAGAGCAGAGATGCTGGTGTCTTTGTGTCCGAGTGTTTATCTGCGAGGAGCGTCTCTCTGTGACGTAGGGGGCTGCTTTCTCCATCGGCCCCCATCCGCCCCCACCACCACCACACTTTCTGCCTGCTCTCCCTCGTTCGAGAGCGCACTTAAAACAAGACGGGGTGAGGGAGGTGGAAATCAGATGGGTCCTCTCTTGATCGCACTGACGAAAAGAGGGGAAATGCGAGGAGGAGAAGTAGGAGGAGAGGAGAGATACAGAACGCTGGGATTCACCGGAGCGTGAGGGGAGTGTTTTTTGTGGGGTGGCAGGAAATGGGGAAGGGGAATTACCAGAGAATCACGAGGGAAAAGAAACCGCTTCACCCATTCCCCCCGAAACCCTCTTCTCCTCTGGGTTTGTTGTCCAGCAAAAAGCAGAAGTCCTTCAGTATGCATCTCCCATGTTCCCTCTCTGCTCAGTTTTAACTAGCTGGAGGAGCACGCAATGATTGCAAGCAGTTATGAAAAGCAGAACAATCAAATCAATATGGAGGAAAACTCACAATCTCCACAATGAGACAAGACGATGGCAGAATAATACAAAGGAGTGTTATTCCGAGATTTATTTGTACAAAACGAAAAAAAAAGAGAAAAAAAAAGAAGTGTTTGAACGGCAAAGTCCTAAATCCAACTGAGAATCTTAAAAGATTGGTATTCAGTACATGGTCCGGTTTCACAGTGAGGCACAAATATGAACCGATATGTGTTGTATATCAAACGAGATGGCAATAAAATCCTTGAGGTTTGTGTTCACCCTCAAAGCAGGCTGCAGGAGGCTAGTCAAAGCCTGCGGAGGTGGGGGAGGTCATTCGAAGTGTTAGAAGGAGAAGGGTGTGCAAACTTTTTTCAAATGTTAGAGGAAAACAAGCTGAATTTGTATTACTTAAGTGTACAAATTCTGATCCGTTGCCCAGCGAGAACAAAACTGATGATTTGGCCTTTTTTTTATTATTATTATTCAAGCTTTCTCTAAAACTTTGGTTATGTCCCTCAGATCGGACAAACCCCTCCGTGTATCGGCTCAAAACTCCCACCATTCACTGCTGCCTTCTCTTTGCTGAACAAAGTTGTTTCCGAGCCATTTCTGTTTCTGTTTATGCTCTTGTAAACACAGGATCGATGTGAGATTTACTCCCACCGTGAATCAAGGCCCGCATGTTCGCTCTGGCCGTTCACTCCGTCCCGTCTTGTTTCTTTTTCCCCCCTGGAAACAGATTTTTTATTTCAAGGATTCGCCGGATCCTCCTGCAGACGGAGCAAACTGCAGTCTCCTGATGTTATTTTAACCAACCTCCTCCTCCATCCATCACCAGCCAGAGCCACTCACTCCAGCAGAAAAGTCAAGCGATCAATACCAATGCTTTATGCGTGATATGGGATACACCCCCAAGTAGCAGTTCCAACGCCCCTGAATCAATAAGCCCATCATAACACAGGCATCGGCCAATAAAAGACTAATGTTCCGGCAAAGGGCAGATTCTGAGCCACAACAAACCAGTTGTAACCAGTTCCTGACATGATATCATGCAATGGCAGCCATTAGGAGAAAATCATTTGATTTCTGTGTCATTTATTAATCCCCGAATCTGAGAAGCAGCAACTCAGACGTCAGAGCCATCAGCCTGCTGCTTGGAGGCAGGGAGACGAACCGAGCCCGAAAGCGGTCCGGACAGGTGCGGCGAGCTCCGCTTTCATTTGCTTAAAACAACGGGGAGGGGATAGACTTCACGGAAAGCCATCGATTTAGTGACGTGGGAGAAGGGGGGGGGGGGATGCTTTGTGAGGAGCGACTGTGATGGACGCTTTCCAGGCACGCAGCTTTATCAGCGGCAGGCCTGCCATAATCTCTGCAACGCAAAACACATTCTGGTGCTGTTACGTCACCGCCTCGGAGCGGAAATGTGATTGGTCTGATGGAAGTAGGTGTTGTCAATTCAAGATGGCTTTGATTTCCTTTGTTCGCCAATCATGCAGAGTGACAGAAATCATGTTCTAACAACTTTTTTAAATATATGACAGAAAGAAGAAGAAGAAAAAAAAGAAAATCGCAAAACTCTCCTTTTTAATTAATCTGCAAGTCACGACTGTTGCATTAAAAGCTGCATTATTTAGAGTCTTAGCTCTACCACAGAAACTAGCATCCACGGGCTTCCTTATTTCCGGCCAATCAGCGCGAAGGAAAACAAACGGCACTCTTGGATTGGTAGCCGTAGAAATAACGTCTCAAATCGCATTTTGCCGAAGTTCAGATTTTTTTTTTCTTTTTTCTTTTTTTGTCTAAAGTTTATTTATATAAAAAATAAAAAATTTAAAAAATAAAAAATAATAAAGAAAAAAAAAAAAGTTCAGCATTTTCTGCTTTCTTTTTGAATATATTAGAAATGCTCTCTAAGCTTAAAGCTGGGCTCTACTGTATCTGTATAGAATATTAATAGCTTAACTAAACTTGTTTAGTAACTTGTTTATTAAAGGGGAGCTTTTATGTATTTCCCAGGCACAGAGCCCCATTGTATAACACAATAAAGTAACTATGTTACCTTCAGTTATGAAAAGGCTGAATGTATCAAACATGACTTAAGATAAATTTATGATGCCTTAAATTTGGGCTTCTGTCTCTTTAAGAACCTCCCACTCTTTTATGTGATCACCACCAGTCTTAGGAGCTCAGCGTTCAAAACGAGGTCAGTTATCCAGAAGTATATTTTGTTGCCTCCAATCAAGCCGACCCTTTTCAGTGCGTCTATCAAACCACTGAAAACCCAACGCTGTTCTTCAGCTCAGCATGAAGCGAAAGCTAGCTCTGAACCTCAGAGTGGCACAGGCTGCTGCCGATAGCGACAGTGCAACCCGATGCTACCACCTAATCCCGATCCAATCCCCCCCAGGATTCCTGTGGACGGCCGCGCACCAACCAGAACACAAACGCAAACACACCGATTGCTGCGGACGTCGCCTCAACTGAGAATCTTATTAGGCATCTTAATCCACTTTACTTTGATGTGTGCAGAATGTGAAATCATCTGGAGGTCATTTCTATGCCAGTGTGTCTGAATCAAAGGTGACTTATGTTAATAATTTCTAGATTCCACAAAATCATGTTCAAGTGCCGCTGCTGCTACAAATGGATAATCATGAATCAAATTTGGACAATAGATCAAGTCTGAATTTCCAAGTTGTTTCCATTGTTCCAAAAGTTTACGGTTTTCAAATAGTATCCAGGAACCAAACCGCTGAGGTAATATCTGACTGCTATCCCACTCACCTCTCGGTTTCTTGCTTCTTGGCCCACTCAAGCCTTCGCCAGCGCTCCTCAAAGACTTCCGTGCATCGATCAGCTCCTTCCGCAACATGACTCATCTTTTTCTCATACAGGACAAAACCTTCTGTCTCCTTCTTGCCACAATAACCGTTATGTCCATCGGGTTGCTTCCTTTAAAAACGACTTCAAGAACTTTTTTCCTTCAGGCTGTCCTCCTTTCTTGCCCTCACCTGAAGCCCCATCTCTCGCAGCCAGCGTTAGCGGGTCTATTTCAGGTCCGACAACCCCTCCAGCTGAACTTTTCCTCTGCACCCCACCCACAGATTAGACCCTCCAACCGTTTGCTGTCCTCCATAGCTGAAAGCTTAGAGAAATTAAGAAGCAGTTCATGGACAGATCTGTGACAGCTGGTTGAATTAAAACTAGTATTCACAATAATTTTGTCTGAAAAAATCGGCTAAATGTCAACGAACGCCATCTGCTCGATGATCCAAATGACTATTTAATCAAAACTAAACAATCATCGCAAAGTTTGGGCCACTTGTTCTTATTTTGTTTTAGAACTGTGAGTGCTAAAAACAAAAATAATGGTGATCATATTTGTTCTAGTAAAGGTGTTACTGTGGCAACAAGGTTTTCAGTCAGTTCGATGTGAATTTTCTAGATTTGTAATATGAAAACAAAAACAACAAAAAAGATGTTTTAAAACGAAGACGTGTCTCGATACACTGAGAAACACATGAGTGATGATTCAGTATATACTTTAAATATTCATAAGCCGACTGTGAAGCATAGAGTCATGGTTTAATTACAAGTGGCACTTTCTTGACTCGAATGATTGGACAGTGACCAATCAAGTTGACTAACAAAAAGAGATTCACGGTAGAATGTGTGATGACACATTGATCTGCCGTTTCGTACGAGAAAGTAGAAGCCGAAGCAGAAACTGGACCGATCAACATGACCGTGAACCAGATGATGCCAGTAAATCCACAAGAGACTGGCTGACAATGAGGAAATGAGAAGTCCTGATCCCAGCCAGCGTACGGTTCTTGATCGGTGCATGAAAAGTCGACGTGCATCGGAAACAAGCCCTCTCTCCCGCCCCTTCAAGAATTCACGCATCTTACTTTGAAATGGACAGAAAATAGATTCAAGAGTTGAGTTCAAGTCCAACGGTGAGTGAAAAGGCAAAGGCATGGAGGGGATTCAAATCATTGACGGAATGAAGTCCTTCAATGACTTCAGTCGTTGAAGTCATTGATTGAAGTCATTGAAGACTTCAGTTCAATGAAAACTGATGATTTGGAAGACAAGAACTTCTAAAGGAGTTGTGTCCTTAACTCCTCTTGGACAGAAGGCTAAAAGGGAAGACAGTAAGAAGAACTCAAGGAAGTCACAAGAACAGAAGGAAGAGCAGGAATGGCTTGAGGATTGAAGGAGACGAGGAAATAGAGAGGGAATTAAATACTGAAGAAAGGACTTGAGGGTGAAAAATGGAGATCAGGATAGAAAGAGAAAGGTTAAGAGCAAAAGAGGAAAGTATAAATCTTATGTCTAAATCTGGAAAACAGCATCCAGACTCTTCCAGACTGCAGCCGAGCTCTCATTCATCCCCGGGCCGACTCCGTGACTGATGCTCGGCTCTTCAAACCCGACCCCAGCAGATACGCCAACAAACATCGCGGCCTCTTGTTTCACCACGCTGATCGTGACGGAGTGCGACGGCGGCTATAATTATGTGCCATCGGAGAAGCGGGGGGGACAGCGGCGGCCACACATATCGCCGCAGCATGAGCGTTGGGAGCTGCCACGGCACATACCAGTCTATAAATAACCACAGGCAGAAGGAGAAGAGGGAGAAGTACGAGGCAGCCAGGGGTTGGAACAATAAGAAAACAGCTAAAGCCTCGGAAATTGATTTAGCTGCTAAATTAAAAGGTAGTTTTGTCCAAATTGCTCAGAGCAACAAGTGAAAACAGACAGACTTAATATAACTGCCTTTGAGAGACTAGAACTCAGATTAAAGTGATATTAAATTAGGATTTTATTTAATAGATAAACATGGTGGTGGCAGGCTCATGCTGTGGTGCTTTTCTTCAGCACAAGGAAGCTGGTTGGAGTCAAGGAGAAATATGGAACGTGGATCATATACGGTATTTCTGAAAGAAAACCTCATAAAATGGCCCAGTCAAAGTCCAGGCATAAACCTAATTGACAACCTGTGACGAAGATTGTTCGTCATTTGTCAGAATGCTTTATTTGTCAAAATACTTTGAGCATTCTGACTCTTATTGAGGTCTCTTCAACTAAATACGTGGAAGTTGTTGTTTGACAAAATGCGAAAAAAAAATAAAGAGTCTAAATACTTTACTGTACTTAAAAACGGCAGCTAAAGACAGAATGTAAGGGGTGATTGTTGGTACCAAATCCAAATGAGTGGAATGAGAGAGAAAGAGGTGGAGAGGTGGAGTGGTAGACCAGTTGGACCGTGTGTCCCAGCTCTTACTGGCAGATGATATGGCTTCCTCAGTGCGTCCAATAAAAACATGATCTCATAGGAAACTAGATTGATGTTTAACACGTCCAACTCCAAGTGATGATGCAACGAGGCTCCAGATCATCCCTTCTTCATAACGATTTGTGTACTGTCACTTTTCCAGCTTAAAATCCACTCTTTTGTTTGACCCAGGTCTGCTTTTAAGAACTGGGATTATGTTTAAATAAAAAAGATCTTTATGGAATAAAAATTGCTTACCTTCACCGAGGTCCATTACAGCCAACACTGCACTACAGCTTGCCTCTCCCAGGTCATTGGACGCCACGCAGGTGTACAGGCCGGCGTCGTTGGTGCGGCAGTCCCGGATCCACAGTCCTCCCGAATCCTGAGCTTCTGAGGGGGGGATCGGCTCATCATTGTGGTACCATGTCATCGAAGGTTTAGGGTGTCCTGACACTGACACCCTGAGACGGATATCGCAACCTGTTCCCACTGCAGCCTTACGGAGCCTGCGGATGAAAACGGGAGCGGACGTTTCTTGAGATTCCCCTTCGTGATTCTGGAGATTTTGTGCCCCTTTGGTTTTGGCCTTCTTGGAGGGGATGGTGGAACAGGGACTCGACTGTGAGCGGGCTGCCATTTTGATTCCCCCTTGGAACCTCCTTCCAAACTTTCCCACTTCTCTGGTTATTGACAGAGGCGCCGGAATGCGCTGCATTCATTAAACATCTCCTCTGAAAGACTCCACTGCTTTAGGCATCTGCTTGTCTTTATAGGTGTTCGACGTGGACCAACACACCGGATGCTGCAATGACCAAAACACACATCCACAGGCTTTACTGTGCAATAAAGCAACATTACTGATCAACTGAGACTGGTTACTCACGCAGTTTAAATTAGTGAGTCCTTTGTAGATTTTTTTTGTTACTTTATTTTTTTAAACTTATACATTTTTATTTCCTGATTCCATTAGGAAATATTTATTTTAGCCATCATGCTAACGTAGAGATTTTAGGTCATTTTAGCATAATTTTTAGCAAGGTTTGAATAACTAGAAAACTTGCTACTGTTGGCCAATATAGAAACATACTACAAAATGCTATTTGCAATGTAAATGTGACTGAGCACCAAGTTGCTATGGTTAGTTAACATGATAATGTTAGATTAGCTAAGATTTTAGCTAATTTTTGCATATAAGATTCTTTTAGCTTGTACATGCAGTATTTAAATACAAGCCAACTTACTACTGTTAGCCAACATGCTAATGTAAAAAGGTTAGATAATGCTGACACTTTAGTAAGTGTTACCTATTTCTTTAATTTGTTATACTTTAGCTAGAAATAATAGCAGCGAACAGCTTGTGTTAGCCCTTCCCATATTGGCATCATCTTTTTAAACTTCTGCTTCTCTTAACACAGAATTTCGGTGAACAAACTTCAAAGAGAACTCACATGAATTGCTAGCGTTAGCATATATGATGCTTTTAGCCTCGTACATCGAGTTATTAGATAAGAGTGCACTTGGCAACATGCTAAGGTGTGCAGGTTAGCTCATGTTGACATTTTAGCCAACCAGGTGTGTTTTAATCTGTTAACAATATGCGGGTGGAAATAATAGCAGCAAACAGGTTGTGTTTACCCTAACCTTAACCCCCAACCCTATCCGATTTGACATTAGACATTTACACTAGTTTTAGCATAAAGGATGCTTTTTGCCTTGTAGCTAACTTGCTACTGTTAGCCAACTTGCTCCTGTTAGCCAACTTGCTTTTACAACAGCAGTAACAAAGTAAACTCCCAAACTAAGGAGGCAGTTGTGAAATGGTCTACAGTGGAATACAGACCTCTGTACAGTAAAATCATCTCAGTGAACATGTGATCTAATCTTCAGTCTGCATTTTCCAAACATCCTCGCGGCTTTCAGCACAGGATCTGTAGCAAACTGCAAATAGACAGTCTGACTGGTGTCCAAGCTCCTGACAGGTGGATTTTTAACCTTTTAACCTTTAGCATAAACTTTGTTTGGTCAGAGGAAACTGGAAACCCATTTAGTCTTTGCTGTGACAGTTTACGACAAACATATCTTGATTGAAGTTATTTTATTTGAAGCCTTAGATTAACCAATATATTTTTTGTTTGTGTCAAAATGAAGAACACAAGGAAAACAACTGAACTGAACAACTGTTAGCAAATCATTGGGACGTGTTCAAAAGATAATACCATTTTAGTTCTTTGCCCTGCTCATTCTACTAATATGGTAATCTTACCTTCGTTTTGCTACAAAGGCTGCAAGGAATTCCTTTGGACATCCCCACAAAGTCCAAGTTAGGGTAACAAGAGCCAAATATTTCATCTCAAAGCATTTGTCCTTTAGGCGTAAGTCCACCCTAGATCATGAAGCATTAGCAGCCACTGCCATGGTTCCCTTCAGCAGCTTTAACCCTGCTGAAGAACTCCCAGAAGGGGAGGGAGGTCATTTTCCTAAATGTCAGTCCGCTCAGGCCTTCTGTTTTATGCCGTTCCACCTTTAAGGGCTTTCTGAAAGCGACACTTTTAATCTTTCTAGGCTTCCAGGTAGTTAAATAAGCTCATGTTAACCATCTCCCTCCAGTGTCACTGCTTCACCACCGCCAACCTCCGTCAGGTCGGGGGCGACAGCTGCACATATAGGTCACATTTCTTGGACTGCCTTTTATGACCTATTCTCACACTCATGCACACGCGCGCACTTCCAATCCTTTAGATAATACTATCAGGCAATGTACAGTACATGTGGGGTCTGTCTGTGAGTGGAAGGCGGAGACAGTCAATGTGGGATCAGTTGGAGTTTCTATAAAAAGAAAACCTCAGAATAAAGACGGGACTTTGGGATTCATCCTGTAGGACAATGATATAACTTAACTTAGGATCGTTTTTTTCCCCTCCTTGCCATTAATATTGTCATTTCTAGTTTAATACGGAAGTTGAATAATTTATGATAATTTAGCAACTGGTTAGTACTGCAACTTTTCCATGTTTTATGCCATTTGAAATATATTTCAAGCAGTATTATTTTAGTATTTGAACTATTACTTGTTGGATTTTTTTCCATCATCAGATATTAAAATTAAGAAAAATCACACTTACCGACACTTATCAGAACACATACAAATATTACATTTGTTTTGGTGAGTTGAACCCTTTAAAAGTTTCTTAACGTATCTTCACTACTTTTGTGAATAATTTTTTAAAAATTCTAAGAAAATTTACAAAAACATGTAAATTCTTTATTAAGCATTGCACATTTATTTCAGTAGTAAAGAACCTTTACAGAAAAGTAAAGGTTATGAAGTAGCACCACCTGGTGGGTAAACAGAAGAAATAATTGTTGGCTTGAAGTTCAAAATGAAATTTCAACATAAAGGAATGTTTTAAGTATGTTTCAAGTTATTCCCAGGTTAGGAATTGCATTTCTGATTGTTCTCAATGTGACATTTCTTGAGAATAAATATCCTCTGATTCGTTATGCTATGCTAAGTTACCACATCTAAAATCACCTGATAATAATTGATAATAATAAAACCACAATGACATGAGGTGACTTTGGACTTTATGGGGGCTAGTAGTTTTTATAGTAGTATTTTTTTTTTTTAATTTGGCAAAAATCATGTAGTTTTGTTGGGTTTTAACCATAAATTACTGTCATTTTAGCCACAGTATGATTAGCATACCCACCCAGAGGCAGTCCTAGACTATTTGGTGCCCTGGGCGAGCCACCTTTCTCTGTATTCTTTTCTGATTGGTGTGAAAGGTCAAGGACGAGTATGAGACAGGGTGCAACTCCAAATATGACCACAAAGGTCGCTGTTCAGCCACATTAGCTAATTCTCAAATCAAAAGCCATTTTACCCACAGCTCTTATTCCCAGCATTTCCATATGTTTGAACTTTGTCTCAGATGTTTTTTGTAATTAGAATAAGATTTATGTTAAAATTGATGTTAAAAATTGGAGTTCCACGTTGAAAAAACAAAATATGTTCGATCAGCAGATTGTTTCCTGAACCAGATGGCAATGAAAAGTCTTTGTACTACCTACATCGGATCTCTCTTTTAAATTTTTTTAAAAAAGTGATCAAATGAATGCTTAGAGCAATAATCTTCCTAATATTGTACAGTAAAAGGATGATGAAGGCATCTAAAAGATAACTCAGCTGAAAAGCAAGCACAGTGTAACCTCTCATCGCTCAAGGCCACTCTTTGCTATTGTTTATCGACAGAAAGCTCCTGCCTGCAGACAGATAGCAGCGGAGCCCAAACAACAGCGTGTGAACAGAGACGCTCTCACAGATTCAACATGGTGTCCTGGTCCGTCCTCGTTCTGGGGGCTCTCTGGATCCAAGGTCTGCTCCAGGTCTGCGGTGCGGAGAAGTTGCCCAGAGGGGTGGTGGTGTCCTGGTTCAGGGAGCGGGTTCTGGAAGGTCTGGGCCTGCTGGAGCCTCCGGTACCTGCTGCACAGAGAGGAGCGAAGCCAGAGACAAGGCAGTGGACGGGGAGGGTCCCCAGGACGAGCAGAGAGGTCCCAGGCCCGGGTCAAGACAGATCTGAAGTGATTCTGTTTCCAAGTCCAGGTGAAAATTATTTATGTTCTATTAGAATGAAGTTAACAGCTCAAAATGTTGAGTTTAGTGTTAAGAAACACTAGAAGTTTTAAGATACAGAAGAAAATAATACATGAAATATTTGCTAACTTCACAGCTTTTCTGTGACATCATAGTTGTGCTTCATCAGATATAAATGTTGGGTATAAATTCATATCATTTGGCGTTTAGTGGTCTGTTTTTCCTTTTCCCAGAAGGCTTTGAGCTTGTTGATGTGGGCAGCTGCATGTATCCGTGCTTTATGTTCATTTCTCAGCAGAAAAGCAGATGTTTACAGATAGAATTAAACTTTCAGACTGCCCTGATTTTGTATTCAGACCCGTTATGCCACACCAGACCACCAGATGTCAGTAAAAGCCTGATATTTGATTCCAGATTCCTCCTGGGTTCTGGCTGATGCAGAAGCAAGAGGAAACTGCAGCGATACACCGTCGTATCGCTTCCAGCCGTCCATTCCCTTCCAGGACACCGTAGTATCGTCAGCTCGCTTCTGGTTCTATGCCGGCCCAGCAGTGAACGCCTCGCCGCTGTTCATGCTCACCGTTGCGCAGCGGCGACTCCAGGCGGCCCAGGCTCCCGGAGCGCTCAGCCCCGACGGCTGGAGCACCTATGAGCTGGACGAGAGCGTACTGGCCCCTATGGCTGAGGGCCCCTTCCTGCTGCAGCTCCGGAGCTCAGCAGGTCAGCACCACCTGACGAACCCAGATAAGACGCCTTTTCTCCACCTCCACGTTCAGCCCAGATCGCCTCTCCGTTCCCGCAGAACGGCCCCAGTCAACATCCCCTGGTCCCCCGCTGCCCTCCGCCTCCTCCAGCGGCCCTCCAGTGAAGAGCTCCAGCTCGGGGACTGCCGCAGGGAGCAGGTGGAGATCAGCTTCCAGGAGCTGGGCTGGGACAGCTGGATCGTTCACCCCAAGGGACTCACCTTCTTCTACTGCCGCGGGAACTGCTCGGCCCGGGGCCGAACGGCCGCCCTGCTGGGCATGGCGCAGTGCTGCGCGCCGGTTCCGGGGACCATGAGGTCCCTCCGGATCACCACCTCGTCTGACGGCGGGTACTCGTTCAAATACGAGACCCTGCCCAACATCATGCCTGAGGAGTGTACCTGTTTCTGAACATGAGGGGAAGGACAGGCTGGATGGGGGTTTGACTGGCCGGGATATTAAAATACTTTAAAATATTTCGGTTTCTCAGTTTTTATTAGTGTCGAGTAAAAAAAAAAAAAAAAAATGCTTATTCCATGTTTAGTTTTTCTTTTTCTTTTTTCCCCTCAGTGTTGCACCCAACATAGGTTGGCAGGTAAAACCCAACTGAGATCCAGGTCTCATTTAGAAGAGGGACCTATGCATAAAATCTGCAGCACACACCTGGTTACACAAAAATACATTACATCTTGCAAGATAACCTGCATTTTTATTAAAATATTTAAGTATATTAGAGAATTAGTTTTGAATGGAGCCTCATTAAAGACTGGATGTTAAAGCATAGAGCTGCAGGCATTTAAGGTTTTGTCCATATGAACAGTCCAAATGGATCCATGAGAATAACACCTGGTCAAACACAAACTTGTTCCAAAAGTCAATTTTTAAAAAGTTAATTTACAAAACAAATAGATGAAGCTTCATGCTGTGCAAGTAAATCAAGTGTTTTGTATTGCAAACTAAATTTGTCACATTTATATCTTGCAACATGGTTTCAAAATGGTGATTTCTACTCGATTACCTGGTTCAAATAGAAATAGTGTCGCTTTCCTCCCATCTGCCCACTAGATGTCACTGTAGGGCATCATTTGCTTCATTTCAAATGAAAAACAGTCAAAAAGAATGTTGGTCAAAGTTCATTTAACTACTTAAAACAAGTGAGCTGGTTCACTTATGCATTTGGACGTTTATCTAGAGAGAAACAGACACTATGGGACCAGAGAATTGACTCAAATATATTTATTTACTCTGACAAAATAATCTCTACAGTTACAAAACAAAAAAAAAAACAAAAAAAAAAATCTACAAAACTTGCAATAGGAAAAAAGTCAAAGTATAAGTCATAGGAGTACCATATTCAAAACTGGAATGTTTCTTGCATAAACGGGAAGTGATATACAGGAACAATCAGTCTGCAGCCGAGGGTTGAGAAGGTAACTATGAAAAGTTTTGAAATCTTAAAGCTTCAGATCAGAAATCTATTGAACTGAACATGATAAATGACTCCGGTCCATTCAGAGCAGTTTCATCAGGATGACTGTTTGGCAGCTTTAAAGGAAAAAAAATCCATCTTCTCTGAATACACTGGAGGAACTCTTCTACATTCTACTAGTTACGCTGAACGCTGTTAAAATGAAATTTTAGATGAAAAAACATTTCCCATTAATAAAGGATTCAAGCATTGCCCAGGTATACATTTTGGTCAACTGGACTTCAAACACATCTATGTACCAGTTCTGTTGACTTGGCCAGGATGGGTTAAGAAAATCTTGCAAAGAGAAAAAAGATACTGCAGAATCCAATTGACATAGCCTGAGGCTGTGCCGTTTAGGAATCCAAGAACAACAAGCCTCAACATTCAGTGGCAGTTTATGAGAGAAAAAAAGAGCACAAACTATTGGCTCAGCCAGAGGAGTTTGGAGCTTTAAGGTCTTAGCTGGATGAGGATTATTGCATGGCTACAAATAAACAGGATACGTGTAAAGATCAGGGCTTAACTGAAGGCACAGTCTAGGTTTGGCAAGCAGAAAAACTCCACATGTGGCAGGCTTTCAAGTTTACCGTCACACAGATTCTGTCAGCAGTTCCTCTGCTTTGCACTGACCATCAATACTGAAAGGCACAAATCTTTCATTCACACAAACACATTCACACACAAACGCACACTTAGGTCTCCCTCAGTGGTACGACTGCTTTCCTCATGTGCGCTTCCCTCCCGTTCCAACATTTAAGGCCAGTAGAAATGGGAGGACAAGACATCTGAGGCAGGAAGCACGCTCAGGCATGTATTCCTAGGAGAAGGAACAAAAACAAAACCAGTCAGCAACTAAGTTTCATCAAATCTGGACTCAGAGTTAGCTCTTCTAAAGCTACCTCGTCTGAATCAGTGTTCACTCTATCAATAGGAAATTATGCACATAAAAATGTCTTCCAATTATCCCGATACATTTGCCAATTGTGCTCAGTCTTAGATCTGATCTTGGTCCAACTCAACATGTGATCATTACCTTTCTCGCTTGACTCTCCTTGCTTTTCTTGTGCGAAGTTGAGGCGGTTCTGCTCGGCAGCTGTCTGTACAGCTGTATTCACCTCCGGGCTGCTGCTGCGAGAGGGGCTTCCTTCATCTGCCTGGTATGCAAGATCCAGATGCTGCTGCGCCATCTTCAGATGCCTCCTCAGCCGCTCCAGTTCCCTGGATGATGGACCCTCGTCTCCAAAGCTCTCTCTGCCCGAATCACCCATTGGCAAGTCCCTCAGCTCTCCTTTTAGCTTCTCCTTCTTCATGGTGGCATGGTATCCTGGCGGGGCCGTGGGTAAGGAGCGGGACGAGGGCGGACGTGGAGTGCGCCGGGAATTGAGAATGGCACGTCTGCGGAATGTGTCACGGATGCCACCGATGCCCAAATGAAGGATTTCCAGGACAGTGAGGAAAAGGCAGAGGAAGGACACGACGTACATCACCAGCAGGAAGATGGTTTTCTCAGTAGGTCGGGACACAAAGCAGTCCACCGTGTGTGGACATGGGGAGCGAGTGCAGATGTAGGAGGGGATCACCTCAAAGCCATAGAGGAAGTACTGGCCAAAGAGGAATGCAATCTCAAAGGCAGAACGCCACAGCAACTGGCACACGTAAACTTTCATAAGTCCATCACGCAGAATCTGTCGTCGACCATCATGTTTGGTTTCTAGACCGTGACAGAAAAAAAGCAGAGAAATGGTAAATAGGATAAATTTATTTGATGCTTTTCTAGTTAACTCCAAGCATTTTACACTGGAGCCAACTTCAAACATTTGCTCAAAGATGGAGCACATTGATACCTCTGGCAGGATAAAATCAAAACTGAGCCCACAACATTTGGCTTGCAAGGCGACTACCAGCCAAACCAGTTACCCAGAACCTTCCCTCCCTTCAAGAAGGTCCTCTGTCTCCTTCAATGCATTCTTGACTTGCCTTTTTCTTTTTTTTCTGGCTTGTCTGGTTCAATTCCTCAGCAATCATCGGATCCTCCTCTCCGTTGTCCTCTGCTTCTTCATAGTCCCGCACCGCTCCACGGCTGACTATAGGCATCCTCTTCTTCTTGTTCCGAATGGGACGGTAGTCCGTGTCATCCATGCGAGCGATTTTGTGCATGGCGAAGCCAAGGTACATGATTGTGGGAGTGGTGATCATTATCACCTGAAAGAAAAGGCACAGGTCAGAGGGGGGGAAAAAAAGCACCAAGTAAAACTTCTTTATATTGGACAGGCTACCTGAAAGATCCAGAATCTGACATGTGAAAGCGGAGCAAACGCGTCATAGCACACGTTCTCACATCCAGGCTGTTGGGTGTTGCAAACAAATTTGCTCTGTTCATCATAGTAGATGGTTTCGCCACCAACGGCTGTCAGAACGATGCGGAAAATGATCAGCACAGTCAGCCAAACCTTCCCCACAAAGGTGGAGTGGTTTGAGATTTCATCCAGAAGACGTGTCAAGAAGCTCCAACTCATGGTGCCGAGGAAACCAGAGCACTAAGTCAGATCTGTGAGAGAAACAATGCCTTAAAGTGAATATTCAGGTCTTTTCTAACAACAAACTATGTTTAGCATGCTTTGTACAGATTCTGCTTCCTTCTTTCGGTGTATAACATTGCAAGAGAGAACAGAGTAAGAAGCCATTTAGAGCTGATGCAACATGCTTTCTGCAATTCCTACTGTTCCTTCTGAAGTCAACTCTTTGTATCAAGACCTCAAGATTTAACATGTCTAACAGATGTTTACCGATCTGATATACTTCCACCAAAAAAGTAGGGGGAACTGATACCAAGGCTCTCACAACGCAAAAAGCTTGCGATTGGTCTCCCTCCCCTCTTTTACTACAACGATGGATCGCTCGCATTTCAACAGACCTGATACTACTTGTCTACTTAGCAACAGAGCAGGATAAATTCTGAGAATTGCTCACATTCAAATAAAACTGGAAATTCCAAGACAGAGTTAAGCAGCCGACCTTCATGTCCCAGATTTGTTTAGCACAAAGGAAGTGAGACCACTGACACCAGTGGCTTAATGAAAGCAGCCTGGTGTAGAGAAACTGACCACAAGACTCAAGTATCCTGTAGCCCAGTACGTAGAGCTACCACTTCAGCGAGTTTGTTGCCAATACTTAATTTCACATTAGGAGCAAGTATCTATGAATTGAAATAAGAGGAAAAATGTGTTATTGTAGTCCATTTGTAACAGTTATTGAAAAACAAATTTCAGACCATTGGAACCACTGTTTATTTCTACTGCAATTGCACCATAGTTGGAGCTAAACACTTGTGGTTTCCAGCCATGAAAAACTTGCCACTTTTGCTGGTAGGCTGGATGATCTGGAGCATCCCCTTCAGTGGGAAACACAAGGCTCATCATTCAAGGAAATCACTGCAGCAAGATCAAGATAAATTTCCCCAACATGACACCTGCATATCTTGGGGAACAAATTCTGTCCTCTAAGAGGACAATGCCTATTCCCGCAAAACAGGGTTCCAACAGAGAGCCTCATGACCAGCTTATAGCCCTGACCTCTTAACCCTATTAATATCATTTGGAGTCCAGCTTGAAAGTGTTTCTTTAACTTTCTGGTTAAATAAAATGGTGGCCGCAGTTATACAAGTCTGCAGTTTGTATGATTGGATAATTGAAGCTTGAGTAAATAAGACAATGAGAACCTTTTCAGTGACATAGTAACGTCTCATCCCACCCATGCATTCTCTACCAACATTTCACTACTTAGATTTTGAACAGCTTAGACTAAAGTATGAATTGTACAAAGAATACAAGGAATTTTGTTTTAAAAGCTTAAAGCCATTCAATAGTTTAATTCTCAGGAAAAAAAACTTGTGCCATTTGGTACTGGGTTTTTAAGCATTGCACATGTCCTCTGACACCAGTTCCTTGGAATCAAAAGGGGTTCAATTGCAAGTGACCAATTGCAGTTGGTCAATAAATGTAGTTCCAATAATTTCAATTTCTGACCAGACTCCAAATCTAAAACCAATTAGAAATATGTACATAGCTTTGATGCATTAGTATATTCTTTTTTTTTTGGAGGTTGTTGCTCACCTTGTTCTTTTGATTCTAGTCACCATGGATTTATACTTAAATCGTTAGATTCGAAAACTTGGCTTCACAAGGTTTCCAGATAGTTTTCAGTTTGAGAAACCCCTGAAGTTTATAAGAGAGTTATTTTCACCCAGTCCTTTGGTTTTAAGTTGCTTTTCTAAATTACGCCTTGGGAAATTATTCTAATAAAATCCATTTGTCTCTACACATTTTTTAAGATCCTTAACTGAGAAATCTGGCTTTGTTTTGCCAGCCTATAAAACTTAAATCTGAATATTTGGGGGTTTTAATCGTCTTGTTGGACAACAGAAGTACTTGGAAACAAATTGTTGTTTTCCCTCCCCATTTTCTAACACTTTATAGACCACATGAATAACAGAGCAAAGAATTTGTTCCCAACCATTACTCAGCTAGATTTATAAGCAATGCCATTACTCAAACACCCTTAATTGGGGTTATAAAATACCCCAAACAACATCAAACTTTGAGCTTTACACGTCTGAACGCTTTTTTTTAAGTGAAACGTACACGGAGTGAACAACAATGACTGATAAGAGATTAAGCCAAGTGCTTTGTTTTTCCTCAAAGTTCTATAAAACTGAACATATTAATCTTGTTGGTTAGGGCATAAAAACTTCTGGTAGCAGTTTAGTAAACCCACAGTCTCACTACTAACTGGCATACGAAGTTTAATCCCAAAAGAAATCCAAGAGCCCACCAATAAACTGCAGCCAGGAGACCTGCTGTGGCTTTGGACGGCAGGAATTATTGTACTGAAGCAATGAACACACTCAGGAATTTATTTACCACCTCACAGCCCTGTAATGATGTCATTAAATTACTCTAAACATGGCCAGGATCTACAAAAGAACTGAACTTGGACTTTCATACTTCGCTTTACAGAAAGTGATTCATGTTGAGTGGAAAACAACTTCTCAAAGTAATCAAAAGTTTGTACAATGTTCATTGAAAGTCTCTTCCCATGCAAGATGAATGGCACCAACATGGACGAAGATTTCCTTTCAAAAGGAAAAAAAACAAAAAAAAAAACATCCTTATTTCAATGAGTCACTACAAAAAAAAAAAAAAGCCAAGCTACAATGGCTTCATTCGTCAAGTCCACCCTGTAACAAACTCCCACCTTCAGATGACAAATTGACCAAACCGACTTGCCTGAACCTGAGTTGCCTGCTGGAAAAATCTGGAGCTTCCAGGAGACTGAAGCAAAGAAAACAGTCTGTGGAAATTATGGCTTTTGAAACCCAGACCTACAAGCCTCCTACTTGCAGAGACATCGTGTCATTAAGTCAAACGAGTCCCGGTAAATAGCGGGTCTTGCTTGTGGGAACATGCAAAGATTTTTGACCAAACAGCACCTTGATGACCTTGAAAGAAAATCTGCAGACAGAAACAAGCACAGCTGCACAGTACCATCTGCTTTGCTCCCCAGACTATATGATTATATCCTACATATGTAGCTGTCTTGTCTTGTCCTAAAACTGTCCAAAAAAATAAATAAATAAATCATGTGGTTCATGCATTTAGCCTCAAATGACCTGATCTGACTCACTGTGAATGGCTGGGTTACTCACAGCTAGAAAGGGATAAAATTTAAAAGCCTTTCTGGCAGCAACCAAACCAGCTCCTCTCTTTAAACCTCCATTTAAGAAAACACACCTCAGATATTAAGCCTATTTTTGTTTGGCAAATATGCTGACTAAAAGCATCTTTTTTTTTTTTTAAGTTTTTGAACAGCCCCAAAGCCTTTCACCACTAATGACCCATACAATTAAAAAGGGAAAGCATGCCAAAAGCAACAGTTAAAAGGTGACAAATGAGCGCCGAGAGGTTTCCACTTTATTTCCGTCACGCAAAAGACTCAAGAGAACCTGAAGAATTTCTACTTACTGAACCTAAGAAAAAGAAAATCTGAGATGTAGATCATGCAGACAAGTACTTTTCTGATTTAGAGGAGAATAGGCCAAAAGAACAAGCTAATAGTTGATGAAGTATCACATCAAGACTTCCAAAGAACAGAAGCTTCAGACAGGACAGGGGCTCAGTGACCTTTCCCACAAATCACCTCCGATAAAACACAAAAAAGACACACGCCAAAGGCAGGGGTTTAATCGGAGAACAAATAATTTGAGTTTAGATATTGCACAAAACCTCAAGACTAATTCAAAAATCTAGGTTTACTCGACCTCATCAAAAAAGTCCGACAGCAGGAGCACGAATATATTCAGACTTAAGTTGATTTCAGAGGATCTCGGCAACTCAGATGACGCTCATGACATCTACAATTAAAGAAAAATTAGGAGTACTTGAACTCAACTGCACGAGTTTGAGACAAGCTGGAGGATAAGGATGTGTTCATTTTCATTTTAGAGATTTCATCTTGCATCTGAAGAGTCTTTGCATGTATAAAAATATTTGTCTCAAACTTAACGTTCACCCTGCAAAAGAGCAAAAAGCCCCTTACCTCCAGAAGCACCAACAGCTCACCATCCACCAACGTTCAGGACTGAAAGTCTCGAGTAAATGCAAACGCCGCCACCTCCCACCAGCACAAACAAAACTTCTCACAGAGTGGCTCATTTGCCAGTGTAGGCAGTGATTTAATGGCTTTTCTGCTTCAGGAGTCTCAGCTCCAGTATATTGTGGGTATGCAAGAAGGGTGGGGGTAGACTGGAGAAATTTGGGCAAAAGATCTGGACAAAGCAAAAGGCGAGTTAACATTCCTGCTTAACCAAAACCAGAAAGCTGGAATTCTTAGGGTTCACAGAGCAGAGAGAGGACACTTGAAATCCCTTTCAGAATGTCTGAGCAGCAACACAAGAATCTATGGCCACCACGACTTCCCCCCGTGGCGTCAGCCACAAGGTTTAAACCCACAAACTCATCCTGGAGGCAGCTTCTGAAGATCTGCTCTGTTTTAAAGAGGCCACGATTTAAAAAAAAAAAAAAAAAAAAAGCACAAAAGAGAGAGAGGAAAAAAAAAAAGAGAAAAAATTAAGAAAACTTCCAAGAAGCATGAACACGCTTTGCTGAGTCAGACTTAGATGTTTTGGAAATTGTGGCATTCCAGGAGGAAAACAAAGTGCTGCCAAGCTTTAGTGGGAGAAACAAAAAAAAAAAAAAAAAGAATTCACTGACTTAAAAGAGGAAAGTGAACCATAAGTACCAGCTAGCTTAAGCCACTAGTTAGAGAGATAGTTGTGTTTTTTGTTTGCAATTATACACCCCAATTAGACACGCAGTCACCTAAAAACAAATATTCATCAACTTTTTTCCATTGAGACTGAAAAACACTCACCGCTCTATGACACGCGCAGCTCCAGAACTCGCCAAGCGAAAACAAAAATATAGATAAAACTCTTAAAAACGTGGCTACGGTTCCACTAAAAAAAAAAACTTTTAAAAAATGCCCAAACTCTGAAAAGTCAACTCCCTTTCACACTCAAACGCCGCAGCGAGCTTTAAGTCGAGCAGTGGAGGAAGCTAAACGGTTTGCTAGTGCCAAACACTCACCGTGTGAGCCCCTGCTCCGCTCCGCGCGACGTCTCTCCTCTCACTTAATTGCCTCACCAGGTTTTTCTAATTAGCGCTCGCGCGCGCGCACTCCTTCTCTTCTCTTCCCGCTCCCTCTCTCTCCCTCTCTCTCTCTCATTGACGTCCGAGCCACGCTACGCTAAGAACCCATGCGGCCCGCGCTGACCCCCATGCGGTCGGGGTCCCGAACGAGAGGACAAAAAGGAGATGTTTGATTCCTCGAGGCTCCTCGCTGCCCTCCTCCTCCCTCCCTCCTCCCTCCGCCGAACTCGGCCCCATTCAAGAAGAAGGAGGCCCCTCCGGTGAAACCTGAGACCCGCGACACTGACTACCGTTCTGCCCTCGTGACAAAAGGGCCACGAGAAGCCCCATTACGTGTTTCGTAAGACGCAGCGCAAAGTGTCGCCGTGTGATGTTTAGGTCTCCAATCTGGGACACTGGAGGATTTGAAAAGCTTCAAACATTTTCTTTTTTTAAGTTTTTTTTTTTTTTTGCTTCCGAACCTCCACAAACATTTATCCATTTAAATCTTTGAAGGTCAAAGTTGTTTTTTTTTTTTTTTAAATTATAATTAGAACATATGTGGAAAAGACCAAATAAATAAATAAATAAATTTAAAAAACACAGAAAATAAACTATAGGGTATTAATTATTTTTCAAAATATTTGCCATAATGCAAATTCCAATAAATAAGAACTAGATTGTGTTTTAAAGCAACAGTTTGTTTTTAAACAGCCACTTTGTTTCTATAGCAACAAGCTGTGTGACGCTGCTAATGCTAACTTAAAGATGGAAGAAATTGATGTGAAAAAGTCAATTAAATAAAAAAAAAAAATCAAAGCTATTTTTTCAATACTTATTTTGTTTCTAGCCTTTTCTGACTTCCTACCGCTGCTAGCTGTGGTGCGGCGCTAACGCTAGCTTGTAAACACACAGATGAGAAGTTGGGATTTCGAGTTATCTTCTACCCACATGTTGCTACAGCTAATAGTTTTTTTTTTTTTTTCCTAGCATCACTGCTACAAACAGGCAGCCGCATGACCTCATTTCTATGTTTTCGGTTCTGGTTGTTGCACCGATTTCACAAATATTTCTGTTTCATCTTGTTTGACAAGAGAATACAGTCTTCAGCGCATTGTTGATGTCTCGTTTTAGTTATTCATATCAAGTGTGCTTAAAAGAATGCTACGTGTATTTTGTTGGTTTTACTGGTGTTCGGTTGTCTCATTTAAGTCGTTTTTTTAAAATTTATTGTTCCTGTCCATCTCTTTGTTGAAGTTTTATGTGGGTTTTTTTTTGTGTGTGTGTGTATTTGATCTTTTTTTTGGTTTTGGTAAATTAATGTTTTCAGTTTGAGTCGCTCATGTTTTTTTTTTTTTTTTTTTTAAAAATTCATTTAATTTTATAGCAGTTTGGCCTGTTTTTAACATCACTTCTAATTTTCCCTTCGTGGTCATTTCTACATCTGCTATGTCACACTCTTTATTTGCTCTTTTCTCCAGGTCCGTGAGATCGACGGTAATTGTCCAATGAAACAGCGCACAGGCCCAACAGACTGCTCCTATGCTTTATTATTCAAAAAATGTCCAAATATATACACTTAATTGCCATCAACGTGGATCCACGGGCTACAATAGCCCCGCAATAAATCCGGGTTTTATGAAGGCCGTAATGTTCACTTTTGGATTTATGATTCGACTTTATAGCAACTGTGGAGGCTGTTGAGTTGCTTTGCTGCGTTTAAAGAGTTGCACACGGTGAGGGTTGTGTGTAATATTCAGTCCGTCCTCCGGCTTTAATGGCCTGCACAAAATATGCAACAAACTGCAGCTTCCAAGTTGCTCGGGGAGTTGACTCAAAGCGCAACCTTTGACAGTTCGTTCAGGGACTTGTGGGAGACAGCGGTGATGGTGCAATGCCGCAACGTTGAGTTCAGTTTCGCAAATCGAAACGTTTGCAGCTCCTGCGTCCATCAGGCAGGACGATGATCAGCAAAGGAATGAGCCCAGTCAAAGTCCAGACTTAAGTCCAATCCCGTCACATGAACTTTAACCTGCCAAAATGGAACAGCAGAGTGGGTCAGAATTCCTCCAGACCTTGATTAATAAGGTCTACTTGGTTTTATTAATAACCAAAGTCGTCATATAAGCATATTTTCCACAGAGAACAAGAGCTGTGTACTGTAACATTCGATCCGTCTGCATGTGGAGGAGCCGATGTTATGCCCTGGACCGCAGCTTGGCAGCCCACCGGTCTGACGGAGGACTGCGTGACTGCAGCTTTTACACGCGGAGGCCCCACCGTCCAACAATCTGGTTGATTCTGGCATTCAACAAAAACAACAGATTTCTCACTGTCATGCACGGCGCAGCTGTAGCGCTCCAGACCGAGAACGAGAAACCTGAAATGTTTGGAGGAGTCAAACCAGGCCAGATGTCTGCGCCGGGCCAAGCAGCCCTGCTTCCTGTCGGACTATCAATCCTTCTGTTGTCTGATAAGCTGCGAGTGAAACATGAACTTATTCACCTGCATCTCCTTTGTGTTTGCAGACCTTGGCTTTGGATCAGTACGCTGGGAGCTATGGAAGAAAGAAAACAAAAAAAGGGTGGGGGGGAAGAAACTGTGAGCCGACAGGCCAACAAATTGGTTGTGGGATCTTGACAGGGTCGCGTGAGGTTCTGTAAGGGCTTCAAAATTCTTCCATACACCCCTGCAGAGAGAATATTAGCTGCATCATTAAGGGCAGGACTGACTGATACGAGGTACTTTTGATTTTCGCCCACCCGCGCAGTACGCGGCCTCTCCTTACAGCAAACACACGTTGCGGTAATGTTTTAGTATCGACCCAGATTGCTTATTTCCTCCTAAAAAACATAAAAGTGAATGACAAATTCGGAGCATGCAATCAGTCTGACTCATGGATTTTTCAATGCTGAGTTTTTAGGCTCATTAATTCCACCAGAGCCAGCCAAATCAAAACAAAAAAAAAAAACAAAAAAAACATGGAGCATTTCCTCACTTGCACTTTGTTCCTGGGCGGATGGCGGAGGCCCGGGAACGGTTATTTAGATAATCAAAAACAATAAAAAGGCAGAAAACACAAAAGAAACACTTACCACATGGAGAAAGACAATAAAACTGTGAAATGCATGGCTTAGTGTGGGCATGTGGGAGAACAAAATGGTGCCAGATCAGAGCCATAAAGCAGAATTAATGATGTACAGTATGCTTCACCATTAACTTGGTTTTTATGTGCCTTCAATAAGAGCTATTTTTTTCTCTTTCAGGTAGGAAAATAACACATTTAGACTGCTGCAATTTCCTCTCTTCACACACCTCCTCAACACAGAAGGAAAGTGACCACTGCTGCGTCGGATGTTTCTCACAACGTCGATTAGGACGATGCCGTAAATCAACTCAGGACTGTTCGGCGATGCTTCTTTGGAGTTCTCAGTCTGCGTCTCGATTGGCGTGTCGAACAGCGAGATGCAGGAACAAAGGTGCAAAGAAAAAAAATACTATTTTGTCCAAAAATAGTTAAAAAAAAAAAAAAAAAAAAAAAGCGAATATCTGGCAAAAAAGGCCCAAAATAAAATGTTGGCAAAGAGAAACCCGGGAAAAATATTACGGCGTATTGGGACAAGCTAATCACTTTAATATAGTCATATTATGACAAAAAGGAGAACAAAGTCATAACATTATGAGGTTAAGGCCATATTACTATGTAATATTGCAAAAATGTTGTACGACAATGTAGGTATAACTATACAAAACAAAGTCGCAATATTACAAGATTAATGCATGACAATGAAGTCGTAACACAACAGGACTAAAATAATAATTTGACAATAAAATCATATTACCAGAAGTTATCCTGTGTACAACAATGCAACTTTATTCTTCCATCTTAAAGTAACATGGTTAAAATAATAGTTTTCTAGAGGTAAGGAACAATACAAATAACCCCCCAAAAAAGACATTTTGTGTAGTTATAATAAATATAACTGAAGCCTAAATAGTGTAACTGCAACATAAATGTTCAAACGCAAAAAATGTCACAGTTACAAACTAGAGATCTCAGTAGCAGCCTGTTGGTTTCCTCCACTTCCTGGTTGGTTCACCATAACGTAAACCAATATTACGGGAAAAAAGTTGACATTTTAAACGAAAGTGCTGGTGTGAAACCTGGAAGAACATCGATGGTGTGAAACGTGTTGGTCTTCTGCACACATCCACATCAACTGTGGGCGACCTTCAGTCCTGCACAGAGATAAAAATCGACCGCAAAACGAGCGGCTTGTTAATCGTGTGCATCAAACCTCCGGGAACATTGAAACCGGGCCGGTCGCGGGTAAGTAACGACCAGTCATTTGTGTGCTGCTGCTCACTGGTTTGTGGGGGCGGCAAGAGTGGGAGCGAGGGGTTCTGGGGCCACGTGGTTGGAACCGAAGGTGATCCTGGCCTTCTGAAACATGTGCGCGGCATATGCTCGGCCTCAGAAATATTTACACCCACAGACTGGGCAAATGTGGCTTTTCAAACAGCTGAGCCTGGACTGAACTCGGCAAAAAAGAAAAACATTTGGTACTAAATGACCTAAGAGAACATCTTTGTTGTGTTTTGACCTCAGAAACCAGGATCTGTTTCGTGGACCCTTTATTTACTCATCGTTTCCTCTGTAGGCGATTACCCAAAACTTTTAGGGTCGAGGGACTTTTTTTTTGTTTAGCACAGGAAAGCAACAAAAAATCAAAAATTCACAAAACCATATAAACTCATTGCTTAAAGTCACCCATATCAGACATTTTTATGGCAGTATGAACAGCCCAATTACGATGTTTCCTCTGGACAAAGAGTCCAGTCAGTGTTCCGCAAAATACCACTGCTGCCCCCTGTACTTTTTTTTAATAAACTTCCTTCGTCTTATGATCACATGACAACACTATCAAAAAATTTAAAGCCGATACATAAACGACAGATTCTATTATCACTTCTGTAAACAGAGCTACTGTTTGATGTCCATGTTGTGGGTCATAAAACGTTCACATCAAGGCCTGTTGTCTTAATTTATCCCAAACTTTCGCGGAAATGCAACAAATGAAGGCCGAATCAAATCTGAGGAAAATGTCTAACTAAAAGTCCTTGTCTAGGTCTCTTTTCGACGTTTCAACCAGGGAAAAGTAACTCCACCTTTACAAGTTCCATCAGGTGAAGACAAAAATCCCAGTTTGGAATTTGGCTTCCTTAATATTTTTGAGACGCCACAGCAAGCAAGAGCAGACATGCGAATAACGAAGAGTAAAACATGTGATGATTTATCTGCGGCTGAAGGAGGATCAAAGGAACTTCACTTTGGAGAAATTTCGGCTTTGGGTATCTTTCTGGTTTTTTTTTCCTCCCAATCTCACCATCATGAGTCCATCGGCAGGATCATCAATAAATAAAATGAGTCTGTTTTGTAAATTTGCAACAGGAACTCGGCAAAATTGTTAAAGGACACGAACAAAGACAACTGTTTTTTTCCCCTACTTTTTATATCCAAGTAAACACATTTATACAAAAATAAAAGTAAACATTCTGCAACAACAACATAAATTAAATTAGATTTCTCCTGATCTATTTCATATAAACTCTTAAGTCACATCTGGAACACCTGGATTACATTTGAAACAATATACAAGACCATTTATGCTTAGACCAACTATAAGACCCTAATTGGGGTCAAAGGTTCCCCCTCAGCCGTTCCTCGTGTGGAGCGCGTGACGGCTGGACACATTTAAAGCCTTCCTGCTATTCATCCCAGTTAGGAACCTGCCCTACATTGGCGAAGTGCTACAAGTGATCCAGAAAACACGGCGTGCATTTAGGTGCATCGCCGAACGAGGACGTCTCATCTTCACAAGGCACACTTCATTTCAGCTGTAGACAAATCCACTGGGGATGTTGGTTGTTTTTTGTTTTTGTTTTTTATCCTGGAGGAAAAATTATGCAAGCAGAGCTTTTTTTTTTATTTTTTTTTTACAGGCTTGTGTACCACATGAATGAGTGCAGTCATTTCCAAGCCCTCTTGGCTTGAAGCAACAAGCGTAATGGGAGCAGACTTGAGTGCAGGGAAAACAAAAGACGCAAACTCACTCCGGACTAAAGCCCAAAACTCTGGCTTTTGTTGTTTTGTTTGTTTGGATCCATTACGACGGCTCGTCTTGCAGACTCATGTGCAGCTTGACTCCGAACATGGCCTCCCACTGTGCCCTGACCCAGGACAGCAGACCCTGGAGGAGCTCGGCGCTCTCCGCGCGCACGCACCACATCTTCTCTTGTTTCACAGTCTGCAGAAAAACACGTGAGAACAGACTTTGAGCTTTCGTAACATCCAGAACTCAAGAAAATTACCAACCGAATCGGAAAGACGCAGAAAAAAGAAAAGAAAGAAAGAGAAAAACAACATTAAGTGGAAGAATTGAGAGTTAAAGCGAGGATGCTCCTTGCTCCTCATTGTTTCTTTCTGCTGAAGTGGAAGAGCGGCGTCTCCTCGGGATGAACTAACCTCGTCGTAAAGCTTCAAGTCCATCCTGAGCGGGTCCGAGGCCCACAGCAGAACCGAGCTCACGCAGCTGATCGGAAGAGTTTCCAGGACGGCGACGCCCCCGCTGCGCGCCCGGCTGTCCTCGGGCGCCGCCGCGGCGCTTTTCCTCCATTGGTGATCTTCGTCCAGCAGGTAGAGGGTTTCTCTGGTGGCCAGCACAGTCTGAGGCAGCCACAGCTCCTCTACGGAAAACAGTTTTAGACAAAGTAGGAGATTAATCTGACTGAAAAACCCAACGACCCTTCCACTTGCTGTCAATATTTTGAGCGTCAAGACGCAAAAGAAACTGTAAGTTTAAACATCGGAACCTCTTAGAAGTATCAGTTACGGGTCAGTGACGTTCAGAGCTTCCTCTCGCAGTTTTAGCGTCGCATGTCAGAGTGGAGGTGGAGGTGTGTCAGGAGCCAGCTGAAATTCCACGGACAGGCAGAGTGCGCCAGGCTGCCGTGCACCCTACAGCCCCGACACATTTGGTCCCTAACCACATGCATGCAAATACAGTCATCTGTCAAGCCGCTGAGTCTAAACAGTATATTTCTGCCTCATTTATTGGCAAAGGTCAGCGGGGCTCGCTGACAGGCGGCTCACGTCAGCGGCTGGCCACAAATCACCTCCTGTTTTCCATATTTTTTGGCTCTGTCTGCCATAAGTTGGAGGGAAATAAAATAATGTAGCCTTTTTTTGTTCGTAAGCCTCTTTATTGAGTCAATTTTAGGATTACAAAGGATCACCGCAGCGTCCATCCAGCTGGTGTTTTTTTACTCCGTGTTCCTTTGGGTTCCCACGCATTTTTCATGACAAAGTTCCACACGTTTCCACTCACATTTCCAGAGACCTAATGAGTTTTGAAGCCAAGTTCAAAACATTAAATTGAAAAGTTCACTATGAGTTTATGGTAGGAATTTCTGCAGTGGTCAGGATTTAAATATGGAACCTAGGAAAACTGGAGCCTGGAAGGAGGGAGAGAAGGAATGATGGAGGGATGAGAGGCGTGTGCTGGTGGGCAGCTGGATGGATCCATCACACCCACACAACATCCATGGAACCATCCAACAAAACCATCCAACAAACCATCCATCCATCATCCAACAAACCGTCCATCCATCCATCATCCAACAAACCATCCATCCATCCATCCAACAAACTATCCATCCATCCATCCAACAAACCATCCATCCATCCATCATCCAACAAACCATCCATTCATCCGACAAACTATCCATCCAACAAACCACCATCCATCCATCCATCCACATCCATCCATCCATCCATCCATCCATCATCCAACAAACCATCCATCCATCCATCCATCCATCCAACAAACTATCCATCCATCCATCCAACAAACCATCCATCCATCCAGCATCCAACAAACCATCCATCCATCCATCCATCATCCAACAAACCATCCATTCATCCGACAAACTATCCATCCAACAAACCATCCATCCATCCATCCATCCATCCATCCATCCATCCATCCATCATCCAACAAACCATCCATCCATCCATCCATCCAACAAACTATCCATCCATCCATCCATCCAACAAACCATCCATCCATCCAGCATCCAACAAACCATCCATCCATCCATCCATCCATCCATCCATCATCCAACAAACCATCCATCCATCCAACAAACTATCCATCCATCAAAACCATCCATCCATCCATCCATCCATCAAACCATCCATCCATCCATCCAACAAACCATCCATCCATCCATCCATCCATCCATCCACCATCCATCCATCCAACAAACTATCCATCCAACAAACCATCCATCCATCCATCCATCAATCCATCCTTCCAACAAACCATCCATCCATCCATCCATCCAACAAACCATCCATCCATCCATCCATCCAACAAACCATCCATCCATCCATCCATCAATCCATCCGTCCAACAAACCATCCATCCATCCATCCATCATCCAACAAACCATCCATCCATCCAACAAACTATCCATCCATCCATCCATCCATCCAACAAACCATCCATCCATCCATCCAACAAACTATCCATCCATCCATCCATCCATCCATCCATCCAACAAACCATCCATCCATCCATCCATCATCCAACAAACCATCCATCCATCCAACAAACTATCCATCCATCCATCCATCCAACAATCCATCCATCCATCCAACAAACCATCCATCATCCATCCATCCAACAAACCATCCATCCAAATTCACGTTTTTTAGTTTTTATACTTTATGTCATTTGAAGTTCTCAGTACTATTTAAATGGATGCTAAATATAAAAGTGTTAAAAAACACACAAGCTTTAACATGAAGTCATGGTTTGTGACTTCACTGTGAGCCTGTACATTCAATTTTGCCTCCTTTGGAGGAAAACGCCAATAAATTTCACAGTTCTATGTCATATAATTGTTGCAACGAGGAAAGAGAACAGTTCAAATAAACCATTAAGAGCCCAAAATGTACATATGCATGCCTGTTATGGTTGACGGTAAGCCTAGAACTGTGTACTCGTCTGCAGTTAATTCAACAGGGTTTACCCAGAGGCAAACCTTGCATGTCGATGCACTTGACGTGCGTCCTGAAATCTCACTGTTCCCATAACAAACCAACATCTTGCAAATGGGCCTCAGAAACAGGAAAAAGTAAAAAAATAAATAAAATAAAATAAAAAAGCCACTGATGAAAGCAGATTTTTCTGAGTGATAACAGAGGAGATATCTGGCAGAGACGGATATCTCTGTCTCTGCCAGAGCGCTTTGTCTGAAGATCGTTAAAGGTTTGAGAGGGAAGAAAAAAAAAAAAAAGTCACCTCGGCGGACAAAAGCCAGGATGTAGAAGAACTGCAGCTGTCCGTCCTCCACATCTGCCTGGATGTCTTCGCACACCAGAGGCCTGACGGATCAAAAGGAGTGCATCATAAATATTCAGACACATCCCACAGATTCCTGCTCTAAGATGAGGAGCTGGCAGGTGCTGCTACGTCAGAAAGATGTCAGCACCACGAATTCCACATTAACTGCAGAACAGAGGGGATAATTGACATAACAACGGCCGACGGGATGTGTGTTGCGCAAACACTGGGAAGTGTGTTTTGAGACTGTGGTTTGCTGCCTCGGGAACACATGAAGGAGCCGCTTGGGTTGGGCTTGTTTTTGATTTTTTTTTTTTTTTTTTTTTCTTTTCGCCTTTTGATTATTGAGTCGAGGAGCTAAAACCAGATGAGAAGCTGAAAAAATGTTCGGCATCCGTTGTGTGTTTGGACGCGGACGCTCCAACGGGCTCCTCGGGACGGGGGCCGGAACCCGTCTGTCAGAAACTCTAGAGGGGTCGGGGGGGGCTGAGGGGATTGTTCCAATCAAATGAAACACCTTTCCGTCAAGCCTGCTTTGTGAGTATACACAATCTGTCAGCAGGAATAAAACCTTTGATTGTCACGGTATGTTGAACTTTTCTTCCCTGAAATCATACTTTTATGATTAAAAAACTACTTTCCCCCCCCCTCTCGGGAAAACAGGAACGGCAAGAAAAACTTCAGAGGGAACCCCCCCCCCCTCACAATTAAAAGGTGTAAAAAAATTATTGGTGGCGATTACAATCGACGCAAGGGCTGTGCAATTTGCAAGGGGAGGCACATGTTATCAATTAAGATGCGGTTTACCAGCTAATTTAGTGAGCCTGTTTCACCAAACGGAGTCTGAGAAAAGCTGATTGTAATCAAGTAAAGATGTGTCAGAAATGTGCAGCTTTGGAACTTCTCCCCTTATACTTCACGGGCCTGACCGCATACAAATGTGCGCGACACTGTTTCACACCACATCTTTCAGCGTTGACACAAATAAAAGCCAAGAGACGGTTGGCGTGGCAGGCGGCGCTGGCAAACGCATACCAGAGGTGGTGCTGGGCGGACAGCCTCGTGGTGGAGATGGACTGCAGCCTGCTGTCAGATTTGTGGGCCATCTCACGGACCATTCCTGGAGGAAAGAGCGAGGAAAAAAAAAAAAAAAAAAGTTGTTATGATCTTGAAAAAAAAATGAAATCCAGACTTTTCTACAAACCAGTTTATGTGACGTTGAAGACGTTCCTCCTGGTCCTGTCCTGGGACGTCTTCTTCTTCTCCTAAGCTACAGTGACTTGGCTTCTGGATAACCACGAGCCAGACTTCATATTTCACTTATTGCCACAACGGCTTTCTTCAGAGGACAGATTTATGGAGTGTTAGACTACTGGTCTCTTGACAGGATTGATAACAGAGGAGATATCTGGATATCTTCTTGAGAACTTAGTTGTCAAGAAGTTCTCTGCCCGGACGAGCCCCCATTGCTCCAACATGCAGTACAACGTCTCGTTATCATGTGCAGAACTCCCGACATAACAAATAAAGCTCTGTTTCAGAGATGTGCAGACATGTACGTTTGCATTTCTGTGACATCGTTTTCTGTCCAGAATTCCAAAGAAATCCCAGATTTTTCTTTCTGACTGCCTGAACTCAGATGTCCGGATTTGGTAACCTTCTGAAGCCTATTGGGTTTGTTGTTGTGTGATCAGCCACTATCTGGACCTCATTTCATTTTCCATCCTCTGTAATGAACTGCAGCCCTAAATCAAACTTACATTCTTCTCTAAATATTGTGGAAAAGCGGAGTGTGTGCTTTTGTGTCCTCAATGGCGCATTCATCACTCAACCAAATATTCCAAAACCAAAGAATGGAAGGCCTGAAGTATGAGCTCTCCAAGGACGTATCTAGAAACCAAAAGATTTATTAAATAACCGCAGGAAATTTAAAGAAAATGCCCCACATTCCTGTTGGAAAACATCTAAAGGTTCACGGATTTGCCAGAAAAGTGAACAGCTCAAACAAAAGATGTCACACACACCCCTCTACTAACTTTCACCAGACATTCGGGTTAAGGTGAGACATTTCTGCGCTGTTTACATTCACCAACACGGCAAGAGGGAACAAGCCAAGAAAACGAAACCAGAGTGTGAAAGCAGATCAAGGACCATCATACCCCATCATTCACAGGGCGGGTGGGGGGAGAGCCTGCAGACAGAAGCGGCCCTCCGACTGACAGACCTTCTGCTATTGTAACTCCAACAAGAAAGCCAACTCCAGTTGCAGGTGTACGGTTTCAGCTCCATTGAGTCCGTGGGTGGGAAAAAAAAATGCGGCGGCGAATAGGAGCCGCCGGGTCACGCCAAGCAGGCGTCAAATGTTGGTGTGAGATTAAGGGTGACAACAATACGGGCTCCAGCAGAGAGGCTGAATGGATGAGACTTTAAAAGGAATGTATAAGGACACGAAGGAGGAGAGACAGGGAGGTACAATATGGTCTGCTTTAATCTTCTGACGACGATCTGAAGGAAAGAGCCATTTTTGTAGTAGAAAAGGGTATTTCAATATATATAGTAATGTTTGTATACTCATGATGTGGTTAAGAAAGGCAGCGTTTATTCCCAGGACATTGACTCTTTTATTGGCTTGGATCTTAAAATTAAGGCTACAAGTGATTCTGGTAATGCTTGGTTTACCAAAAGAAACAAGTGTTTGAGTAATAATGAACATGTGTGAGCTGTTTCGAAAATTGTTCTGTGGAAGCATCTCAAGCTAGCAACAGCTGGTTTTTATAACATTTTTTTAATATGTAGTTTAAGAAGAAAAAAGACCAAAGACTGAACCAGATGAATAAAATCCCAATGAAGTTTTAGTCTTTTGTTTTTTAACTGAACAGTACACTATAGCATTTGTACTGTAAAATACAAATAGCAGTACATTAAATGTTACTGTACTGTCATTTGTTCTGTGCTGCAACAAATGAAGAAAGAAGAGCCACCAGAATTGTGGTTTTAAAGATTAGGAAGGAGATTAGGTATACAATTCATAAGAACATTCATCGCAATGTCAAAGATGGGAATTATTCGTACATTCAAATAAAGTATATTTACTTCATACTTTCAAATAAATAGAAATGTAGAATACTTTCTACTTGCTTTGAAAGTATTCCAGGGTCAGTAATTAGTTTTCTATGACATGTATGAGTGATGGGGCCCTAGAAACAGACGCTCCATAGTAAGTTTTCACCTTGAACCAGATACAGTGGCTTGGTAGGTTAGCTAAGTAAAACAATAAAACACGAACTAATCAATAAAGTAAAGTTTTTTACCGAAAAAAAAATTCCAAACTTGAAGAGTCTCCCACACTGCTGACGCGACGCAGCGGGTGATGGACCGACTAGGAGATTAAATAACATGTTCACGCAGACGGTTCGCGAGGTGCCATCCAAGACCGGGATCACGCATAAGCAAAGGCGACAGGCGGACAAAGTGTTTAGAAGCAAGCTGGCAAAGGCTGGAGTCTGGATGGGGCTCTGGTGAGCGTCACGCTGCAGACTCCCTCGCCGCCTCCAGCATCAACACCGACGCCCCTGATGATTTTCACATGAAAGTAAACATCACACCACCGCTCTACGTCAGCCGCGCTCCGAAAGCCCGCTTTTGATGGGACGAATCCGTCAAATCTCTCAAGACAAACTCGACTGAAAAGCAATAAACTGTCCCAAATGAGAGAAAAATAAACGGTAATGAGCCGCTCTTTGGGCAGCAGTTCCCATGTGCCACGTGTTATCTCTCGGGTTTCAGCTGAAGCTGCGTCAGAGCTGCCAGCTCCAGAAAGCCGTCCTGGTTGCGACCACATCCTTTCCGTCCTCCCTAGCCAGCGAGTCCACCGTCATTCCAGTTGTGGTTTCAAACTGTGCCCGCTGATTTAGGCGACGGGACAGGGGCTTGTTTTGGTTAAGCGTTTCTGTACTTCCTCTGGCGAAATCTTTCACCAGCTGCATTTCGGGTCCGTTTGGCTGAAAGAACAGAGAGTCGTCGGCGTAACAACAACTCGACTGTCTCAGAAACCAACGTATAGCTGACGTTTGAACCGGAAACATCTGATTTTTTTTGTGAATATCTAAGGGATTTAAAAAAAAAAAAAAAAAAGAATTCAACAAGAGCCTCTGTGGTCTTGTTGAAGGCAATCTGGAAGCATTTTCAGCCACAATGAAATACAAGAAACTAAATGAGCTGTTTATGGATTTAGACTCTCACAGCAGAGAGGGAGCTTACACAAAGAGGGAGGGGAAGAAAAGAAAAGTTAGTTTTGTTGGAAGTGGGAAGCAAAACTGGATGGGCTTGCAGACTCAACGTTACATTCATTTAGGCCAGTCTCTACCTCCTCAGTGACATTCATCAACGTTCAGCCTGCTAGTAATCAGCCTCGGTGACAGAGACTTCTGGTCTCTGCTCAGGCAGAGAGGCAGCATACTAAAAAGCTTTCAAGCAGACAGACAGGCAGAGCCCTGCACTGAAAACAATGTTTTAAAGGCCAGAAACTGATAGAACCAGCTGGTTTTAAAAAGCTACAGTCGGTGCTATTACTGAGTTATATAGCCTGATATAGAATCAAGTGAGAAATAAAAAATAAAAAAAAGCTGCACTAATCAGAAACATTACTTGTACCAACACTAAAACCGCAATACTAACATGATAATTAGTAGAAGGTAATGCTAAAGCGGAAAAATACAACCATGTTGATACCCACCATGTGTCAAGTGATTCATCATGGTCACAACATAGTATATTGCCTTCAACAGGGTCAGGTTTGTTATTGCATACTTCAGGAAGTGATCCTTTAGAATACAAGGTGAGGAGAGAAAACTGAGCTGCTGTGTAAATCATCTTCACCCACTTCAAAATAAGAGCCCAAACACAAACAACTAACTACTCGAAGAATTCATTAGGTATAGCTGCAATACAGATGTTGAATTTCATTCAACTAAAAGATTATAAAACAGTCAAGTAAGTTAGTGGTTTGGAATTTATCTCAGGGGAAGCTAAGCGCGCTAAACATTTACAAAGCTAAAGTGCCAAGTGAAAAATAAGCGCAAAATAGCAGATTAGCTGATTAGGAGAAGTATGTCCAACATTAATTAAAGTAGCCTGTTTGATGCTTTCCTTGAATTAAATCACTTTTCAGGGTATTTGTATAAAAAGATTCACATTCAGTTAATCTGAATGTAAGAAAAAGGTTGCCAAAATATTTTTATTTTATTTTTTAAAATATTTATTTAATTAAATCGGTTTTCTCCATTTTTTTTGCATCTTTGGTATATTAAGTTTCAGGGTAATGTAATCATAATTTTTTTTTTCCCCCTCAAATGGATTTTACATTTTGTTTTAGAAAGAATTTGTCAAATATATTTTTCAACTTTTTGTACTCTATACAGCAACTTATCAAGGAAAGCAATCAAGTTGGTAAAAATACTGTATCAATATTACAGCATAATATTGATACAATGTTATCAATATTATACAGTATAATATAATTTTCAGGTCACTTTCAGGTTGAGCTGAAACCCACAGTCATGTTTGCTTCATTCAGAAACATCAGATTTCTTTTCCATACATTCCAGAGATTTCCTGTTTTGTTCCCAACCTTCATATTAATTTTCCATATTTCCACAGACATTCCGAGCCCGAGCCCTTCCCCCGTATTGTCTAATAAAAAGTTTTCCTCCCTTTCCAGACAATCCAGTCTGGGCGGGATGTGCTCAGTCTGCGTGATGCCTCTGCTGCCGACGGGTCGGGGGCAGGTTGGGTTTCTGCAGGGGGAACAAGCTGTTCTAACAGCCGACGCCAGCGTTCCCTCCTGAACCAGAACACGGGTTCTGGAATTAGCGTTTGGTTTTACCTGTTAGGAGGCCAAAGAAACGCTTGCAGCGCACGCTGTCCCTGACGAGGAGAGTATAGGCCACGCCTCCATCTGCAAACTCCATGTGGATGCTCTGGGAGCCCAGGCCCACCTCCAGGTAGCTGAGCTCCATGATTGGGTAGCTGTCCTTCTTCTGCAGCCAATCGGTGAGCGGACCTCTGCTGGGAGGAAACACCACGCTTCAGAAACAAACCGATGAGCCGATTAAAAAGCCTTATGTAATATCTGACACTTTAGGGTGTGAATTTGTTGTTAAAGAACACGGAAAGTGTAATTCTGAGAAAATCTTGAAAAAGCATCAGATCAAGTTTTTAAATCCGAGGGATTCATTCCTTATTGTTCTGACGCAGAAGAAAAGAAAAGACAGGAGAGGGAGAGGCAGCTTTGAGATCAATGTGTTTTCATGATGTGACCCAGAAACCTGGCCAGGCCGGGTTGTGTTCATCCTGAATGGAGGGATGGGAAAATTCTCCCCTGTCAGGTAAACTGCAGTGTGGCGCCCCCTTTTGAATGATTGGTCATTTTTGAATAAATTTTGTCTTTATGAGACAAAATCATCTTTAAACTTGGACGCCCCGTTCTCGCAGGGGTTCAGGTTAGCGACAAACTCTGAATACATGAGACCGCCTGTAAAAGATGGGCTTCTTTTCATTTGGGGTGCACCGATTGCACTTTTGTGGCCGGTCACCAATATCTGGAAAACCAAACTTGCCCATTTCGATTTTGGCCAAAACCTATTTGCCAATTTCCAGACATTTGTAGAAGTACATAAGATTGGTGGATAAGATCTGTTTCTCATGCAAGAATCAACCGATCGCCGATTTCTCAATATTAAGAAAGTTGAGCCAATTTATCGATTGGCGAATTTATCAGTGCACCCATAATTAGAACCGTTTAAACAACAAATATACCTTAACATCCATTAAAACACACATTCAAAAGAATTGTAGTGCCATTGCAGATCATTCACAGTTGATCTGCAATAGCTGATCAAACAGCCAAACACCAGTGATCAGTGATCAGACTTCCTGATCCTGTGGGACTGCCTCCAAAAAAGGGCAGAGCATTCCTGATTGGTAGATGCTACTTGTTGTTGTTAAATAGCTTTATTTTGTGCCAAAAGTCTGAAAATCAAAGACTTAAAAGCAATCTAATGAAAGAACAGCTAGCAGCAAAGGTTTCGGGGCTTTTTGAAAATGCATTTGTATGTTTTTAACTTCAGAAAGTACAAATACAAATACAGTGGACCCTGCCAATTCATGGTTGAGTTTCTCTGTTGTTTTCGCCTATCTGGGTTTTTACATAGAGCACATTTATAATATTTGAAAGAAAATGAAACACGGGAAGCTGTGATGCCGACGCTACTTGAAACGCTACTGGCTGGCATTAGCAAAACAGCCAATCGAGGAATGCCTCTCAATTTCCTCAACCATGACTGGCTACACCGTCAAGAGCAGAGATGAGAAAAATTGTAAACGTTAGCTTCTGTGGTAGCACTAAGACGGTTTCTCCTGTGTGTTGGTGCTATTCACATAGCTATATATTGGCCTTATTTCCAGAGCTGAGGATCTAAATTTTTTTCCCCAGTTTTGTTAGAACATTTTTCATATTTGACATTATTCCTTTAATTCTGAACAATCTTCCGATCCCCTAAATTTTCACCGCATGACGCCACCACCGTGCTTTTCTGTGCAGATGTTTTCAGTGTTTCTTATGACTGTTTTTACTTGAAATGCAAATGTCCTTCAAAATCTTCAAAAATGTTTTTTTTGAAATTATGCTTTCGTGGCCACCAACAGATTCTTCCATTTCTGCAATCCTTTTGGTTTTAAGGTATGGTTTATATGAGCGAGTGGTTATTTTATTTTTTAAGGCACTAGTTTGGAATATATCTCCAAAACATATAAATTTGAATCAGCTAAAAAAAAAAAAAAAAAAAAAGAAAGAAAAAGCATAAAAATTCCCAGTGGAGTGAATATTTTGAATAACAGAGCTCTAATAATTTCATGTTTTGAAGAGAGCAAAGGAGAAACTTTGCTTTACTTACTGCATGTCTGACGTCATTTCCAGAAAGTAAAACCGCTGGTTGGAAACAACCAACAGCGAAGGAACCTCCCCTGGTTCCCCATATTTTACAGCCGACATCTGTGGATCCAACGAAATTAAAGAGGAACATGATGTTATTGGATATTTGAGAAAAAAAAAAAGGCAATAAATGACAGCTGTTTTCTTGGTGAATATTGTTTTTCTGATAGCGTCGTAATAAGGCTCATTGAGCCATAATTTCAACACTAAACTATTAACATCTGTATTTTCGGATGACACCACTTTCTCATCGGGGGCTTAAAAACAATCTCATCCGTTTTCCCCCCGAATAACACAAACCGCAGTCGCTGTCAGAGGCCAGATCTGCTGATTTGTTCCCCGTCGCTTTTAAGAAGCTGTTTGACTGGCAATCCAAACCACAGCTGAACTTCAGGAAATTGCCACCATGCTTTAGAACTGAACCTTTGAGCTATTTGAGAGATAATTAATAGGACTTTTCAGAGTCAGAGATGCCATATTTCTGCTTCAGATGTCTGGAAGTAATTTGGTTTCTGCGGCGAGGATTTAAAAAATCTTCCGAGACAATGTCTTACGACTCTTCTTTTTCAAAGGGGAAACCTCTGCGTGTTCTCCCACAGACCTTGAGAAAAGAGTGAAGCTCCTCTTCCTCTTCAAAGACCTCCACATCCAAGAAAAGCTTCAGCCGGTGGTCCACGGACTCGTAGTCCTCGGACAACAGATCCAAGTCACCTACAGACACGACAGGAGATAAGTAAATATTTTTTATTTATTCCCAATAAACACATATTAGATTCATCAGTGGTTGGCACGCTTCGGCCAATGAGGCAAAATCAGCAATAGAGTTAGGAAAACTCAACTGTAAACTGAAACCGAGACTGAAAAGTTTGTTCCAAAGAATCACTGCCGAAAATGCGACTGTTCAGGCCGGAGTGCAATGATACATTTGGTCCAGCTGAGGGCGATATACCGCACACAACGCCACTGACACATGGTGGATGTCAACAGTGACAAAATTTAGCATTAGTTGAACTAATGCGTATGGGTTACCACAACTAACACCTATGAAATTAATGTCAAATTCTTCTAATTAAGGGTTAAATGGAAGGATGGAGTTCCACAGGGTTCTGGGTAAGGCCCAGTCATTTTGTTTTCTTCTTGTGCACAATTGCTTTGTTCTTTACCAACAAATCAAAAAGTTAATCACATATCTAAACTATAGGCTTATCTGAGAGACATAAAAAACTAATTAGGCTGTTGTAAGCTGTAGTAAAGCTTGATAATTCTCTGTTGTGTTTTCTCACTGCCACCCTCAAAACATGATCATACCTGTCAGGAGTGGATTTGGTTTGGTAAAACTTAACTGGCCTCCTGATCTCAATCCAATTGAACACCTTTGGGATGAATTCGACCTGAGACTGCAAACCAACTCAGTTTGTCCCACATCGGTGTCTAACCTCGCGAATGAACATCTGAAAGAAACGGATCTGAATATGGGTGCTCTCCTACAGCAGAGCAATAGAAGACATTTTGATTTCTAAAACCTTAGCTGAGGTAGATAAGATCAGCTTCACATAGAAGTATCGGCTGATCACTGATCTCCCAAAACTACGGAAATTGGGCCCAATTTATCAGTGCACCCTTAGATCGAAACCTTGTTGAAAATCTTAGAAGAAGCTGTTCCAGCTGCACAGAATGTGTTGACACCATTTAAACCACGCAGATTCCTAACATCCAGTTCCATAGTTTCTAAAGCAAACTGGGCACAGTTTCAGTTTTCTATGATCCAGGTGAATTAGTTTTGCTTCTTGCCAAATAATTAGAGCTTATATTTTTATAATCATCTGCAATTCCCATCAAACTAGAAAAGAAATCCTGGAATTTTAATTAAAAACTGCTGTCTGGTCTGTATTTTTAGCCAAACATAAACTAGAAGACTAATGAATGAGCAGATTTTTGCCTCTTTTTCTTCAGTCCCTCAAATGATATCTTCCACTAATAGTTGAGGCAGAGATTTGGGGCTGCAGTGTGGGAGCACTTACTTACATATTTCATTTTTGTGTGTGTGTGTGTGTGTGTGTCTGAAACTGTAGCCAGATTTTGCTGCAGCAGACCGCCGCATTAGCCAGAAGGCATATAAGAGCAATAAATCGGCAACAGAAGTTATCTGAGCGGTGATGAATGATTCCAGCTGATCAGAAATGACAGGGCAGGGACCCACAGAGGCCAAAATAAGCCAGCGCTCTTTCATTTAAACAGCAGAGAAGGATCAGATTTTAAAGGTCTTTGAACCCGGAGGTGGAGGAGCAAACCTGCGTGCGATAAAGAGCACGGAAAAGAAAGAAAGGAAAACAAATCAGTCGCAAAAAAACAAAAACAAAAAACGGCTCATTCAGGCTGTGGGATGAGTCGTCTTCAGAGTGACTCTGCGGCTTCACAAGGACAGATTATATGGTACTGCCTGTACTACATCACTACAAATTAAAAACAAAAAAAGATAAAGAAAGCCATCATTAGGACTCCTCGGCTTTCATCCCTCCCCCCCCATCACTTTCAGTAATGACTCCAATCTGTTTTGTTGCGAATTTACCATGCGGTTCGTCCCAGAAATGGCAGACAGATGTCAGGGAGTCCGACGCGGAGGAACCCTCTGAGGATTCCTGCGCGGTCCCCGCTTGCCTCAAAGAAGCCGAGGTGAGCAGGCAGGAGCCCGTCCTCCAGCGTTCAGGAGGAACAGCAGCGCTGTTACCCCTGAACCCCCCAATAAAACCCCCTGGAACATCCAGCAGGAATTTGATCCACAAAGCAACAATTACCTGCTTTGTTTGTTTCTCCAAGCCTCAGAAATGTGGGGATTTTTTTTTTTTTTTACATCTGTGTCATTCCTGATGGAAGCCATTTGTTCGTCGAGACACTTCTTTGTCTGAAGTCTAATTGCCTTTCCCACCGCCGTTCCGTTTTGCGAGATAAGACGGACTATCTCCAGCAAAGTTTGGCCCTTTGGCTTTATCGCGTTTAATTTGCAGCTTTAATTGCTTCTTTTTTTTTTTTATTGGGATCATTAAAAGTTGGCAAAACTTACACAGGTTCCTTAACAGCTCTAACAGCACTGAGAGCCGCAATAAAACAAACAACCCAACTACAGCTGGACATTCTGGTTCTCTAAATCCCCAAACACCTAAATAACCATCAGTCTGCTGTTTCTTAAGAAAAAACGCAAAGTTGTAAAAAGAGTAATGCTGAGGAACAGAATATGAAATCATGTAATGTTTAGGGAACCGAAAAATTGAAATTAAAAGAAAAAAAAATCTGTTATCACGTAAAAAAAAATCTTTTTAATCATTTAAAAAATATATTGTTTAGGAAAATATGGAATCACTGGATTTTCATGAAAAAAAGTCCTCAATTGGAAAATATTACAAAAAAATATGCGGAGTTATTTATTGAGGAGAATTTGGAATTGCTTAATATTGGAAAAAAATATCAGATAATCATGTATCACCTAATCTGAAAGGACAAAAAAAAAAAACTTAATATTTAGAGGATATTGAGGAAATATTTGAGTTGCACATATACTAAAGTTATTATGGAGGTTTCAGAATAATCCTAATTCTTAATTTCTTATTTTCAGAAATTAAATAATGGGTTTTGATTTGATAAAACTGGGTTTTAAAACTCAATTACGAAAGTTTTGAAAAAGAACATAGAGTGAGGGGATAAAGAGAAGAAACATAAATATGGCATTACCTAAAACTAATAGGAATCAATGATGAAAACAAAAGATGATGGAATTTAAAGGAAAAATATAAAAGTAAAAAATAATATAAAAAAACAAAAAACATTATTTTTCAGGAACAGATTATTCCTTAAAGAATTTGTTCCATTAGGGAAAAAAGGAATGCTACAAAATATAAACTCATGATTCCAGATGTTTTCTCCAACATCAAAGTGATTCCATGTTTAACAGATAAAAAAAAAAAAAAGCACCATAACTTCCTGCAAAAGAATTTCCTTTTCGAAGCGTAATGGATAAAGCAGGGTTTCTTATCTGCACAGGGAACAAAAGGGGAAATCAGGTCTAACCCTTTGGGGTGGATGGAGGCGCAGGTTCGGCAGGAGGTTGGGCTTGCGGGGGTGCAGCGCCGGTGATGGAGTAGTGGTAGCTTCCTGCCAGCTCCTCCTTTCCCTGGCTGTCGGGGTGGCAGCAGAGGCTGACAGTGCGGTCTGGGGCGTCGCCGATGAAAAAGGAAGTTCCCTGTGCCGTGACGAAGCTCTGCTCAGGTGAGGTGGCGGCGGACTGCAGGAGGAGGCTGCTGTCGACCCGCTGCACTTCATCAAGCTGCAGAAACAAAAACCGAGGTCGGAGCGGGAACTGGAACGGGAGAGCAGCGTGTTTAGAGAGGAGGACCTGCTCCGCAGGGAAATCCAGAGGCTGGAGTTCATGTCCGAGCTGCGGCGAGCCGCTGATGGGCGTGCTGCTGCAGGGCGCCGCCTGATGGGCCACCTGGACCACATGGTCACTGCCACACTCTGGACAAACACACACTGCTCCTGCACACACACATCAAAGCAACCCGTTGGAGACATGTCAAATAACTTTATTGTTAATGGAGCTATCGTCATTAAGCATCCACATTCTCTTTCTTTACGAGTCTTATGAAGCAGTCTGTGGGATTGTGTGGAGTGGGATTCAGTTCCGCGGATCTGCAGCGCAGCCCGCCATGTGCTGACCTCCACTTCTGCTCTATCGCTCGCTGGAACCGCAAAGCCTGCTGTGAGGGATTTAAACAGACAGGAAGCCGAAGCGAGAGAAGAGCCCAACACGGTTTCCCATGATGCTTCTGGGCCAGCAGGGGGAACATTAAAACCTGGCTGTTTCTGACAGATTTAGAAACGTTCAAGAGCAACAGTTGCTGTGTCCAGATCCAGCATGAACTTGGACAACAAGTTGCTGATCAGTTTTTTCTCAGCTCTGGAAACCTTTTATCAACTGCTTTAATTTCTTGAAGATTTTTACGCCAGTTTAAATATAAGTGTCATGTTTTTGTTTCTTTTTTCCTGTTTTGCCCTGACCTCAACACAGGGACTGGCTATAGGTTGTTGTTTCAAACTAATGGCTCCAACTGTGCTCATTTGTTGCTTCTTTTTCATACCACTTGTATCTCTGGAGCCTGACATGTCAAGATTCATAAATGGAGACACGAAAAAGATTGGATTTGGCTAAAACCGAAATGGGCTGGTCAGATCATACGACGCTAAAAGAATCATCACAGGACCTTTTTAAAAGAGAATTTGGGCCTAGTCAAAGTCCAGATTGTGCTCAGATCATGTGATGTGACTTGACATTCCAACACTCACCTGAACTGCCATTGTTATAATCTGCCTCCTCCCCGTTCCGTCCTTCCTCACCGTCCCGCAGCATCACTCCCACTCCACTCCCACCGTCCTCTTCGCCAGCTGCCAGGTGAGAGCTGAACTCTGACCTGCAGCGGAGGCACTGCAGGCGGGAGGAGGAGGAGCTGGATTTAGAGTCCCGCCGCTGGTTCTCCTCCAGCACGGCGGACAGGATGTCGCTCAAAACCTGCAGGGACACGATTCATCATGGTGGACTCAGTCCAAAACTCCAGCCTGTACACCGAGTACCTGCATGCTGGAACGCAAGTCCTGAGCTGCTTTTACGTTTTAAATGGCTCGTAGTTCCTCTTCTGGAACATGTGGTCATAAACACGAGTCAAAGAAACGGATCCAGATCACGTGAGCAAAGGAGAGTTAACCTGTGCTGCCTGATGGGGGTCGTCATCCAGCAGGAGGTAGGTCCGCCTCCGTTTGGACTTGGCAATATAGTCGAAGTGAAGCTCGACAGCAGGAAGCGGCTCTGCGGCGTCCTGAGGAGGAGAAAGCAGAGCCGTGTTGGGACGATGCCGGGTGGGAAAGACAACAGAAGTCTGCAGAGATGCTGGAGTTGTGATTGGACATCACTCTGAAGGTTGGATTCTGCTTTGTTTTTCATATTTCTCCACATGTAGGAAGTAACGATTAGCAGAGTTGGCTCACCTGTGGGGTCCAGATGGCCTGTGTGGTCTGGACCCGGGCCAGGCTGTCCAGCTCCAGCCGGGACATCTCCACGCCGCACTGCGGGTCCACCTCCACCAGGACGCCCTGCTTCACCCGCAGAAACACTTCCATCCTCTTCCCCTCCTGACCTCCTCCGTCAGCCTCCTCTCCGTTGGGCAGGATGCCGACCAACAGGGGGCGACACAGGTCAACTGGAGAGACGATGGAAAGAACCAGACTTAGGAGTTGAATTTTAAACTTTCTGTCAAATTAGAATAAAACAGGAAGGATGTTGTTCTCAAACATTGGGGGAGACCACTGCTGGAGACAAACCCTAGTGGAAAGTGGAAGAGATTCCAGATGAGTTTCACTCCCTACCTCCAATTTCATCTTCTTCTTCTGGGTTGGTACCGCCACTCGACGTCCTGGCGGACCTTTGGGAGTCGGGGCTGGACTGGTGAGAGTCGGCCCCCTCCGGCTTCCCCACCGGGCCGTCCACAGTGCTGGTCTCCAGAGTGGAATCGGTTTGCTGGGTGCTCGGACTCAGCCACTCCAGCGTGGAGTCTGTCACCGGATCGTTTGGCTCCGGGGACAGCGGCGGCGGCGGCGGCGGTGGCGGGAGAACCTCTGGGACCTCCACAGCAGGCCCAGGGTGACTGGGAGTCATGGAGGTGCTGACGCCGTTGGTTAGAGTCTGAGGGATGGATGGGCTGCTGACGGTGGTGGGAGCCCCTCCGTCTAGATGGTGCTGGTATCTCAGCCAGTCTTCCCCCAGCTGATCTCTGAAGCTGGACATGCGCTCGATCTCCTGTTGGTGAGGAAGAACAATGTCTGCAGAGAGACATTGGAGAACAGTGAGTGTGTTAGATATTTCTCCAGTAGCTGCTGAAAAGACGGTCGTCACCAACCCTGTGCAGAGGAGAAGGGTCTGGGCTCGTGATCAGTATCACTTGGTTCCGATATGCTGGCTCTCCGAACTTTGACCTTACTCTGAAACACCAAACACAGTCACAACCGTCGTTGGGTTCGTTTCTTTACAAAACGGCTCCCGGATTCACTCTTACTCTGGACTTCTTCTTCCTAAACCGGGACATCCCAACTTCGGCGGCGGTCAGGCTGTCACTCAAATCCCCCGCCCCACTTGACGGCTCCGGGTTGCTACGTTCAGGTGGACCGCCGGTCGGAGCGCCGGTTGGAGCCACAGATGTCTGAGCCTGGATGATCAGCTGACCTGCTTTGGGCAGAACCTGGAGAACAGAGAAACGTTGCTCATGAACACACTGAACTCTAACTGACTCTCTTCTACACCATGCCCTCTGCTCCGGATGACTTAAAAACCCTCATGACTCCGCCTGTTTTTTGTTCATTTGGACATAGCTAATCTGTCTTGTCTCTCTACCATGTTCGCTGAACTTTCAGGACAAATCACTATGTCATCTGAGAAACTCTGCAGTTCAACAGAACCTATGCATTTTTCCTATCAAAGCTCCTGGAGTCCTTTTTGGCCAACGGTTAACTGTAAATGTTAAACTTCATGATGACTATGTCAGATTTTTACAAATATTTCTTTCTATGATAAATGGATGACTGGACAGACAATTGGATGGAAGGATGAACTGACCCTAGCCTGTCACACATGAAGACTGACTTCAAAATCAGAATCCTCACAAACACCCAGACTTACTGATAATTCAGAGGAGGACATGGGGTCCCATCCAGCCTCATCTAGAAACAGACACAAAAATGAGTTTTTAATGATGGAGCAAAAATAAAAACGCTTCGGTTTCAGGCGGCGTCTCACTCTGAGGCTGACGGCCTTCGGGGACAGGTGTGGCACGGTGCAGGTGCGGTGGCTCTTCTGGAAGTACAGCGGGTTTCCCTCCAGGTTTAGCTGCAACAACACATTGTCACATGATCCGACATGGGGCTGAGTGAGGCTGTGGGGGTAAAAGTAGCGCCTTACGCTGGTGAGGCCGTGCAGCAGGGAGAGAGGGGCGAGCTGGGCGTGCTCCAGCAGCAGGTTGTAGGCCAGGTCTAAATACTGGAGCGAGGACAACTGCTCCACACCTGGACGAAAACAAGGGAACAGAAACAAAACTTAAGAGCTCAACACTGGTTCTGGTGGTTTATTTTTATTTCTCGGATGACATCACCGCCCTGGATGGGCTCCGTGACCTCATCAGCCAGCCTCTCAGTCTGGTTGGAGCCGCCAGAGTTTCAGGGCTAGATAAGAGACTCCACGAGTAACGCCAGCGCTCTTTACCGTTAATGGTTTCCAGTTCGTTGTTCCTGAGGATGAGCGTGTGCAGCTTGGCCCTGGCGCTGGGCCCGAGTGTTGGCGCCCTCTGCAGGCAGTTGTATCCCAAGTTTAAGTGTTCCAATTCACTCAGAGGCTAAAAAAGACAAAACAACTATATATTAGCTTCTAAAAAGCAATGGAAAAATGCTAAAATGAAAAAAAAAAAAAAAAATGCTACCTTTAGGAATTCTCCGCACTCTTGAATCTTGTTATGGCTCAGATCCAAGGATTTCAGGACGTTTAGTAAACTCTAACGAGAAAAAGTGGGAACAGTTGGAGAGTGACAGAGGAGGCTGACAGTAGTAAGGATTGAGACATGAGGCTGGCTTGCTCTCACTAGTGACTGGTCGAGGCAGACGATGGCGTTATAGCTGAAGTTCAGAGTGTGGAGCTCCAGCCAGGTCAGCGCAGAGCTCAGGTCACCTCCACATAGAGAGAGCAGCTCCTGGGGAAAAAGGCAAAAAAAAAAAAAAAACACACAGTTGCTATGGAGACGGACACAGGAAGCTGAGAATCCAAACTACACGCACCTCCAAGGAGTTGAGGCTCTTTGAGCAGGTGAAGACCTCAAGCTGGGAGTAAACTCCTCGGAGTCCCTCAAGGAGGTGTGCTGGGATTCTCTTCAGCTGGAGGAGAGCAAGGAAAAAAAAAAACACATCTACAACTTTAAAGAGTTCTTCTTAAACTCATAGGGTTTATGCATCCCTTTGAGTATAATTAAATTGGGTCAGTTGCCTCCTTCTATAAACAACAGTTTTGCTGGAATTCTGTTCCCTTCATCCTGACCGAGCCGGTTCGAAAACATTAACTTTGTAATTTATTTGTCCGTTTAATGAGTCACTGTAAGTCTGGAAGCTTTAATCTAACTTCAACAATTCCACACAATGTTAATTCCTCTTGCCGTAACAGATCTATAATGAAGATTATAGACTGGGATATTTTTGTTGCATATTGTGATGACGACGTCTATTGAACTGCCTATTTCAATAGTTTAAACACCAAATATACGTCAATATGCATCAATACACACAGTAGCTTTCTTGTATCTGCTCTCGGAGGTTCAGCCAATCAGCACCAAGGAAAAAAAAAAAAAATGCTGCTCCTGCCAAAACCACAATCTTAAATATTTATGGATTACTAATTCAAAGACTGAAATGATTTTAAGATTCATATTAAGTGTGTGTAAAAACTTTGCACAAGAACTGCGTGTAAGTGTAAAAACAAAGCTCAGATTTTACCTCTAAACACTTGAGAGACTTGAAAGGGAAGATTTTCACCGCTGACTCCAGCCTCACTCCAGGCGGATGGATGAGCTGCGATTACATAAATATAAAGCGAGCAGCAGGTTTATATTCACATCTTAATGTCAGACTTTTACTCCAGTTGGAAGATGGATGCGTGCTGTTCTGCGCAGAGCAATAATTTGTTTTGTTTTTTTGTTTTTTTACAATGTGTGAAACAGAATTTAGACAAAAATGAAAAGAATCTATTTCTTCACCCACATGAGCAAGAGAAGAGGTGATTGTTTGCTTTACTTGCAGAAGAAAAAAAAATGGAGAAAATATCTGCTTGTTTATGTTCTTGTACTTTCAATAAAGCAAACACTGAACACCAGGGGGCAGCATAGCACTGACTCACCCATGTCTATTGATTGACTGTGCTTTGATCTAACCAGAGAAAGTAATATTAGTCAGGATTAACTCACTTCATTACTTTAAAAAGATAAAACACCTTTTATCTGACAAATATCTGCACAGTAATTTCCATACTGTATAAAAGGAACATTTTCAACTGTAAAAAGTCAAATAAAATTCTCCAAAATTAAATTTCAACCCTTAAATATCAATAAACACCATTAATATACCGCTGGCCCACAGCATGACAGACTTGGGAGCTTTTCCCTCATACTGATCCTTAAATTCACAGCAGCTGTAGCCAGTCTCAGTCACATAGAAACTTGGTCCAGTCAAAGCCCAAGTTAAATACAGAGTTTATGGAAAGGTGGCCTCAGAGATGCTCCGTTGTGCAGCGGGGGCTTCACCTTGAGAGAGAGCGTCTTCTGCAGCACGTCGAACAGGAACTGCAGCTGTAACAGAGAGGACGTGTCGGCCGGATGGGAAGGAAGCGCCAGGAAGCCGTGCTGCTGGCTCCTGGACAACAAATACTGCTCAAAGAGCCTGGTGAGCTGCTGCAGGGTGCAGGCGGGGAGGGTCAGCGTGCTGCTGCCGTCCAGGACTACGTCACCTGCAGAGGACAAGTGATGAAAATGAGGAAAAGAGAGAGAGATCGTCACAACTTCATGACAAGCGTTGACTAAAGCGTAAAGAAATCGACAATCAGCACCATCAATCTTCGGCTATCTCTGTAGCTGTAGGGTTCTGGTTTGAAAGTACATTCATTGCAGTGGAGTCTCTTTCCTGAATGGAGCCACAGATGGCAGCTTGTTCTGTTAAGAACTTTGTATGTTCTTCATCGCTGTAGAAAGTACCCCTGACCCAGTTCTTCTTTGTGTTTTCATTGTTGATTTTCAGTAGAAAGTACTCCTGATACGATAACAGCTGTTCAATGTTTCTTTTTTGTTTGTTCTTTTCCACAGAAAGGACCCCTTATCAAGTCTTGTGTTTAGCTGTGTCTTCTCTAATCAGCTTTGTATGTTAGAAGAAGCTTCTGCTTCACTTTTGTTTTTCTCCTCAGAAAGTACTCCTAGTTCTTTTGCTTTGCTTTTGTTTGTTGTTGTTTGTCTGCCCTTTTCTTGGGTGGCGAAGCCATTGACTGACCTAGTTTTGTTCCCAACTTTGAATTCTTCCTCAGAGAAAGTAAAAGGCTTCGACAAAAGCTTCGAAACCCTTTTAAACCGAGCTCGTGACGTCAGCACGTTTCGCCCACGAGCTGGTTTTGATTGGCCTCGATAGCCTGAACTGAGTCGATTTTACAACTTGAGCTGAAGTGAAGTCATTTTATCTCTGCTTTGTAAAATATATATTTTTAAAAAATTATGTTTTAACATACCATTATTGCGAAGAAGCGTGGCCAAACTGTGCACAAGCGAGAACTGGCCCGGGGGAGCCACAGCCATCCTGTAACATGTCAAACAAGCGTTTGAAATAAGGACTACAACTCCCAGAACACACGAACAAGCCTGCTGTTTGTTTCCGTGTAGCTGCTTCATAACGTTTTAGAGGTAAATATACATACTTACAACGCTCACTGTAACCTTCAATCTTCTATATTCAGCAATTCATACTTCGCCAGGAGCTAACACTGTATTAGCTCCGCTGACTTTATTTTTCTCCTGGAGATAAGCTAAATAGCTTACCTGCGCAGTGACACCGGAAAAACAAAGAGCTAACATCCGGTCCTTACTTAGTGTTTTGGACGAGAATTCATAATATTTCACCTAAACGCAACGCCACGGCGGTGAACGCTCGGTTTGACAACCAGAGCTCAGTGATGTTGATATTTTTCTCCCTACATCACATGACGAGGAGGCAGGCAGTTCTACGGTGGCCCCGATGTGCCAAAAGTCTCGCCATAGATTTTCGTTTATTTACTAAATACCACGATTTGAACATTTTACGCGAGAATCTGGTGGAAGTTGGGTTTTGTTGTGTTGTTTTTTTTTGGTGTCGGTTTTTGTGGCCAAGGCCAAAGCACATTTGCTCTGAAATATTATTTACAAATGATTTCAACTTCTGAATAAGATAAGTAGTGATCTGGAAAAACAACAGTACAGTACACACAAATGTATGTTCATTAATTATTTTCTTTATAATGTTGGATGATCTGAAAGTACTCTGGACAAAACAGATTCTGCAAATTTCGCAAAGCATTATGGTTGCAATTGTTTAAAAAAAAATTTTTTTTAAACGGGAAAAAAGACTTTTTGACATTTCTTATAACGATCTATTTCATGGCCACTACAGCGCTTATCCAGAAATAGTCTTAGACACGTTGTAATAATGTCAACAGAGAACAAGAAGCATAAATCATTCTTCTGAATGTTTTAAAGAATAATGGAAAATAAATATGAATGTTTTCATGTTATAAATGATGTATAGTCTTCTAGTAAATTTGAAAAGAGAGACAGGCCCACAGCATCACAAGTCCTCAACCATGTTTAACAATAAATATACTCTCCTTTACCACACACCTGTTTTTAGTCTTAGTCCTCATCCATCCAAAGAGCATAGAAGCTTAATCATTAGTCATATGCCAGGATTTAAATCTGAACAACCTCAGCGAATGATGACTGATTTAAGGGTTTCAAAAAATGTAACTTAAGGTCTTTTTTTTTTTACCAGAGGGATGTCATTAATTGTTGCTAAAATACTGATTCTAACAATTTACAACCATTCCTTGCCTTTTCCCCCTCCTTGGACTGCAAAATTTAAATTTGGGTTCTTTACCATGTTCAGCATGGGTAATAGTAATTGGGGGAATAAAATCTGGAATCCGCCGTGTTTCAAACATCTGCGCTCCAAACCTGCAGACTTATGCATGAAGCAAACCCATTAAGAGCGTTGTTTCCACAGGCCTTCGCTCACTTTTATTGGTTGAAACGTAACAATGTGGTTTCATAACAGACACCTCACAGTGATCAACATCGGCAAGAAAATAAGCTAAATAAAGTTCCCTGCTCTTGCACATGCGTCCGTTGCTTGGCAGCAAACAAACACATGCGTTTCCATTTGGGACTTGTGAAAGTGAACATTTCCATGTAAGGATTTATGCGCTGCAATTTGGTAAACATTTCCATCCAGCGAGATGCAGCACAATGAAGTCAGGTTTTGCCGGTTCAGCTCACGAATGGCAAAACCTGCTTTGACAGCAACTTCGTCGCAAAACAGCCAGACAGTCCAGCTGTGTTTGTAACTTTGTTTCATCATGTCCCACTAATCAAATAACATTCATATCCTTGACTCTGCCTACAAAACCCAACACGTATTTTTGGCAGTCATGAATTTGATTTTATCGGATCATATGCATCTTAAGTCATGCAGCACAGCAAATCCATGTCAATTTTTCCTGATAATAAAGTCTATTTTTGACCCTTGAGATGCCCACTGAGAGGGCAAGGGCTAAAAAGAAGTACAAAAAAAATAATAATTGGGTTTGGATCACACCCAGAGGAATTCAGCCGAGAGGGTATTTTTGGCTGAGAAGTGTCAAAAGCAATTTATTGATGTCAAAGCTGTTTTACCTTATAGCAAAGCATTCATTAGATGCTAATTAGTGTGTTGTTGGTGTAATAAGTCCTTATAAAGCACTTCATTTAGAAATACTCTTGCTTTAACTACAGTATGATTTTTTTTTTAAATCATACAAACCTTCTACACAGTGAACTTTCAAACAGAGTTGTGGGTTTCTATGGCGACTCAGGTCTTTTCTAAGAAGAGCGGGGAGAAAATCTAAAGACAAGAACTCCAGCTTTTGACAACAGGCCCTGGGTGAATGCAAAAGTTATGTCAAAAACATCTGTGTTTTTAAAAAAAAAAAAATTCGGTGAATTACAACTCGCATTGAAGGTTTTAAAAAAATATTGGACAATTGGAGTAACCTAGTTTCTACATCCTAACAAAGTACAACCATCCTTTTTTAATTAATAATAATAATAAAATGCTAGATGCCCACCAAGAGCTACCAATGTTTAACCTAGCGTGACTTTAGCCAAGCTTCACTGAATTTAAATGTTGCTATTATTTAGTTTACTGCCACCTAATGTTTGAGCATATGTATATATTGCTAGGGTAATTTTTTTTTTTTTAGATCTGGACACTGATTTTCTTCAGAAATAAAAAAAACCCATATCTACCAAAAATCATCCATCTTAAGAAGATTCCTCCACTGCGAGACTTAAGTACAAAACTTGGGCTAGAACGGCCTTTTGTCCAAACCTTACCATTGACAAGCATTAAAAAAAAGAATGTTACAACTATTTGTATCCGTCGCATAAATGATACATTGTGATCTTGAAGACTGAAGATATTTTGCGTATAAAAAGCTTCCTTTATGAATGATGAGGGAAACATGCCCTGAGTGTTCCCCATTCATCACCAATCCTCCGGTCTTCCTCTATCAATGCAGAGTTTATCCAGAGTTTGTGTTTGTTCAACAATTCCACTGGGAGGAATTGAAGTAAATGACCTCGGTGGGAATTACTCTGCACACACTGGCAGACCCCGCGGCCTGTTGGGTCTAATTAGCCAGTAACCAACCCGGACACAAATCCCCCCCCTCGGCTGACTCTTATAAAACAGCAGGCCTTCTCTCCTGCATCTTTTCCATCCACGGCTTCACAAAATGACATATGAGGTTCTGTGAGCAAACAGTCCTCTCGGCATCCTCCTGACTCACACCTTTCTCCCTCTCCAAGCCCCCAAGGTGAGCTGCAGATGTGAGCTGGGCCAAATAACGTGAACTCAGGGTGCAGCCCGCGACACAAAATAATCAGCATTTATACCTGCGGTGTTAGGTTTCACATACCAGAGCTATTCCTGGGTCCCACGGATAAACACCTATTAGTGTGCAGCAGTGGACGGGGTTAACACGGGCTTGTTTTGTGGCCAGGCGCGACACCTCGAGGCTTGGCCCCACCGATCGATAGGAAAAGTGACTGTGGGACATTCACAGTAGCATCACTGTACAAAGGTGTGCGGAAGCTGGTTAGCTTTTAATTGAACTTGAATGGACATTTGAGCCTCCTTGGGTTCTTTCCACGCAGGGAACTGCTCCAGACACAGTCTTTTTGTTTGGTTTGTTAGTTTGCTCATGCATTCTCAGCGCCGGCGCAGGCGGGCGGTGCTGATTGAAACAAACAGGCCGCACCGCGCAAGCTGCACAGTCTTAGTTTCAGGCTGTCACCGAGCAGCTTTGCACCACGTTTTCATCAAAGTTTAAAATTTGCAGGAAGGAAACCAAGGATATTTACAACAGTGTCATAAAATTCATATCGTTCACCAAATGAAATGTCACGAGATACTTACTGTTATGGATAACACTTTTTTTTTTTCTTTTTTTTTTTTTTTTACAGTTATTGTTATTTTTTACTCTAGTCCAGCTATTCATGCTGCAGAAATAGGAACTGAAAGAAAATGTGCAACTTTTTACAAATAAAAATCTGAAATGTGCGGTGTGTTCATATGTAGGGGACACAGCTAACAAAATGACCAGACGAGACCGACACGGTCGACGTAGCATCAGTTAACCCACAAATCTGCGGCAAATAGAATTGAAAGAAAGTCATATTTACAGTTTCCCCTGAGCGTCGTGCTGTCGGAGCTGCTAAGAGGTGACGGGGAGGTTGACGGACATGCAAAAGGCTCGACGACGGGAACACCAAAGCCGAAAGCTTTGGTGTTCCCGTCGTTGGTAAGGTGTGTGACGAAATGGTTTAGTCAAAGTCAAGATCTTGAGGAGCAGGTACAGATTTCAGTCGGCGTATATGTTCGACTGGAACCTTAAACTATTGACCCAGAGGAGATGAATACTAAGGTACACTTTTGAAAAATCTGTGAATCGTCCATCAGTTTCCTTCAGCTGTAAAACTTGACATCATTTCCTGTATGTATCACATGAATTCCCCTCACTGCAGTTTGTTCTAGTGAGAGTACTTTTTTTTTTAAATAACTGTATTAAAAAAAATACCACCCCCCCTTTTTTTTCTCCCCCCACCATTTTATCCACCATCCCCAACTATAGAGACATCCGCTTGTGTCCAGATCCCAAACCTGGGAACTTGTAGGACCCAGCAGCCCTCCCCTCCCATTTCACGGCTTCACCTGTTCCCGTTCACATTTCTTGCCTCTTTTTCCCCCCCGCCCCCCTAGTCGGGATTGTCTCCGATCGGCCCCGACACCATGACCCAGCTCCGCGCGCCTCCGACTCTACCGCTGTGGTTCGCCGGCTGCAGCCTGCTGCTCCTCTCCGCGCCCTCCGCCGGCGCCTCCCTGTCCGAGATGGTGTTCCGCTGCCCGGGCTGCACCGCGGAGCGCCAGGCGCTCTGCCCGCAGCTCGCCGAGCCGTGCGCGGAGATGGTGCGGGAGCCGGGCTGCGGGTGCTGCCCCGTGTGCGCCCGGCAGGAGGGCGAGGCGTGCGGCGTCTACACCCCGCGGTGCTCCACCGGTCTGCGGTGCTACCCGACGCCCGACTCGGAGCTGCCCCTGGAGCAACTGGTGCAAGGCCAGGGCCAGTGCCGGCGCAAAGTGGACGCGGAGACGGTCACTGACAGCCCGGAGCAGCGGGAGCACAGCAGCGGTCAGTCAGTTCACTGAAAACCTCGATCAATTTTTAATGACACTGTCTAGACTTGCAGCCTATAGACAAATTGCACTGTCATGAACCGTCCAATAAGGTACAGTGATCGTGCTCGTGTGGGTGCATGATAACTCATCCATGTGCAACATTGCTTGATGACTAAAAATGATTAATTTTGGAGAGCTCCTTCTATTTATATCCATGCACTTAGTTTGTGGAGCCATGTAGCAGATGCTATTGTGTGTTGAGTTCACTTCAGCCAGTTCATCTCAGCTGTTCTCCAAAACAGCTGGATCTCCAGCCTTTCCCCTCCCAACAACAGAGAACAAGTCGCTTGCTAAAGAAAGAAAGGAGGAAGAAAAAAAAACTCTGAAGTTGTACTTGGATCGAAACAGAAAACACTGAAATATTGATGTTTCCACGGGGGAGAACAGGGAGGGGACAGCAGCAGGAATGCTGCAAGGCTTGCAAAGATGGACCTTAAGCTTTGGCCGGATGAAGCTGTTGGTCTAAACACAAAAAACTAGCTCGGAACACGTCCATAGTTTTCTACCTCAATGCAAAGCCAAAGTGTGATTTATTCACATTTTAAAGTGCGATAGAGAAACCACATTTACTTTGAAGCGCCGAAATAAAAACCTTCAGAACTACAGTTTGTACCCTTCAGTTTGTTTGCGAACCCACAACCTGGCCAGGGTTTGTGGATTAAAAAAAAAAACATGTTGATAAAGAATCATTCTCAGATTTTCCAGTGGAATATGCTCCCAAAATAGAAGCGGAAAAATTCACAGATTTTTCCGGTCTAAAATATTTGAAGAAAGTGCAGCTTAAACAGCTAGCTGCAATGCCACTTGATACTGGCCGGCGCTTGCAAAGCAGCCAATCCAAGAGCGGCATTTAATTATCTTGCTGCTGATTGGCTGTACGATTAACTTCAAATGCCATAAAAGCAACAGAAAACTATAATCGGTCATTTTCCCCTTCTGGTGACCCCCAAACAGGAAGAAATAAATGGTTAGTGGATGTTTGGATCGCTGTGATACAGTGTAGTATTTCCTTGAAGAAAAAATTTATGAATTTCTCTGATCCTGGACGGATCGCGCACAAATTAAAAGAAAAAAAGATCAAAGTGAGAGTTTAATCCATATATTCAGGCCACGTTTCTGCAAAATGTTGTGCATCCGTTTACCACGCTGCAAATAAACATACAAAGTTTTCAAATGACAGTTGCATTTATCAAGTGGGGGGGGGTGGAAAAAAAAAACTCCCGAAACTTAATAACTGGTTCTGCCGTTTGCAGGAACAGCTGCCATCAAGCCTTTGCAATAATAAGTAATGAGTCTCTGGAGGAACATTACTGAATCGCTTCCTGGCAGAAATGTTTTATCCAGCCACACTGGGGGATTTTTTTCCAGCAGGGACGGCCTGTTTAAAAAGGCTACTGCAGACCGTTCATTTTTATTTTTTATTTTTTTATTTTATTGTCATCCAGAGGCCGCTCTGCTTTTTCAAAACATGTCCTGTCTGGTGGCGTGGCATTCAGAATAATTGTCAGAGAGTCAAGGTGAGGCCTGTTAGACTTACTTTCATAAGCGGAGCGTTACAGCTGTCACCATGATTGATACACGTGAAACCTGATTAGAAGTTGCTTCGGGTTTGTTACTTTTCGGAGATCTTTTAGCCTGCTTTGTGTTTGCCAGACAGGTTCTGCTTAAGTGCCTATAAAAACTAACCCAAACAGAGAGAAACTACTTTTTCAGCGAGTGAGAACAAATACAGAGCACTATCTTTAGAGATCAAGAAAGTAAAGAACTTTGCGTTTAAAACTAAAGCAACTAAATCATTAATCCTTTTGACATAATAGGTTACTTACTTCTTTCTTCTTAGTTTTGTATTGCTCCAAAGTGAACTTTCTCTAATGTGTAATACGCGTTAGGAAAGGATGACGACCTTTAAGAACAAAAGTTCCAATTGATGCAATTAAAAATAGCTTCTTTTTCCAAGTTCTCTTAAAGAGCTGCTGTAGCGACATGCCATCAATTTAATGGTCAGCTGTCTGATCTTTTCTCCTGTTACGCAGCAAATCTGACACTTTAAAGGAACCAGACCCGCCACACTGCTTGCCCGAGTGCGGTGGCTTTTGTCAGATTTTTGTGGATTTAGCATTGACTTCGCTTTGAGCTGTTACTCGATGAGGCTCGATCTGGTCCATATCTGTTAGAAATTAGAGATTACACTTTAAAAGCTCGTGTTGAGTTGAAAGCCGTTCTCATGCGGAGGTTCTGAGGTTTAGATTTCTGCACCTCCTTGAATATTTCCCCCACAGTTTTGCTAAAAATAAAACAAAAACTAGGCAGTTTTTATAGAGTCTCCATTTTGTTTGAATAAACTGCAGGATGGATTAAGCTGTGAACAAATGACTGTTCAGATTTATGGAGAATCTTATATTTAAGGTGAGGAAATAGATGTTTTCTTTTATCATTTTGATACCTCAATTTGGACCAACAAACCCATTTCGGTAAAATGTCTGTTATAATGTTTGGGATTCATTTGTCCTCCTTTACAAAGAAAGACGCAGGCTTTTTAGTCTTTATACAAAAGATTGTTTGATATTACGTTTCCAAGGAAACCCACATCCGAGTCGGGTTAGCTTTATCAGATCCAACTGTTGTTTTGACTAGAACTTTACCAAGACTTCAGAAGAGATTAAATCAACTGAAAAAGACTGAAATATTCCACGGTTTTTATTAGATGAGTCATAAAAACGTCTTGAAACTCAGTGCAGTTGATGTTGCCTGTTGATTGAGCCTAAAAACAGCCCTCTGTCAGAGTTCATTTTCACCCAGCGGTTATTAGAGTCCATTTGAGTTGATGATAATGAGAAAGAAAAACATGACGTTTTGCTGTTATGGAGAGCGTCGTCATGGAGAAGGAAAACCCGGAGAAACAAAAGGGAGCTAAAAACAACCCGCGCCCTCAGCGACTGGAATCATTCATTGAGAAGTGGCATTCCTGTGTACCTGCAGGGTGTCCAGACGGATCTGGCGGGCCTGAAATAGCGGCGGGATAATCCCCCTGGCCCATCCCCAAAAATCCCATCTAAAAACGGGTGTTTGCGCCGTCTCCCCCCCCCCCCCCCCGGCCGCCCCGAGGCGTCGACTTCGGCCAGGAATCTCCAAAATAACGTCCACTTTGCTTAATGGTTCCTTAAAACCGAACAGACAGAGTCTGACAACTTTGATAATGTTAGAATAGATTCAAACATACTTGGTTGCAACAAGTTGCTAGGTGAGCCGATATGACCTAGAGAGCCGACGTTTCTAACTTTAACCAATCAGTCAAGTTTATTTGTACAACACAAAATTACAGAGTTTTAAAGAAACATCATACAGTCAACAATTAAACAGACATAACCAAAATCATGCACTTTAGAGATGTTGGTCAATATTTCATTTGTTACGGCTCACAAGCATCTCTAAACACTCAGTGTTTCAGCTGTTTTTCAGTTTTCTGGAAGTCTGTTCCAGATTTGTGGTGCACAGAAGCCGAGCGCTGCTTCTCCGACTTTGGTTCTGGTTCTGAACGCAGACCAGAGCCAGAAGACCTGAGAGGTGTGGAAGGCTGATACAACAACACCTTTAGTCTTTAAGTCAGTGATTTCTAAACTACCAGCGGTATTTTGAAGTCTGTACTCCCAGTGAAGGATTTTAGAACTGGGACTCATGAGGCGCTCCAGCTTCCTGTTTTTAGTCAGAACTCCAGCAGAAGAGGTTTGATTAAAGAGGATTGACCTCTTTAAATAAGTACTTATTTTTGTTTTTAAAGAAAACTACATATCTTTTATGAGTTTTTTCAACAAAAAGATGATTTTCCCTCCCTCTTTGTATTGAGAAACGAGTTTGTTTTAAGACATAATGTTTCGTTTCATTATGTTTAAAACAAAATTTTTATTTAAATATCAGTTTCACCTGTTGGTTTTGTGTAACTTGTCATTTTGGAGACATTTTTGATTATTTTTACACACCTGCTGTGTATTTTGGACTAATTTAATTTGTTCAGCATTGCCTGTTTGAGTGTTTCTTCATGTTGAAGTGTCTGACTGAATTAGCTTTGGCTTCAAATCTAAAGCAACATTTGACATTTACTTATGAACCATTTCAGCAATTAAAGAGTTAAAAGTCTGCGTTTAATCAGAATAACGCTATCAACTTTTCTATGCATGTAAGTAGTTTATAAAATCATAAAATTACATCCATAAAAAAACCCAGAAAGGTACAACGATAAAACGACTACTTGACTCTGGCCAAGTCAGTTGGCGGATGGATGGAAACCAGCAAACATTAGAGAATCTGAGGCGTTAAACAGGTCACGTGTCGTTGCAAGGCACGGCTGCATCGATTTTGTTGTGGTTTCAAACCTTTTACAAGGCCTATTGGCAGTTATTTCAAGAGACAGGAGCCCAGCAGAGTTCTAATATGTTTACCTCCGAGGCTTTTTGGCCCGCAAACGTCGTCTAAAAGCAGGCTTTGGCACGCACCTCTGCAGCTGCTTCCAAGACTGGGCAGAGCTACCTCTGCAGGCACCGCTCGGTGAACTCCGGGGCAATTGTATAGGACATAAATTAGCATAGGGTTTGCAGCGAGCTCAAACATGCCAAAACATTGAACTGCCATCCACTTTAACTCTCTGCTGCAAAGGAAAAGACATCAAATCTTACAGAATATTTCAATATTTTCATGGAGGAAGAGCTGTATTTGTCCCTTTTTAGTCGAAAATGGAAAATGGATCTTTCTTGTATAAAAGACTATTTGTGATCTATGAAAACCGTGAACAAAAGAAATCTGCTTTTATTCATAAGCCGGATGAATTGTGACATATGATCATTTTTAAATTGAAGTCCCATCATGGCAATTACAGCAGGATGACGAGTCACTAAAAGTGCCATTTACCAGAATGAAGGTGTACAAATGTTTTTAGGCAGATTTAATTGAGAATGCTCGTTATTTGCTTCCTTACAGATTCATTTTTTCTTATTTTAGCGACACTAAGACTAGTAAGCTACTTATTTGCGACACCTAAATATTTCAGATCCAAGAGCAAATTCCAGTGTTATTATTATCATTATTATTATTATAGAGTTAGAATGGAATAGAGTTCAACTTTATTGTCATTGCACGTGTCACAAGTACAAAGCAACAAAATGGAGTTTGGATCCTTCCAGAAGCAAGAGAAAGAAAAAGGAGACCTGGAAATCTAACTGACGGAAACATGACCTCTCAACTCTTGACAGACAATTCTAAAAGCGAAATGTCCTGCGAGCCATTTCTATGCCGTCGCGGGCAGACACAAAGACTTTGAAACCGGATACCGACGTTCACGTTGTCTAGAGAAAAACAAAAGTCTGCCGTTCGCCAAGTTGACCAGAATCCGGGCGATCAGACGGTGTCACCTCTGGCCTACGTGCCACCTGGGAATTCGACATGGATCAAATGCAGAAAGGAAGTCTCTCCGGGCCTTTGTGTGAGGATTAAGTCAAGCAGTAGACTGGACAGTAGGCCTGCTGCTCTGTTGACTCTGCTGATCCTCAGCCCACTGCTGTGAAGCAGCTTGTTCTGCAGAGGCCTTACACCCCCTGAAAGTGGGGTCCTGACCCCTCTGCGTTTGTGTGCCGTTCGCGTAGAATCATCCTTATGGTTGCTGGTTGCATGTTCGGCACCGAGCGTTCGCGTGAGCGCATCTGGAAAGTGCGCACTTGACTGAACGTCTCGGGTTTCCGCAGAAACGACAGGTCGAAGGTTGTGCACTTTGTGACTCCGAGGATTACGTAAGCCAGCAAAACAAACGGCGCCCCAGCTTGAGCGCGCTTTGTGTTTATCTGCTCGGATCGTGGACCGAGGCACATGTGCAAGTCAAGACACACTTGGTTTCAATTGACCTTTGCCCCCCCCCCCGCTTTTCTTTGTTTTGCAAGGCGTCTTCAAAAAGGTCCCGGATAGAGCGCAGCGGAGCGTCACGGAGAGAACTCAAGTCCAACAACTCCAGATCAATTTGACCGTGAAATGCGCCAGCACTTTGTTATTGCTTAGTTTGGAATTTCCTTCACCCCCCATTCACTCTTAAACGCTTTGTAATCCCGATCCCAAACCGGACGTCACATTTACCTCTTGCGGGGCTCGGAGATTGGCTCCTCAGACTACCATTTCTGCTAAAACACACACTTGTTTTCATTCTCTTTCCCCTCGCCTGCGTGTCAGAACTCGACCTACATAGCTTCAAGCGATCCGCTTCGTGGCTGGGCGCTTGACCTTCTCTGCTGTCCTGGCTTTCCTCCCGTCTTCCGTCCGTGTGCCCAGGAAAACCCCGCGTAGGCGAAAATGCGCGCTCTCCTGCAAAGATTCAGCAAAAAACAAGTGGTGTTCTGGCACATTTGTTTGCTTTTTGAAATATTATTCCTCGCAGCTACAGTGAGCTGAAATGGGCTATGTGAAGAATTTGTGTCGACTGGGATTTTTTTTTTCTTCTTCTTCTTCCTTGACAAAATCAGCTGGTTTACGGAGACACTCCTCTTCCACTCCTTTTTTCTGTGAACGCCAAAGTCTGCTTGGTTGTTAGAGACAACAAACTGGATCTGACCTTTTGACCTTTAACTTAGTTTGCAACTTCTGCCTGCAAAGACAAAAAAAAAAAAAAAAAACACATCTGGAGAAGCTTGGAGCAGATACACTTCTGCAGAATCACAGAGATTAGTGAAAGATTGGCTAATGCTAACATTAGCACGCTAACAGTAACATCAACAGCTAAATGCTATGAAGATGGCTTAATCAATTAAAATCAATAAATGATTGTTTACTCTGATTCTGATTCTCCCAGAAGAGTTTTTTGCTTTGGAGACATTTGTGTAAAACAAATGCAACGTCTCATTTCCTCTGAGCCGAGAAGCTGTTGAAACGCTGGAAGTATAGCAGAGAGAGAGTGAGGCATAATTAAAATCATCAGATATTGCTGCAAAGGCATAGGGGTGTCTGTTGCTAAGCAACAGCTTAGGATGGACTGTAAGCAGGAAACTTCTGACATTTTTACCTTTCAGTCAAAAGGACGTTAGGAGAAGAAAGGAGAAGAAAGGGTCATGCATCTCTCATTACAACGTTTGCAAATGTTGAAAATTGTAGTAAAGATGAAAAAAAAAACAACAACAACCTCAGATTCAAAATGTGCTCATGTTTTGATGTGTCGGGTCAAAGGTGAGGCTCTGGAGCCGCAGCCCGATCCGGACGCAAGCGAGGTCCCGGCCGTCCGAAAGCCCGGCAAAGACGCCGCCTGGCTCGGACCCAAGGAGAGCGCCGTGCGCCAGCACAGGCAGGAAATGAAGGCAAAAATGAAGACCAACAAGGTGGAAGAGGTGAGACCGACTCGTCCGAAACAGGTGAGTGTCTGCTGAGGAGGAGGACGACTCTGGGATGAGCTACGTTTACCTTTCTGTCTGCAGTTATACAAAAGCGATTATTTCCAAGTGTTTCTGCTCTTGAACATTTCCTTTTGCTTAATTCTTCACGAGGCTGCATATATACAATTGAGATGTGGTCTCAGAGCCAGTTATCGGTTCTGTGTTGGTTGCATCGGATGTGCTTGAGGTCGTAGAAAACGTTCAAAGTTAGAAATGTGGCTAACGCCAAGAAAACCGTCGCAGGATTTCAATAAATAAAAAGATTGCGTACGCCTTCGATGTTTCCAGCTGGAAGCGTAGTTCACAAGTTTGAAGTTAAAGGAACAGGCTGCGCCACCTGGTGGTCCAATGAGGACGCTGCAGATCATTCGTCTGGCTTTGAAAGCTTTACAAAATAAATTAGGGCTGGAAAATATTACAAAACAGAAGGTTGTGAAAACAAAAACTGTTTTTCACTGGTCCATGTAAAAAGGAGTTTTTTTTAATATCCTTTAACTTTTATGAATCGTATTGCATTCGCGCTAATTCGCCAACATTTCACACAAATGACTTCCTTTTGATTTAAACGCAGCTGTTCACTGATTGCAAATGCGGCCTACCTGCTCTGTAATCAACTCTTTAAATCTTCTGTCCGGCGACGTTATATTTTGTTTCAACCATCACAAAGTAATGCGGAGGGTAAATCTTGAACAGAGCATGTCTTGGCAGGGAAGTGGGAGGTAAACCAGAGGTCTTTGGCGAGATTTTATACAATTTTGGCAAGAATTAAGACTAATTTGCGCAAACCAGGAAGCCGTTTAAGCGATATTTGTGCGGACGTGTGTTTAAATATGGGATTTTATGGTCAAAAGTGTTCAGATTGCTTGGCAAACCTGTGTCCTGGGATGTGGGTGGATTTATTTTAATGAGGTTTTATATTTTGAATTTTACAAAAGAAAAAGGGAAAAAGTTTTTTTGTTATTATTATGATGCAAAAGCAAACCAGAACACACCTCAGAGGTTAGGACTGACCGAACATTTTGTCCTGAACATTTCATTCTGTAGGCTAAACCAACCCGCACGCCTCTGTCTGGCCTTGAAACTCTTGTTTTGTTCTGTTCTTTGTTTATTCTGAAGACTCAGTGTCAGCAGGAGCTCGACCAGGTCCTGGAGAGGATATCCAAGATGCCCTTCAGAGATAACCGAGGTCCTCTGGAGGACCTCTACGCACTGCACATCCCCAACTGTGACAAGAGGGGGCAGTATAACCCAAAACAGGTGACTAAATGTTTTGGGTTGCACCTATAAGAGGGGCGATCAAGAAATAACCTATGTGGATGGGGTTCCCCATTAAAAGAAAAAACAGAAATAGAAAAGACAGTAAATAAAAGTAATAAATGATCAAATATTTAGCTATTATGCTTCCTTAAACAAGCCAAGAAAGATTGAACAAAAGAAAAGAAACAAGAATATAAGAATATTTCTGTTATAATGAGCAGATGGTATGGATCATACCTCTGGACCAGATGATGCAGTGACAATGCTGAACAACGAGACAAAACACACAATTTTAGCGACGTTATCCGGACATTTGTGACGAACATTAGGGACACAGCCTGTTAAAGTGTTTTGGCAAATCTTGCCGTGCTTTGTTGGTCGTTTCCAAAGGAAACTCCAACTTTCTTTGGCAATATTGCAAGAATATTGTAAGCAATAATAAGATGAAGCAACACTGTTCTGTTTCATGTGACTGGAGGGGGGGGATCAATGGACAAGAAGATGTTTTCCTGTTCCAGCAGCCATTATGTCTCAGTAAATCCAGCAGAATTAACTTAAAGAGGTGGGTGGAGCACCACTTGGGTTGTGTTGCCAGGTGATGGGGTGGCCTTGGGGTTGCTAGGTAACAAAATTGTGATGCAACAATTTAGAGGTTTTTGGAGACAGGGCTGTTTCGCAGATTTACTTTTTTTTTATATTTTTGCTCGTGAATTTTGTATAACAGTGGACATTTCGTGACTCCTGATAATAATTGAAACGCGTCATTTCTTTATCATTTAAATTCATATTCATTTAAGAGAGTATTTCATATTTCTTTTTTCTGCTGTGGCCTGTCCAGTAGTTTAAAATGACATGATGTAACTAAATACATGTTCTGTATTTTTACTAAAAATGTGCATAATTTCATAAATCTGTATAGGTGTCACCTCTTGCATTAAATTGGTGATTTTTGAGTATTTTAATCCACTTGGCAACGCTAAAATGATTTCAGATTTTCAAATAATATGAGGATATTCAGAAACTTTTTCGATATATATTGTATTTTTCCCCTTTTAACTGTCATCTCAAAACAATTTTTGGGGCTTTTAACAGGTTCATTAAATGACTAATAACAATAATAGAGAAAGACAAAAAAAACAAAAACAACTGAATAAATAATTCTGTTTCAGTGCAAGATGTCGCTCCATGGTCAGCGGGGCGAGTGCTGGTGCGTGGACCCCCACACCGGCCAACGCATTCTGTCGGCTCCGGCTGTGAGGGGCGACCCCAACTGCAGCCAGTACCTGAGCGAGCTGGAGCCGCCCGACGCCACCCAGATCTAACGTGGCCAAGAGTCGAAAAATAAGCCAAACTGTAAAAGCGCTCGGGAACGACCCGAGTAAGCTATAAGCTACGTGTGTGTATGCGTGTGTGTTCTTGGCAGTTGCATCTCAAATCTTAACTTCCTAAAAAGAAAGAAAAAAAAAAAGAGGTTTGGATGATAGTCACCGACTCGTCGCTGCAGACTGCAGCGAATTTGTCACGTTCTTTTTTTTGTGTTTTAGAGCCAGTGATTATGCTTTACTAACTGTAACAATGCTCAGAGTGCTTTGTTATCAGTGTTTTGTACTGTTTGAAGGAGTGGAGAGGCATTCAATGTTTTTTAGGTGTCTTTCTGTGCTCTCGCTTTGCAGACTAGGTTTTTGGGTTTGCCTCATTTGTATTGCACAGTAAGTAGCAAGGACCTGACATGATAAAGTGCTAATGCAAAAAATAAAGTAGAAACCTGTTGAATCTGTGATGCTCTGCTGTTGAAGTTTGAAAGAAAATACTTATTTTCTGGCTTGAAGTTCTTCACTGCCCCCTATGGGTGATCCTGTAACACCAAGAAAAAGTGACCATGTTTTTTTTGTTGTTTTTTTTGGCTTTTTCAGCAAAAACTGGATACTACCCGCATGGAAAATTACATTATTGTTGTCACAAAACACTAAACATCTGACTTAACGTTTTGCCATCTTAATCCAGTTTCCCACAGAAGGAGCCAACAGGGTATTTTTTTTTTTTTTTAGTGAGTACAAGAAGTTTATTAAATAGTGATTTAACTTTTAAAAAAAAGGGGGAAAAAATGAGTACATCAATTATAGGTGTGTTAAATATTCCATCAGAAAATTCACATTAATTTTTAGTTTCTGTGGCGTTCATAAAGTCACCGTTTTTGCGTTTAAACGAGCGTGAGCCAACGGCAAAAGAGGAGAGTTTGAACAGGAAAAAAAAGGTAGGCTGATGTGCCACGCTGTCAGTCATCTACACAGCTGAAACTATATTAAACACAGCAATTTTAACAATAAAAGAAAGAGCTTGAATCAAACTGGACCCACAGAACACAATCCTGTCCTTTGTCATTACATATTTAGCAGCACTTGACTGGAAGATCATAGAATTTGTCAGCAAATCACATCCACACATTAAATGATTTCCTTTTTTTATTATTATTATTATTATTTTCTTTTTTTGTTGTTGAAATTTTGCTCAGGCCACCATCTTTCAACCACACGATGGCTCCGCATGCAAATCCAGATTCAAAGCAGTCTGGGGCAGAAGGCACTTCATTTACGTAAAAACTCGGCGACCTCGCTCCCTGCGGGGCGAAGGACCCGGTGAACCCTGGGAGCGAGTCGCCTGCGGATTTGCATGTGCGGGGTGGAAGTGAGGACCCTCCACATGGAAAGACGGGGCCTTTGCATACGATTTGTGTGCGAGCTCTAATTGGGAAATGCAGTCTGAGCGAGCGAGCTTTTCTCGTTCCTAACGTTGAGAAGCGCACACAAACACACTCATGGGGCATGCAAACACTCTGCACATACATTTAGAAACAGCGAATGCAGCTCCAAGAACCTGAAGTAGAAAGAGTTCATAGTTTAACAGTACAATGAGCTTTTTCGTGACTGAGGTTTTGTCCGTTTTGCTTATTTTCCCCCCCCCAAAAAAACAAAAAAAACCCAAAACTTTTCCCTGATTGTGACACAGAACATCTAGTGGAGCAGAGAGTGTTAGAAATGATCCATCGGCTAAAAAATTTAGTGAAGGTTTAGTGGTCGTCTAAATATCGTTTCAACCAGCTACATTTTACCAAGATTGCTAAAAAAAACAAACAAACAATAACCTGGGAATCAAACTCGTGACCGATAGCGTAACCATCAAAGCCTGTTAACTCACTTTGCACGAATGCAGCCCTACAACATAACAGCTCCAGAAAAAGGTGTTTGCATCAAATATAGTTGGGCATTAATGTTGAAAATTACAAATATAACATCAACTCTGTCTCTCGATCCCTGAGGGAGACAATTTATGTAGTCAGTGGCGCATTCAGGCCACATTTTCCCTTGGTTTGTGCTTTCGGGCATTTTTGCAATGATTGACTGAATTTAGCTGTGATTTTTGGATGCTTCTGTTATGTACTTGGGAAAGGATGCTTGTTAAAATTAAGCGATAGAGGTCTAAAATAGGGCCAAATAGAAACTTAACACTGAAGGTGTTGAATGCCTGTAGCCTCAGTGGGATCTTCAAAATAGGATATTTTAATATACAAAACCATTGAATCATCTAAAAAAAAATTATATAGATTATTTTTTGAAAGGTATATTTTATAAGCAGAGGTTCACTCATCTCTCTCTATTAATGACCATAGTTTAATCCTGCTCTATTTTAAAGATACATTGAAAAAAAAATGTTGTAGATGATATATATTACATATTTCTCTTCTAATCCATGTTTTTACGGCTCAGTTAACCATAGAAATGATGCTAGTTGCAGATTAGCATGTCCCAGTTAGCCTTGTTTCCATGCTAACCTAAGACCATGAGCTAGGAATGAAAATAGTTTTGGAGAACCGGGTTGCTCGTTGTTGCACTGAAATTTTTTAAAAGATAAGAAAAGAGTTACAGCTAAATAAATATTACTTTTTGTTACGTTCTGAAAGCCAGTTGAATTAAAATATAAAATTCCACAATATGTCATGGCTAATTAGCACAGTAACGGGAAAGAATGACAGTTTTAAGCTAACAGCTTCTATTCTCTAGAGTTCATTCATGTAAATTAATTGACTTAATTAATTGACTTTGCCAATTAATGACAAGGTCACGTGACATAAATGACCTTGTCAAACCAAAACGTGTCAATTCGACCTACATATTAAACATTATCAGTCAAAATAATGTTTATGCTTCGAAAGCACTAATTCTTTCATTGATGCACGCCTTGAATTAAATATATATATATATATATATATATATATATATATATATATATATAAAACATCTTAGCTAACAAATTATGGATTCCAGAAGCACTTTTCCTATAACGGTTAATGTCAAGAAGAGTTTACGTGAAATTACGTTTGGGGAAACTAATATTTAACCACAGCTTAAACCACTCCAGAGGAGCCATCTATATAAACTGAAGGATGGATGTTTTATGTTTGAATGTTTTCTGCCCCTCGTTTAAAGCTGGATTTTGCGACTCCCAAATATCCATCATATTGCACCTGGAAAAGCTGCTGACCGTAACGAAACTCATTCAGTTTTAGCAGATGTCTCCTGGTTCCGTTGGCCCCACTCCCTTCAACAATATCAGGAAAACCAACTGAAAAAATATTGATAGTTAGCCACATTTAGAATATGTGTTGTCACCTTTTTCATAATTTCAAAAAAAAAAAAAAAAAAAATTATATATATATATATGCATATATATATATATATATATATATATATATATATATATATAAACTGCAACAGACTTTATAAACGAAAGAAAAACTCTCTATATATATTTCTTTTTGATATAGGATATAAAGTTTGCCTCCTCTCTACAACAGACAATGCAGTCCATCGCGATCAACAAAAAGTAAAAGTGTTTGTGCCATATTCTCCTGATTGTCAGTCATAAAGTGTGCTAGCTTGTTTGGCAGGTTTTAAGAAGAAGAAGAAGAAGAGGTCGGGCTCTGGAGGCGGTTTGCTCTCAATCGCTGCTGCTGTTGACACTGTCGAGATCTTTGCACTGCAGTTCTCCGCGGGCAGAGTTGCTGCCTGGGACTTTTTTGCCGAAGCGGTCCACGCACCAGCAGACGCCCCGTTTCCGACCGCGGGACGGCTTGCACTGCAAGACAAAAACGGACGCCCGATTGGGTTGGCCGCACACTTTTGTGCCACTGGATGAAACTGAGAGCGTTGAGAGATGCGTCCAAACCTGCTTGCGCTTGAAGAATCCCTTTTTGTCACAGTTGGGTACGTACAAAGAAACGCTCAGGACCCGGGAAGCGCCGTGGATGAGATTATCGAGTTCTCTTTTGCAAGGCCCCTGCACATAAAGAACGTTTGGAGGTTCAAACCAAACACTACATTTAAATTCTTTGACGTCTTTCACTGACAGTGGGCTGCTAAGGCCAATGTGCACTTCTAATTATGCTACCCTTGTTTGTTTTAACCCTAAGTTCAAGTTTGCAACAACAGATAGATAATACTTTGCATCGTCACACCACTTACAAATTCCGGCTCCGCGTTGTCCAGGCCAGACGGCGGGAGCTCTCGGTTGTTGCTTGATCCAGGCCTGGCTAAATACTTCTTGCGGTCCTTGGCTAGCCTCATGGCGTGAATCTTCCGACTGCTGATGTGATCTCCATATAGGGGCACCTTGGTTTCTACTGGGTCTGTGTCACATCAGGGTGATATTGTGTTTGGAAAGAAAGACACACAAGAGATTGGGCGTCATTCATCAACCTAGAAGCTAAGCTTACAATGAAATCCATTGTCACTTTTAAAATATTTCACAGTCTGATACTGGAACAAAAGTTGCTTGAAAATGTGGAGAAAAATTTCGTGAACACAATAGGAAATATAATATCAGCTAAAAGCTTTGCTTCAGTCTTGCTGACGGTTCATGTACTCAGAATTACTGATATGGACAAAGAAACACGTTTTCTCCAAAACGGCAGGTATTTTGCCACGAGACTTCGCGAAGATTAAAAGACCCATCGCCAATTGTCCCTCAGAGGTGAAATATTAGTCATTATCCAGGGCTTCGAAGCATTCTTGAGGTCATAAGATGACCTGAAGACAGGTGAAAATTAAGATCCCTGCTATCCGGAGCTACACCTCTTAAGAAAGACTAGAATTAAAAAGAAAAACTTCATGCATGCGACCACGAGTCAGGAGTGTACCCATCTCCAAACGTCACAACACAAGGTGATGATTTCACTGCAGCAGCTAAATGCTTATTTAGCACAGTTAGTGGCTACAAGCCAGCTTCAGATTGAATGTGTTGACATAAGAGAGGAGAGAGGCTACATTTATGGCATGTCAGGCTGCCAGTCTGGAGTATATGTAGACCAGGGCTTTTAAAACTTTTATAGCAAGTGACCTAAATTAGACATTTAGTCTCAGACTGGCACCCAGGCCTGTGCAAACATACTATTACTCCTGTCATGTGGCAAACCACCAGAAGCCACCACAACCCATTTTTGGGTCCCACACCCCCCCTAGAAACCTTTGCATACGTTGCCTCTTTCATCCCTCTTGCAAAATGTCGGGGTGTCGAACACAGACCTCAGCACTCGCCCCGTTCCCTTATTGTCCCCACCCTCCATTCAGGCGACCGCAGCTCCATTGCCGACCACGGACGGAGTGGATGTGGCTTTCTGTCCCGGAGACTTTTTCAAACCGACACATCATTTGATTTACAACCCTGGACATCAGCAGTAGCAGTGACCCCAAGCTCTGGTTGGCCCACTTCCACTGCTGTGTCACGCGCTCGCTTCCGCTTCATTATGGCAACCTCTGACGTTGTCGCTAATCTACTAAGCCAACCGAGTGATGAAACAAGGCCACGGCCTCCTTGAATACGTGCCTCTTAAAACCTACCAAGCCCCCCCTGTCCACCAATGACAATGGCCGATGATGTCATTCATCCCGTTGCTGCGACAAGTCCCATTTTTTTCTTCACTTGGGAAATTGCTGAGGCAGGTCATCAGCCAGCGTTAGTCCAATCAAGTCTTCACTTGCTAATCCTCATGCTGCTTTAATCTGATCTGTCACTCTTCCTTCTCTTTTTGCTGTAAAACCTGTTTTTTTGGGGGGGGTTTTGGCCATATTTGGCTCAGCTTTTTTATTTGACATCTGCAAAATAGGAAGGAACCCATCCAACTAAAAGATGCAACTAAATATTCATGTTTGCAGCAATAAATGACAGGTGGTGTCTGATTTGAATTTCAAACCCGCACTCATACGCTCCCTGGCTCAGTTCTGAAGTCTCCTCAAGCGCCTTTAGTTTGAAGAAGTATTCCTCAGTCTTCATTTGGGTCCGGTTCAGCTTTTTTAGCAACAGCCCTGCGCCGCAGGGGCTAATGGACGGCGGACATGTAACCCCACGCTCGGCCTGCGTTCTGCCGAATCACTGCACAGCCTGACATGAAGAGCGGCGGAGGGGATTGTGTGGGAAAGAAAAGCTGGTAAAACGGTCAAAAAGAGTCAACCGGTTACTTTTGTTTAGGGATGGAATTCGGTTTTAATCTGAAGTTTACATGGAAACATTGTAATGATTTCTTCTCATACCTTATTTCACTCTGAAAGCTCTTGTCAATTTTTTAAAAATCCAATCAAGAACGTTACATTTTAGATTTTACGCGACACGTTGGTGACTAATTCTTTGCAAACATCCTTATAATTGAAGGTGCAGGTTTAGTCAAATGTCCAATATATCCAGCAAAGAACAACAAGGCCAATATAATTTTTTCAGGTGTATGAATGAAAATCTGAAAAAAGAAAAAAAGCTGATAGTTTAAGCTAGTTTAAAAGTGGTTTTAATCAAGCTGTACTTATTTTGATAGCAAATCCTTGATGAATATTTAGAGTAGATGAACAACGAACAGAATATCATGAAATATTATATTAATTGTCCAGCAAATTCAGCCTGTTTTATGAATAAACTTACAGCGGCTACCTAACCCTAACCCTCACAGTTAGCAGGCTTAGCTTGTTACCGAGTTTGACTTTAGCCCTTAGCATTGCTGCTAAACTGGCTCAAGCTAAATACAAACTTTTAAAAATCTATTCTGACCAGAAAACTAAAGTGAAGACGTGCCGTTTAAAGACTTACCCCGAAGTTAAAGAGGTTTAGCCTGCTAGCGAGTTAGCGTTAGCCCTGTTGTAAAACTAGATAAAGCTCAATATAAATTTCATATATTGGCTTTATAAAGGGTGGAAAATTAATACAAACAGCAGCAAAGATGTGCCACTTATTGGTGATGACTACCTCACGGCTAAAGGGGCTCAACTTGCTAGCAATGTCAACGTAATAATAGCTTCGTCTCCCATCTAATTAATGTCATACATAATAGAAATTCTTGCTCCAAATCAGCCATCAGCATTTCTAAACTTTTAATAACTTGACATATTAGTTACCAATGAAACCTATACAAAAGTCTTAGATCCAACTACTGTCTCTAAATTCATTTAAGTTTAACGAACGTTTCAGCGTTGCAAAAATAAACGAGCTCATCTTGCTTGAAGTTAACAGGGATTAAATGTTGGATTTGCAAAATAACACCCTTGATTAAAACTGAGGTGATTTTTATTTTTTTAAAATTTATTTTACTTCATTTTTTTTTTTTACAGTGTAGAACCAGAAAACAATGTGCAGGAACCCGAGCCATCAGCCAGAACAGAGAAGGTTGACGTGGGAATAAAAAGAGAAAAATAATAAGACAGTGAGTGGAGAGGGGGGGGGGGATGAAGAGGGACGGTTGCCAGACAGGCGAAAGAGGAGAAGATGCTCTCATGGCGAGAGAACAAAACAGTTTGGGGTCAGATGTGAGGGGAAGGCAGGTGGCGGATGAGGACGAGCCAGATGAAAAGAAGGGAGCGGAGTAAAATGTGACTTTACAGCATGAAAAGCTGCACTATTCACTCCCCTGCAGACACACAGACTCTTGCCGCTGAGAAAGAGCCGCCACCTGTGATCTGCTCCCTTGTTTCAAGGCGTCCATGTTCCTCAGGGCGTCATGGAAACCTCCTGTTGTGGGGCCCAGAGCCCTGTAAACTCTTTCAGACCCAGATGAGGAGGTGATCTGCACTCTCTGCCAGATTGTTGAGAGAGTTCATGAGGTCACACGAATAGAGACTTCTGGGTAATATGACAGATGTTACATCCACCTCCCAAATCAGGACGTAATGGTGTTGTTCATTTCATTTTTTTTTTCTTTCTCTCTATTTATTTGCATGTTTATGTTATAACGTCTCGTACCTTTGGGTGGATGCTGCAGCTTGTGCAGCTTCTCGTTGGCGCACACCCCCCGGCCGTGCAGGAGCGCGTGCAGCGGCTTCTCCTCGCCGCTCTTGGGCAGGCAGCGGAGCCCGCGCGCGCACGGCCCCGTGTACACGCCGCACGCGCGGCCCTCCTCCAGGGCGCACGTCAGGCAGCAGCCGCAGCCGGGCTCCTTCACCAGCTGGCAGCCCACGGGCACCGGCGGGCACATGGACAGGGCCTTCGGGTCGCACGGCTCGCAGGGCACGAAGGACGCGCCGCCGCCGGCGACGCTCAGCAGAGGGACCGCCAGGAAGAGGACTCCCAGCAGCATGGCGCGCTTCTCCTCTTATGAAGGAAAATAATAACAGTAATAATAATAAAAAAATAAAAAACTGCAGGCTGGCGGAGTGGAGGAATATCAGTTGCGAGTTGCAGGGAGTCCTGTATGAATCCAGAGGGAGAGCTGCATCCACAGGTGCATCTGATGCGCAAGAAACCAAAATCGGAAGAAAAAAAATCCTCCAAAACTCTCCAGGCAGCTCAAGAGCGACGCCGCTTTCCCTCCTGAACGAACCGAGGAGCCGGCTGACTTCTCTCTACGGCTCTGCAGGTTTGTTTCACCCGCACTGCGAGCAGAACGGAGACTCTGCGGCTTTTGCGCTTGCCCTTTTTTTTTTTTTTTTTTTTTTAAGAAAAAAAAAAAAAAAGAAACTGCCTCCGGCGAAGCCTATAAAGATGGGCTTGTCAAACAACGTTTTTGGAGAAGGGGGGAGGCGCACTTGTCAACTCCCGAGCGCTGGCGATGCTGATTCCTCAGTAGGGGCGGGAGGCTGGCCCGCCTCCAGACCTGGACTGATGTTCCTGAAGGCGACTGCATGGCTGCATGTTTTACTAGAGCTGCAGGGAAAAAAACAAAACAAACTTGTGCACATTGTCATTTAGTTGATCTTCTCTTAGTGGAGAATTCGAGGTAGAGCTATAAAAATTAAAAAAGAAGAAGAAGAAAAAAACAACTATTCTGTCCCATCTTAAATTTCTGCTGCTAGATGTGGTGCTGCTGGATATTGTGGAGGTGTGGACAACTTTATTTAAGGCAACTCAACACGCCGATACGCAACATTAAGACAAATTTCATCAAAACTGATTTAGATTAAAGAGATTTCAAAATAAAGTCCGGATAACATCTTAGTGTTTTTTTGACTTGTGTAGAAAGTTTACTCCAAATCTTTAGTGTGTAAAAAAAAAAACTTCAGCGTTCTACTGCTAGAACCTCGAGGAACCAGCAGTCACCAACAGAGAAGTTCTCTGATAGGAACATGTGGACCGATCAGATCTCTGATGCGTTCGCTGATCACATTTTCCTGATGGCAAACCGTCACAGTTTGTAGTAGTAGTCCAGTCTTGAAGTATGAGTTCATTTTCCAGCATCTTTCCTGGACGGGATATTTCTAACTTTGGGAATATTCTGGAGGGGGGGGGAAATAGGGAAATAGGGAAATCCTAAAAACTTGTTTATTTAAAGTGGGATTTAAAAGACATGCGCTGGCCAAAAATAACCCAGACATTAAAGTTTGTTGGCGTCCAACAAAGTTCATGCAACAAGTAAATTAGTGATTTAGAAAACACGATTTAGGGAAAGCTAAATGTTTTCAAAGTTAGCAAAAAAAATCAATCGAAAAATTAACTCCACTATTAGTGCATAAACAGGAGGGAAACCTTCCCTCCCCAAGATGGCCACCTCAACTCCTCTAAGATACTTCTTTTATAGTAGATCAATCGTCAGAAGTCTTTGCTCTCAAAATATGCAGTTTGGAGTCAGTCTTGGTGTCACTTGATGCTTTGCTACAATGGGCTATAAAATAAACAGTCCTTACAGTTTGGTAAAGGTTAACTCAAATGATCACAAAAAAAATGTTCAGTGCCTTCCAGAGTTGAGGGAGAGTTCCAGCCCGGGAAAACGAGAGCGCTTTATAATTCCCCTCAGATATCATTTGGTTGGCTGTTCTGCCAAAGTATTCCTGCTTTAAACATTGAGACATTCCAGCTCAACGATAACAAATGAACTCTCCAAAGATGTGCTCCCGAGCTCCGGATCAGCCTCGCGAGCTGCACTCAGACTGACCCGCTTTTATGACTTGGTGAGGTCCGGCGAGATAAGTGGCGCGCTCTCATGAGAGGGATCATAATTCACTTGGTGTTTTGGCAGATATGAGGGCTTTCAGATGATGAGCGTGTTTGCGTTGCGAACAAACAGTCTCCACGCGGACCAAAACACATTTCTTCAACTGCCGACCCAGAACCTGTCCTTAACTCCGCTGCGAAAGAATCGTGAGATAATTGTGTTTGTTTACGCCGCGCCGCTTGCGTAAACGGACCTCGGCGTATGAATCCTGAGTCAGTGTTTGCGATTTCAATTAGCACTGAAACTGACCTTTCAAAGCCGCCCCGACTGAAAGCTTTTATTCCTTTGTCCGCTCAAGTTTCGCTTCCTCTTTGAAAATTCGTTGGCAAATTCTCTTCGGATCATTCGACTCTTGTTTGCCTTCGGTGTTGACCTTTAGGCCGTATCGGGTGTCGAGGGACGTCACAGGCGACCGAGAGAGAGAGACAGGAAAAAAAAGAGAAAAGCTCGGTGTTTAACACCTGATTGTTCCACTACTCTCGTGTGTGACGAGGCTCAATTAGGACGAAACTTTAAAAGACCAAGAAAAAGGCGAGGAAAGGCTCGTATAGAACAGTCAAAGTACAGAGAAACGGTTTTAAAGGCTGTCGTCAGAAACAAACCGAGCTCGGCACCGGAGGCCGCTCCGGGCAGGTGTGGAAAGTTTGGATTTTTGCCGCAGTCAAGCTTAAGATTTAATATGTGCATACATGCTAGCTGCAGGGCTGAAATGTTACCCAATATCTTTGCTTCTGAACACAAGATGGATTTTAATCCAATGTTACCTGAGCTCAACCTTGGTTCAAGGATGCTTTCTTCTTTTTTGTACCTTAATATTCCATTATAACCAGAGAAGGTAACTCTTTCTTTCTTTCTTCCTTTCCATGCAGTGTAAGTTGCAGTGAAGGGTTCAGGGGCCTCATGCGTAAAGCTGACGTAATTTAAATTTAAGTGTCATAAAGATACATTTTTTGTTGTGCTATTAAATTTATAGATGGTATTGTGTCTCAGGGCTCTTTGAATCACTATAATTAATTTCAGAGAGCTAGGTTGTTTAGTTTGTCTGCTGAGCTCAATTAAAGGAAATCTATTTAAGAAGGATGTTCCACATTATTAAGCAGGCCACAGGTTTCAGCAATATGGGAAAGTGAAAGGATCTCTGCTGATGAAAATCAGACAAGCGTAGATCTTTTTCAGTTAAAACAAGTTTGCATTTTAGCTAAAAAATATGCCAAATTTCGCCAAGATATTTCTGAGCCATTTACTCATTGTTAATATTTATTTGTAACTGAAAATTGCTGACTGGGATTTTCTGGACAAATTCACTTTTTATCCACCTGAGCTCCAGGATTTGGTCTGGATGTCCTGATATTTATAGCAACGGGCTGAGGCAACATTGCCTTAGTTAGCAAACAGAAAACCAAGCAATTTTTAGGTTCAAATCAAATGAATCCATACATCAAAGATCAACAGCTGTGACATTAAGGGACGCTAAGAAAATACCGAGCTTGTTTTTGCTCAAATCTTTGATTTAGAAAACAACAACCTGACTTTTACTTCTAGGTTGTTTGAGTTCAGCCTTTGTTAAATATTGTTTTTTTTGTTGTTTTTTTAATCCATTCACGGTCCAGTATTTCACACGGTGACATGCAAACAAAGCAGATAAACACTGCGTATTTGCAGAGCGGGAAAAGTTAACCAAATAACTTTGTTGCTTTAGCCAAACCAAACTCTGGAATGGTGCAACACCTGGGTCTTAAGGAACAAATGCCTTGGATTATTCCACAATCACTCCTTTCAACACAGTTAATACTGTCAAGGCCCACACTTGTCATGCTTGGAGTGATTAAGGACGTGTTTTGCTGTCCTGAAATTTGCAGAAGGGCTTCATATAAAAGGACAAATGTCAATGATAGTCACTTTGGGCTTTATGCAGAAATTTCCCATTTATTTCCCTTGGAAAACCTCCAGAAGATGGCTCATCAAGACGATCTATTACGGTCTACTGTTTTCCTGGAGGAATGCTCCTGGAGATTCATCGTCTCGTTCGGACCTGAGCTACACAGACACCTGTAGAAATGGTAAGGCTTTCCTACATTACAGTGCATGCTAGTTTTTCTTCATTCTTCTGTTCAGCTCCTTCTGTTTTCAGAAAATATGAGCAACCTCAATGGAACACTGAGTGCTAGCTTAATGGCAGGTGAACATGACATTAACTCAAACCTTAAGGCAAACCCAAGTAAAGGGGAAAGTCCAACTCAAGCTCTGAGTCTATTGCTCAAAGTCCGAGTCAGCAAGTTGAATCTTTGAAGCCATGTCGGGTCAAACTTCTTTGCGGGCCAAGGACGAGTTAAACTTGATTCCTTTAATGGGTTGAGTCAAGTCAAATTGCCTGAAAAGGCAAGTCAAAGTCAAGTGGCCTTTTCTGAAGTCCAAGTCCTGGCTAAAAATCTTCAGGGAAGATTTTCCATCCCAGGCAAGTAAACATTCCAGTCCAACACATCAACACATCAAATGTATGTCATTGTCATTGACTTGCCATAGTTGACGAAGTTTGATCATCAACCTCATAAACTTGTATGAACTCCCAGACTTTGAGTTTGCCTTAAGTGAGGCTTTAATCTTTTGTGACATCGGTTGAACAGGATTGAAAATAATCCTCAAAATTTAGAACCTGAGATCAACATTTCCACTTTTCTGGAAAGGTTGTTTGAGTTCAAGCCTTTGTTGAACTCAAACAAAAATAATTCCAAAAAAGGACAGACCTTTCCACATTTACTCAGCCATTCCTCTCCTTAAGAGTAAGACTCGCCTTTACAACACTTGCTAAGTCATGTTTTAGTTGTTGTCTCTCGAAAGGCCCTCCAACACTGTAAAAAATATTGAAACAAAACATTACCAGCCTTCCTGACATTGACAACTCAAGCAAGTACCGGAAACACTCCGGGAACTTCTTTGATTGTGGCCTCAACTCCCCCGGACTATTGAGGTAAACACCATAAACTGCGGAGAGTGTTAGAAGATTTACAGCCAGGAAATAAAGTGTGAATTAAAACGCACTTCCAGCAGCCAAGTGATGTCATGTTGCTGCTTCTTGCACGCTCCCCACCCTTGCAGGGGCCGGGCTCAGCTTCTGTGGCACCAGAAAACAAAACACGGAACGTATGCGATGGGCTGAGAGACATACGGATACGTCGTCAAGTTTCAGCTGATTGCTTGAAGAGTCAGTCAGAGTCTCAGGGCTTTAGGAAAAGTAAAGGCCTCCAGGGAGAAATATTCAAATCTATAAAAAGAGCGTTTGTATCAAGTTTCAAAAACTCTTATGGGAAACTTTCTTCTCGGAGCTCTAATGCCAACAATAATCTTCAAGTCCTTAATCTCTCGGCCTCCTCGTCTTTGATTCCCTCCCTGTCCTCCGACATTGTTGTATCCGCAGCTTGGCTTTCGTTTCCTGACCTACTTTATTATCTGTCAAAAGACGCTAAAGCCGCTGTCACGATTGCTCGGCGAGAGAAATGGAGCTGGAGTCGAGTCGGACAGCGTCTGAGCGGTGCGGCTAATCAAAAGCAGAGAAGAGACGCGAGCTCAAAAAGCACGAAAACGCTTAGGCGGACCGATACGATCTATGGGAAATGGCTCAGAAGTGTCGTATTTCTCTGATTTGCCTGGATGTTGGGCCAACGTGCTACATTACAAGAGAAGAGATGACGGAAATGTAATCCATTGTGAAGAGAATATCTGAGGAGATTAAGTTGGACGGTTCTTTCACGGGTATACCAACCAGAACCATACATGCTCTATGTTGGAAGTAAGACATTATCTTGTTAGATTAGAACCTTTTGATTCAAATTTCTTGTACTTTCCAATGAAATTTGCAACTACATTGCAATTTTGAACATATTTTGACTGCCAACGTAACTCAAGTTCGAACAATTAACACCACGCCGGAAGCGATTTAAGACTGTGAATTTGTTTTCCTAGAACAATTAAGTATTTCTGAGAACTCCTGCTCTGTCCAGTACAACGACTTCGAGGAATTCTAGCAGACCGAGAGTCGAGGAATTTCTAATTATTGGACACCAGAGATCATCACACGTTCTGAACGTAAATATTTCAGATATGAAGATGGGATTTTTTCCCCCCCTCTTTGGGACTCCTAGTTTTGTTTTTATGTCGCACATTTTGATAATCTGACCGCAACAAAAACAACATAAAACCTTTTGAGACTATATGGATTTGGGCGGCTGCCCAGAGCAGCATTACAAAGGGGGAGAATGCGGATTAAAAATACATATCTAACTTTTTTTTCTATTGCTTTTATGCATTTCCGGCCAATAGGGAGTTGGGAAATGTGAATGTGATATCATAACTTTTATTGTATAACTTGTATTGTTTTAACACAGCCACACTGCGAGGCTTAAGGGCTTGTTTAGGATCATCCCAGAAACACTTCAATCATATCAATGTCAAAACTTTGACTAGGCCACTTCGAAAACCTTCCTCTAGTTTGTTTTTTTTGAGCCATTGGAAAGTGGACCTGAGCTGGCAGACGTTACTGGTGGAGAGCACAGATCCATGACTCAGGTGGGAGAATGTACGGACGGGTCAAGTCCATAAATCTGGGTTTTGTGGAAGAACATTTAGAAAGAAAGCCACAGGAAGTCAAAATTGAAATCTAGGACTTTCTTTAGCTCCACGTTGCCAGCAGAGACATACAATAGAAGACCTTCAGGTGTAACAGAGGATCAAACTGGATACAGGTTCTCCACTTTTTATGTGTGGAATCCATCATCGGTGGATTTACAGTAAAAGCCCCAAGAATCCCCTATTCTCAATAAATGTGTATGGACTTGATTTCTGGCCTTTTGATGATTGATGCTCTCATGGCACAGTCAGAGCTTACTGTAAGCAACAAAGACAAGCAAACTGAGGAAAATGTGCTGATCCAGCAAGTTTGACCCCCCCCCACCCGACATCAGACTCATTCATGTGGAGATAAAAATCAATTCCCAGAATGCAGTCTGATTTAAGGGAGCACAGCCAGGTTCAGACTAACCGAGTTTCTGAGTAATCCAAGAACGTCTGTCTTGGTGACAGCGACTGGAACTTGTACATGTTCACTTTTCCTCACATTAAAGGGGGAAAATCACTGAGGAAAAGGTACGTTGGAGATTGTTGTCTTACAGTCCCACATGTTATGTTACAAACATAAACTTCAGTGTATTTCACAGCGATTCTACGGGATGGAACAACACGGAGAACTCTGGTTTTAAAAAAAATAAGGGAAATAAGGGACGGAAAACTTTTTCCAGTTTGACTCATTATGGTCAAATTGCTACCGAGCAGTTGATGCATTACATGCTTGTTTTTAGTTAATAGTTGAAGTGGGTAAATCCCAGAAGCTCAGGTCCACCTGCAGAAACTCTGCAGAAACTCTTTTAGGGGAAATTCCCAGGGGGGGGAGGAAAGGGATTTCATGGGTCATGACCAGACCGCCAGATTTCTACTGTATGTTCGGGAAGTGAAGTACAATTAAAGCAGATGAATGGCTGCACAACATCAATGATGTTATTGTGTACAGGTTACAGTAAAGATGGGCAGCAAATCATTTGTCAGACAGAACTTCCCTCCACCAAAACTCCCCCGCTACCCGAAACCATCTGGCTGCGGCTCCTCTGATTCACCGAGTTGCTAAGATGACACTGCAACTTTTATTTCCGCGACACGGGAGCTGCAGTCACAAACACCAAATTGCACGTGTGGGGGTGATGCGTGTTTTGGGAAATGCGAAGCCGCAAATCAACAGGGAGTCTGGATTTGCGGCGAGGACTACAGAGGAAGATGAGGGTTGGAAAAACTGCAGCAAATGATGCATTTAATGAGGGGGGGGGGGGGGGGGGGGGAGAGCGGGGAGCGACAGGGGGACGACAGGAAGCAGAACGTGACATGCCGAGTTGGTTAGGATTTGTGTGGTCCGGACAAAACCCAGGAATACGAGGCCAAATTCCAGAATTTTCCAGACTCACACTTCTGAATTTCTCTGATTTTTTTTCCATTAGATTCACTTCATTTTATAATATGATGAATATAAAAACTGACTGTGAATTCAAATTACAATGACTCTATACTTTAAATATGAAAGTGGGTAAACATGAAGAAAGGAAATATGAGAGAGAAATGGGAAAGGAAGAACATAAGGACACAGGAAAGGAAGCAGGGAAGAAAAGAGAGACACAAGGACAAAGGATGAAAAGACAGACTAGACAGTTGAACGGGAAATACAGTTTGAAAATAAACAATTTTGCAGTCATTTCTGAAAACCTGCAAAACAAATAAAGTTGAGACTTTTCCAGACTTTTCAGGAAGGAGCCCTGATCGATCAGATGCTGAACCAGCCGTGGCGTTCCTTTTGCTGTGGTCATTCTGTCATCTTCTTATGTTTCTGTCGATCCAAACTATTAAGATGAGTTAAAAAAAATAATAATAATCAGCTCAACTCATGAAGCAATAGCTGAGTTTTTATGGAAAAGAATGACATCTCTCAGTCAGACAGATTTAGCTTCTATTTGAAAGAAATCCTGAACTTTGGTGTAAATAAATACATAAATAAATCAAAAGCAGGCTTTGCTTAAACTAGTCCCTAACTCCACCGCGGCTCTTCTAGAGCGCTACGCCGGAAAACAGCAAAAAAAAAAAAAAAAGGAAAAAAAGAGAAAAAAAAAACAATTTCCAGGAAAACCAGAGGCCTGGCAGCAGCAGCGCCGTCATCACTCATGTGAAAATGCTTTCTCAGAATCTGCGGTTTCCGCTCGCATGAGATCGGCACGCAGAGCATCTCCCGAGGAACGACGGACGAATTTGGCGCAGGTGGGGGTGCAGGGATTGAGGGGGAGACGGGGGGGTGAACACACTCTCCCGAGGAATCGCTCTGATTTACAGCCGGGAGCCTTCAGGCCCTCGTCCGGGGCCCGGACACGACGGAGTTGAGGTTGAGCTGCTTCCCTTTGTTTCGGTCCAGCTGGCGTCGCAGCACAATGTAATAAGTGATGGTTAAGCTTCTGTAAAGGGTCTTTCCCAGAATAAGTCCCGCTGTGGTCTTTGGGGCTACTGCGACTCCAACAGACTAAACTAACGCCTTCATTTGTATAACTGCAGCTACGCAGAGCCAGAAGCATGCTTTACTTCTTCTTCTTCTTCTTACAAAAATAATTATAATAGTACTAATAATAATCCCCACTAATGGATCATAAATACACACCTGAGGATGCAAAAATATTACTGCAGAGATTTAAATTTGAAAACTTATGAAATGAGAACGTTTTCAGAGTTTCTCGCCTCCAGGCTGAAAGAAAAAGGCTCACCGTCTCCCTGACAGTTTTCATGCCAGCCCTCTTGCAGAAATAACTTCAATATTTCAATGTGGCTTTTTCTTCCACATGACCTTTCAGTGCTTTGAGGGTTGCAAGACTCAAAGAAGTGGGATTGGGTTTATCCAAACCAGACACACACACACAAACAAATAATAATCAAGGACATAATGTCAGGAAAAGGGGAAACAACTAGAGCAAACAGTAAAGAGCCGAGTTTGATACTTTTCTGCTTATTAAAAGCTAATTTTCTGTTGGTATATATTGCTATTAAAATATTTAACACACTCATCGTTTTTCCTGATAAATTTGAAAAGCACTAATTTACTCGACTGAATTGACCAAATTAAAGTTTCTTTCAAAAACGGAGCGTTTTTTGAAAGGAAGCCCGAACCGCCGAGCGAACAGGACACGCCACGATCCACTGGGCCTTGAGCTAATACTGTGGGTCAGCCAGCTTCTGTACACATGAAGTCATCGGAATGCGAGACAAGAAGTGCGTATGCGTTTGGTTTCAGGCGGTGTGACAAATTGCAACAGGCGGGAAGACCTTGAACGTACATCTGAAGCTCTCTTGCTCTGCTCTAAGATTATATTAATACAAAGAAAAGTTACATGAAATTCTATAAAACTTACAAAGTGCTATTCAGACAAAAAAAAAAAAACAAAAACAAAAAAACAGTTTGAATACAAAGATATTGTGTGACATTCCATAAAACTTACAAAGTGCTATGAAGCAGGGACGTCAAACTCATTTGAATTTTGGGCCATATTGAGATTATCCTTAAAGGGCCGGTTGTGGTTAAAAACCCATTAACAAACCTCTAAAATATGAATATATGTACTTCTTCAAGTTAAATAATAATGAATATCATTTCACATTGATAGAATGTGGCAGAAGATTATGACCACTGAAAAAAAAAAAAATTATACATATATATTAATTTTCTTAGATCAAAAGTCAGAATTTTTGACTGTTTTCTCAGAATTTGGACATTTTTTCCAGAATTTCTCTCAAGATTTTTTTTTCTCAAAATTGATTTTCCCAGAATTTTTATCTTTTTTTTTTTTACGACTTTTGATCTCATATGAAAGTGGGTAAACATAAAACAACCACATAACGGGATCATTCAGTTTTGTTCTTGTCTCAATCACACCTTTGTAATCCGGGTCAAGATCATTCGCTGAAATCGCACTCACACACATCTCTGTAACTTTCAATCAAGCAGTAAATATCTCACTTCTTGATACTTTTGAACGTTATAAGGGGTGTAATACTAAATGAGGGGTTTCATTTTGTTCACGCAGAGAACAGAATCTGCCCTAAAGTGAAATTGCTTTGCTGAAGATGCAAATAAAACCACGACTTTGCCCCGACTCATCATGGCAGACGCAGACGACACGCTCCTCTAATATCTCCTAAAAACCCTTCGAGCTTTACTTTTCACGTCTTCCAGCAACCAATTATGTTACATTCGCTCTCTTGTACAAACTTGTATAAACGCCGGTTCTTGTTTGGCACCCCTTCTTTTAAGGTTTCGTACGATACCGTGCCAGAATGTGATAGGAAAAGTGACGGCAGCACAAACTGAAGCTATTTGTGTCACTTATTGTCCTTGAAGAGGAGAAGCCGAGGGGCAGCACAGCAAGCGGGCGAATGGAAAAGTTTCCATGAACGTTGCAGATTCCTATCAGAAATGCGGAGATCATCGCTTCTGCATTTTTGGGCGTCAAGATGCGGAGATTGTGCCCTGATGACATTCTTCCAAATGTGCAAAAATGACTACAGTCACCTGACTGGAATGAAAACAAAAGAAACGTGTTGCTCTCTTTGTGTCTGTTCCGTCCCATTTACCTCCTCAACCCAAAAGCCTGTTGCCCATTTGCTCATCAACTTCAGTCAGGTTGGATGGATGGTGTCAGTGCACTTGCCTCAGATTTGGAGCAATTTCAATGTTTACAATGATAACGTTGTGATTATCAAGAAGAAATTCCCATAGCAACAACTTGCGGTCAGCATCTATTGAAACTCTCTCTCTCCGTCACGCCTGAAGCAACAGAATGATCATTTTGTTCTTGCAGCTTGTCCCTGACATCATCATCTGGGCAGAACGTTTTTCTTGTGTGGGATCCAACAACTTTTTGTGCGATTGGTCAGAACTTCAAAGTGGGCGTGGTCCGCTCCAGGCTTCTCGTGAGGCATCAAATGTCCTGGATAGAAGGAACTTTGTTCTTGCAGTATTGGCATTAGCTGTAGTGCATTTCAGCAATACGAAATTGCAGTGGGAGAATGGAGGGAGCGGTCCGACCTTGTGCAAAAACATTAGCGTGGTTGGTTGTTGTAAAGAAGCTAAAGAAATGTTAAAATAACTGCTTTTTTAATCACTTTGCTGATTAAGGTTTTCCCTCTTTCTCATTACCTATTTTCCTGTCATGGCACTTTCAAATAAATGCAACTAGAGCCAAAAAAAACCCCTAGAAAATAAATTGCAAAATTCCTTATAAATATCTTTAAGGTAGCGCCACAAAAATTGGTGATTTTGACTGCTGAAAAGTCACAAACAGTCCCAAAGACCAGGTTTAGCATGTGTTGATCATACAGTGTAGAACTACTCTTAAAAACAGTTACAATCAGCCTCTTTCCTAAGATGAACTGGAACCTTTCACAAAGCTGTCAGTTACCCACAATAAACCTGATTTAACACGCCACATGTTGGATCTGAGCCACACTTCCTGACGGAGAGGAAGCTCTTCTAATCATACTCAGGAGTTGATAGAAATGGCTGCAGCGTGAACACAGGCTGGTTTCAGGCCTGCATAAAACGAGTGCTATACGGAGACGCTTGAGCGTTTGCAGTTTTGCTGGAGAGTCGCTTCGAGTCAAACTTTAATCTTTTCTGTTTTTGTACATGTGAAAGCAATAGCCGTAGAGCTTTCCGGGATTACAGCTTTCGGCGCTGTAATATCTCAGGGATTATGCTGCTGCTTGTACTATTTTTGGGGCCAATTCAAGTGGCGCACTTGACCGGGGAGAGGATGTCGGATTATTCAGCCCTCTGACAAAAGGAGTGGATTACAGAACGTACGGCAGCACAACTCTTGTAATCGTGTACAAAATGTGTAACTCAAACTTTTCTGGACGGCTGAGTACGATTCCAACCGCGACTTCGATTTCAACCACTGCGCTCTATTTTACGGGCTGAAGGAGTCGTGAACAACATCAATTTTCTTTTGTAGCTTGGCAATGGCAAAGACATTCAGTCTTCGTTGGCAACGATTAAAAATATCGATCAGTTAAAGTCGGAGCAGGAGGAATGTTTAAGATATTTTGTTGCTGGCAAAGATGACGGTCAGCTCGGCACTGTGTTTGCAGCTAACAAAAATAGCTTTCTTCGCAGTTAAGCTAGCGTACGTCACGGCTAAACGTTAGCGATTGCTTAAGATCAGGTCCAATCATTTCAAATGTCAACAGGTCATTTTTCTGACATCCAGGAGTCCAGACTCTCTGAACGGAGCAAAGCGTCGGACAACGGGATGTTTTCTACCGGACTAACATGTACAATAACTACTGCTACATACAAAATACAACCCGGTGCTGTTGTATGTCCTCTAATTTTGTGGAATTAAACATTTTAATTTCTTGTATTATTGTTTTGTTTTGTTTTTTACATGGAACCAATTTTTTTTTTGGCTAATTTCCTTTTTCTGAAATCTACTCAGACCTCTTTAATAAATGACTCATTGTCTGATATTTAAAGTTGTTCATCTTAAACAATCAACAGGTCAGGACATCTGACTGTTTCGGGTTCCACATCGGGATTGTGCGGTCCAGAACAGAACATCGGCAGGGTTTTTAAAAAATAAATACTGTGGATTTATGGTGGTTTCCTTTTGCATAAGCATCTTTTTAGTGGCGCAAACTCTCACTAACACACGGCGCTCTTCCTGACAAATCCATCCAGCTGATTCCGCTCAACCAGGCCAGTGAAGCAGAGTTTCCACTGCTCTCTGCTCTCCAACCAGCTTCCTTCCTCCGGTGAGTGGTGGAGCGAGCTACAATGAATTACGAAGAAATATTATCCTTTTGCTAAAGGTTTGCACCAACGCCAGTAACCAAAGCAAACAGATGCTGTGTGTGCCTTGTACAACTGTCATGCCAAATACAGGCCCACAGATCCCATTAGAGCAGATCAGAGAGCGGAAAGACGGGATGTTTGTTGTCCTGCCTGGTAAAACTCCATAATTCCCCATTTCATTTTCACTTTTGGGCAGCTCAACCAACTAAAACGTAGCGTGAAAAGACAGATTTTGTTGCATTCGCCATTGTACTTTGCAATATTCACAATCCCGGAGTTTTCTGAACGAACATGCGCATGAGGAATACTTTCCAATGTGCTGCGCGATAGCAGATGGTTGAGTGGGAGGGCTGCAAGTATGAAAACACGCATAACGACATATCAACCTGTCAAAAAAAAAAAAAAAAAAAAAAGCCTGGGAAGGGAAATGGAAATATCAGTGCTCTCTCTACAAAGGTACAAAATTCAGTTTTCTTTCATAAGAAAATTTCAGGGTAACGTAACCACTGAGGAGACAAAGGTAAGACCAGACAAACTTGTTCGAATACTCTTTATTTGGAGTCACGATAATAAATACAGTAAATTCAGTTTAGTCTGTGATGTTTAGCTGCATTTTATTTTTCATTATCTTCTTGCTATAACAAGATGCAAAACTCATAGAAATGAGTTTCTCATTATAAACAAAGTAAGAGAAATTCTTGTTGTTTTAACAAGAAGAGTTTTATTTTTCATTAAACAAGAAATGTTTGTGTTATAAACGAGATAAAACTGCGCTCCTCTGATAGTTTGCAGCTTGCTAAAAAGACAAAAGTGATTTTTGCTAAATATGTTCCCATTTAAAAATATTTTTGTTGTATTTTATGCAATAAGTTCTGAATAAAATGCAGCTTTTCCATGGATTCACAATTGGTATTGCTATTTAAATAGAGATTGTAAAATAAAAAATAGAACAATTTATGTGTCGTGTTGAAGTGGACCCACATCGTGACGGTTTAATGGGGAAAAAGAGCCAGGTGAACACAAAGACAATAACATAACAGTTTCTTGTCTTTGTCACAAAACAGGAGCGACTGAGAAAGAGTTGCACTTACAGAGACCGGGGAGGCTAATTACTGAACAAGAAACAGATGGATGATTTGAAACGGTTTGCAGGTGTGAATGGAGAGACGAGGTAGAGCTCACAAAATGGGTAACATTAGCAAAACACTAGACATATGAAACATAATAAAACTAAAGTAAATAAAGGACTGAACGAAGGTAAAACAGAAACATGGATGATCTAATTAAAGAAAAGAAACTAAGGAATGCAGAGATAATAAACAAACCTCAAAACAATTCAAAGATCCTGACGTGTGGGTCGCATTTTTTATTATTTTTTTTACATATAAAAAAACCCCTTCTAATTTAACAGTGGTGCCCACCATAAGCACTTCTCAGGCTAACTTTAAAGAGGGCCACCAGAATGTGTGTGCCTATGCGCCGAGTGCAACGCTGTCATCAGTATCTCAGTCAGCAGCCACTTTATCCAAACGCTTCAGGAGAAGACCAAAACAAGCCTTCCCACCCAGCCGTCAGGGAGCTGCCGATGCGTCAAAGCCTGTGATTTTCACCCCTCCCCACCTTCCCTCGTCCCCACGCCTCACACGACGCTTACTGGACATTCCTTGGACATTATGACAAACTTTAAATTGGTTCCAAATATTTTCCGCCTGGCCTGCTCTTAGAACAAATGTGTCCCTTAAGCCAGAGTTTGGTTTTTTTTGTTTTGTTTTGTTTTTCTCATGTCTTATTGTGTCGACCTCCTGTTTATACCAGCTCTTCCTTGGGTAGATGTATCGGGCTCCGGTATTTACAACGGATTTCTTTGCTTACATTGCAGACAGATGATGTGCGTAAGTGACTTTACAGAATTGGCCAGAAGCAACTGCATGACCAAGCCAGCAGCTCAGTCTGGGCATCATCACCGGAACAGAGCAGAAATAAAGAAGACATGAACTTTATTATTTCAGTTATGAAATGCACCTTTTTTTAAGTCAATAATGCCTTAACATTGACAAAACAGTGCACCGGCAGTGGAGGGATAAGGTACTAATATTACCAAGGATATTACCAATATTAGGGAATTATAGAGTTTAAGCTATTTCCTTTATCTTCCTGAAAAGTTCCAAGTTAGCTTCGTCTTTTTTAAACTCTTCTAAGATATTTATACTAGAAACTAGAGCAGAAATACTTGGTAAGATTTTGTGTTTTTGAATTGTGTCCACTTTTCCTCACAATGCTACATTCACCTACTATCCAATTTTGCGTTATTCTCTGTTATTTCAGCATTCAACCTCAGGTCCTCGAGCTGCTTTTATTCTCTTTGCAGAGACTACATCTGCTCTTACTTTAAGTTGGCTGAGCCATCTTCCTCCAATGTTCTGGCCCGCCAGGATCCAACGGGCACAACTGTTAAAAACAATGTCACTCCCCCTCTCACATCTTTCTGCTTATTATCTTTCACAGCTGGGAGCTACTGAATAAAACTTTTTAAGTGTTGACACCTGTAGGTGCAGTTGTTGGTTGAGTATTTCCCTCAAGGCGATGTCTTGACAGTTGCTGTTGAGAGAAAAGTTGAATTATGCTTTTTTTTAATATATAGATTCCTCCTTTCCAAGCCTAGTTGGGGCGTGAGTGTGTTGATTTTTGCAGACGCAAGCCTCTAAAGTGAGTGTGTTTGGTTTCCATGCCACGGCAAGAGTTTGTATTGCTGCCGGGGTTGATGACCAACGGCGCTGATTCATCTGGGACTTTGGCAGCAGCTGGAATTGCTGGCTTGAAGATCTTTTGCCAGTTCCTTTCTAAAAGAAAAGTGATTTTCATTGAGTAATGCAACGTGCTTAATAAATGAACCCTGTGTCTGTAAGTTCAGACAAAAAAATTAGGTTTGAAAGTGGAATCCTATGGCAATGTATTCGGGCCAAAATTAAGACAATTGAACAACCAACATGGCTACATCCTTGTAGCAGGAGGCTATTGTTTTTAGTTTCTCATAATTTAATGTCATTCTGCTGGTGGATTCAATATATAGCACTGTTGCCTTAGAGCAACATAGTGCTCCTTACAAGCAGTTTAGTCCAGTTTATGTGATAAATATTTAGAAGACCTTGCAATTAAAAGCACTGATATTTCCAAATTGACCACTAGATGGCAGTTATAGTTGGAGATGCCTCCTTTAAATCCGAATGAATTTTCAGCTTCCCCACTCGTTTCCTATGTTGATGAAATGTTCATGTGTGTACCTTTTTCAGATTTGGTGTTGTTTTAGTTACGGAGAAGGAAAAAAGCTGTTCAAATAGGTGGAAAATGTAATTGGCAAAGGACAAAAATAGAAAAAAATGTTTTAGGCTGTGTATTTTATGAATAAAAATGTCATGCCCTTTGCAGGACAGTTTCTCTAAAACGAAAAGATTCAGAGATTCTCCTTTGTTTTGAAAAATTAGAACAAGACAACAGGCACCAGTTCATGAAAAATTGGGTTTTCATTTGAAATGCGGCAGAAATCGGAGGAGACCTGGAGGTGTGTTAAGACAGACAGTTTGCAATTCTCTGGCATCATCATCATCATTTCCCCGTGATTGCAACGAGAAGTGTTTGTTCCACCCTCGGATGAGATCGTCTCGATTTTTATTGCCGTTGGCAAAATTCGCAGACTAAATAATGATTGTGTAATGGAATCTGGGCTGCCTTAAACAGAGAGACTAAACGTGGTGGTCATATTCATTCATGATGGTAATTATCTCTGCTTTTTTTGTCAAGAAAAAAAAACAAAACTCCAGCAAATCCTGTTTCTAAGAAAAATAATTATTAACGTTGGAAATACAATATAGAGACTGTGTTGCGATGATCCAAAATTATGACCGCTTGGGCCTGTCAGGTGCGCTCACCAACTCGACCTCTGAAGTGAGGTCAGTCCGGGTTCATGTCCGTGTTTTTGCTTCAAACGACAAATTCTGTCCACTTGAATGTTGGAGCGAATGGTTTTCGCGCTACAAATCATGTTGTGGAAAATTATTTAAAGAATAAAAAGTAACCACATAAACTTGCCACAGGAATGTCACCTCTTAAAGGAAGTTGTTACAAGCATCTGAAGAGAACTGAGTCGTGATCTCTACCTGGCTCGGACTGGAAAAGGAAAATAATTTGCCCCAGAGTGACTCAGATTTTTACATTTCTGACAATTTTTGTGAGCTAATGCTAATCATAGATCAGTGGACAGACCTCTGAAAAAAATGATACCCGTCTTATTTGTTCAAACCCTAAATATGCCTTACGCTCTGACTCAAAGACAAGGGGCATCTCATGCCACGATTAGTCAAAGATTGAAAACAAGAATAAGAGATACAGACACGGATTGGTTGCTTTGGCAACATCAACCAACAGCGTAAAGCAGCAAAACATCAAGCTAGTTCAGCTTCCCGAGCTTCATTTTCTTTCCCAATTTCCTGGGAGTTTACAAAAAAAAAATATCTAAGAAATCATGCAATGCATTTAAACAATATTGGGAAATCGTTCAGTTAAGGCGCAAATTCCACCATGACGAGAGAGACAACATGTAAATTAAGTAAAGCATTAAACTTTTGAGTGAACGGGACAAGAAGAGCTTTTATTCTGATATTTTTGGCTGGAAGTGTCTTTGGAATGTTGTCGCTAACTTAACAGCGAGAAAAAACCGTCAGAGGTGAGCTAACGTTTATTTTGCTTCCTACATTCATATTGTCATTGTTACATGAATCATATTGTTAAGAGCCATTAAGACCTCATTTTAATCCACTGATTATCGGGTAATAATCAAACACTTTCTCAATTTTAATAGTAAATTTTAAATTTAAGGTATAAATTGTAACATGAATGCAGCCAGCATATGAAAACACAAACTAATAAAACTTAAACTAAAACTAAATAATACTTAACTGATAATATCTAATAAAAAAAACCCACTCTACAAACTAAAACAAAAAGCAAAAAAAAATCACAATGAAATAAAACTAAACTATAATAATAATAATAATACAAACTATTACAAGCCTGGTGTCCACCTCACCATTTACAAACACAAAAAAGAAAACACATTGAAGATATGACAACATTTACCCGAATGCTGACCTGTTTCAGAGTGCTTTAAAATCCCTGAGTGGGGTGCTAGTCTGCTAGGTCTCCTGTGTGAAGAGAAAACATTTTCAGATGTTTCTACTTACTTCTTGTTCCTCACAAGACAAACAGTCTAAACATCTTCATCATATGAACTCTCATTCCAGTTAGAGAGCTTTCTGTTGTTGTGGGTTGAGGTGTGCAACGAAACCTGAACGTTTCCTTCCAACTCCAAGTCCTCACTTGACTGGGAAGCCTCAGTGGCTCTGCTCAGGCTCACAAACCTGGTCCTACTGGATGTAGGATCAGATCTGAATCTCGGCATGTCAAACTGAAAATGTGTCTGGACAAGCAGACTCACGCACACACACAAAAGCCGATGAGACTCCAACACACATTCGCTGTTGTGGAGCGATTTCACACGAGCGTGAAGCTAAAAGGGAGTCGGGGAGCTGTTGCGGGGACTGGGCGAGCCTCGCAGAGCCTGTTTTGGCGGGAGAGCAGCTGGCTCGTCTCCGGGCTTCTTGCCGACCGACGTGTGGATGTGAAGCAAAAGCCGGGTGTAGGGAGAAGCCCAGTTTCCACCCGTATCAAACCTGACCCCGGCTCTGGAGAGCCTCAGGAGTCACGAGTTGGTCAGGGAGCGGATGTGACAGGAGGCGGGAGTGTTTTTTTCAAAGCAAACGGGCCAAACCAGGGCTTCTCCTGAGAAGATTACCCCTAGCTCAAACAGCCCAGTTACATCACTAATTCACTTTTAATAATTTCCTAATATACTTCAGTTTAACATCAGGAGTGCAGAGAAAAATCAGAACCCCAAGAATCTCTAGGTGTGAAAAAAAGCATCAAGGTTCACAAGTGTTCAGCACCTTCTGCTCTGCTCTGAGAGATTACGTCTGTGACTGAACAAATACGTAGTCAGGTCTCTTTGGGAAGTCGGTGACGGAGATGGAGCGCGAACCTAAACAAGCAGGTTGATTTTTCCACTTGATAAGCGGGCGAAGGGAATTTTCCCCCGTGTTTGAATATTTACAGTCCAGTGACATCCGAATGTTCAGGGGTCGGGTTTTTCCAAAACGAAGGAGTCTGCTCTGTGCGGGAAGGTCACACCTTGGGGAGACCTCGGCTCCAACCAACCATGACGGAGTCTGACCTTGTGTATTCTACAAAAAATGCGTTCACATAGTTGGTGGATTCGTGAACTTTAGTAAAAGTGGAGGAAGGTAGATTTGAAGAAAATGCACTCCTAGATTTTTATGAAAACGGCCAACTGCTCAATTACGATGTTTTTATCCTTGTCGCATTCAGTTTTTTCAATCTTTATGATTATTTATTTGGCTGTAACTATGCAATAGCTGAGCTTTCCCCCTCAGCTATAAAAGTCACGTTTTCATCCCTCAAGTAGGTTTTTATGAGGAGTTTTTGCTTTGTTCCACCAAACTAGATTTTTATTTCTCCAAACAAGGGAACCTGCTGGAAATGGAGAGTATAAACGACAGTCAAACAGAAATTCGCGGTCGACTTGAATCGATTGCGAGCGGCTCCCTCCGTTCTGCCTGAGAGGCGGCGTGTTCCGCGTGCATCGGTGACCTCAGCCGCTGATTTCCTCCCTTCCAGCTCCTAATGTGACACAGTGAAACGAGAGCGACGGCGCCTCCGCCATCCGTCAGAGGGGAAATGTGTCATGCATACTTTGGAGTTTGAACACCGTCTGCAGCCATGAGAACGCGGACATTTTCTTCGTGTTTTATATTTACGAGCGCCTTCCCTCATTTCTCTGGGCTCTAGTTAAGTAAGGCGAGACTCGGGCTTTCAACCCGGGCCGCCGCTCTACAGCTTATTCACTTCAATGAAGGGGAATTTCAGTTGAGTGGCTCTGAGGTTTGGATAGATTCAGAAACATGTCTGTCCGTCAGGACAGTTTTGCTTTTAGTTATTTGTAAAAATCCATTTGGAAAGTTGCTAGGTTTTCAATTTATTTGCCATTAACGTTGCATAGCTTTCCTATGACAGATTATTAGACCGGGAGAATTATTATTTTTAATTGCAAGAATAAATTTATAATGTTGTGGGAATAAAGTCTGGACATTAGCAGAAGAAAGTGGTCAAAGAATTTCTTCTCTTAGATATATGTAAGACGCAAAAACAGATCAGCAATCACATGAATGAGCTAAAATAGATCCTTTCCAGGAGGGAAAAGCTTAGTCCATCCCCAAAATGAACCAAAACCTCTTCTCAGTATCTGATTAGCTTCTTAGCTCCAACCTTCATTTTCACACTTTTGGCCTTTCAGGGCTTCCATAGAGTGAAGCCATTTTTCATAGAAAGGAAAGAAAAAAAAGAAAAAAAGTCACAAATAAACAAAGAAAAGCACAAAGATAGCTCCAATGTAACTGATCTGTATTGCTTTAATGTCTTTTTTTCTCCTTAGGAACAGGTAAGCCATGACAGTATAATGTAAATGATAAGAGCAACAAAATCTGAGACTCTTTTGTACATCCAACACATTCATACAACAGACAAATGCCATCTGTACAAGAGGTCAAACAATCTGTTTTTTTTGTTGTTGTTGTTTTTTTTAAATTACATATGGTAACTCTTGACTCAAAGCCAACAGGTACAATGCAATTCAATATAAATATTCATTTAGGCAACATTTAATTATGGCATGTTTTTTTTTTTTTTCTTTCTTTCCAAATGGCTACAGATGGGAAGAAGCTTGTTAGCTCTCAAATCAAGCCCGGTCTGCCCTCCTCGCTCTCGATAAAGCGCCGCTGTACATTCCGAAAAATCGCCAACGCTTAAAAAACCCCCGAAAGTGACACAAATGTGAACTAAAAGAATAAATAAGAATAAATAATCCGCCGACTCTCAAAAGAGACCCTTTGGCAGGCGGACAAAAGCTGCAGCTGCGGAGCTTTTAGCGTCGCCGTGAGACACGTCGGACTTTATTTACCTCCAGCTCTGACACCCCAAACCAAATTTATGTCACTCCTCTCTGTTGTGGACAGGAGTGCTTTGTTTGTGCTCCTCCGATGCAGAGCAGGCTTGTTTTTTTTTCCCTCAACAGGCGATGGAGGCAGACACATTTTTGGAGCGCTGAGACCTCAGTACAAACAAATGAAAAAAACAAACAAATTAATTTGTAGCAGAGTGAGTAAACTGTACATCCCATGACACTTGTGGCGTGTCCTCTCCTGTTGAGAAACGTCCGCAAATTTAATTGAAGAAATTGGAAACAGAAAAGCGATTTTGTGTAAAACGAAAAAAGAAAAAAACAGCGGCATAAAAAGACGCGACGTGACAGAATCTTTGGCAAAATGATAAATGTAACCAGCATGAGTGCATATTGCATTAAGGTTTGGCTTCTGAACTTCCCTTTTTTTTTTTCTTTTTTGTTTGTTGAAAAGAAAAGAAAAAAAAACAAAAAAAAACTAAACTCTACAATGCATCTGCCCGCAAGGAAACACTCGTCAGTTTCTGTCCATGCAACTTGAGCTCATTCATGCCCCGCCTCTTTTCTGAGAGAAAGCAAAACGGACAAAAAAAAAAAAAAATAAAACGATGCAATGAGCAGAAAAAGAAACTCACATGTACAAAGTAATGTACACCATATATTCAAACACATCTCAAAATCCTCAGACTTTGAAATCATTAGCCAAAATAAGTTTGTTTTTGTTTTCTCAACCCATTTTTGTCTTTATCGAGACTGTACAATATAGGTATATATTAGCAATCATGAGGGAACAAAGCAATAAAAATAAATACTTTTTCGCTATGTCACCTTTCAAAGACGTTATCTATGTACATTTATACCGGTATCGATTTTTTTTTCTATTAGCTTATTGTGAATGCATGTGGTCGGCAAGCAGGTGTTGCGCACAGTGTGTTGTTTCTCCAGAACGTGAAATCTGACACTTAAAAATGAAAAAAAAAAAAAACATCCCAAAAAACTATACGGTTCTTACCAAAAGTAAGTGAATGACAACTGAGTTGACGTGTGTTCAAGCTACTTTTTAACCCTCCTTTTTATTCTAAAGTTAATTTTAAAAAAATAGGTGAAAACAAAACAAATATGTCATCAAATTTGTCTCTTTATGAAAAGTAATCTTGATATTTTGTACGTTTGTCCTAAAAAAGTCCTGAAATTAAATTACTGGGACGCTGTAAAGTTACATAGCAAAACCAGAACATTTTGTTTAAGTTATTAACAACCATTAAGCATGTATTCAGTATTTTTTTCTGTCTTTTGTTCAAAAAGGAAATCTTAGTATCACACTGTGAAACAAACAGTTTTTTTTTGTGAATGGTTCTCAATAAGCATGTGAAATCATTTTTTTTATCACCTTTTTCCCTACATGGTAATACGAGAACATGATGGAAAACTAAATGCTAACTCTCTCTGGTTCTTAATAGTAAATACTTTTCATTTATTAATATTTGCATGTCATTTTGTCGTATTCAGAAAACCTGTGAACGAAGCACATTGTGCGTTTTTACTTCTTTACCTAAAAGGAAACAGAATCTGCATAAACTGATCTGGAAAAAAAAAAAAAAAAATGTTATCATGTGAATACTGTACTGTTTAAGCATGTGTTCAGCATGCAGGCTGTGTGTAGATTTTCTTTTCATTTTCATCCAAAATAGTGTGAGGGTAAGACTTTTTTGAAACAAAAAAATCAGAATATTTGCTCAACTTTTTGTCTTTTTTTTTTTTTTTGGCTTCAAATGTGAAACGTGAAATTAATATTTACGAAAGGAGCAAAAGTCGAATTCCCTGATAATCAGAAAGACAAAGAAAGAAAAGAAAATGAATAATTTCTTTTATTATTTTTTTGGTTTGTTTTGTTCTATAAGGTACTAAAATGTCAAATTCTGCAGTGTGGATTAAAAAGAGAAACCCAAAGCCGTACTGGGTCCATGCAGTTCAGGCGAGTTCTGTTCTCAGCAGACACAAATGTAGAAATTTTTTTGAAAAATGTTCCTTTCCCTTTGTCTCAAAAATCCTGAATAGTTAAACGTGGGAGGAAAGAAAGTAAAAACCTGAACTTAGGGTTTAAATGGACCAATAACAACAGGAAATAAATAACTGGAGTTTTGACACAAATGGAACAGAACAGGACAAAAAAAAAATTAATTTAAATAAAAAATAAATATATAAACTTGCCATCATAATAGCTACTTCAGTATCTGTCAAATTTTCAGAACTCTGAAAAGACTAAAAAAATGTCTATTTCATGCAGTTTTTGACAAGTTTAACTCTTGTCTAAAGGTAGATATTTCTTTATCCTTTTTTTTTTCTTTTTTTAAATTGTACACACATGGCAAAGAATGTTCTCAGTGATGGAGGTGCATTTTGGGACAATAACATGCATAAAGAACAGTGCATAGGTCCAGGTCATTGGGCCGGTTCCCGGTGGTTTCCAGTGTGTTTCTGTGGCAGCGTCTTACAAACAGACCAGTTACTGCGAAGCAGGTGCTGATGGAAGAAGTCTGTAAGGAAGGATGAGTGGCGCCATCTTGTGGACAGACTGTCTGCACATCTTTAGGCGGCTTGATGATGTCGGGCTGGAGGTCATCCAGCAATTCTTTTTTTAAAGGATTGGATGCTGAAAGAATGCGAGCGTGTTTGCACCGACACAAAATGACCCTAAAGGTTTAGTTTTTTTTTAGGTTTTTTTTAGTAGATGAGGTCTGCTATGCACAGTTTAGATCAGTTTTTTCACTGCAAAGCCCTTTCCAACACACAGCAGACCCATAAAATGACCTCTAAGTAGAAGAACCGAGCTTAAAGATCAAGCTAACATGCATAACGTCTTCAGAAAGTTTTTTTTTTTTTTTCTTTCCTGAAGAATCAAAGTTCAAGAGAAACCACATTTCTTTCCTCTCGTTTTGTTTTTCTTTTGTTTCACTTCATCTTTTAAAAAGAGAAAAATATTAATGGCTTACTAGCTACATCATTCTTGCACTTGTATTGCAACTACCTTTGGTAAATCAATAAAACGAACGGGGAAAAAAAAAAAAAAAATCCACAAGTTCTTACATGTTCCCGTCACTCAACATTGCAATGTCGCGCTCCTGTCACGTGCTCAGCTCCGCTCCACACGTCCGCTAGCTCCGCTCTGTGCCGACGCCTCCGGGTGGAGACGGCCCTCGAGAAAAACGCGCCAGCGAGGCAGAGAGGAAAAAAGAGAAGGCCAGAACAAAGAAATAAACAAACAAACAAACAAAAAAGGACAACGTCGAGTCCTTTTAAAAAAGACGCCAACGACGATGGAAGATTGCAACTCGGCCACTGCCATTCGAAGTTTCAGGGTTTCACCGCTTCATCGTCTTGGAGACGAAGCTGACGATGGCCGAGGCGGGCTGGTCTGGGTCCAGCTCGGCAAACAGGTGGCTGACATTGTCCGTTGTGCTTCCTTGTTTCCTCGCAACGAATCCAAAAAGCCTGGAACAGAAGAAACATCTCAGCTCAAACTAAAAGAATCTATAACAATAACTCAGCTGTTGAAATGTGAACTTACTTTACTGATCCACCTCCTTCTTTTACCCATCTATTGAACAAACGTAGGAATTTTAGATTACAGTTTGGTGGTCGTCAACTTACATGCTGCTAATGTTTGTGAAATAGAATTCTTACTGTCTGTCTTGGGGGTCCAAATCACAGTATGTGACTGTGTTAAGAGGATAATGTCGCCGGAAGAAAATTCTGTACCAAAACACATAAACGACCTATTATTTATGCCTTAAGGCCCACATATACTCAGGCGTTCTTCACTCTGCGGAGGTCTGCACGTACTCCGGGCTAACTCAAAGTGGACTTCCGCGCAAAGGTGAATTTTTTTACGCGAGGCTGGGCGCCCAACGAGCTCACACCACTTGCTGGTGTCCATTCGGATTATGGGAAATGAACACATTTTTCAGAAGAAATCAACGCTATCTGCAAACTCGACAATAAAATCCCAACCGTCCGTGGGTAATGTGTGCAGAGTCTATATGGCTCGCAGAGTATTTAAGGTACGCCTGAATATGTGGAAGCCTTTATGCTATTATCACGGCATTTATTAGATGTCACTGTAGTTTCCTTACTTTCTCTGGCTGTCAGTGAGGGTGATGCCCTGCACGGACACCTTGAAGTGGACAGTGGTGGCCGCTGGGAGTGGGTTGGTTGTCAGTGTCTGACTAATGGCCTTGGCAATGGCCTGAGGCCCCGTGAGTGACTCCATGTCCACGGAGTTGATGAAGAGAACATTACACGCTGTGAAGAAACAAAATGGGAGCAGGTCAGTGTCAGCTGATGACTGGAAGAGCAGAATGTCTTGGATGAGCCAATCATGCGTATTCAACAGTCAAATGTGAGTATTTTTATGCCGTTTCCCAGTTATCTAGAACATAACAATCCAAAGTGCTTCAAGAGAAAGCTTTTGTACTTCTTGTTTCTTGAAGATCCTTCACCTCTGATTCTCATCCTGGGTTTGGAATACCAGTCTTCTGAGATGTAGGCAGCATTATCATACCAATAGGACTGTTAAGGTCACATTAGTCATAGACCCAATGACCAACGGGTCAATGAGCTACTGACCCATTGTCAACCTGTTGTCAAACAGGCTATTTGACAACTGGGGACAATGTTTGACTCATTGTCCCTTGTAAAATGCTTCTCACTAATGCCAACATCTTGTTGGTTTTGGTCACATATCTCTAGGTTGATGGTTATAAAATCATCATGTTGGCATGGTTACGATGCACCTCACAAGGGACAGTGACTGAATCAATAAAAAAGGTTCAAACGTTAGGTCAGTGACTCGTATGACCTTAAGTGGACAAATCCTGCTTCTAAAGCCTTCCTTTTCACATGTAAATTATTCACTTATGATCTAAATAAAGTAGAAGTGCAATGCTTTGCTCTGAATTCCTCGCTATCGTAGCTCCATAGACCCTCGTTTAATTTTAGAACAACTCGTTTTCCTGTGTTTCTTTTTTTTTTTTTTTATGTGTTTGTCCCCTTTAACTGTCCATCACACAGGTTTTTGCAGTTGAGCAGATCCCAGAGCGAACTAGAAGACGTGAACTTGATCGTAACCCGAAATAGAGACTACAAAAACTGTCTGGATGAGAACAAGAAGACCTTCAACAAACAACAAGTCAGTTGCTTCCTATTTAGGATTTTGAGAGGCTTTACACTCAGATGTTCTTCTGCTGTCACTCGCATGCATGTCTTTTCCATGCAATAGTAAACATCGTCAGGAATAATTTAAAGTCAACTCCATTACAGCATGTTCATAACTACAAAAACCGTGCAAAACCAGTATTTACCATAGGCTTCCTCAGGAACCTTCTGAACTGTAAAATAAGGGTAACAACATTTAAGACAATGTTTCTAGAATATATTGTCTAATTTTACTCTACGCAGAAGTACCTTATGTGCTTCACTTTCTGTAAAGTCTTCTTTGCCAAATAAAATAATAACAATAATAATAAAAACAGTTTCTAGAGACTTTGATCAGTGCTTGCTGCCTCGTTTGTTTGAAGGTTTGTTTCCAGAAAGTCTCCCAATGCAGTGACTGGTTAAAAAAAACGACTAGTACTATAAAAGCAGAATCCTTCAGAAATGCTAATAAAAACAAAATTTCTACTCTTAATTTTTATGAATTCTTACCAGCTCCCTGTTTGAGAAGCTCAACAACTGGATCAGTAGGTGTAGCAAGTTCCAGCGCCTCTTCATTTGGATCTTTAAGTCGGGAGATTAAGTGGTTATTATCAGAAAACAAATTCTAAGTACATCACAGAACGAAGGCAACTTCTTCAGTCTTCTAAAACTCATGAGAATCAGACAGCGGTAGGGTGTTCCTGACCTTTGGTGGGGATCATCAGCTTGCAGGGTAGAGCCAGAGGAGTCATTGCATGTTGGTACACCAGAGCAGAGAGACATCCTGCAAATGCACACACAAAAAAAAATCTGTGTGAAACTGGATTCAAGAACTCCCAACACAGGCAAAAGGTCAGACACCCACCAAAGTAGGGTTCATTGGGGCAACCTTTCAGGCGAACACCTTTGGGGCTGGTCTCGATCAGGAAGTGCCTCACCAGCTCATTGGTCATGTCGGCAACTACCAAAGAATCACAATTTATGACATCGTGTGAGTAAAACAGGACACAAACTTCATAAAAGTGCTGAATATGTCGGTGAGTTTACCTTTTTTATTTTGCTGGACAGTTGGTGGGGGGCAGGCCACCTTCATGGCCAGACCGTAGGCTCCACGGAAAGAGTGGCTGTCCCGAATGATGAATGCCCCTGGCTCCCTGTCCTTTAACAGACTAATGGCTGAAAAGAGGAAGTAGGAAGTCAAAATACAAAGGAAAATACTGGATAAACACTAGCGTATACCACAAGATATTCACTTACACTGTAGAAAATGCCATAATATATTCTTTTCCACTGTCTGACGTTGGACTCCATAGATCTCTTATTGATTACTTTGGGTTTTTTTTTTTTTTTTTTCAAATGATATGGCTATGAGACAATCATCTGGGCAAATTCTGGCATTTAGCAAATCAAAAATACTTTTAGTAATTCTAATCTAAACAGAAAAAGTTTGTAATCAAATTAAATGTCAGACAATGGGGAAAAAAGCTTTGTGTTTTTTTTCTGCACAGTATTTGTAAATCTTTGAGTTTAGCTGTATTTAGAGCCCTCACCTTGTTCTCTGGAGATATCTGGCTTGTACCAGAACCTGGAAGTGTCCTGGACAAACTTAACATTCATCTTAATATCTGGATAACCATCTGTTTTAAACAAAACGAACAGGAAAGATGATTACTGCGTACACAAGCCAGCTGCGAGCGAACACAACCCGCCCCGTGTCTCACCGTAGATGGACTTGGAGACTTCTGGGAGGGTATGTGTGCCGGAAAGGTTTGGCGTGCTGCCACCGCTGGCTGGCGTCAGGTTCCTGTTGTCTGTCCTCTCTGCGTCTCCGCTGGACATGTGTCTCTTCTCTGGAAGCTGTGGGGAGACGGGGAAGGCGGGGGTGGGAGGCATCTGGGTGCTCCCCTGGCGAGAGGCGGCCCCCAGCTCGTCGGGTGTGCTGCGGCCGCTCGACGCCGTGCGCCGCCCCATCAGTGGACTCGGGGGGACGGCGGTGGATGCGGTTTTAGGGTTTCGACCTATCAGAGGACTGGATGGCGGCTGGTGTCTGGTCAGGGAGGGGCTGGCTTGACCGAGGCGTCTTTGAAGGGCAGGGCTGGGAGGCGTGTTGGTGGCCACCGTGCGGTGGAGGGTGTTCGGGCTGCCGGGGACCGTGTGGACACCCATGATGTTGACCTGGGAGCCCTCAGGGGACGAGGGTCTGTTGGTGTATGGGGAGGCGGGACTGTGGGGGGCGCTGTCTGAAGAACCAGTCCTCCTTCTGACAAATAAAAACACATATTTGTTTTCCTGAATATTCACATTTACAAAATTCTCCTACATACAGTGCCTTCCTTGAAATTGTTTTTTTTGGGGGTTTTTTTTGCTACAACACTCTCTTTATACAAATACAGTATATTATTGGGATTTTATGCTATCGACCAAAACAAAGTAGTGTATAATTATAGTACACATTCCTAGTTATTATGCTCAAGTGGTTATTCCATGTATATTAGACTTATGACAGTGTAGCACAAATCTATAAGAAGCCTCTCTCCAAACTATTATCACTAATTCGCATCTTTAATGCAGTCAAGTTGAATGAATGTGGTATTGGAGGCACTTTGCTGCCATCTAGAAGCCAGAATCTGTCGAGCATTCAGGTTACAGAACCAGGCTGTATCTGAAGTACTTTAACTATGGATTGAATCACACAAATCTTGTCCATAGTTGCAGTCCATCGGTCGAGTTATGGTCCATCTTGAAAGTCTTCAGTAAAACCGAAATGTCAGAAACTGGGCTAAATGTTGCAACTTTATATCATGTCTGAATGTCTGTCTTTTGTTTTCTTTTATTATATTAATAAATACAATCAATAAGTAACCCAACACTCCTGCATGACAAATGGCAGTGGTACTTAATAAAGCAAAAGCAAAAAATGAGTGGAAGAAAAATAGAATGAACCGCATATTTTACAAGACAGTGCATGGAAGTTGGTCAAGCAATACTGACCTACTGGAAATGCTTATGTTTACTAAATTGCGGGAGGTCAGAGTGGAAAAACTCACCCGTCAGTGGTGTGGACAGGACTGCTGAAGGACAGAGGAGCTGTGAATGGTTGTGGTCTCGAGTCCCCAGCGCTGCGATTATCTGAGAAGCACAGGAAAAAACAAAAAGGGTGAACTCAAAAAGAAAACGTTAACTTGCAATAAAATACAAGGCTGTTAGAAAAAAAAAAAAAAAAAAAAAAAGGTATGGAGAATGTGAAACTATTTCAAAGCAGAAGTGTCCCTACCTTGCTGTGCATTATTACAATCAGAGTCTGGCGGCAATGCAAGTCAAAAAGGAAGGACAAAAAAAGAAGACAGGAGGTCAATACAGGAATGTAGAAGCATGTCCAGGAGTAGGTATAAATATAAACAACTTTTTCACAGCATTGTGGAGGAATCTTGGCGTTCATTAAATCAGTTAATTTGAGGGGTTTTAGAGTATAAAAGCAAAAATGTATTTCTTTGAGATTTTTGCAAATACAACAGTAACTTTTATTCCTTTTGACCTTCAGTGGTTGTAACCCTCACATGGAGGCCCTAAAATAAATAAAATCTGTTGCTATCCGAGTGTACTTCAGTTATCTGTGTCTGAAATCAACGTTTGTTTGACGATCAGCAACAGAAAAGGAAAGTTGAGTTGGTCCTTAGAACACTGACCTGATCCACCTTGTTGATGAGGTTTTAGTCCCAGAGCAGACAGAGGCGTCTTTGTCAAACCTGGAGTAGATCGAGCTAAAAACGAAAAAAAAAAAAAAAAAAAAAAAACTGATTTAAACCACTGTTACTGCAGCAAAAGGTTCTGTTTCTGGACTCTGGTGGTGCTGGAGTTACACCATGTGAATCTGGAAGTACTTCAGGAGAATTTTGTAGAAATTCTGGGGAGTCTTCAGTTTTATTTGCTACTGACCTGAAGTTAATTTTATGAATAAATTTAATTGAGTTCTGTAATTCTCTGTCCATATTTCTTGGTTGATATGTATGACATAATGTGTAATGACACAAAAGGCAGTGTTGGCGTAATTATTTAGATATTTTGACCTATGATCCAGATTTAATTTGAACTCTAGGGTTTTTCATTGTTTCTATTTCACTACATGAAGGAATTGAAGTTGCATAAATTTTAATCTAATCTTATTTACAACATGCAATTTTATATTAAACTTTGTTCTTTATGTAACCCAGCAACCAAGTGTACATTTTGATGCATTGCCTTTTTATATCTATTTTTTTATTTTTAAAAGAATAAAATTTATTCTTTTAAAAATTACATTTTATTCTTTTGAAAGAATAAAATTTAATAAAATAAAATAAAATGGATTATTGAATTTGATTTCAATAATCCATTGAAATCAAATTTAAAATCCTAATTCAAAGAGTCAAAAGAATTCTTACCACTGCTTTCAAAAGAGGAAATATTGCCATGGCGACCAGTCTCATCATCCTCAAATGCTTCCCGGTAACTGTGCATAAGACCCTGAAGAAAAAAGTATTGTCAGACGGAACTTCTCAACAGTCATTATAATCTGAGAAAATACCAGCTTAAAAAAGTGCTTAATGTGCATTAATATACACCGTGGAAACCATTGTAGTGGTATCACAGATGCTAACATCAAATATGTCTTCCTTAAATCCACTCCAGACCAGATACACCATCATTCAAAAATGGCAAAAATGGCAGAGAGTTATTGCCAAAGAATTTTAAAATAAATGCTGGTTTGGCTGCTTTGCAAACACCAGCTTCCCAAGTACTGAATTTACTTTTGATTCTTTCAGATGTGGTCTACAAAAAAAAGCCGCAGATAGGCAAATTTTCCGCAAATAATTTGGAGTTATGTTCCACAAAAAAATCTGCAAACACTCAACAGCAAATAGGCAACAGTTTATCGTCTACTAGTTTGCCAAAAGCATTGTCATCCCGTAAATTCAGGATTTACAATCACTTCCATGGCAATAGTAATTTTATGAAATGTTATTCCTGCAATATCCTCCAAAGTCAACTGTTTGTTGGTTTCAATTGGGAACGTCAACATCAACGGCATGACGACAAAGGACGTGGGGCTCATAGATGATAGAGTCAATACCTGAAGATCTTCAAACTTCATGGCCTTCAGTTTAGCTCAAGAATGTGAAGACAGTATGGATTCCCAAACCTTACATCACCCAGTGCAAAAGAACGTTTCAGAGACAGTGGTGTGTAACTGCCTCTGAAACGCAGGTGAGCAAATATTTTCTCTGTCCATACTGCATGAAGAGATTATGTTTATTTTACAGTTACAGTCTGTTCTGTTGAACTATGCTGGGCTTGACCCAAAGATCAGGTATCTGACTGTACCTCTCTGGGTCTCCCGCCTGGATTCAGAGCCAGATTGTTGGCGAAGTCCGGCGAATGAGACGCCGAGACGTTATCGTGACCGCTCTGGTAGTGTCCCTCGCTCGTGGTCCGGCGCCTGCCCGTCTCCTGCGTCACCTCTGGGGTCATTCCTCTGGAACGAACTCCTGAAACCCACCAAGATATTCACTGCAGAACCCAGGATGTGCTTTCTAGAAAAGCTTGTGGAACATTTTGCAATTTGCTAAGCCACAAGCAGACAATCCAAAACTAACTCTGGTAGAGCCAAGCTCAAATTCTTGATTAGAATTTTATTGGGCAAAAAGAAGGGAGTCGAAAGTAAAACTAGATGATTGGGGAAAATAAATAAGCGAGGCAGGAAAAATACATCAACTACATGAGAAAATGAAAAGTGAGGGAAAAATGGACAAACCAGAGAAGGAATAGGAGCGGTGGCGGTCAGATTGCTGGGATGTCATGCTTTCACTGATGCCCCGAATACGAGCGTTGTACTCTGTTCCAGGGGAGGAAAATCAGGTGATGGAGGGGAAGCAGCAGGTGGAGGAAGAGGAGGGTGAGGAAGGTGCAGAGGAAGATGCAATGACAGCAAAAGGTTTTCCACAAAGATGGATTAAACAAAACAAGCAAAAACAAAAAAAAAGTAAAGAAATCAAATATGGAAATAAGCTTGGAAACCCTTCCTCCACTAGGAGGCACCAGAGAGCTTATTGAAATGAAAGTGCATTCTGAATGCAGATAATGAAAGGAAGCTCCTGCATGCTTAGCTATTCTTACTCTCCTTCCCATCTCTGCTGTCACCAGCTTTACTTCGTTTCAGCTGCAGAGCTAATTTTATGTGGCCAGGTCAGAACTGCGGTACAGAACTCCACCGTGGATCTGTAATACAAACTGCTGAAAGCTGCGCTGCTCACGTTCTGGTACACACAACGCGAGTACTCTTTAAGTCTCTGTCAGCACTTTGGAAGCAGTCAGGTAACAGTTGTATCACTTTAGTGACATAATGCAGAGTCCTGCACTATTCCTATATCCTGTTTTTAGAATTATCAACCGTTTTTTACAAGTAAACATCTTACAACAGAGAAGCTCACGCTTATACACTAAAACATCAATGTAAGTACATTGTAAACACGTCAGGTAAACTCTAAGAAGGAAAGAGAAAAATAATGAATCCTGATTTGTAAAATTCTCCATATTTTACAATGTCATAGGAAAGTTAAGGCATTTCAGGCATGCCAATCAAAAACTAAAACAAAGTACACACAAAGTTGTATGTTTTAAGTGCTTTTTTTACTCCATAGAGTTTAGACTTAGTAAAAACCCATGTTTCAGTTTCCCAGAAAATAAGAATTGTTTCAGAACACAGGTCCGCAAAGAATTCTGTAATAAGAAAATGTTTTTAATGGTTTTTATGGAATAATCACATTTTTCTGGCTTTCCATTAGTTGTATCATGTAAATACTGTAGTCGTAAAATTGAACAGAAATAAACACGTGAAATAAATCACTCCATTTGTAATGAATCGATCATTTCCACAACTAACATAAAACCTGAATGCCTTACCAGCGATACGGTGAGCAACCAGGCCTTCCAAGTTCAGAGTCTCCTCCTCTGCATCTTGCTCTCTTGGCAAGGGAGAAGAAGACATTTCCTTGGGTTGAGGTGTGAGAGTAGGAACAGGAGAAGAAGAGGTGCTACATCCTGGGTAAGGAGATGGCCCCTCTAAGTCTGGGGAGTGTGAAACTCTGCTTGTTGAGTTTATTAATTTCTGGGGAGACTGCTGGTTGAGATTAGCAGAAGTATCAATGGGATAATGATGGGTTACTTGGCGTGTGTGGAGGTAGGGCTCAGGAGTGTGTGTTGGTGTGGTGTTCTGGTATGGGTAACCAGTGTTGGACCTTTGGGGTGAATATGTTGGAGGCTCTGTGACGGGACTCTGGTTTGGCACTGCTGGGACCCTCCCAGGTTGCCGCTGATTAGAGGTGCTGTTCATTGACCCCAAATTGTTATAGCCATGGATGGCAGAATCCCCTTGGTAGGATGGCCTAGCCAGGGTCTGGGAGAATGGTATCTGGGATGAACTGAGGGTGTTATCTCCAGGTGGTGCACTGTGGGACTTAGACATGTGTGAGTTGATTGGATCTAGATCAAGCATTAGCATATTTAGTGCCTCTATAGATTGTTCAATGTCTCGCTGTGAGGCAGAGGTTGGGAAATGAGGGAGGCTGTGGGTTGACTGAGGAGGAGGTCCAAAAGGATCATCTGGAAGACTATGCTGGTGCCAATGGTTAAGACCTCTTTGAACTGCCTCTCGACTACTGGTACTCCTCTCAGGGGCTTTGGGCATCATTTTAGGGTTGGTCTCAGGGCTGCTCGGTGGCTGATTCCCAAAGGACTGAGAACGGTACATTCCTCCTCCATTTTGGTAGTTGTTGTACCCCACCTGCGGTGATGGTGAATCTACGGATCTCTCCTGCATTGCTGTAGGAGTTCGTACTCCGTGCACAGGCATTTCGTTCAGCTTTTCACCAAGAACGTTTCTCTCAAGGTATGGCCCGTCGTTCTGGCCACCAACAGGTGTCTGTGATTGGTAGTAGAGGCTCGCTGGTGTTGCCTGACCCTCTAAAGATGAGAGTGTACCCAAGCTATCAACGCTGTTACCCTCTTGACTATTAGGAAGCTCGTCGTCAAGGATATCAGTTTCACGCTCCTCTGTTGAGGGTGCCCTAAGAATCCTGGTATGGCCCCCGTTGACATGCACCTGCGCTGGAACCAGATGTCGAACCCCTCCCCCTGGACTGGTAGATGTGGACAAGTAAGCCTGGCGCTGAGTTGGTGGCTCAAGGCCACTAAGAAGCTGGTCTAGTTCTCGTTTCTCCTGGGGGCTAAGTGTTGGATGGGCTGTTGTTGAGTTGCTGTGACCTGCAGCTGTGTGCAGGGAATGGCTGTGCTCATCAGTGCGATCAGTCTTGATTGATGCGGTAGAGTTGCCTGAGTCACTGCTCACAGAAAGGGTATGATCTACGGCAGGAAGGGAGGTGTGGCCTGCCACTGGAAGGGACTGCTCAGTCTTTTGGAGGTGGTGGTTAGATTGCTGCAATGAGCCCTCTGTATTCGTCAAGGGGTTTTCACGGACTGGAAGGCCATTAATGGTAACAACTCCCTCCAGGGAGTCTTTCTTTCGGACCCGGGCATAAAGACTTCCATCAAGTGGACCTTGAGTATGACCACCGTCTGAAAGAATAAAAGTTGGTGAAAATCAAATGAAAAGTAGACAGGTACAACTTTATTCATGAAGTGATACATTTGCTCTAACCAGAAGCACAGTGGCCACCCTTTTGCATCCAACGTTTGCAATCCAAAGGTTCTGCATGTGTCCTCTCTACCAGCAACACAAACTCGTCAGCTCTATTAATAGCCAATTTGTAGTTCTAAAGGTCCTGTCATGTTGCGTCAGCACAGGCCCATAGGGGCCAACATGAAACAGCTAGGGTCCTGCCCTACAAATGGAAACATTTCAAACAGTGCCAGCTGGAATGCCTGGAGATGAACTTGGTGAGGAGAAGCAATCTTCCTCAGGTTGACTTCTGGCTGCTAAAATATATTAGTCATGTCAAACTGGTTACAAACATTTTGGAGAACGTTTTACTTTCTGCTGCATTTGACTAGTTATTGGCCTGGGAATACAGACCAAGTACCAAAAATATTTTTGATCTAGGTTTCACTTAGATCTGATAAAACTCAATTGATAAGAAATTCCATATTACTGTTAACTTAAAGAACCCTATTGATATAATTAAACACTAGACCAAAGTTGGCTTCAATAATACAGGTTGCATTTGCAAAGTGACAGAAAATATTAATGACACTGGCTCATATGTGGGATGTTCCAGATTGAGTGACCCCCTCTGGGGCCAGATGGCGGATCGCTCGGACTGTAGCTATTTCAAAACCCATGTCAACAACAAGTTCTTGGATGCAGTAGCAACAAGAATAAGCGGCACGAGAGGAGACTGTAAACACAGTTTGTCCCTGTGGTTGCTCTACATGTTAACACATTATGAAAGTATAAACCTAGGTTTAGATTACAATTTCTCTAGGAATAGTCGGGTTTGGTCCACCACATAATACACTAATTACAACCAGAACAAACACTCCTTCATTATAAAAAGTAGTATTTTTAGAATGTAAAAACAAAATCACAACAATCCTATGCCGTGGTACTAAACTCAACAGAAACCTCCTTCTTACCTGCACTAGGATAATTTTTAGATCAATGTATAATCCAAGAATATTTCCTCAGCTTGAGGCAGACTGTACATTAGTCGATCATTCGGCTCAGACGAACAAGACTTTCTCCCTCCGTCCTGAGTCACAACCTAACATCGTCTACCATGTGCTCCGCTGGAGTGAGGTAGAACTCTACCACTGAAGCTGCCAGGAGGGGTGAGCTGGCACTCGGATGATTTCTTACTGTTCCCGGCAGCTGGGGAGGGGACTCCACCACTGTAACCACATCCAGCATTACCCAGCTGTCCGGGAAGATATGCTGTTTCGGACAAACTGCGGATCCTGCGCCAATGCCATTGGGGGTTCCCTGTACCACGTGTCAAGAAAATCCAACTCTTCTAATGCTTGCCTTTTTTCTTTACATTTAAAATATTTTTCAAGGCACAAAAGTTTGGTGTTTTAATTTATGTGTAAGCTGTATTCTCCACTATACAACGTCTTTGCCTCTGTCTCCATCTTCTGACCCTTAACAGGAGAGGCAGTGTCCTTTTTCTTGTTTATGGAAAATTATCTTTAAAAGCTCAGTGGCAAAAAAAATGACTCAACTTAACTAGGGCTGGGCAGCTCAAGGAACACAACAGTGGCATAAAAACATCACGACGGAATGAGAGCCAGGAATAGAAACTCTGTTGTAGAGCTGGTGCAATGAAGCCTTAATTATTATTTTTGTATCATAGATGTATGTTTACAATTCAGGACAGACAGGTAAGAAGTTATCGGTAACACTTTATTTGACGGGTTGTGAATAAGACTGTCATGACACTGTCATAAACATGACATAACACGTGTCATGAACATGAGTAAGTCTTCATGAATATTTATGACTGCTGTCATAAAGTATCATGCGGTAAATCATGACACTTTTAATACAAAGTCGACATTATTCAAAATGTTATGGCAACTTGACATTAATCAAGAAATCATGATCTGACAAATTTGTTATAAAAGTATTAGTGATTAAACTTTAAAAATTATGTAGCTTTAATAACATAAAAGTTTAAAACTTTTGAGACTTAAGAGATCATTCATTATTTTAATATCATGCAATTCTCTCTGAAAAATGGAATTGGATGAATTGGGGGCTTGTCTGGGATTTTGACCTGCAAACCTGCCTCACCTGAAATTAACAAATATATTAGCAATAAATGGAATCTGTTGATTTTAAGACAATTATTGCTCTTGAAAATATATTAAATATTTTATAAATGTTACCGCATTTGGTATTTGGTATTGGAAAGTCAGGTGCTGACTAGTCATCTCCAATCTGAATACTGTAATGGGAATTAAAAGATTGTTCATTTTGTGAACAGCTACACATCATCGCTCCCATATTTTTTGAAATGTAATGTTAAAGCCAGATTGCACTACTGCCAACTATTCTATGCAATGACCCTGATTATAAATGACAAACAAACAATGCTCTATTAGAGTCGGACAAATACTTTTCCTCTGATGTCAGTAAATAACTGAAGCTCTGCTCAATTTAGATCTGTTGACTCAGCACAAATAGCTAACAACTTGCTTCCTTTTCTAGAGAATGAGTGCAACGTCTACAGCATCTTTGTGCTTCAGGGAACAGAGCTACATGTACCAGTGCACATTTTAATACTTAAAATGTGCACTTAAAACAGTTCAGTCTGTTTAGGTAAAAAAAAAAAAGAAAGAAGAATTTACTTATGGCTTTATCAGTATCTCGTTTTTATTAACATACACACCTGTGTGTGTTCTACATTCCTTATATATATATATATTATATATATATATATATATATATATATATATATATATATATATAAATATATATATACATTAATAAAGGAGTGCTTGTAACAATTATATAAAGTCAAAATGGGTCCATGTGGTTGATTTAAATCCCTGTTAGGATATACATGAGCTATATTTGTTTCATTGGATTTGGTGTTTGATTTCATGCATTCCTGCATGCTTATAAATGCATCTGAACACCCATATGCTCACAGGATATCCAAGAAAACCATTTGCCCTTTAAAGCTCACCAACAGTGTTAAGTTGTGACGTTTTACAAGTTCAGCCAAATTACTTTTTAGGCATCAATTGGACCAGCAGAAAAATCTATAAACCATTAAACTTTGTAAGATCTTAAACGACTTTGTTATTTAAACTGAAACTTTCCGTTTTTGGAATCACTTCATGATGCCGTAGTTATGCCAAATAGCCAGATATGTTTTTGTTACATTGTTATTATTCGCTACTTGGCCATGTATTATTTAGTCATGTATTCTTTGGTTAAAAAAAAAAAAAAAATTAAATGTATTGCTTTAATTTTAGTTTTGTGTTGTAGCTGAAAAAGAAATATATGTAATGATTTACAATGGGTACCGAAAACAGTTTGTTAATATGCATCTCTATTGATGTACTTATTAGTTACATTGTAATTAGCCATGAGCTAGCCTCTTTGGTTTATGACTAATATTACTTTTCTTTTCTTGTTAGTTCATACTTATTCCAATACTGCTCTATAACTATGTGCCATGGCGTTAAAGAGTTTGGTGTCACATTATGCTTCGCTGTTATGCTAGTTAACCACATGCTAATTAGCCTTGAGTGAGCATATCTCTTCAATAAAAATGTGAGAAAGGTTTTTTTTTTTTTTTTTTTATTGCCTGTTATCATTGGTCATTTTTAATTGTTCACTTGATTAAAAAAAAAAGCTTGATATTAGGCATTAATGATTGATAAAATGATTAACGTGCTAGTGAGCTAGCTTCTTTGGTTTAAGGGAAGAAATGTGTTGTTTTTTTTCCTCGTAATATCTGTCCATTATTATCCATTATTGCTGCCATGTCGCTGGGTCACTGGGTTGACTTCAGTTCTGAGAAATATCCCAGCTGTTTCCCATAAACATGACACATAAATCAATTTCAGTAACCTTAAAACAAAAAACAAAAAAAAAACATTGTACAAAATAACTACTAATAATCTCCTAATCTTCATTTTTGTTGGCACAGCCAGAAAGAGGCGTTCCTGTGAAGGATGAGGGTTCAGCCCATCAGTGAAAAAGGTGTCATGGCCGCCGTATCGGTGACTGGCACAAGGACAACTTCTGCAGTTTTATATTTGCAGTGTCTGCCTCTCAGTGTGTCTGTCACCGTCCAGCTGTCACGGTATGCAGTGACGTGATGCGACTCTGTCTGAGAGATTGCTTTCAGGATGATGTCACCCATCTGTCCATCCGTCCGCCTGTCTGTCTGTCTGTCACCTGAGCGGCTGTCATAAAAACCTATCTGCAGGACCGTCTGTCACTAACTGTGACTTCCAGGCATGTTGGATTCCCAGAAAATCATGAGATGCAATGAATTTTAACAAAAAATGTGCACGAAACTTATTGCATATGATAAAAGACTAAACGGAGCCAGGCGGGATCATGTGACGGTATTTGGTCTGCATGTCTGTCGGTTCTGCTGGCTCCCAACTGGAGTCATTCCCCCGCCCCCATGCATCTGTCCATCCATCCATCTGTCTTTCACTCACAAGGATCAGTCGCCTGTCAAAACTCTGCATCTGCTCGCTGTCTACCTACATGTCGGCTTCTCTGGGAGCTTTGAAGAACCAAATTTACCCCCAAGAGAAAGACTTCTGCTGCCCTCTTTAGGTATTCAACACCTGGTAAAAATAGCTACGGGAAACAACAAATATATCCTGCAGCTTCCTTCACGTAAAATTCTGATTATCCAAACAAGATTTACGTTTTACAGAAAAAAAAAAGATATTTTTTAGGATAAAATTACTTGCGTACACATCAGAAGCAATTCAATTTATTGTTAAATGTAACTGTAGTCAATACATGGACCTTATTTAGACGTCGCTCATTGTTCCATGTGTATGCAGCTCATCTGGATGCTCATATCGTCCTTTAACAAAGAACACTGAAAAACAATTCTTTGTGTGTAAAAAGCTTTAAAATGCTTTCATATTTTCTTGTTTTATTTACAGCAACCGGTTTTCACCAAATCACTGGTGCCACATTTATTAGGACCCCAATTATTCTTCTGAAATGAATAAGTAAGAAATCAATTTCTGATTTACTGTGCAGCTTATTGTCGTCTTTAATAATTGACGACAATTACTCGTGCCAGATCTGTTCATATCGCTCCAAAATGGGAAAGACAGAAAAATTTGTGTTGATTCTGATTAGGCAAGTAGCTATTTCCTAACTGATTTACACATATCTACAGTTAGAGCAAATTGTGTCCATGTGGATGTAAGGACCAGCGATGGCGTGGGTATCAAACTCTTTTTGAATGAAAATCTGGTGGCCGCTGCCAGGAAGCCAAAGACTTGATTGTAGGACTTTTACCAGTTTTACCAAGCGGAACCAGAACATGATGGAGGTTACGCATTATTTTCATTTAACAATGAGTTTTCTATAAGCAGGTTCTATTAAAACACATCCACATTTCAGTTGCTGATCAACTGGAGCCTATTTAGGCGGATTGTAAGCCTTGTCAAAAAAATATATGGTTCCGTTAAAAATCTCTTCCATTTTTCCACTACAAACTATTATGATTGCAGAAAATGGAAAGTACATGAAATATATCTATTAGTTGTGACATCCAACGCATTCCAACACAACTTCGACAAGCGGAGCGGCAGCAGGGCAGCGCGGCGGGATGCAGACATGCAGTAATGAAAAGGAGAAGTTGGCAGGATTTGTGGGGTTGATATGAACCTGCAGCTGGAACTCCCAATGCTGCCAGCAGGAGGTCCAGCTCCTCGGCTCGTATGGATAAACCCAACTTAATGAATAGACCTTTATTGATTAAATGCAGACACATTGTTTCCTTGCAATGGACTCAATCGCCCTGCACTGCATCTCACAATTTTTCGCTGTTCTTTCACAGACTCGGCTCCTCGTCGCTCTCCCGGTCCTGCAGCCCAAGGTCTCTGCACGCACCAATCAGCGCCTCTAATAGTTTTGGCGTACCCAAATTGCAGCCTTGCTCATAAAATGTTCCACACTCAAATTGCTTGCTCCATGACTCATTTGGTACCGTATGGGCGCCAAACACACAGGATGCAGCGTTGCCAAGGAAACATGATAAACAGACACGCAGGCTCCAGACTGAGCAGACAGTTGAAATGCAGTATTTTTTAAATATTATCTAACTTTTTTATTTTACATCATTTTATTGCACGTTTATGTAAGCAGCCAATTAAATTCCAAATTATGAGTTATGTTACACTTACCAGAAAGTCCTGCTGTCAGTGCCACTTCATGATTTCTTCCAACTTGTACTTATTGAAAAATATCCCCAAACTTCGATATCACATAAAAAAAAAAAAAAACATGTCCTCACTTACAACACAAAAATTGGGAAGAGTGTTCTGTTTTCCCCCTTGGAGCCTCACTATCCCTCGTCCCTCTCTGTCTGTCTGTCTGTCTCAGTCTGTCTCTGGGCAGTTATTCCAGACATGTTTGAGGGCTCAGCCCCAGCCAAATATGGGCGGAGGGCAGTAAACAAGGAGGCACAGTCTGCTTGCACTGTCACTGATCTACTGTACATTACACACACACACACACACACACACACACAAGTTTGTATCATCCGTTCATTTCTGTAACTGTATTTACGTATAATACATTTCAGCAGTGAGGCAGTTCAGAGTTCTTTGTGTGATAAAAACAGAACGTAATTAACAAACAAAATGACATCACCGAGGCAAAAGGAAGAAAATGAAAAAAGTTGGAAGGCAGACTAGAATTATGGCAGCTCTAGACAGTTTCTTTAGCCTTGATTTAAAGGAAGTCAGTGTTTCAGCTGTTTCCCAGACGTTTGTGGTGTATAGAAGCTGAGCGCCGATTCTCCGTGTTTGATTCTGGTTCTGGATGCAGAGCACAACTAGAACTAGAAGATTTGAGAGGTTGAGCCAACAACAGCAGATTTTTATGCCCTTCAGTGATTTATAAACCAACAGATTTGCATGTTTTAAAGTCTGTTCTCTGAGCTGCAGGGAGCCGGTGGAAGGACTTTAAACCAGCCTTGTGCTCCTTCCAGAAGATGACCTAGTTTGTCTGTTTGGAAGCTGATTTGCTGGAGTTGGTAGTAAACAAGCCCCTCCGAGGCGCAGGCAGTGGCCTTCTGACCCCGCTGACCTCCAGGCTGGCAGCTGCTGCCAAACTACAGGACTGCCTACGAAGCGATGGAGACACTCAAACTGTGTTGCACGCGCACACACTGCAACAGGAAATTACAGCGAAAGATAAGTGGTTAAATTTATTAACTGGGAAAGATTGTTTTCCCATCACTGCCTTGGATTTGTTTAAAATCAGTCACTCTGGAAGATTATGATTAAAGTTATTTACCCTAATAAATAAAACAACATTTTTAAAACAGCCTTTTGGGATTTAGATTAATTTGATGAGCTGAAACATCGAAATGTGACAAAACAGAAGCTATCTATAACCACACAAAAAAAACACTCGTAGAGGTTAGTAATGCTAGTGCTAATGCTAACATGAAGAAAAAAAAGGATTTCTCCTCAAAATTCAACAGCAGTTATAATGTAACCCTGGAAAGTCCACTGAGCTGAAACGTTATGCTCTCCAACCACACAGACACGTTAAAGTTCCTCATCTTTCAGGGTTTCATTCATACAGAACCCCTCAGGGATGAAGCGTACATTTAGCACCTGCACAAATAAACAGGTCTGGATTCTGCAAGTGAAGCCTGATAACTGTCCTCTGAGCGGTAGCTTGTAAAAGTAAGCCTCTCTGTTGGCTAGCCCAGCATGGTAGAAAAAAATAAAATAAAATCCAACTAGAGAAATAACTAAACTAGCAAAGAGTTTAGTTATTTCTGAGAACACTGCAGCCTCCTCTGCTGGGACCGAACTGGGAATCCTTGCAATTCCCATTGACCTTCTTTGCAACATAGCAGCAACCTCAACGGCTCCCCGGGGACGTGCATAAAAACGAAATGGCTCTTTGAAAGCTGCTGAAAACGAAACAAATAGCGCCTTCATAAAGGAGGGGAACGCCATACAGGAAGGTTTGGGAAAGGCTGCCAAGTCCGGCTCTACTGAGACTCACGAGTCCTCCTGTCTGAGCCGGTTTTTATGGCAGTAATCATGGAGCTCATCATCACTGAAAGGAGCCCGGGGACCTGGCGAGATCATCAGATGCTAAAAGATGGCAGGAAAGTCTTTACGTTGCATTATTCAGCCCAGATCTACGGAAGGCCATTTCTGCCGATATTAAGAATAAAAAGTGGTGCTTTTAGCTGCCGTCACCGCGGCAGGTTTTCCACCAGCTTCGCAAATAAACTCGACTTCTGAAATACGGAGAGCTTTTGTGGATTTCATTGATTTCTCCATCTCTATTTCCATCCCATTTCGCCCAGTACTGTTGTTCTGTCACATATTTTGCATGCAAGACTAAAAGTAAAATCAAACATAAACATATTCAAACATAGAAGCCTTTTTAAATACGCTGGAGTTTAAAGTTTCAAGGTGAAGAAATGGGTCGAGCATGTTTTTATCCAACATATCAACTCTTTGAATGTTTGTTTTCTATACGTCTTTATAACGTTTTGATTTTTTTGCGTGACTCTACATACCTTGATGCTGCTGCTGCACCTGAACAAATGTGAGACAATGCAGCATTTTTCTATTCTACTCTGTTGTGCGTCTGTCTGGTTTGCCACTAGGGGGCTCTGTTCATGAAGAACTTGCAGAGCTCAGAGCTACATGGAGCTTCCAGGTATATCGTCAACTTTTTCCTCCAACATCTTTAGCTTCTATTTAAATTCTCAAACTCCCGACGGAAACATTAGCCGTGAGCTCAGCAGCTCGTTGGAGCTGATCCTAGTAGGTGTTTCAGTTTACAACAGTCCCCCCCATCCGGGGGCTTGAGCTTGTTGCAGGGTGACTGACGCCCCCCTATTTCTGCAGTGGCTATTTAAAGAACTCAATGACAGGACAGAGGAGGACAAGTAGGGGGTGTGAAGCTTCACAGGCAACAAAAATCTGGAGCTGGTTACTTCTTTTCTTTGTGATCAGTGTTTTGCTTTTTAGTTTTAATTATAATAATAATTTGGTTTTAGTCTTAAGAACATATGTACTCCCTTCATAGGGGGCTGAATGAAGCTTTCAGGCCTTATTCTGATTTTAAGTATTTGCTAAAATATATACATGATCTTTTATCTTATGGAAAGGAATAATTCACTTGAATTATAAAGCTGAGGACTTTCTGAGACGGAAAATGTCCACGTACGGAGTGTGTGAGGACATACCGTTCTCGGCGTCCGCTGCGTCCTCACTGGGATGGCTGAAGCTCTCGTATGAGTCCCAGCGGATCAGGGGGTCCTGGGTGTTGTAGTCCACAGACACACTTGGCCCGTTCTCCAAGTGGTCCAGACCTAGCGTATAAAATTTAAAAAAGCATTTTCAGTTGAATTGTCTCCTGATGGGTAAACGAGGCATTCAAAGTGGTTAGAAAGTTGGAGTACCTCTGATTTTTTCTGGTCCGTAGGAGAAAACAAACTCCACCTTCCCGTACTCTGGAAACCTTTCATCTGGACAAACACACAGCAGAAGGCAGCATGCAACTTTGTCTAGAACTACGTGAAAGTTAATAACACTGGTGAATAGTTGACCCTGATTGAGTCCTAGAGATCCAAACGCTTCTGGATCACTAGGACGTGTCGTCAAATGTTCTGTGGACGTTTTAGGTCTGAGTTTAGTCAGGCATGTTAGTATCGATGCTCTACTTCACGACCTGAACCTGTCGGCCTAATGGAGCGTCCTATTTAAATCTGTGATCAAAAAGTCCCCCAATGTGGCTCAATATAGACAATTATTGAAATAAAAGTTAGCTAAATTTCCACCATGGTGATATAAAACTATGTTTCCATCAAATAGTCGCACGGATTTTGAGAAAACTTTTGAAATGTCACAAAAAATGTAAATTAGGTGTTTTCCATCTACTGGTTTGGAATGAATCAGTCAGGCTGGCTTCTGAAAAGAGTCATTTCATCAGATGTTGATGCTACGCATGGCTGTAATAAACAGGAAGTAGATGTTGGAGCACACACGGCAGAAACAAAGGAATCCTCCGATTATTAACAACCCGGGAAATAATTTGATTGTGAGATATAAAATGTGGCAGGGCAGAAAAAAAAGACTTTCTTTCCTCTTCAGATAAATATAGAATTAGAATTAAAGGTTGTCCTTCAATTTAGCTGCATCGAAGGGGAAAAACATAAGCTAAAATGACATAATCATTCTTTTTATCTTCATTTTTTATGATTTCTTTCTTTGAAAGGACAGTATTTTGTTTGGTTCCATTAAAATGCCAAAAATTTTAAACTAATAAATCTTAAACATGTGTTTCCATAAGATCCTTATTTTTATTTTGTCCTAAAAAAAACAATTAGCATTAAAATTTCAAAGCTTTGCTAATGTTATCTTAATTTGAAGCTATTGTTCATTACAGACAACAATCACATCAGCATATAGAAATAGTTTTTATAAATTTTCTATGTAAAATTGGCTTAGAATTACACATGTAAATTATTTTTATTGAAAATCTAAGATGAAATAATGTCAATACATTTGAGAAAGAATTAAAAATACGTATCTTAATAAAATTGGAAGAATTTAAATTGAAAATTTATTGTACAGAAATAAATAGGATTGCATAATTTTAATAAACATTATAAAGCCAAATAAATTAAGTTATATTTTATGGAACAATTAGCTTTTCAATAGTGCTGTTTGACCACAAGAGGGCACTGTTGATTATGAAACTCAAGGCAATCCATCTCCTGCAGTCAGACAAAATTAAGCCTTTGACTTTGATCTTTATGTCCGAGTCTTTTTTTTTTTTTTTTAACATGCAATGACAAATTATTTTATAACTCATGCATATAATTTCACTCTTAATAACAGATAGTAACACCTTTGAAGGTCTCATCAAGCTCCGACTTCCCAAAAACGACCCCAAGGTCGTGGATGGCACAGGTGTGGAACTGGACCCTGAACACCACGTCTCTGGTCGGGTTCCTGTACCTCTTATGGTAACACTTCAGCTACAAAGAACAGAATATGAATTATTACAACATATGGAATACTTTATATAAGTATAAGAAAATTGCAGTCCTACCAGGATGTCTCCTTTCAGAAGCAGCCCAGGTTCTATGGTGATGCAGATACTGGTGTTGCTGTCTCCCTGCACATTGCTGCCAAAACCAAAGACAGTAAAGCTCTTTCAGTTGGGAATCGCATCAAGTGTTAGTTTCTCTGCAGACTCGAAGCCAAACCAACACTGAACTGGAAGAAAAGTTTCCATACTAGATTCCGGATGTGTAGACCGGCTGCATCGCCTGGTAGATCTTCAGGAACGGCCGGCATCCTGTCGAGAAACGGCAGCGAGACGAGTGAGACGTGGTGACAAGCTGCGTCTCTCCTGCAGACCTTTGGCTGGGAAACTCACCGCCTTTGGATTCAAAGTTGGGTATGCCGTGCATGATGACGTGATGAAGGAAGAGTGGCTTGTTGTTGATCTTGATGTGTCCAGACAGGAGGCCGTTGAAGTACTGCACATACCTGCAGACATACAATGGTGCATCCTCAGTCTGCCCCAAGGCTCCAATCAGCTCCCCTGTCTCCACTCACAGTAGGTGGTGGCTTTAAATGGGGTCAGCTTTATAGGCAGCTGCCCAGACCAACTTTCTATATTCCAGTAAATATGTGCTGTAAGAAAAAAAAATATTTTCAGATATTAACTATCTTCCCCCCATATTTTAGGGTTCTTCCCTATATCAGTTGGATTACCTTTTAAATCCTAACCCAGTTTCAGTCTCAGTATGATGTTGCTTTGTCCTCTTTAGCATTCAATGGATAGACGGATGTGTACGGAGGGCTGCTAGGTGTCTGTTGAGTTAGTAAAGTCTGGTTGTTAACGATGGTAATAATGATTGTATCAAAGGTAACCTTGACCTCCAGGTCTCCATGTACACACATCCTCCTTGTTCTCCTGTCAGTGAGCAGATGTTTTGGTTTCTGGGAAGTTCAATTAGCCTGACCTGAGATGTCACGGAAGCAGCAAGAGAAAGAACGAAGGAGCCACAGCTACAATATGATGGTTACTTACTCTTACCCAAAATATCAGTGAAATAAAGATGCAATTTAGATGTCGATGGATCATCAAGCAAATTCAATGCTCTCTTCCAGAAAAGTTTTTTTTTTTGTAGGTTGATCATTCCTGAGCAGGTTCTCCACTGTTCTCTGTTCTTTCTCCTTTAGAGGGTAATGGTTCTCATCAGTGGTGGGTAGACTTCTGCTAATGCGCTAATAGTGGCACTAATTTTTCATTTAACGCTTTAGCATTTTTGCTCACTTTGAAAATGTTGAGAGCAACATACCATGTCATAACACATGCTGTGACACTGACGCACGCAGGTTGCCAACATGAATTTAACTTTTAGTGCTTTAGCATTAGCTCCCACCAAAGACCATGTAGCACTTTCGGCATTAGTGGAACTAATAGTTATGATTAGTGCTTTAGGGTTAGCACAGTTAGCTTTTTGTCTGGTGAACTGGTTCTCATTGTGGTTCCCTCTGAAAGAACTTTCTAACACTTTCCAGAGAGACAAATATCAACAACTGAAACGTAATTCAAAGGAAGATATGCAATTTCATTTGCATAGGTAACTTGATTGTTATGTAATTCAAACAATATAATTTCTGCATTTGGAAGAAATACACTCATTATTAATTTAATATAACTATACTTTAATCATTCTAAATACATAAACCTAAGGAGTATGTAATTAAAATAAATGGGAGTTATTCCACTGATGAACATGAATCATGTAAGGTTTATTTAATAGGTTTGCATTAAAATGATCTAAAAGGAAATTTGTCATGTAATAAAATTACATAAAACGTAAAAGTTAGGGCTAAATATTTCTGAATGTATTTGATTTCACAATTCCTCAATTTACTCAGGTTATCTTGGAATAAAAACATTTTGTTGAGGATGAAAATCATTTAAATATTAAAAAAAAGTGCTAAAAGTGGTGAGATAATTTTTCTCTTAGTAGTGTACGTTTTCTACAGGGAAGCAAAACAAAATTGCAGGATGTCTCATTTTGCTGATCTAAGGGTGTCTTCATGTTAACTCTTTAGTGGAATTAATAATAAAAGGTAGTTATAGAAAATAAAAGGAGTTAATCATTTACCTCCTCTGTGACGGCTGACCGACAGAAAGAGCTTTGTCCTCGTAGAATCGCTTCATGGCAAACCTGTCGAGTGCCTGATCAGCACTGCATGGCATGAAATCACACAGATGTTATTATTCTAGATTTCAATTCAAAATCGGCCCTTTTTTTTCTAGAAGACAAGGAAAACTCTTTTCACAACTTTATAAAAAAATACCCTCTGGCTGGGGCCCATTTTATAACATCTGGTTGTATTAAACATGGATGACATTTTTCCCTCACAACGCCAGGAAAATAAACTAGCGAGGACGGACTGCTAAGCTAAAATATCACATCGGTGTTTAATATTCAAGGCCTATGTTTGATGGATTGTTACTCCTGTCCTCATATCACCCTAAAAAAAGCGGGTTTGAAAGATCAAAGTACCCAAAAGACAGTATTTCGAAAAGCGACAGCCTCAAATCTTCTACCGCAGCATCGTGAAAGTCACACAGAAGCTTAGAAAATAGCACAAGTGCAATGATAACATGTTGCGTACCTTGCAGATATGTTGCTGTAGTGCATGTACGCAGCCACCACTACTCCTGTTCGACCTCGATTCCCCTGCAAAACCACAGAACACCCAAGAAGACTGAGTTAAAGTGAAGTTCATGTTGGAAATACTAAAACGACTTCCTGAAAGTTCAGAGAAGGATTACAGCGAACGTAAATGAGCGAGAGCGTGAGAGTTTCCTGCACTCTGAGGGGACTCGGAGGAAAGCTATAAATCTTAGAACCAATCCAGACACACCGGCTGAAAGTAAAGGGAAAAATCTACGATTCGATGTATGAAGTCTTTGTGTAGTGTTAAAGGTATGACAGTGAGAAGCTTGATGATGCATTCAAGAACAATTGTTTTCATGATGTCACACCAGGCAGGAAGCAGTGTGTGTTTGAGGTGTTGACTTAAAGTACATCTACAGGTGTACCTCCATTTCTGTTTGATGTCTTCAATCAGCCAATCAGAAGCTTTCAAAGGCATTTTCCAAATCATTTAGTTATTTTAGAAAGCAATTACTCTGATTTAATGTCAAAGAAAAAAAACGTCTGGAGTTCATGTCAGTAAAATTAGTTCTAATGGGATATGTAATGATATAATAAATTCATAAAAATATCTGAATTTATACATAATTTAAGGCTAAAATTTGTATTCATATTTTTTTTAATATAAAAATTCATACAAATTGATACATATTACATTTTTCATAAATTCATTTTCTAGTTCCTTGCATTTTCACAGATCTTTCTTCCTATTCTAACCCCCGAGTGTCTGGTCACCTTGTTGTGCAGCAGCACCACGTTGCGCTGGTCTCCGCTCAGCCACGTGTCCATGGCTTTGCACAGGCTGCAGATCTTGTCCAGCGCCGGAGCGTGATGATCCGGCCAGCCGAACTCCAGAACCTGAGCCGGATCAATCAGAAATCAACCAGGAAGCGCGAGCCCGTTTCGCTTTTCACATTTCACTTCACTCCTCTGCTTCCACCGAACCGTGTTCGTACCTTGTGGTTTAACTTGGTTAAGTCGTTCCGCTGCTCGCTCAGGTTGAGCACCTGAGGTGAACGAGACGAGAACGACACATTAAAGCGGTCCAGCTCGACGGGGAACGGGTTCTGGGCCCGGACCCGTCTCACCAGGTAGTGTGCGCCGTGCTTGGACCGCAGCATGGCGGCCACCTCTTTGAGGTTGTTGGTGTAGCTGCGCTCGTCGGCCGCGGCGGGGAAGGAGAGGGAGATGATCCTCTCGGTGATGTAGACCAGGTCCACCTCGTAGCTCTCCTCCATGGCCTGAAGCACGCTGTGCGGCGGAGACAAAGACATCTAATCGGAGGTTTTCACAGTCGCTACGACATCTTTGAGGATGTCCGCCGTGCTTACCAGTTAGAATGTAGATATCGCTGGTAGCTGCGTGGCAGTTGGTTATAAAACGGCGCAAATTTGAACTCCAAAAATAAATCTGCTAAATGGAAACGCGTCAATTCCGACATGTGGTGATCGGGATTTATCCACACCTTTTCTGATTAAAGTCAGGTGGATTGCGATGTATTTTGCTCTTGGACCATGTTGTGCTTCAGATTTCTTTTTCATATTTTTATTTCAAATTTAACAAAATATGTTATGATTTATTATTATTCCCACTTTTTTTTTTTTTTAAAGCTGGCCTCAGCCTTTCCTTGTTCAAAGTTCAGTGGTTGCTTTGGGGATTTGGTGGAACAGTCTCCCTCATACCACGTTTCCTGTTAATTACGGCATATTTATTTGCCATAGTTCCAGCTGTTTTATTGCTCTGACTATGATGAGGGCACGTTTAGGCGAGTTTCGTTCTAATTTCCTGAAGATAAACACAAAACCTACGCTACAAATAGCCTTGTGTCATATTTACGCCACAGGGAGGAAAAAGTGCAGCTAATTATTAAATGTTGAAAAATTGTTGGAAGCAGGCGCTGAAATATGTTGGACAAAGTGAATATAGAATATTTACCCTGACTGCTTTCTCCGAATCTCCACACTTTTGCAGGACCTCGTAGATCCCTAAGAGAAACAGAAGGACAGGAAAGAAAAGATTCATCTGCAAACATCGTGTTGTGTCACCTGGTGATTATATATATTAACCGCTTGCCATAGAATAGAAATAGAGTCACCATCCATCCATCCATCCAATCTACCAAATCTATCTATCTATTAATCTATCAATAAAGCCACATGTGTCAAACTCAAGGCCTGGGGCCCAAATCTGGCCCAACGTAGTTATTTCTGTGGAAGGATGTGTAAATAAAACCTTTAACATGACAATAAGGTGCTTAAATAATATTGTATGAATAAAACCAAAGCAGTTTTTAACTCTCCAGTCTTTCGCAAATCCAAAATCATGGAAGGTCAACAGATTCCTCATGTTTCTGCAGTTGTTTTATCAGTAGATTCCGGCCCTTTCCTAATCTTAATATGGGCCCAAATTGGAAAGGGGTGGGTCCTGGGAGCGGAGGGCCTCATGCATGCCAGACTGCCACTGCTTCAGCCAGTCTTGATTAGTGATAATTTGATACATCATGCTGCATTTCGTCTCCCGCCTTCTCTGTCTTTGCTTCACACTTATTTTAACTTTTCTTCCCTCTCTTTTTGCAGACATTCCCCTCCAACTCCATATTCCATCCGAGTTGCGCCTCAGTGTGGAGAAACTGATTAAGAATCCCCGGAATGTGAGAGGAAAAACCAGAGACCCAATGTTTTCCCTGTCTGACGAGCTTCGTTTTGGTCCACAGCGTCTGGAATTAGAGTCTGGTTCATCTGGCTTCAAGCAGAACCGCCATGGTCACGACGGGCAGTTTCAGCACCAAACCACCATGGACACATCCTGCTGAAATGAACCCGACAAAACCTCCACCTTCTCCACAGACGTACCAAAAAACCCCCCCGAGGAATGAGCTGATACTTTGAATGAAAGCCCGAGCATATCTGGGAGGAAATATCAAAATTAATCTGAGATTCTTTTTGAGAGAAAATGAAATTTGTAAATTCATGTTGCTGAGGATGCAAGAAAGAAGATTATTATTATTATTCTGCAGAGTTTTGTGTGAGTTTCTATACAAGCTGGTGAACAAAGGGAACCATCTGTGTTTATATTGCTGCTCTGAGTCATCGTCGATCTAATTATTCGGGTAACGTCTGACACAAACGCTGACTCGTCAGAAACAAAGGCAGAGAAGGCGAGGGATGTGAGACGTCAGTGCCACTTTCATGTCTGTTTGCTCTACTCTGGAGAAACAAGAAGGAAGAAAATCGTGTTTTAACAAATGTTCCGTTTGTTCTGCCTTCTGCTTTAAATAAACAGTTTTCCTTCCGCATTAGCAGCACAACAAAGATCAGGAAAACACCTCGGATCGTGTCGGAAACGAGTATTTGTTTAATATCTGGACAGATTTGACACAGTCGCAGCATTAATGAACGAAAAGACTTACCGGTGTATCTACATGCTTTAGCGGCAGCTGTGGAGTGGGAGGCTGCAGAGACAAACAACATGTTCAGGTTAAAAGAAGAAAAGAAGAAATTGGAATAAAAGATTCAAAAGGGCCATTTCTTGTCGCTGAACTTCTACGCTGCTCATCCGATTCCTTGCCGATGTTAAAGATAAAGAACAGAAAGCTTAAAAATCGGAGGACCGATGAATCTGCTGGTCTTCCGATCACCGTCCACCATTTGCTGAGCTTACGTTTTTCATGGAAGAGAAGGAAAACTTCAATTTCAAGCTCATTAAAATGAAAACGAGTCATGTCTTTGAACACACTTTGTCCGCTTCAGTCTGAGCAGACAGGAGGAAGCGCTCATGCTTATAGACGCCGACCTTTGACTCGTTTGAGCTACAATTCCCGGGAGCCCCTTCCTGGATTAGTGTAGAGGATTTCGAGGCCAGAATTTTTTGAATATTTCCTCAAAGACCTCAGGGTTGGTGACGAACTCGTGCCGAGGCTTCGTACTCACCGGCTCACAGCTGGTCGCGGTCTGACATGATGTAGTGACCTGAAGATGGAAAGAAAGCTGATGAGCGAGGAGAGCAGGCGCGTAAAGACAAGTCACAGAAACACAACAGCAGCAGGTTGTTGCTTCAATCTGTTTAGCACTAATTATTAGGTCATTTTATGGCTTTAAATGTGTCAATTTTACTAAAATGGCTTCATTTTTGTTTTATATGGAAAAAAATGTGAGGGAGGAGAGTCAGACTGGTGAGCTCAGCGGCAAATTTCACTTTAAAGAACACAGTCTGATCCTGTCTCAGAATTTAAATGCAGACAATTTCTGATTCACCCAGGCTTTTATTTCTTCAAGACTTTGGGACTTATGGATTTGATATAGTAGAGTACCATAATCCCATGCCGTCTGGAAACATATACAATAAAAAGAATTGGCCTAGGCACTGAACCCTGTGGTACTCCGCGATTATGGTTCTTGTCAAAACACTTTGCTGTCCGCCACAAACTTTGAGTCCAGCGGAAAGTGGGAGTGAGTTCAACTGGCAGGCAGGAAGCTCTTCCTGTCAGTGAAAGATTTATCTCAAACATGCTCAAAAAAACAAAGAAAGCTGGAATGAAGGTGTTGGGTACATGGTACCCTACTGGTTGCTAGGTAAAATATCATCTGTCTGTTGGTAAGTATGTAAGTACCTCACAAAAAATATTTAAAGCACACCCAACCCATGCAGTGTCGCACAAACAATACACAAAAATGGGGGTTTTGAGTGTTTCCACTTGTACTATGTTCATTGTACAAGCTAGCACTAGCTAGCAAGCTAATTTGCTAGGTAGCTAATTTGCTACCGCTTTTTATTGATTTCTGTAATCTGGAAAATGATCTAGGAGATAATTATAATAGTTAGAGTCATAACTTAAATACTGCTGATTAGCAGCCAGCAGGACAGAGAATATGAAAACTTAAAGCTTAAATACCAAAGATACAAAAACATCTTTAAAGCAAAGCCTTTCTTGGTCCCCCTGGTCTGCATCTTTCTCCAACAGCTGCTCTTTTTGTGGTGTACTCTTGTATGTTTTGCTCTTTTTTTTGCAACCACTGTCTTTTCTCTGCTGTTTTTAGCTGCACAGCAAGTTTTCTGTAAACAGCAGTGTAGGCCTCCCAACAAATGAGACTAAATGACACACACACACACACACACACTCACACGCAAACACACTACTGTTTGAAGTCACAAGCCAGTTCCCGTTGCTAGGAAAAGTATCACTTGTAACCTAATTTTACTGTCACCTCTAAGTTAGCAGGGTGTTGATTTCCTGATGTTGCAATGCAACATGACGCATCTTTTAATAGCAACCTGGCCGTCGCCGGCCCATTTGGATGTCAGAAAAGTTTTCTTACATTACCCGCGGCAAGTAAGTGGCTCCTAATAGTCTGGATCTCCCCCTGTGCCTCAAATCACCGACTATAGAGCACAAACAAGAATTCTATGGCAACTTATAGCCACCATCTGATTGTATTTACTTAAGTGTGTACAGATAAACACGCACAGGGGAAGTTCATAAGGGAAGCAGAGTTAAGTGGGAGCCTATAACACCTGGTATCCCGACATGCTGTGAGCTGACGGCTATTTACAACCACAGGGATGAGAGCGCGCTATCGACTGATAGCAGGCACGGCCGGGAAGGAAGCTGCCGTAATTATTTGCTGTGGGAAAACAAAGAGCTCATTGACTTTGCAATCAAAGTTATCAACAGTACTAGTGGCTGGATAAGAAGCAATCACACCCATGGCATGAGATATGCAAAACTTAAAAGAGTCGGTCGACAAGTCGTCAATGGTGTGCGGGAACAAATATCCGAAACGGTACGAGACGGTGACGAAGATAAAAGGAATCCAAGGAAAGAGTGGTACCTTTTTACTGATTTTTGCTACTTGACTAAACCTGGCTCTATCTGTAGTCAGAGCAATGATTACCTGGAGCTTTTCAGCCACAAACACTACATGAGAGTCTGACCTGAAACAACTGATGGATGTACAAAAAAGCAATTTATGTCCACTGCTGAGTATGATGGGTGATCTGTGATGCTGTGGGTCTGTCTCTTCCTGAGGATGTAAGACCTGGTCTAAACTGTACAGAAAACCTTTGAAAGCAATCAAAGAGAAGCGAGCAAAAGAGAGTTCCCAAGACTATCGAGTATCCAGACAGACTATGCAAAGAGGAAAGGTCAAAGGTCCAGCACTAAAATAATTTTATTTGAGACTTTGAGGCTACAGTTTGCAAGAGAGAACGTAGGCAAAGATCAGGACTAAAATTCCTTGGACAGATGAGAGTAAAACTGAATGATCTGGACACCATTACAGAGGTTAGGTTTGGTATAAAGCAATACTACCTTCCAGGACAAGAACCATATAGTGCCTGTGAGGCAAGGAGCTGAAACTGTCGTGGTTTGGGGATGATTTCTGTGACCAGTGGGCCTGTACGGTGTCTTATATGGGTTGTGAAGCTTAAGCTCTTACTTTGACATTTTGAACTAAAGATTTTCTAGAATTCCCTGTCCTGATGTGAACATCTTGTAAATAAGACAACATTCTTTTCTGTCGAGATGTAAAAAAAAAAAGTCATGTCATAACGTGAGCAGACGAAACACTAAACTCTGTCACTTTAAGGACTGTGAGGACTTTCCATAATTACTTCCCAGCCAGGCAGGAGTGCATAGTGACTAGCAGACCATAAACAAGTCACAGAAACTTGAAAAGGGAGCTTATACTCTCATTGGGTCACAAGGGGCGTCTCAGAAGGAATAAAACAAGAGGTCAAAGGAAAGACCCAAGGGGGCTTCTGGAATCTTAGACTGGTTAAGAGGCCCCATTAGGGGCCAAAAAGAGGAGAGTTAAGGCCGGTCATTGTTCAACGCTAAAGGTCAACTCTCTCAGGTGAGATTCTTTCGACTTTGGTGCTTTTCATACAGAGGTTCAGGATCACCAAGAGTTGAAATGATTTCAGAAAGGACAATCTAATCTGTACGTTTCAGCAACATTTGTCTCCATTTGGGGTTTTCTAACTGATATTCTCTACAGAACATTTAGCTTTTGACTCCAAAGCCGTGACATTCCAAGACATTTCTTGCCCTCTTGACCTGCTAGCTCAACTGTTACTGTGATCTTAGCATATCAACATGACCCTAGTTGATGGGAGAAAGCATGCGTTTGCCACCATGCATAAATCATCCCACGGGTTCCACTAAATAAGCCCGCCGTTGGTCCGACCGCATTAAGAATTCCTCAGGCGCTCCTTTCTGCCCACACAAGAGCTGCTACCACACCGATGGCGGCGAGCCCAAGGAAGAAAATACTTCTCTTTCTAAACGCGGGGCCAAATAAGGACTGAAGCTCAACCGGGCCCGCCGCGCAGGGATTTATACATTGACTGGGTTTCTGTTTTGCTTGGAGGTCTTTGCAGATTTGGCGGAGAGGGTGCTCTTTTCCAACTTGACACAATGTCAAACATGCGATACATGTTTGAGATATTGTTACAGAAAAAAGGCAGTTTCAGTGATTGCTTATAGATTTGATTTTCCTCAATCTGGGAGCAAAAATGCTGGTGGAACTATCTCAAAAGAGAAAGTTTTGAAATGAATGATTGCACTAACTATATCATGTAATTTAAAGTCAAAAACATGAATTTTTGTTTTGTCTGCTTGGTTGACATAACTAGTGTTCAGTGTCTACTAACATTATGTAATGACTGGGCAATAAATACACTGAATGTTTGTATAAATGCATATATTTTCTCCATGTTTTAGATGATTGATCAGTAAGAAGTTAAATTGTGGGCATATTATTAGGTTATTATTATTATATTATTCGTATTCTTCTTATTATTATTATGTTGCACCCAGTTGTCGGGACAACTACAACGAGCCAATTAAATTAGTGCTTTAGAATGTATCTGGAAAAGTTCATTAAGGGGAAGCTAACTGTGCTAAATGTTAGAAAAAACTTAAAAGCACTAAATAAAAAATTTGCTTTGCCATTAGCACAGCAGCATGAGTTTGCCCCACCACTAGACAGTAGGCTCGCTAACCAAAAAGAAGTAAAAAAGATTTTTACTTTTGTTAAAAATATATATTCATGTCATTTCTCAGTAATCCAGAGGTGGTCCACTCCGGTCAAGGTCTAACTCTCTTTGGCCGCTTTCTTTCTTTACACACCAAAGTTGTCTGTTTCACAAATCCATTGTCAGACTCTTGGATGTCACCAGCGGGGATTTGTTTTTGAAATGAGAACTAAATGACTACCACATGGCTAACACTCCATAAGCAAGCATGGAAATTGGTGACAAGCAGCGCTCGCGTCTCCTCTAAACGGTTCAGACGAACTCCGCCGCAGCTTGCAGGCAGTTATTTACGATGTGATTCATCGCAGCGAATTGCCACGGTGGTGCGGCCGTTACGAAGGCCGGCAAGCTCGGCACCCACGCCGTTCCACCTCCAAACCGACATGCCGTTGTTTGGTTTGAGAGCCGAGTGCGGCTTTCTGTGGTGGACACGCGAGAGGCCAAAAACTGTGGATCGCGGAGAAGGCGGCTATTTGATCATCAAGTGAGAGCTGAGCAGGCTGTGGCTTGGCTGTTTTACCCGTGGTTACAGCTTAAATCACTAGATAGATGACAAAACACACCAATAAACAGGGAAATGATGAACATCAGATGTGTGATTGTGGCTCACTTTGGATACAGGTTGAAAACCACCAAATCTGAACGGCTGCCTTGAAATTTCACGCAAAGATGAACATGACTGCATATAATCATAGGACATTTGATCTGGAATTCAGTCATGGGAGATTTCTAGTATTTGGCACCAAGCTGACAGAAATCTACCTGATTCCCATTTCCTTTGTGGGGAAATAAAAACGTCTGCAAATTTGTCAAAACTTTTAACAGCCGGGCTTCTGTGGACCGGCGCATGTTTTGGTCATTACTGGAAGGCGCTGATCGGCGCGTCCCGGACAGCCTATCAGTTCCGGTCTAATTAGGGACGACGGCAGGATGCCGTTTCTCGCCTGACCGCTAATTACACGGTGAAGGAAGGGGAAACGACTCCGAGCCAACATCAAAGCTACAAAAAACAAAAAAAACTCAATAAAACAACAAGAGCTGAGAACCTGATGTGTACTTTTACATTTGATCTGACCCGCCTCAAAGAAAAAGATACCAGAACATGCTAAGTTACAGAAGAAAAACTTCACTTATTGACAGATGTGAATCAGCGGTTAAGCATAAATGCTTATATAACAGTTTTCCAGCATTTATTTTGCAAGCCAGAGGAGCTTGCAGTTTTAACCAAATTTTGTTAATGTTTCACTTTTTATGAAGCCATTCAGTCTTTGCAGGGAACTGTTGAGACATAAATCTCTGGGAGAGTTAAAGTGAAGCAACAAATGCCCTTGAGATTTGGCAAATGAAAAAGTGCAGCATCAGGATGAGGTTAAGTAAAAAACATTGGCCAAAGACTTAGGATAGGATTAGAGTTATAACCGTTTCTCTCTCAACTTTTGGCCCTTTCAGTGAAATCAATCATACTTTATTGCCATGCCTTTATTAGATTGAGGTCAAAGGTGACTTAACTGCCAGCATCCTCTCTCAAAAGAAGAGAAGCACGAGAAGAGAGGTGAAGGAAGAGAGTGGGAATGAAATTCCTCCTCAGCAATGCTACAGCAGATTTTCCCGGGAGAAGGGAAAACACATGTTTGCCTGCTGTGTTGACCAGTTGCTCCCAGTCTCTTGCTGACTCCGCTGCCACAAATCACCACTCGTCAGGTCACGAAAGGCCCCCCCACACCCCCCTGGGGGCCTGTGAACTCAGCCTGCCTCCCTCCTCGTTCCCATGGGAGAAACTTTCCCATGGCTGAGTCAGAGCAGCCCACATTCAAAACATCCCGAGGAAAAAAAAAAAAAGGAAGCTTCTGCTGGAGTTGTACACCATCTCGTGGTTGACGCCGTACAGCTTACTCACCAATTTTACCTGTTCTATATAAAAACCCCACAGAAAACCTTTGGTCAAAGCTGACAACACATTCCACAAACGCTCTTACCTGCACGCCCGTACGCCGACCCGTTCTGCCTCGCTGCTACTTTTACATACCCCCTGCCTTCACGCCCCTTCTAAGAGAGTCAAGGCAAGAAAGCGAGTACTGTAATGCAGAGACCGTCCTCCTCCTCCCCCCTTACTCCAAACAACAGCAGTAATCCCAAACGCGTGCCAGTAGAGCTACTGAACTCGAGTCTGCGTGAATGCGGGCTTGTCTGCTCAGCCTCTGGACTGGACCAGGATGCACTCGTTTTACTGCTGGCTTTGGATCCTCCCGTCAACTGCCAAGAAATTTCGAAAGACACTATATAAGGCCAAGAAAGTGGCTAGGGGCTCCTTAAGACTCCGGTACCCAAAATGAGAGAGCAAAAGTCGTTCAGGGGCAGTAACTGTATCCCTCTGTATTCCTCCTTCTGCTAACACACTCTCCTCCCTTCTTTCCCTCGGAGGTCTCTTTGGAAGCTGCTGACTCCACAGAGAAGGGGGAAAGGCAAAGCCTACAACTCTTCTGTTGTTGTTTCAGTTTAGCAAATTAGGCTAAATATAGATTCACTGAATTGAAAATGCATTTGACGGAATATTAGAAAGATCACGAGGTCAACAAAATGCTGAGTCCATGTTAGGTCTAGATGCACGCTGTAGTATGTCCGACTTCAATCGTTTCTGATTGGATCAATTGCTAACGTTTGGCCGTAATGTATGTAAAGCATCAACTCGATGAGACCTTCCGGAAACGGCCACAATACCTTTAACAGCAATGAAATGTCTTCAACATTTGTCTTGCTCTGATTTTAAATGCTCAATCTTTGGAATTGTTGCCAACACAGACTGGACATTTTCATTCACTTCCTCTGCTGCGAAACTACAACCATTTATGGACAGACTACAACTCTAAAACAACGTGGCGAATCGACGTCATCGTTCACAACTCATTCTTTGCTGAATTTTAATCAGAGAAATTGATCTCGATGGGAGAAATCCCAGACGGAGCACTGACAGGGTATTGCAGAATTGTGTGGGAAGACAACGGCCTGGCTGGTTTATAACAAAATGCAAATGAAGACCCACAATTTAGCTTCTCAGAAAACTAGAGATAAGAGATGATGTTACAAAGACCACCAGAAAGTTCTTTTTAAAAGACAGATGGAGGATTTATGGAGTCGCCACCCTCTGGGTTTTTCAGCTCTTTAAGTGAACTTAGTTCTTGACCTCCAGATGATGTCGGAGGTAAATTAGTCCATCAGTCATCAGTTAGCGCCTGGTTATTATAACGTTTATACCATTTGTCTGCCAACACTATCTCTCAGCTACCGGGCTGTGTCTGTACTGCTGAAGGGTGTTGCTATGGAAGCATGCGGCGGCGGCTCTTTGAAGTGACGTGTGCGTACCGGGGGAAACAGAGTTCCTTCTGTGTTTTGCGCGGCCGAGGAATGACGAGGTTTGGCTCTGGTTGTTCTCAGTATGTGTGCGTGTGTGTGCGCGTCCCGTCGTTTTTCTTTTCTCCCTCGTGGTCGTACCTTTTTCACTTTCATGCTTGGCTAGGTACTTTTTTTTTTTTCTTTTTCCATGCCAACATTCCTGAACCTTCCTCAAACCCATAGAGTTCTTAGCGCAGCTTTTGGTCTCGCCCCACTTTTTCTAGTTTGGAAGATAAATCTGACGAAAATAAGAACCGTAGATGGAGAAAATATTCAAACATCACTAAAAATAAGTTATGAGTGCCTGTTCAGGGCTTAATCTGAAGAGGGGATTCTGAGATCAGTGATTGCAGAATCTATGAATGTTCTTCACATAATGGCAAAGTTATGAAAAATATACCCTTTAATCTCATAATGACGCTTGCTATTTAATAATTATTGGGAAGCAGCTGCACAACGCATTATCTAAACAGACTATCTTTGGCGGTAATGGCCACCATGTTGGCCCGGTGATGAATAACCTAGCATAAAACAAGATAACACACAGTTTGAACACAGGATAGCCCTTCAGCTTTATGCCAAGTTTTCTCCTTATAAAGTCAGAACAATGTCCATAACAAATAATAACTGTCGAAAGTTTTAACAGCTCCACACTATTCATTATATACGAGATATTGATCCTATTTATAGTGTGCACTAATCAACAAGCTAGAAATAATATGGGAAAGATAGCCTTTTTTTTGCATCTTAAGGTAAAAATTTCTTACAAATTGTTTGCATTTGTATCGCTTAAACAGCCGCCTTTCTTTACATGCTGAGTTTTGCTCCTCTATGCTGCGTTAGGTGGAAGTGTAGGTTCGGTAAAACCCCCTCATTGCCCAGCAGCAACATTAGCGTAAACGCAAGCTTGTGGAAATGCTAAACCCAAGATAAGTTTTTACTGCTTAAATGTGCTTCTCCTTCACTTAACTGCAGACTTTTTCGACAAGAATTTTATTTTAGGGTGTTCCAATATTCAGTGTCATGTACGTCAAGGGTGGAGCAAAAAGAAAAAATGAAAGGCTTTGGAAATTAAAAGGCAAATTGCTGGTGTGCTCTGGTTCGGGTTGTGTACAACTCAGAGGCGTTTCTTACAAAACTGATTTATAAAAAAAAAAAACAATGATCACATATCTTTTTTTGTCTTGATGATGCTATTCAAGCGTTTTGAGTGTTTGGTATGACTAATAAAGTTCTACATAAGTTCAGTCATGCTAATGTTCCGTACAATTCTGAATCAAAGACAGTTTTGTCATAGGCTTTGTATTATATACACTTATGTGAATTAAAATAACAGCTGTAGTAAAGCAGAACGGAATTGTTTGTGTCAATCATAGTTGTATAATTATCTGCCCTTATGTCTCCAGCTCGATTTTAGCTTTTTGCGAATAAAGACAAGACAAAGGGTGCTTTAAGTGGCCCAAAGTGTTCCAGCTATGTGTCCCCTAACAACATTTTATAGAGCATGTCATTTGCAAAGCGTCTAATTAAAGGCCTCTCCCAGTTTCCACACATCACACAAGCGCGAATGTGGATAAAAATGTCAGGGATGCTTAGATTACAAACTGTTGACCTCAGTGTTTCACAGTTTAAGACTCCCAGTCCAACCTTAAAACTGGGGCTCAGCTGTTTATGAGTCGCGCAAGAAAATTCTAATCATCCGCGTTATCTTTTATTTTTCACAATAAAAATTGCGCCGTGAGATGGCGTCTTGGTTGGCGGATCGGTCCGCACTTCATAAAGTTTAGTTGCACGTTACATTTGAACTCACCAACACCGCAAATTTTAATTTCGACCAACACATTTTTCTTTTTTATTTACTTTTATGTGTAACTGGTCAGCGTGAAGCCAAACGTATCAGTTTGGACATTATGCATTTATAGCGCCCTTTTTAACATTCTATTCATGGATTGCGGCCACTTTGTAACCGCCGTGTTTCATGCTGTTCATTCTCTGAAATATACGACCATAAGACGTGGAAATTTGTTCTGTGGCCGAGGTGGAATGGGAGCATTAAAACGTGCAAAACGTCAGGGACGACCGCACTCGTTCAGCGAGAAACGTAAACATACAATAATTGGATTTTAGAAAAAACAAATAAAAGAAGTGATTTTGAGACAAATTAATCTCCGGCATGGACAAATATTTAAACTTCAGGCATTCTCGCTGGTTTTGGTCCAACCCCTTCCCATCATTCCTCTCACTCCCTTAGCTTCCCCCTGCCAAACCTCGCTGGTGTATTCCAACCCGCCGGTCCGGCGAACACGACAAACCACGGGAACAGCATTCCTGGAGGCTCGTCTGGGACGCGGCTGGGATAAATCAGGAGGAATAATGAGAACGGCTCTCCGTAGAGGGCAGGAGAGAAAAGAGAGGATGTGACCGACTGATGCTTAGCGAGATAAAACAGATGCAGTGCACTCTGGGTATTTAATGGCATGCTGTTTGGAGGATCTACTTCCATAGTTTGGTTGTGTTAGTGCCAAGTTTATGTCAGGCCAAGTTCTACAAGATAAATAAGAAAGAAAAGGCAACACTGAATAAAACCAGGGAAATTGATTATTGGAATCAAGTGGAGCAATCTCAGCACTTAAGCACTGTTCACCTAAACTGAAATTAGTCTGAAAACAGATGGAACTGAGACGAAATTCAACGCAAAAATCTGAACTGATATTCTGTAGAGAAGGATATAACATTCACCGGACGTTTGAGCTAGTAGCAGGTCGGTCAAAGTGGATTTCTGCCAAGTTGAATCGACTCCCTGCCCAAAACTCTCACAGTTCTCGCAAACACCATAAAAAGAATTTTATATCAATTTGTGTCAAAAAGTTCCTTCGTTCTAAAATTCTTACACAGGTTATCACCAGATTTAATGTAGTTTCTCTAAGCTGAGTAATCCACTGCAGGTAAATTAGGCTGTTGATAATCTCTTCACAGATTTTCCTGTCCATCGTCTGTCACCGCCCGAAGAGCGAGTCGTAGCGATCGTCTGATGATTACCCACGCTAACGCCACAAACGGCCTCGCTCGGTTTCTGAGGTATTTCGCAGGTTCTTCTCCTCGAATGCCTTGCATACACAATTTTTGTTTCCATAATGATATTTCAGTGTAAGGATGGATTTTTTTTTTTAATTCTCCCATTCAGTCGCAATGAAAACCAAAAAACAAAACACGCTCAGCTATGCTCATTCCCTCGTCTGATTGGCTCCCTCCTTCGTGCGTCCGTCATGCCTCTGCTGCTTTTGTTCTTTTTGTTCTCGTCATGCACTCCCTGTTTGTGGTGCGATTGATTGTTGGGACGTAGAAATGCGGGAAGCAGAAACTTTTCCCCACATGGGTTTATTTCTCCTCTTGTCGGACGAAAACATTCCTCTGTTTTTAGTCCTTTCAGCACTCAGGAAGCCAGAAAGAATAAATGTTGGAATATTTGCAGCGTGGCTCTTTGTTGTAAGAAAGTACTCTATGGCTGATTAGGGAGCTTAATAATCTTCAAAAAAATGTAACTTACAGTTCCTTATTTATTCGCAAAAGTTTGACCAAAAAAAAACAGTAACGTAAAGAGGTGAGGTTAGAAGAGGCTCAGGGTCTTACCTTCACTTCACATTTTTTATGGCAGGACAGGCGGCATGCTGAAAAAACAAAGGAAGTTCATCAATTAATTATTGAGTAGCTTAAAAACAAAACAAACAACAAAAAACCCCCAGCAAAACACAGCAAAACATATGCATGGTGTAAAAGCAGAATCATTTTTATTGCTAAATAACTTCCAGCTCCAATTGTGAGAGTAGGATGCTGCAGTGCTGCCCTCAAGTGGACAAAGACAGCAATCAATCACTTTCTTTGTCTTTAAATGTCTTTTTTTTAATATTTAGAGATTTTATAGTGATTTATTTCAACAGTCATGTGATATAAAAATAATTTGATGGAGGCCAGGAGCCCTGTCCCAGTGCTGATGGATGACCCTCCACATGGCTAAGAGAGGTTTCTGGTTGCCTGAAGTAGTAGGAGAACACTCCCAGGTTAAATTAGGTAAACCTGTGTCATGATGATGAATGAATTACTTAGTAGCTGTGCTGGTGAAGCATTTGCCTGCTAATTATTTCAATCAGGAAGGCAAAACAGAGAGGAAACGTTTAGCTCAGCTCGACGTTTCCTAAAGATGTCTAAGAGCAAAAATGACATTTGTCTTTTTCTTTTTAATCTGGTATTTCCAGTAGGGGGCACACTTCCGCTAACACGCTAATGTGCTAATAATTAACCCAGCAGTTTCGTTTCCTCTCTCATTTTCCATCTGTGATGCGCAGCAGCAACAGACATTCATTCTGTACCCACAATGCATTGCTGTACAATTACAGTAATCTGTTTAAAATTAGCCTTTTTGACAAAAACCCTATCATGGTTAGCAAGGACATCAACATCTACAAAACTGTTAGCATGAGTGAACAGGCGGTACATGATGTCGTAACACATTTTGTGTCAGTGGCATGTTGGGTATCATCATGGTTGAAGTTAGCGCACTAGCATTAGCCAAACTAATGGTTATGAGTTTGGCTCATAACCATTAGTTATGGTTAAACTAATGAGTTTGGCTCATTAGTTATGAGCCAAACTCATAACTAATGGTTATGAGTTTGGCTCATAACCATTAGTTATGATGGTTATGAGCCAAACCATCATAAGCATAGTCGGCTATGCTAACTTTTCGGCTAGCATAGCCGAAAAGTTAGCTATGCTGTCCATAAAGCACAGCTAACTTTTCGGCTATGCTAGCCTGTTTCTTAGCTCTGCTTTGCTGCTGCTGACCCCCAAAACGACCTCACTCGAAGCTGTTTGGTTTTGAAGAGCGAATTTTATTGCCACAAGTTTAGCCAATAAACGTCCAAAATCGGTCAATGAACAATAAAATATCTGGAGGTTGAATGTTACGTTTTTCTCTCTCTTTTTGTCACCTTGAACAGAAAAGCAATGAGTACATCATGCAGGAGGTAAAATCTCCAAGCTACCTGCTACTTTCTGGATGTAGTTTCTGTTGGGTTTTATCTTGTTTTCTCCTGTATTTTATGGTGTATGATGATTACAAAAAGAAGATGAAAGAGAACATAATTCTCTGGTGTCCTCATTTTCTTTTGCTCTTCCAGGTCTGACTCCTTATTTCCTCTCTTCTCCCCATATTTTAGCTCCTTTGCCTGCCTCTGCCCCACACCCCACTCCTCACCCCCTTTTCCCCTCTCTTTTGCCTCTTATCTAGGCTAATGCAGCAGCAGCCATGCTAATTTTAAACACCAAATCCTCAGCCAAAGCCCTTCACAAGCCCCATCCCCTTTCTCCTTTCTCTACACTCTTCATCTCAGCCTCAGTTAAAGCCACTGTCTTTGTGACGCCGTTGGAAAGTGACAGAGAGATCGACTTAAGATGTGTGAAAGGCGATACAGGGAGAAAATGAGGAAGGCAAATATTTCTCTTGGAGGGACAATGAAAAATTTGGGTAATCAAAGCATGTTGGAAACACTTCCATGCAGGAGTTTAGTCAAAATTATGCTTGATCAAAAAAGCAATATTAGCTGAAACTGTTCAAATTTGACACATACAATGGCTTTCAAACAGTCGATGTGTCTGATGTAAAGATTAAGCCAAATAGATCATCAGAGAAACTATTGATCTAGGTTAGTCAAGATCAGATGTTCTAGCTGGATGTCTACTGCCATCATCAGGACAATCCATATATCAATCTGTCCATTCATCCATCCATCCTTCCAGGCTCAGACATCTTTCTGCTTGGTGTCTCTATCAGAGTATGCTAGGCGATTTGAAGTTGTTCCCAGGACAGAAGGAACTTAATCAGATACCTGAATCATTTCGGCTATATTTTGATATTGACCCTTTGCAAGTATGTCACCTAATCACGTTGTAGCGCGATGACAGACATCATAAGTGAGGGACGGGAGTGTTGAACAGCGTAACTGCTATTGTTTTCCCATAGTAACCTTGACTTCTACTTGTTCAAGTTAAGCTAATTCATCTGTGGAAGTGGCTCACCAAGCTGGAGCTCACAGGCAGAGGGAGGTATTTACAAAAGTTGAACAGTAATTAGTTCAAATTAGTAAATTGAACTTACTAATCTTACTTACTTATGAAGTATGTGAACGTTAGTCGTTTTTTTGTGTAGGCAACCGCAAAAGACTAAAACTTACCAAAAGCCTCCGTTTTAATACCAAATTCAAATCAATGTCACTGAAAGAACATGAAGTTCTCTGTGAAACGTGGTGGTGGCAGCTTTGTGATTTGAGGTTATGTTTCTTCAAATGGATGTGAGGTTTTTGTCAACATAGATGAGATGAAGGAATCAGTTGTTTTGGCCCCAAACCCGCCTGAGAGTCCTAAATCAAGCAACACGGGACTCTAAACAGTTTCAAGAGGTGTTGCCAAAAAATGACTTAGGTAAAATAATCATTTTTGACAACAACAAAAAAAAAAAGACTGAATCCCAGACACTCACCTTTACAGATGAGACCCTCCTTCGTGATGGCCTGCTTGCATATATCACAACTCTTTGCCTTCTTGAACGGCTTCAGCTTGAAGGTGTGTGTGTGGACGCCCTCCAGCTCGTCGGGCTGCAGGAAAACAACAAAAACGAAAATATCAGAGTTCAGTCGACAGGATGGAACAAGATATTCACCGATAATTTCACGCGTTTAATCACCGGACAGATTGGGGCTTTGATGTCACTGGATTCCAGTGAACCAGATATCTCCTGTCACTAAGTAGCATTTGTCAGAGAAGTTTTACATGATTACCCTGATTGATTTTAGGCTTTAAATAATCTTCGCATCTTTATATTTCTAATAAGTCCTTGGGGTGCAACCAGAGGACAACGGTTTCAGAGGGAATCTGGCAACCAAAGACAATAAAGCTGACACCAATGGAGGTGGTGTCTGCAGCTGTGGTGTGTTTGGTGTTTTTCTTTGTATCCATCACAGAGAATCCCCCTGAGACACTAAACAAGTCCATTCCATGACTTATCTCATTCACCATCAAAGAAGAACTGTTTTAATGTGTAGTTTTCCCTGCCAAACAGCTGCATGTTAATCCGTTCTGATTTGATTTGTTCAAAGTGTTTCATTCCTCGACAAAAAAAAAAGAAGAAATCAGAGCACATTCAACCCGCTTAGATCTCCTCCTCTCTTCTCTTGTGTCGGAGCAGCTTTCTTATGACTCATAGTAATGATGCCATTTCCTGCGTGTGTTTGTGCAGCTGTGTGCCGCTCTGGGGCTCCAGGAGCCGGCGTCTTGTTCCAGCTGTCACCTTGACAGGTTAAATGAAGGAAGGATTCCCTCCATGCCCGAGCCAAACCGATTCAGCGAGTCACCGCTGACGGGGAGAAAAGCTGGGATGTGTAACGTGTGGTCAGTCAGCGATGACTCTCGCTTCGCTTTGAGCAGCTTCCATGATTTAGCGTTCAGCCGAGTGAGAGGCTAATTCCTCCTTCACTGAAACAAATTAGTGCTACAAATAAATATTATAATAAGCGCCGGAACTTTACAGGAAACACTGACAAGCTTTTTGGAAACATGAAGAAGCGATATTTGTACTTCCTCCAAGTGCTAAACAACAACAAGCTAACCATTACAAGGCTCATTAAATATTGATGCTGAATGGATACTCGAGGTCTATACATATCGCTTTCTGACCAACAGTTGGTTTGTGTAAATGAGATTTTTGAGATTCTGACTTTAAACTGAGGTTCGTTTGAAATCAAATTCATTTGAAACTTCCCAATGTTTATTTCACTTTTTGCCCAAGTTATACATTCATAAAGATGAAGGCAGAGCTTCAATAAACGCTCCTAACCCTTCAGCTTGCATACTTCTTGATAAAAGTTATTGTGTCACCATATTTGAGCTCATTTTCCCTTTAGCCTTTCATGTTTTTCCCCCGTCCATGTCCCACATCTAATTTGGCTCAGAGCTTTTTTTTTTTCTCTCTCTCTCAAAAGTCTGCTTCTCATCGTTTTACTTGCTTATCTGCCCACATCTTAATGGGTTTTGTCACACTGTGACACCCTCACCAAAGCTCTGGAGAGAAATCTTGACTTTGGCTACACTGAGCTGGACAGAGCTCAGTGTAGGTAGAGCGAGAAGAAATTTATCTTCAATTATTGGTGATTTTTGAGCTGTTTTTGAACACTGATGTCTCTTGTGAAAACTGTAGGACTTAAACTATGAAGTAAACAAAACGTGCAGGAAGAACGGATAAGGTTGGCGTCTTTTTGACGAAAATTTAGGTGAAAGTAAAGTTTTCTTTCATCTTTGGAATTCCTCAGGGAACCACTTATGGTCCTCTGTTATTCATGCCGTACATATTGTCTTAAATCAATATCTCCCCAAAAACATTTTCTGATATGCTTCAAATGCATATGGATGCTGCTATAAAAGCAGGAAGTGGATACAACGCAGGGCATTCTGGGTAAACACAACCAAAATAAACACATAAGTCCAGTACTTTTACCAAAGATACAAGAGAAATCCTCTAAAATTCTCTAAAATCTGACACTTTTTCTTTTTTAGTTTTTAATGGCAGCTTGCATCCATCAATGTTACTCTCTTGGATTTCACTATTCATCATTTTCTCTTCATGAACCCAGCATTTTTCAAAAAAACTAAATATTTTTCCTTTCCCTTCATTTCTATTTATCTGAGGAACAACATTATCTGATGCCCCTCCATTTTTGGTTTACATTTTGGGAATAAAGAAGTTCCACTGGTCTTCCTCTGAGGTTTTCGTGTCTTTTCCTTCAGTAGTTCCTGGTGCAGCGCCACCACAGGGGCGAAGGCGAGCAGGTTTTTCGATTCGTTTGGTTAGTTGACAGTGCAGTGTGAAAGCGAACCGCAGCAGCTGAAAATGGAACAAATGTTTAATCAAACAGAATCCGACTACCAGATGTGAAAACACCTTAAGTGTCTGGATGTTAAAGAAAACTATTTTAGCCAAGAGAAAGAACTTCTTTCATCCGTCCTGACACTGGACTCTTGCAAACGAATTATAAAGAAAAATCTTGGAGTAACACCTTTAACAATCCTTTATTGCTTTTGTTTTAAATCTCCACAATTGACACGTACACCAATAAAACACTCTCACTTTAGAGTCTGTAAATCTTTGTCTAATTCTGAGAACTTCATTTAACAAATCTGGGTGCCTCACAACAGAAACTCCCTTTTCGGTCTTGTATTTTAAAGAAATTGTAAAAGTTTCTTCCTTTGGGCTTTATTGTTTATTCATATCCTTCAAATTAGTTGATATTGTTCAAAAATTAATAATAAATATCCGAGTGCTTTTACCAACTCGTCCACGCAGAGGGTTTTTACAGTGCCGGTCCGGTCCGGATTTATAAATAGAACTCAAAGCACCTCGGTGCCACGCCACAGCCCCGATGTTAAAGATGACCTGGCAGAAAGCCACTCGAAAGCTCGACCAATCACATGCGGCCAGCTGTGTCACAGCCAGGTGCCATGGTTACCTGACTTGCTGTGGCACCGGGGTCAACGCGCCCTGTCGCCCCACGATGGACGAGGTGCGATGGGAAGAACGTGAGAACAAAAACATCCGGAAGTTTGCAGACACACGCGGTCAAGGGAGAATCGAGAAAACGGGGACACAAATATTAGCTGTGTGTGGGCAAAGCTACATCTGGAATTTACTGTCACTGTTTACATAAGAGTTGATTAGATAGATTTCAGTAAAAAGAAAACAAGAGCGACACAATAGAAGTGAGTTGTGTTGGGGTAAGGGGTTCAACTTTTCTGTTGTCTGAATGTAAATATGCTATGCAGCTGATTATCTTGAATTTAGCCACAACAAAAGCAAACTACAACCCTTTTCCTGTAATTACCAGTAATAATCTTGCTGCAAAAGTCACTTCGCGTTTCCAAATTTAACTGGAAACCCATGCGCTCCTCCCCTGCAGGCTGCAGGAGATTCCCAGGAGGAACAATGTACAGGAGAGTCATGCTGAGTGGCATGGAAGTCGAAGCAGAAATGGATGTAGATGACGGAAAAAAAAGAGACGGTTTAAAGGAAAAGAACGAGAGAAGAAGAAACGAGAAGAGAGTATGGGTGTGTACGCGTGTGCGTGTACAGAGGAGACCCAGTAAATCAAGGCTCGCTGCTCTTCTCCTGCAGTTGCACTTAGCTAATGAAAAGCATCGCTACGGTAGTTCGACCGCGACCCCACTTAGAGCCGAAGAGGCGGGAGGAGGAAGTCTCAAAGGCGAGCTTCTTTCCCTCTGCCCGGACACGGACTGATATGAACCCTGTGAAAAGCCATTTTCCTTATTTCTGTCCGACATTATATCCGTTTAGTCCATTTTTTCCAATCTATTTTCTGTTCATTTTGAGCTGCACCAAACTCCATCCTCAGTAAAGCACGCTGTCATTGGACGAAGGTGTAAACATGACAGTGAATCATCCTGATCCAGAGGAGCACCGCTTTGAGATGCTCCGTCCCCGATGCCCAACAATAATGTACATCCACGAACACAACCTAACCCACATCCACTTTCATTCCCATATTTAAACCTTTTCTGTTCCAAGACTTCCACATATGGTTCCGTTTATTGCCCCGTAAGAGGGAAGTCTTTCTGCGTGAATTGGGAGAATGGGTCTTAAAGCACACAATGCGGGACATGCTGAAGTAAAGATGTGTCGTATCGTCTTGCGTTATGAGCTCATTTGACACAAACCGTGCGGCCCTTCAAACGCTCAGGCAGAATTCTCAAACAGAGCGCTGTAAAGCGAGCACGTTCGGGAGTAAAATACGACACTGAAGTGATCTGTTTGAGCTTGATTGTGTTTTTCAGAGCCATGGGTGGCTGTTCGGCTGTACTCAACTCTAGAAAATGTTAATTTCAGTCACTTGAGTCGCAGTTAGCGTATGGTTGAGTTGTGTCGAGAAAAGGCTGGAGGTCATGATGGCATGAGGGACACGCCGTCGAAAGAGAGGAGTTCGGACCCCGCCCGACCCGCCGGTCACCCCTCTTACTGGATGAAACCGCAGCGCAACACCTGCTTTCAATTTGGAGGCGAATTGAAATTCTGTTGGGAACAATGCTGGCCTTTGTGAGACAGCGAGCTGCAGAAAGCAGGAATAGCCAAGGAGAGAGTGAAAAAGCCAGATTTCATCAAAGGTAGCCTACCCGGGTAAATATGTAGAACAATTCTTTACATAAATATACATCTATACGTCATTGCTGTTGCTCAGTTTGTTCTTCAGAAATCATTGTTCTTCATTCCGCTACATGTAAAAGAATTCCAATCATTTATATATTCATTTTCAAATTTACATCTAAGGCATATTTCCCTCTAACTGGACAGCAGCTTTTCTCCTCCTCAAAACGGGAAAGATGAGAGAACCTGGCATTCGAGTCTAATCTGGGAAAAGGAGACAACAAAACTTCACCACGGTTTTAAAAAGTTGGAGTGTGACAAAATGGACAAATTAAAGTTCGTTTTAATGAGATGGGAGTGCGAGTCCCTTCCCTGCTTGTTTCTGTGCCTCAAATTGGCCGTTGAATGGAAACCAAAGTGGAACGAAACATGTGCAGTTTCCTAAGAGCTTCTGAGACTTTAACTGGAAAGTTAGCACTTCGGACAGGTCATGCATTCAAGAAAGGAAAAACAAATTAGATGTGGAGAGGCACATTCAAGATTGAAAGACTTTGGACCAGTTACTGATTAATCCAGGAAGATTAGACAGCAATTAGAGGTGTTATCAGGAAATTGGACAGCTGAGTAAGAAGTAGTGGAACATGGAGGAATAGCTCGTCAGAAGCTATTAGAAAGTAACTTAAGCAAAGCCACAAATTAAAGATCCAGCTTTAAAAAAAACACTTGAATCCCAAAATCATGAAGGAACAATTCAAGGAATCCTTACTCGTTTTCAACAAGAACATAAAGACAGAAAGAAAGCTTAATTATTCTGGTTATAAGCCCTTAGGAGACCTTCTTCATTGTGATTATGACACATTAATGATGGGTAAAAGAATTACCCATCATCATAACTAGCAAGTATCATAACATAAGAAGGTAAGCTGGCCTCGAAACCTGGTAACTTTCTGAGCCACAGGAACAACTTTCCAATCTTAACCCAATCATATTTGCAGAATTATTCTAAATGGACGACCCACTTAAGGGCGTCTCCATCAAGCTGAAGTCCAAACATTGACAAAGCCACTCCAGACATCTGCTCTTTGCTTCCAGAGGTACTTGGCATCATTGTTCTGCCACAAAACCCAAGTGTGTTTGGGATTAAAGTCAAACTGGTGGCCGGACATTCTCTTCCAGGACTTCCTGCTAGAGAGCTAAATTCATGGTTCCCTGCATCACAGCTAATCCTCCAAATACTGAGTCGTCACGTATCATGTATGCTAATGGCATTGAAGCACTATCATCAGCATACCTTTGGGATCATTGATTTTGGGAGATACTGTTCCTTGTTTCTGTATTTTGGATATCGGCTTTCATGGCTCATGAAAGTCCCAAACCCTTTCCATGATGATAAATGTGGATGGCGTTGATCCTGTTCTCCACAAAACAAAGTCACACTCAAATCTTTAGCTTACTTCCTTTATGTTATTCCCCCAAAGTGGTCAAATAATTAATAGCTGAATTAATCAGAAAACAGGTTAGGATGCCTTCAGTTGGAGCCACTTGAAGCATTCGGTTTTGCAAAGGTGGGTGAATGTTCATCAGTGCAGACAGAGCATGTGCACAACAGCTCATGAGATAAAGTAATCTCAACGGGTCCAAACTCGTGACATTAAGTTGCATTGATTCTGGACGGACAGACAATTCATGATTTAAAGGGAGTAATTACTTTTTCACACTGAGCCAGATTGCTTTGGAAATCTTTTTTTACTCAGTTGAGTGTCATTTTACATGAAAGCACTTACCTTTGAGTGTGAAAGCCTGACTGCAACTGTTTGTGCATGTGTGCAGTGCAATCGATATCAGGTTTAGACAGAGAGAGCCAAAGATCAATGTGCTGTGATCATCAAGTCTGGCCTGCTTATGATCACTGCTCTGCAGCTAATGAACCTGGACTTGCATACTGGCTAATGAGCTCTGCTATTTCTGACTCTTGTTTCAGGAAAAAAAAAAGCGAGAAACTTTTAAAACGAACACACAGATGTAGTGTTTGAATTATTCATTAAGAAGTGTTTCAGCCGATGTTCTGACACACACTGCAGCTTTTTACATTGTTTGATCTTGGGAAGCAGGTGCTTCTAACTTTTTAAACGTCTGCGATAAGATTTCAGGATAGACGGGTCACATTCAGTTGAAGGCAGATATTTGGAATTGCTGCATGTCAAAAAATATTTCACTGTCTGAAATAAAAATGAGTGCTTTAATGCAACATCTCAAACACAATGTTTCTTTGTGTGTGATCTAAAGAAGGGAAAAGCAAACATCCGACTTCCAGAAGCCTCATCTGTTCAAAAATATTACAGGCTAGTTGAAAATAGGGGAGCACTGATTACAGTTTTCTGCCGATTCCGATTTTGGCTGATACCCCTTTTTTTTTTTTTGTCTGAAATGTCGCTAAGTATACCAAGAAAGTTGCTGAGTTTACAAAAGTGAATTACAGCAACTAATGTTGCAAACGTGCAGACATGACCTGGTGAGCCTCTCTCACAGGTTTAGACCTTTGCTGAGGTAAATAAGATCAGGGGAAAAGATCACCAATCACCACGCTCCCAAAATTAAGGAAATCTGCGCCAATAAATCGATTAAAACAACAAGTATTTTCCTAAACAGGCAGTTTACAAATCAACTTGTTGGTGCACTACTGATCCCCATAGGAGACAGTAAATGAATTACCTTGTTCCATCTGAAGTACAGCATAATTTAAAGTTGTGAAAAATTACCTCTTTCTGATTTCTTCAGTTTTTGTTTTTTGTCACAATTAATCCTTTTAACTCAGAGCAAATGACCTTTTCGAGTCTGTAGTGAACAATCTATTACTAAATTACTTTATTTTAAAGACTGATTCATCACAATTAATCAGGTTAATCGCTCCAGCCCAATGACAGTTCATGAAATATTTCCCCGTGGGAAATATGTGCTTTTAGCTTGGAATTTTGAAGTGTTGGACCATAAACGTAGATCTGTTGGGTTTCATGAACTCAACTTGCTGCTCATTTTCTCGAATGATAAACTTGTCTTGCAATGTCACACTGTGACCCTACTAGTTCAACGAGTACTACTCAAAGCATGCAGGCAATACAGTTGTTTTGATAAGAAAAGTGCTGAAAACTCAGATCAGAACAGTGATTCAGTCTTGATCTACTAGCTGTGTATTTCCTGTGGCCATCCCCATGTTAAAGCTTCACAGTTTTTGACATTTAAGACTTCTAAAGGCAGAGAGAAACCATCTCATCTGGCAGCTACTGAGGTATGTGGGCTGAAATTCAAACTGCAGTATGAGAAATGGGGGCAGAGCATCTCACAGTGCCCAGGGGAAGGGTGCTAAAGCTGGGTTGAAGGCCAGCTGATGGTGGCCTGGGGGTCTGGAGGGAGGTGTTCAGTCACAATGGATATCAATCACCTGGGGCCTCATGCGTAAAGCGTGCGTGGCGGCATATTTTACGCACAAGTCGGCATGAATAAAAATTTACTTTGTGTCAAAGTTTGCGTAAATATACGCACACTTTTTCACTGGCGTGAAAATGTGCGGCAGCCACGCAAACTTTTTCTGTGGACAATATCAAACTACAAATAACCTGAATACACTGAAATCTGACTATTTAGACCAAGCAGCATCAAACCCGATGTTTTTTTATGAGTTTAATATTTTATTGTTTAAACGTAAATGATAAAACTGAACCACATCTATCCTCAGACACGAAATAAAGAAAATAAAAATAAAAGTAGTGAAAACCTCACCAGAATGTAAATAGTATTTTGTCTCTGTTTTTATCTAATAAAGATGTAACGCTGTGGTCTGTGCGTCGAAGCGCATGAAAAGCATCTATGGACTCATTTCATTCTCACTAAAATTGGATCAGCAGATTAACTCAAACCTGCTGATTAAAAATAATCAATAGGTTTGATTATTTTTAAGGTGATCAAGGTATATACACAATCACATATATATAAGTAGCTGCATAAAGGTGAGCCGCGTATTGAGGAGCCTCGGCTCTGATGGAGAACATCATCAATAGAAGGATTCAGAGGGAGCGATTGATCAGAGATCATATTGATCTGCTGGGAAATATTGACGATGGTTCATGAGCGTCTTGATTGTTCAGACTGATCATCCTGGAGCTTTGAGCCGAGCGGTACCGGTCCGGCTGCAGTCATCCCTTCAGTCGAGTCGCCCGCTTTGTGAATGCGCCTTATGGTCATGAAGCATCTTTATTCTGTAAATGTACAACGTATGCACACAATTCTAGTATTTAGAATAGTCGTCCACATTCCCACTCAATGACTCTCTGACACGCTGTCTGTCTTTAAATCCCGGCTGAAACCGATTTTTTTTGTGCGCCGCACTTTCCTAAAATTTTCCGTACGCCACGTTTTAGTGTGAAAACTGTGCGCTCTTTTATGCATGAGGCCCCTGGTCATGAATACACAGAGCACTGATAAGCCAGAGTGACAGCAAAAAGTCTCTGAGGAAAGTCTTCACTCCATGTTGGCCATGCATTCATGCACAGTTAACTGGAGCAAGGAAGAAGCTCTAATGAGAACTGGAACCAAGACAGGACATGACGTCCCACTGGAGGCTCGTGACCAGAACTGGGTCTGAGTACAATTCTGTCACTGGGAGGACAGAATCAAAAAGCTGTCAAAAAGCTTTTTGACAGCATCAAAAAGCCAACATTCAGCTGTCAACTTCATAACATCATTAGAATGAGCAATAGAAACTGTGCAAACAAACACTATAAGCTGAACCAATGTGTGACTAGCTTGGCAAAAACTAGCTCCTTGTTCTACGCCACTGAAAAGACTTTTGCTAAATCCCTTGAAGAAGAGGGATTTTTTTATTGCAAGCAATAAAACGTCGGAAGTATTGTTCTTGTTCGACTGACTATTCTTAAACTTGGCCAAAACCAGACTAAATGGTTTTGTTCACTTCCTCCGCTGCCATTGCCAAACTGCAACCACATGCAGATTACAGTTCAAAGACTGTCACTGTTCACTACTCTTCCTACAGGTCACTGATTGGTTCGGTTGAAATTGATCCTTAGAAATCCAGTTCAATGGGACAGATCCAGATGGCGCACTGCAGGGAGATGAGAATCAAGCGTAACTTCAGAAGAAGGCAATGGCCAAGATAGCGTGTCACCAAACATTTGGAAAAAGACAAATTGATCAATCAGTCAAATGTGATTACCTCTTAGGCTATCAAGAACAAGAGCTGATACTGTTTATGGTGTTCATAAGCAGAATCTGAAATTGAAGTCATCGAGGGTCTCTTCGGGTTCTCACCTTTGCTTTTTGTGGATAACGTGGTTCTGTTGTCCTCTTCAAGCCAGGACGTTTAACATTCATTGGAGGTGTTGGTGACTGACTGTAAAGCGGGCAGGATGACAGTCAGTCGAGGTTGTTGTGTCTCTGAAACCTCCTTGAAGGTTTTCAAGTCAGATCCGAACTGGAGGATCTCTAAATCCCTTCTGGCCTGGGAATGCTTTGGGATCCTCCAAAAGGAGCAACAGGGTGACACTGAAAGGAGAGGGATGTCTGGGATTTTTCTCCTGTACCCACTATGTTTGCAACTTTATCTTAGAGAGCATCTATCAGTGTAATACATTGATAGATGTACAACATCATCAGAAAACCTCCAAGCTTTGCCTTTTAACTTTAGAAGAAAATGATTAACGCTGTTTCTGTGATATTTTTATGGAACTCTTATGCCCACGGCCACACAAGGAGGATCCATAGTGAATTTATCACTCAATAATCTCTTCACTCAACACAAGCTGATTACGAGGCAGGGCTAGCATGATTGTAAGAGGAAAATGGAAATTCTAGAACACGTACACACGTGCACAAACTCAAACAGAGGTGTCACACGCAGAGGCATGGCAGGCAGTAACTGTCCGATCAAAGCCTGATTGATTTTCAGAGCTCTCTGGGGATTCTGGTCGGTCAATAAGGGACTCTGTTAGACAACTCAGGACATGATGGATCTGCCATACGTCTTGCCTGACAGCATTGCAGCTGCCGTGAACAGAAATATTTATTTGAGCTGCCTTGAAATTGTGAGGCTTGAGTTAAGTGAAGGTGAAAAGAATTGAGGAATGTGAAAGTAATGACTTGCTGTCCATTCGGGGAAAAGCTCATACAATCGGGATTTGAAAGTCTGTTTAATTTGGTTACCCAAGAAAATGTTTTAAATATTAAAGTATCCTTACATTCATTCTCCGTACTTAACTATCCATGTCAGGTAACAGGAGGCAAGTATCTAACTCCATGGGTCCACCTGGACTGGGATTTGAACTCAGGACCTTCTTGTTGGAAGCCAACAGTAGTAACAACTGTTCCACCATGGAGCTCAGTAAAGGTTGTAATAACATGCTGGTATTAGGATCCTGTATGCCAGTTATCTAAAGTTAACCTCACTGAACTCCCCAGATTTGGTGCTAGTTTGGGAACATTTTTGATCTTAAACCGGATATTTCAAAAGTTAGAATTTGCATGGTAACATTTATGTAAGCAGGCTATCATTGTGCAGCTTTTTAATAAGCTGCACAATAAGTAAGACATTTTTTTTAGCATGGAAGTACTAACATGTGCTCAAGCAATTAAGTAATGAAGTAATGAAGTGAAAATTCACTTTATTATTTTGCTATCTAGTAACCCCTGTTGTAAGTCAGTGATGATTTTAAAATTATTTTGCAAAGAAGTAGTTGGATGAATGTGGTTTTGAGAGAAATGCCAGGACGGTTAGCCTGCTAACAATTAGCAATTAGCAACAGTGGATTTTGGTCTGATTTAATAGAACCAGTGCAGTTTCATACTTTTATGTACCCTTTGACAAATTAATAAAAAAATTCCAGGAAAAAAAATGTGGAAAATGGAGATTTCAGTATATTGGACACAATAAAGTGAATAAAGACAGTTTCTTCTCAAAGCTATGAAATTACTTCATAAGTTCAACAAATTTCACTCCCTGGTGAATCACCTGAAAAAGAAAAATGGAGTACACCTCGTTGTCATTTCAGTTAAGTTAATCACCTACCTACAAACATTGCAATTAATCCAAGTCTGACATTATGTTACATTGTTTTCTTGGTATAAGTAGATTTTATTTACCAGGTTGACCGGTTTAGAAACCCACTCCTGCAAACTGAACTTAGGTGAACACAAGAAGCAAACTGTTGAGTCATTTCTTGTTTGTTTTTTTTTTTCAATATTCTTTTGCACATGTCAAGTAAGTTCTGTTAAGCTTCTTTGCATTTTATACAACAGTAATGAGCTCACAGATGTATTTGACCAGCGCTGTAGGAACGAGCTGGCATTTGTAGCTTCTCCTGTCAAATCTAATATTCTCTCTCAGTGTGTGGGGCTGATAAATTATTAATAGCATGTATTTGAGGAGCTTTCTGAGAAGCAGCTTCTCACGCGTCACTCAGCCTCTCCATTCTTCTTCCTCTCTGTTGATGATGTCACACCTCCTAACATCCCTTTCCTGCTCGGCCTTCGACTCCTTTCTGTTGTCGGTGTAAAGGCTCTTGATGCGCTATTGAAGGCTTCCATCTGGACGACTTGAAGCTCTGCTTTGCATAGGAGTGTTTTCCTTCCACCCTGCCTCTTTCCACTTGCATCTAAATAGCTCTGTGCTCCACTGCAAGCTGGAGAAAAGTAGGGCAGATGCCTCGTGTACATGTGTGTGTCCCCATCGTTGCATACTGTGTGTGCACATTCTGCAATCTAAAGAAACCATGAATTCAATTCTAAAGCTACTGGTAGCTTTAGAAGGTGAAGGTAAAGAGATGATGCAAAGCCTTGACCTTGTAAAATGCAATCAAAAACTTAAAGAAGATCTAAAAAGACAGATAGGGGTTAAAGGTCTTTTGCCCAAGTTGATGTGTATCACAAATTTCAAGGGGTTGTTTGGCTTGTTTCTGTGGAAAGCCCCCGGTTCCTGAAGCACTCAGTCAGTCCCAGATAGAAGAAGGAGATTAAATTATACAGGAGAGCCCAGAAATAGCTCCAGTGCCGAGGCCGCGTGGACTCCAGACGCGAGAACACGGCATTGCAAGTCGTCACAGGAACAGTCAACTGGATTAGTGCTGCCCAGACCACCGAACAGAGCAGTCTACTATAAATTTGGCATGCGATGGGATGAATGAGAGGGGACGTACGGATTCTTGAACTTCCAAAGCAAATATGGAACCAGATTAGTGGGGAAAAAAACCTTCATGCTTCAAGTGAACTCATCAGTGGACACTCTGTTGGGATTTCTAATGCAACTTCTCATCGTGAACTGTTCACTTCCTCAGAGTTTACACTTAAACACAATCACGCTCTTACTTGAACATGGAAGCCAACTGTAAAGACATATCCTTCCTAATTTATGTCCCGTTCTAGTTTAGGTTTGTTTGTCTTTCTGAAAATGTTTTCCACAAAATGTAGATCTCTTACCCAGAACATGCAGGAGAGGCAGACCCAGGTCCTGGCCCTTCCGGCCAGAGCAGAGGGCAATGACAGAGAGACAGAAGGCATCCTTTAAAAAAAAAAAAACCTATCCAAGCTCACAGCCAGAATCCACAGTGTTCCCAAAAATTCAGAGTGTTTCCACCCAAACCCTGGTCACACAAATCCATGCCAGCCGTTTGAGATGCACAGAGGAGTAACAAACCCAGTGCTGCTTGGCTTTAGTCAGCCTCCCTCATGTGAGCACCCTCCCTTCTCCTACTTCTTTAAGCTGTCCCTCTTATTCTCTAGCTCACTTCTGCCTGCAGTCCTTTCCTCTTGAAGTGTGGTAACTTTATTCCATTTTGGGGGGGGCGTGAGTGCTAACCTTTACTTTTCTCTCCAAAAACTCCCTCTCCTCAAATGATCCTTGTTAGCCCCTCCTTTCCCCTTCCCTCTCTTTACACACATGCACATACAAACTCTATTCACTGACCAACCCTCCACCCCCACTTTTAGCTTCCTTGCATCGCATACCTCACCTCTCCTTCCCTCCATTTTTTCTCCTGGAAGCATGCTCACTCATGTCTGCGCTAATGTCACTTCAATTTTTCATCGGCAGCCCCTTCCTGTTTCCAAATCGTCTCTCCTCCTGTGAAATATCTGCAGGACAAACTGGCTGCTGTGACTCTGCCAAGGCCCAGTCCAACTGCCTACACTATATACAGTACATCAGAATAGTTCCTTGCAAAAGATATGCAGATTTGTATGTGATTTCATACCCCTATATGTTTTTGTTTACCTTGAAATTAGTTATTATTGTGCAAAGTCTCTAAAATCAGATTACTAACTAATTTTGTACAGTAATGCCAGGAATTGCTTTGTTTCTATAGGTAAAGACCTTTACTAGGATTTCTTGGATATGGAGAAAAGTGCTACCAAGTCTGTGGTCTAAAGAAGTTGCCATGCCTCTGTTAATTGATCACCACATCCTCATATCCATTCCTTCAACCTTCATCAAGCCCTCAAAACAAAGAGCCATAGAGACAGTTGTGCTAAGGGCCCCAAAACTCTCTTTCCGTTATAGCTGATATGTTTGCCAGATAATTTGCTCCAACATCCTGACCCCTAAACCCTACTGTTAGCTTAACTCCTAACCCTTATGACAGTAAACACAAACTACATTCACAAACCAGAATAAACATGGACAGGTTTTCTTTGTTCATGTACCAGCTGGAAAGGAATGACATTTGCGAGAGTAAGGGCTTTAGACTTCAGGATCTCAGGAGTTGGTTGGTCCAAACTTTTAAAGTTTTTCAGCCCTCTAATGAAAGAGGACATTCATTCATCAAACAATGCAGGACTCATGTGGCTTCTGGACATCCCGCTCCCACTCTGGCACTCGACAGGGTTTGTCCCCGGTAGGGAGTCAGGACGATGTCACAGCAAGGACCGCCGACTGCCTCCACAAGCCTTACAAGCAACTACCAATGAAAGGTGGCGAAGCATCCACACCGGGGACATCTTCAGACCCAAAGAACAGTTTTTCCAAACTATTGGTGATCATTCAGGGAGTTCATCAACAAGCTTCCAATTACATTCTCTTCATCTAGATAATCTAGTTTTGTTCTCCTCTTGGCACTCAAACTTCAACTACACCTAAAAAAACTTTGTATATTTTGCAGCAATTTATTTCTTTGTACTCAACAGGCTGTTGAAACAAGTGCAAAAGACAATGTTAGATTTTCCAACAAGATGGCATATTGTCAAGACACTTGGCCCCGTAAGTGGAAGTCTCATACATTTGCATGAATGAACAGCCACCCTCATTGGTCATTAGTAGATGTTGCAAGAACAAATCAGTGTTTCTTCTTCATGTGTCAATGAATACACAACCATGTACTGCAAGATCTGTTGGCCAGGACTATGCACAGCAGCCCTAAACACTGAAGAAGAAGTGCAAAAACATTTTCCAATTGAAACTGCTCTTCAGGTGGTTCTTAATTGGTTCTTCATTGACTGATATTAAGCTACGTTTATAACGAATCAAAATAGATCTGAAGGACGAATTCTACGTTTGCAAAGTGCTATCTTTATTACACAAGATTATGACAAAAACCAACAAGTACTGGAATAATATAAACTGATATCTGATTTTCTAGAAATGCCAGGACAAGATGTTTAAAAAAAAAAAAAGAGAGAGAAAAAACTTTTATTGTAGATCTCACATTTATCTTAAGAGGAAACCTTTGCATGTTACAATTTCAGTTTTGACAACTTATAGATGGTGCTGCTTTTGTTTCATCTGAATCATCTGGAACTGAGTCTTTCTGCTGAAATGAGAAAAGTAAGTCAGCATTAACTGTTATGCTGTGTAATGTATATTTTGGGGAATTCTTACTTTTTGAAAAATCAAACTATAAAACATGAAGGTATTAAAAAGAATAAAATTCCATAAGCCATATAAGACGTTTAAGAATAGTCATTTAAATTAGTGAATTTTTCATAGTTTTTCAGCAGCTTTTTTGTTTTAGTAAGTGTCATCATAATGACATTTTTTTGTCATGATGATCTTTTTAGGATTATTTCTTATTCATTTATTCTACTGAGCTAACTTGTTGGACCAGAATGCATCAGAGTGTTGTGACCACTTCCAAATAAGTTCATAAATATAAATGTCTAATTCTTAACAATGAGTAACACAAACTTCAACAGACAAATAAAGTAGTGTTTTAGGATTTAAAATTCATTGAGGGGAAGTTAAATGCGCCAAATGTTTTCAAAGTTAAACAAAATAATTTGAACCGCTGAAGTGTGCCAACCCAGTGGATGATCAGGGACACTCCTCGACTGCAGAGCGCTTCACAATCCCTTCTTAATCGGCTTGAAAACACATTTAAATCAGTTTTATGCAGAATACCGAGTCTCTCTTTGTGTTCTGCAGGCTTTATAATTACTAAAACAGAACAGCTAAAATCCTTGCAGAAAGGCTAGTGCCAAATATCCATCCATACACTGCACTGCACATGGAGAAGAAACACAGAATGCATGTGTTTGTGTGCACAAACCGCAGCACTGAATCAACATTACCCCAGCTGCACAGGGACATTACATCACTCCACAGTCAGATCCATAAAGGGCTAAGAGCCAATTCATTTTGAGAAAACACCCCCTATTGATCCACGCTGCTTTCCATCACTTCCACTGTAACAGTTACCTCAATCTATAGGCTCACCTGACACATTATCTGTGTGTGTGTGTGTGTTATGAGCGAGGCGGCCTCTGCCTATGTATTTACATAACAGGACGGTATTAGGGAAATGCTGGAGAAGTCACTTAACTGCTCGGAAGCTTTGTTCAGATAGATTTTTGGTGCATGTTTTTGATGCATTACAGCCACGTTTTTTGGGGTTTTTTTTCCTGCTCTAAACTGGGTTGCTAGCAGCCCCTAGTGGCCTCCAAATAGTCAACAGCAGATTGACTGCATGTTTGCTTCCATAGTTGGTCCTCATATAATCACTATGAAGGATACTTCAACAGCAAAACTCATTGATTCCAAAGCTGCTGAGTAAGCTTTGCTTTACGAATGCACTTGAACCAGTAAAACTCTCCTTTCTGACCCCGAAAACGTCATTAACGATCTTTGCTACCTGTTTAAAGCGTGTGAAAACTCAAACTTGCACACATAGACATGGAGAGACTCATTAATAACCAAACGTGTTAGAAAAAAAATCTGTTTGAGAAGAGGAATCTCCTGCTGTCGCTGAAGAATCCATCACATTTTAAACATTCATGCTAACATAATAAAGAATCCATCAAGCTCTGTGGGCCGGGAAATTCCCTTTCTGCTGTTTGGGGGGAATTTACAGGGCAAGGACGCATTTATTAAACTAATACATATGCAGGTAAAAGCTGAGTAAATTATAAAGAGCATATAAAGGGGAAGGGTAAATCAAGCTTAACAGAATGATGTTGAAGGAGAGGTTGCTGCAGCAGTGTCGCCTTAGTAACACATATGGAGGAAAGCTTCACCCAGCATCGCTCCCCTCCGCCCCCCTCGTCTGCCTCTTAGAAAACCGCCGCACATCCACGGCCGAACACGGATCACGTCTCCTGTAGTAACCCGGCCCCGTCATGTGGGGACTGCTTGAGCCGCGTTGCCATGGAAACTGAACACCTCACAGCAGTCCTCAGAGGAAAGACATGGAGCCACCAGACCTCTCCACTTTCACCTCCCAGGCGGCTTTTCAGCTCAACGGGGCAACAGCAGACGCTACAGAAATCTATTTGTCATGCAGCAACTTGCTTGAGTATTGAACTAGAAGTTAAATATCACAGAAGGGACTAGATGGAAGTTAAATAACCAAAACAAAAATGATGACTAAGACTGAGGGAAAAAAAATAAAAAATTCAAGAATGTGATAATGGCATACAAATGAACCACAAAGAGATCAAAAATGAATAAATGAACCCCCAAGGAGACATAACTTTCAAGTACAAAAACAGTGGCTGACAAAAAATGACCAAAAGTACATCTAAATTAAATACTAAATTACATTCAGGAGACAAACGAAGGAAATGTGTAAAATGTCAATTCAAATGCAAACAAGACTTATGAAAATCCAAGGTCCAAGGTCCATTGTATCCTTGGACTTGTTGTGTCCTGATCCATCTACATTAATGGTGAAGAAAACTGTCCAGAGAAAGCAGTCTCTCCCCGAAACTCAAACTTATCAATAAAATGTTTTATTTATATTATTCTTTTCTAGGTAAAACAAATTCTTACTGACAAACTATATATCAAATATCTATACATCTGTCAGAAGCTCACACTGCCCTTACTTAACAATATAAAGGTTCAGACATCCAAACGGATCATGCAAGCTGCATGAATATTCTCTCAAAAGACTAAAGGTTGGAGTGTTAAGGTTATGCTTTTGAGAACAAGCAATGGTATTTTCAGTAAAGCAATCAATATTTTTGCTGAATTATGCGTCATTACTGCGAGGCAAGTAAAAACATGGAAATTATGGAAATTGAACTGAGGAAAAAAGGGACTATGAGTGGATTTCCACAGACAAACGCTACAAGAGAATGTGTCGAAAGGAGGGGCAGAGTGGTGGGAATGAGTGCGGGCGAAGAGATAAGGAGCTGCGGCAATTGGGCGAGGGTGGTGGTGCCGCGGAGGGGAGTGGGTTTTCTCTTGGTGTTGGTGCTGGAAGAGACGTGTGCCTGCAGCATTGCGAGCTACAGCGTCACCAGCAGACTATGTAATGACACTACGGGAGGATCACAGCAAGTTTAAACCCTCATGCTCAGAATCCTAGGAAAGTTTCCAAAATTGACGATTTGCTTATGGTTATATTCTGTTAAGGGCGTTTTGCGATACGGTGATTTTCTTCATTTTTCCTGAGTAACAGACCCTCCATAACACCTGGCACACTCTTCTTGATGTCACTGGAAAAGTTACCAGAACAATAGTTGCTACACGACTCATTACCAAACGCAAACAATCAAATAAATGAAAAATGCATAAACTGCCAGTTAAGCTACCTCTAAAACATGTTGGCTTGTTGGATACTGTTCAATGAACTCTGCTTGGCCTTACAAATATGACACATGACTGACGAAGTATGTTGTAAGCATGACAGACTTGCAATCACAAGACTAAAAACAGGTTAACAGGATAAAAATGAGGGAATACCGCAAGTTCTTTTCTATGGAATGCTCCTATGATGGTGCATCTCAGTTCTGCAGGTTTCAAATCAAGGTGACCCTCCTTGGCAGCAGGATTTGCCAGAAGTTTCAATGGCAAATCTTTAAATCTTGTCTCTAAAGTTCTTCATTCAACTAAAGTTAGCCTTCTGAAGACCTCTTGAACATATAACACTGACCTTGAATCAGCACTTGGAGCACTTTGACAATGGTCTTCCATAGACAATGGTCCATTGCCAAGCTCATTTTTTGCAGCTACGTCATTTCGGTGGTTGAGGCAAGGCCAGTTGAATGCAAGTCACGGTTGGGTAATTTGATTGAGAACAGAACCAATCCTGAAGTAGACTCCATGCAGATTGATCAGTTCAATTAGATGCTAAAGCGGCAGAGAGGCAGTTGAAGAACAGTCCTTTAAGTCAGTCATTCACTAGTACCCTTCTTGCACATTCATCGAGGTCTTACCTTGTTTCGCTTGGCTCCTCGCAGAGGAAAGAAACAGGCAAAGAGGAACTTGCCCCAGCTAATGACAGCAGCCAGGCACCAGTTGAGGCGAGCCATGCCTGTGTCTGTCCCGTCTTGTCTGCCAGCCTTCTTATCTCCCACTCTCGGCACTGGGAAAGGATCCTGCAACCGTCCTCAAGACTATGGAAAGACAGGAGATCCTCTTGTCCTAGTCCCTGGAGCAAATGTGAAGTGTCTGAGTCAGACAATGATTGAGGATTTATGTTCCTTTCAGGAGGTTTTGGAAATTTTGGATGTCTGTCTGTGTGTCTGCAATTCCAATTTATAAGGAAACAACGGGGGCTACCAGCAATCCCTGAAAAGGACTAGACATTTGAACGATCTTGGAGGACCTGGAGCATTTTTTGAGCTAAAAAATGTCTCCCTGTCTGTTCATCCATTCGTCTTCTCAGCCTGGTCTGGATGAGTCAGTCCTCAAAGTGTGATCAGTACCGTCGGCTGCATAATGCGAAGAGCCCGCTGCTGATCGACAACACCGCTACACCTACGCTGGCATACCCTCACTCACTTTTCCCCCCCTCACACACACATACATACACTCGCCTGCATGTAACGCTGTCCTGGCAAATGTGTTCGCAGGCAAAACAGCCCCCACCCCCCGCCCCTTCCTCCTCTCTCATCACACGGCTACCCCTTCAGGCTCAGGATCGCCGGTGCTTCGCATTCACACACTCCGCTTACACACACTTGTCCATCTCTTTCGCTCCGTGCTGCTCAGCGACACACACGCTCTCACACACATACATGCAGTGATGCTGCAGCATTTACTCAGTCAGAGTGGGAGGAGGGGAGCAAAAGAGTCAGGAGGGGTGGGGGGAAGTGGGGGAATGATGGGGAGCAAGGAAAAAAGGATGGATTACGAGGGGGGGGTGCCCGCATTTGCAGGGATATTTTAGAGTTAAAAATGATGACATAAACAAAAGAATGCATAAAGTAGCAATGGACGGGATGGAAAACGGCTCATAGGAGAAAATATGGATGAATGCGAGAGGACGGGAAAGGAAGGGAATGACAAAATGGGAAGCAGCAGGTCGCTGGAAGGGAAGCAAGAGAGGGGAGTGCGTTTTAGAAAACTGAGCACACACGCAGACAGATGGATGAAAGCTGAAGCTGATGCGATGCAGGCGCAGGTTGGTGATTGTAGTTTGAGAAGAACTGGGTCGCAGAAAGGAAGAGAGGGAGAAAGGACGGAGGAGAGGGGCATGGTGTTGAATCATTGTGTCTTGGGTGATTATTTCCAACTATCTCTCCCACTCTCTCTCCTTCCACACACACACACTACTGCAGGTGGTGCACAGCCTCATTCACTCTGCTGCAGTCTCTCTACGCTTCAGTGGGAGCACATTCTCACTGCAGAACGCTTTCCTCTGCTACACCCCCGCCCCCTCCATCCAATCTCCAAACCCCTTTCCATGCAGCACACCACTGCCACACTAATGCAATCACAACACATCAAAGCAATGAGCAAAGGAGATAAACTGTGCAGAGGAGGCTTTTCTGTCAACCGAAGCTTGCTTAGCCTACAGGGTCGATGGGGGAACACAAACGGTTCCTTCTTTGATCCTAGAAAAATAAGTTCAAATCCTTTTGATTTTACTCCAATATCCTGAAATGCAGAAGCCACCTAATGAATGTGTGGAGATTTAATCAGAGAAGCAGCCAAGAGGCCAATGGTAACTCTGCAGAAGCTGCAGAGTCCTACAGCTCAGGTAGATGAAGCATTCAACAGAACCATTACCAGCTGTGGCCTCTGCAAATCTGCCTTTATGGAACAATGCCAAGAAACCATAATTTAAAGAACCCTATGGAAGGATATTGACTAAAGTCAGCAGGAGAGTGTGAATATCATCAATGAAGTGAGTTCTCTACCAACATGGGCTTAAAGGCTGCTCAGTGAGGAAGAAGCCATTATTTTGGCACCAACATAAAAAGACAATTATAGCTTGAAAACATAAGGGGGAAAAAAACCTTCAGTGTTGGATAATTTGTTTTTGGTCATAATGACCATCACTATATGTAAGCAGTAACCTTGCAAGCCTTATGGCTGTTCCAATTGGGGAGCACTGTGGTGGTAGCATCACATTTTCTACAGGAGGAAGGGGCACACTTCACAAAAGAGATGCAAGCAAAGCAAAGCGCAGTTCATACCTAATACAGTAGGAATGAGCCATATTTCGTCTTTGCTTTTATGAGAATCTTATCAAAAAAATATCCAGAACACTTGACCCGAATAATACAGTTTAAAATGCAATTCACTATCACCTAAGGAAATGTATGGAAACTTTTAATATTAAAGATTCAAAATGTGTTCCGTCTTATTTTTCCAGGAATTAGCAAACAAATGATTTTGATGATCTAACAGAACAAGTTTGGTCTGTGTACAATGTCCTTGATGCAGTGTCCTCTATTTTGGAAACAATACAAGTTATTGTGGGCAAATACATAAAAATGTTAAAAAAAAAAAAAAAACAACAGAAAAAACAATTCCTTTCTTGCTGGATGCAACCAATGTTTTTGTTCTTTTTATTTTTTCTCTAGTTTTTACTAGAATTATTACAATGGGATTAAGCATCTGGGAACTGCCTTGCTGCTGACTCGATGTAACCCGAGTGGTGACAAGGAAGCTTGAAGATGCTGGCTTGTGTGGAAGTGTCAAGATGATTTTCACTTGGAGTATTAATGTATATTCAAGTATATTTGATCTTTGAACTGTTCAAATAAACAGTTATAAGCATTTTTAGGGGGGGTCTCAAGCATTGGGCCGTTATTCAGGCTTTGTGGTGTAGCATGGTTGAATGAATCTTATGGACAAAAACATAGAAGGGCCAGTTCATCGGGTCTAGATTCAGGTGATTTATGCTAGGTCTCTAAAATGAGAAACACTCCTTTGGGAACAGTATTGCAGACTTGCTAAACAAGGAAGACAAGTGTTTCAAAAGAAAAGTTAAGGAGGCCATAAACCAGGAAGAGAGGAGGTGGCCTCAGGTGTCTGCTATAAAACAGCCTCGATTTTGCTCCCCAGGGAGGTTTCATAACAATTCACACCTTCGACATGTGATTGTACCACCTCACACAATGTCCTCAATAGAAAGCACCTCATAACTAGCAATCACCCAAACGGCTAATGGAAACCTATGGGACCTTAACAGTGCAATTGTCCAATACAAGAAACCCCATCCTCTGGTTAAAACTTATTCTACTTTGCCTTTTGATTATCTTTTGTCCTTGATGACAGAGAATCTACTTACCTTTCTTTGCAAAAGCTGCAACAAAGTGATATTTAATTACAGCTATGAAACCTTATGCCATGTAGTGAAATTAAAATATATTTCTAAGGTTGATCTGCACAGGTGTTATGCAAACTCAACCTCATTTCTGTTTTCACCAGTGCCGTTTCTCTCTCTACAGGAGGAATGAACGAGGAACATGTTCTGCCCAGTGTGAGACTGGGCATGTGTCCCATTTCTGGGAATGTGCTGACCTTACCCATTAGGCATAAGCAACTTGCATAATCACTGCTGACTTCTATTGACTGGCTTGTCACGCTGTCTATGCTTTTGACTCGAAAGCCTGTGAAAAAGTGCTAGTTGCCAGTAATACTTCCATCTAAGTGACTTTTTATTGTCAACTTTGGAAACATGGGAATTTTCCATCAAATGCAGAAAAGAAGAATTGAACTCTACCAAATTTCAAAATTTCTTGCAACATTAATTTCAGTTTCAGGTCACAGATTAAAACTTTTGTGATTATCAATGTCTTCTATGAAATAATGACTTCATTTTCCATTACATGCAAACCTTACAAGGCTACATATAGTATGGGGTAGTGAATGTTGCAACACATACAGTGCGCCTATGGGGAAAAAAATTAAACCTGAGGCTGGTTACATACATTGGCTCTTCCACCAGTGTCTGCAGTTATGCACGTCGTTGTGTGAGATTTTGGCCAGCTCTTCCGTGCAGAATTGTTTTAATTCAGCCACATTTGTAGCAGAAAGGAAAAAATAAGTAATAACTAAGCATAAACTCAACATACTGATGTGCACGTGGTAGTTTTTCAAATGTTCCGGTTGACGAAAAGATGATCACTTTCGATCTCACCTCAAGCATTTCTGAAATAAATTCCCATTGCAAAAACTCTTCAGGAGACGATCCCAATAATTAGGCTAGGTGTTGTTGCTGTTAGCATTAGCCATCAGAGATACAGACAAGACTATTCCAAAACTTTGTGAGATAATTAAATGTAAAGAAAAGCACTAAAACGTGACCCATGTTGACAGTTAAACTGATATGAAAGGTTTCATTTTTAGACTGGAAGGTACAGGTATTCTGAAAGCAGTCAGGCAACTTTGAATGGTGGCTGCAAGACAAACAGGAGACAGAAGGAGGCGGAGGGTTTAGTTTTGTGCACCAGCAGCCCATTCACATTCAGTGCACAGAGTGTGCACTGTACAGGGCAGATAGCAGATTAGGCCCCACTGCACACCTCATCATTCACCAACATGCACACTAATATGCTTTCCATTTTCTCTCCTTTTTTCAGGTTTCTTTCTAATACAGACCAAGTTCAGAGCAGTTTTTCTACTTTTCGTCATCATACAGAATCACTTTTTTTTTGGTTTTAAAAATGAATCTTGAAATAGTAGATGTATAAAAAGGACCAAACTCAAATTCAACGTCCTATTTTGACATTGTACGACAATGAAAGTCAGCCCAGACTCCCAGGTCATATGTAAAAATATTTAATAATATAAATAACTCTGTGCTTTTTCTGAAATGTCTTGCTTCATTAGATCTAATCCAGCGAAAAGCACCGCAGAGACAGAGGTGACCCCTTTTTGGCCTGTAATCAATGACTCAGTCTATTAAGTGAAGGTGCCCTAATCAGTCAATCTCAGTGGCACATGTGCATTGTAGTAGCAAGTACTTTACTTTTGTCTAAATCACCATAATATCCTACATGTAAGTGTAATTTTTCATAATTAAAAAGAAGGCCAGATTTAGGGTCTTCAGTTCTCATACAGTCTTATTTTGTGGTCTGCTCTTGGAAAATCCTCCAGGTGACAGGTCCATTTTTAGCGGGAGCAAATCATGCTCTGGGACAGGGAGGCACCTGAGTGCACTTAGAGTGGAGGTCTATGGGCGGTGACACTTCTGGGGCTGGCTGCCAAAGGAAACTCAGTTATCTAGAAACATCTACTCCCCTCCCGCACCTACCCCCATCACCAACACACATACACGCACGTGACCCTTACCAGCCTTTCCAGCATCACCCAGAGATATGAAACCACAGGAAGTCTTAACATTAGCAGGTAAGCTGCTGACCTCAGTGTACTGGATCGGTGGTGGTCTGGAATTTACCTCACAACCCTGCAGATGGAGCGATTGCACAATGCACTCTTCTGCTATAAAAAGTTGTGCTTGTTTTGTGACCAATCCACGTTTTCTACCAAACTAACAAAACTAGCTTCAGAGATATTGATAAGGGGTTGATACCAAGGTCCGTAGAGTTCATTGACTACAGATCTAGTCTCAAGCATTTGATCTTTGAGAGACATCATAATTTTTGTCTTGAGACGTGGTGGAGGATACAGAAGCCATCGCTAAGTTGTGGCTAGGTCGTTAAAACTTGGGATTTTCTTTCAACTGGCGACTTGCCAGACCTGGGCATCTTGGCACTGGCTTTGAATATCTCCAGAAATTACATAGGTGATCACATTTTATAATGTTGGACCCTACTGCATTGAGACGGAACTGGAAGTGGTTTTGAAGACTTAAGAAAAAGTCAAAAAGGAAAAAATAACTTATAGAAAACACGAGAAGCCAGAGTTGAACAAAACGTAATCAACAATAACAACCCAAGCAAGGAGACACAGGGAAAATGCAATCTGAAAAAAAACAACGGGAGAAATCAGCGAGGAGTGACTGAGAATGAGGTGCTTAAGTACTGTGAGGCTGAACGAACGACCTTGGCTGATTAGCTAATGGATTGTAGGTGTGCGGAGAAAGCAGAAGGCAGGCTGAGCAGAGAGGAAGTGACATAGGAGCAAGGGACAGTACAATGGGGATCAGAAAACAAATCTAACAAAATAACAACAAAAACAAAAACAAGATTTACTAAGAAAAGGACTACAAGGAAGAAACAAAACATAACTGAAATCAATAAGAAGGGCCTGAACTAAAAGTAGAAAAAGGCAGAACTAATTACTAACAAATCCCAAAACAAACTCAAAACTAAAAATCCTGACAATAATTGCTGCCTTTTTAATCTCCTCAAATATGTAATCCTTTTTCACCCTAAATAATTTCCAACAAACGTAAAACCAGACTTTTCTTTTCAACTTATAACAGTTTGTGAGTTTGTATGCTACATGGTCATAGCCTTATTAGCGTAGATATTGTTGTTTCTTCTTTTTAGTTCTTTTCTTGTCTAAGGGTGACCCATGTTAGCTCAGCGGTGTTTCCTATGTGGTCATCAGCGCTTCAAACGTCCCAGATAAGCAGCAATCAGGTATCAGCCAGATGACAGTAGCGCAATGCAACTCAACAGATCCGTTATCGTCGCCATCAGCTGCAGGCCAAAGCCAAATTAGAATTGACCAGAGTCTCAGCTCTCTGTCTTTCAGTGATCCATGTTCTCCCGTTTTCAGCTGAGCAAGTTGGGGAAGGTTGGTGTATCTGTTCAGACTACAGGAGTTGTCAGGGCAATGGCAACTTATCACGATTGTTGTGAGACTGAAACAAAAGACAACTCTGAATTCTTAAAATGCTGCGTTCTTACAGTCCTTCTGTTCGTCACATGGTGTTAGCCTTCTGCAGCGAAGCAGGACATTGAATCGAAACCATTTCCATGTGGAGCAAGCTTGGAAAAAGCCTGAGGGAAGATTTGCTATGACCCACCAACAGAAACACACACACACACACACACCATGTCAAAGGATTCAGCTCATAGCACACATCCCGCTGCTGACTTGGCTGTTTTCCAGCATGCTTTTAGCCCCGCTAATGTAGCTACCTATGTAGGTTAAAGACCCCCTTGTGGTCAACAAAAACACTAGTGCCAGGGGAGACATCTCAAGGTGAACACGCTGCTCCGATCATACACTTCCCTTTCAGAGGTACTGTCAACACTAAGCAGGACAGGAAAGACAATGTCAGAAAGACACATTTCAGCTGCTGTTGATTTATTCGGAGAGGGAAAGGACAAAGGAAACATCCAACGTCAGAGTAATAAATATGAATTCTCACTAAAATTGGAGTAAGAATTTCGGTCGTATGTCGGAATGCACCTTGAAAGACGGACTCTACATTGAAATCCCCTGACTCTGTCTGCTGTGCTTAGGAATTTTCAGACTCCTTAATTCCCTAGATGAGCAAAGAAATCAATAGGAAGACCACAGGCTTTTACTCTGTGTAATTATACACATTTATCACCGATCACAGCCTTGTATTTGAATACTGGCTGCAGAGACTGTTATACTGTGAGGCAAAGTGACAGATCAGCGCAATGCAGTTCATCTGTAAAGAAAGACTCAGCAGAGTGATATCGGTATAAGGGCAATTTGCAGTGCTGGAGATAAAGATTAGAGGAAATACCCATAAAGCCAGAGAGGGAGAGAACATTGGCCAGCACTGATTTTCTTCTGGCTAATCAAAAAGCTGGTATTTAAGATTCTGTGAGAAATGGTAGAGAGCTAGTGTTTACAAAAGAACCGAACACAAAAATAAAGAACTTACTTGGTGTTTGGATGATTGCTTCTTAGGAAAAAAAAAAAGTTTTACTGTGTTGGAAAGCCACTTAAATGAAGCCACATTTAAGTGGCAGAAGAGTTCAGTCGTTGGGTCTACCAATGCCAAACAGCTCATTCTGCTACTGACTAACGTTTGGTTTCGTTTAATGGATCGGGAGATAGAAGTTAGAAAAAGAAGGAGATGTTGATATCATCATAACTTATTTATTTAAGAAACAGGAGGCTCGGTGGCAAGTATAGAACCATATACAACTAGGCCTGTCGCGATAAACAATAAATCAATTAATCGCATGATAAATTAAAACCTCATTTTAATTATCGGCTTTATCGTTTCTTCCAGTCTTTTTGTCTTTCTGTTGATGACTCTGAATGAAAAAAGGCTCAACTCCAGTGCTCTCCACTGATCCTCCCTTCCTCATTTCCTTAGTGTAATTCCCAGCACACACTACACGATCTTAGAGCTGTCGGCCCATTGTTGGCCCATTTTCAAAACCTGATAAACCACACGTTAGCCGACAGAAAGCCTAAGTATAACGGTTTGATAGGTTCGATGGTGCCGTGTGGTGTCCAACAAGGGGCACAAAATAATGGCTACAAGTCCAGTTAAACCAGGCATTAATCAATGCTTTACTACAATCTACCTGCAATGTATGTGGCTAGCATCAGTCCTGGCTGAATGAAAATCATTACCATAACCTATTTATGTCACGTTAACAAAGAACAGCTGAAAGGTTACCGTGTTTATCAACTGCAGTAGTGATTTCGCTCCTCCTCTTGTTATTTCTATTTTCTTTGCACGAAATGTTGAATAAACATTAATGTTGTTTCCACATATCATCTCTGTTGCACAGTGTCAGCTGTTTGGGATTCCCCTCTGTAATTTCCCCTCAGAAAGCTTGGAGGGGAATCCCCGCTTTCTGATTGGCTACCTGTCACATTCAACAGGCTGCTTTAACAGTCGGGGAAACTCCCTGATTTAGACAGAGCGGCCACAACGATCTACCGTAACACACCACACGCTTGATGATCGGTTACGAAATCGCAAGCGACAAGCTTAGAAAGTCCAACGAACATAGGACAATCTTAGAACGTAGGACTTTCTAAGATTGTCCTGTGGGGAAAACTGGGGCAAAAAATGGTGTAGTGTGAACTATTGAGTCAGGTAGTCGATGTGTCCATCTTCTCTATTTAAATATAATGATTATTGAAGGGCAGACTTCATAATCTGCAGTCTTTTGGTTGAATGCAGTATTTATTTCCGCTTTATGTTGTTTAGATTTTATTCAAGTGCATTTTTTGTTAATGGAGACTGAGAATCCATTTTATTTTTGAATGTTTTGTTTATTTTGTTTATCAGTTCCAGCATTAAGTGTTCTTTTGAAAATAAAGTGTATCTATCTTTGGCATGCATTATTACATCATTTCTATTAAATCAGTGTAAAAAGGTCTTGAAACAATATTATCGTTTATCGCACTAATTTTTGAGACAATGAATCGTTTGGCAAAATTTGTTATCGTGACAGGCCTATTCACAACCAAAACAGCCTCACACATTGTGCTTCTGCTGGTCACTAGCTTGGTCACACACCGCTATGGGATGAAATTCCTCAACCAGTGTGACACAAACTTGGGTTGGTCACTTATGCTGATGATGTCATTATTTGGGACAGATTTTGCTGGACCATGCTTGGCTGTTAGTTGTGGAACTAAGCAGTAAATCTGGACACAAACCAGCTAAACAAGCAATGATTTGTTTTCTTTGCTAACTTTATCTTATGATCTTGTGATGTCTAGTGTTAAACAACTTTCAAAACTGAAACTCATTATTACTTAGGTAAACGCTTGTGCTGCTGTCTGACCTTTACACTCTTTTGAGCATAAAGTCTGATTGCGGCCACACTTATTTAGCAGTATGAACAATAATGTCATTTCAGGGGATAAAAATCTGAACTGAGTATTACATTCAACAATATATATATATATATATATATTAAACAATTTAATACAAAACCTTTAAATCCATACCCAAAACATTTGACCCAAGTCATAAAATTGAAAAAGTAATTCTGCCAAATATTAAAGGGAATGAATGAAGACTTTGATACCACTAACAGTGAAAGTGATCAAAAGAAAGGGAGAAGAGATTGTCCTTCATAGCCTGAGTCTAGGAAGTCAGTGAGCGATGCATCTTCCCTGAGGGAATTCTAGTAAATGAAGCGTTCTAACCGTTTGGTTTATCCAATGGGACAGAACCTGAGGCTGCGCTGTCAGACTGTCACAACACACTCGTGTACACAAGCAGGCAGAGACAAGCAGCACACAGAGCTAGGGGGAACACATTCAAGCTCTTTTCCATCCAGTTTCTGCACCAACAATATATATATATTTATAACAGTCGTTTTGCTTATGGGGTAAATGAAAGGAAATTTCCAGATGTGTGAAAACCGACCGTCAGTCAGTACACCAAACGTGAGGATGACGCTTTCCGGTAACGAATTCGTCTTTTCCTGGTGTCTGTGCGCTGTTGCCATGGGAGACGTTTATGTAAGCCATGTCTAATCCTGTTAGCTGTTACTTAGGCTGCAGAGATGCACAAGTGTACACGCAGGCCAAAAGGAAAGACATCCCAGCTTTTCTCTCTTACAGCAAACTCTTCACCATCGTCAATGTCAGGAAAAGACAACCTGCACATTTAGCCTCTTTCATGACAGACATTGGTAAACTAAAGCATCTGGCTGTTTCCTCTGTGAAGGGCATGGATGCAGGTCCGATTGTTACAGTAAACAAGCAGAGTGTTTAAAAGAGTCACACAAAAGAGGATTATACAGAATGAAAGGGGAGCGAGTGGGAGTGGAACAAAATGACTAAAGTAGAGGCGGACGTGAACGATGAGACTTCTCGATGGAGCGTTTAGGTCTCATAAAGATCCACGCACAGCCACTTCATTAGGTGCCCCTGATCAATTGCTTCTTTACAGAAGCAGCTCATAAGCTTATTACATGGCAGAAACCCTATGGCTCTTTGTATCGAGATATGGTGGCGGCAAATTGCTAAAGTTCAAACTGAGCATCAGAATGAGAAAGAAGGGGAATTCGTGAGACTTTGAACGTGGCACGGTCGGGGTACTCACAATACTCTGTGAGTATCACAATCAGAAACCTCAGTATCTTTTGGGATTTTGATGCACAAGCACCTCTCTGGTTTACGGAAACAGAAAATGACTTGTTAAAATGCCCACCAGTGGAAGACCACATGAACTTTGACCACTAGGAACAAGAAACTAAGGATAATTCTCACCAAAATATGTCGATGACAGATAAAAAGTCAACGATTCTCTGACCATGTCCGTCCTTTTATGACACCAGTGTACACATCTTCTACTGGCGTCTTCCAGCACAATAATGCAACTGGTTTTTTGAACAAGGCATCGAATTCACTGTACCCCAAAGGTCTCCATGGTCACCAGATCCTAGTCCAGTTGAGGAACTTGGGGACGTGGTGGATTCACAGCATTGAAACATTGTGGTGGATAGATATGGGTTCTCTCTCTATTCTTTCTGGGTACTCCAGCTTCCTCACACGCATCTCCACAGTCTGTTTTTTCACCTGAACATGGCTGTGGGCAAAAGATGTCCTCCCAAGGGTGCACGACTTATCGGCTCTGATTTCCGTGATTTTGGGAGAACGGTTATCAGTCAATACTTACCTGTGAAGCCGATCTTACCTCCCTATCTTCTCTGTCTCAGCAAAAGTCTAAAAAATCAACCACTGTCGTCTTCTGCTCTCCTGTGAGAAAGGTTTGATTGATAGATCCCCCCCAACAGCTCATGTCTGCACCTTTGCAGTTAACAATAGTCACCCCATTGTTACTGACTTAGTGGCTTTTGGCTATGTTTAGCAAAAAGACTCGCCAGGTCAGGCTGTTGAAAGATCTGTAATCTTTAATCAACCAGAGAACCGCAATCAGTGCAGCCCTACTCACAATCTAACTTCGGAGGCCATGGTAAGCTGTGGCATGCTGGTAGAATCGCACCAAACAATAAAATGTGAAGTTTAAAAAAAAATAATAATCCAGTTGAACTATGCAGAAATAAGCACTAGAAAACAGCTCAGCAGGTCATCAAAACTGTAATGCACCTGCTTATCCCAGCACACAGGGGACCATTAAACGCAGATCCTGAGGGAATACAGGCCTCTTTATGAATTCTGTCCACTTTGACTTGACCTCATAGATCTTCAACAATGTAAAAACCAAACTGTGACCACGACGAGTCGCACTGCATGCTCTAGAGCACAGGTGTCAAAAACTCCAGTCCTTAAGGACCGCCGTCCTGCAGTTTTTAGATGTGCCACAGGCACAAAACACTGGAATGAAATGGCTTAATTACCTCCTCCTTGTGTAGATAAGAGCCTTGCTAATGACCTAATTATTCGATTCAGGTGTGGTGCAGCAGAGGCACATCTAAAAGTTGCAGGACAACGGCCCTGGAGGACTGGAGTTTGACACCCCTGCTCTCGAGGGTAATGCACGGGGGGGTGGGGAATTCTGTCTTTACGGCAACATATAAAGCAAAACAGCCCAGCCAACATTTCTTATTTGCTGTGCGCACGAAAACATGTCTATAGATTAGTGGTTTTGTGATGACAAAGCAGTTGTAAAACGAACTGTTTACTCTCAGCAGCCAGCACAGCACTGCAGTGCAGTCACATGTGAGGTTTCAATAGTTCAGACATCTCAGCTACTCAGTTACATCTCAGCTACTCTGATTCGTCGTTGTAAAAACAGAGAAATCACACAGTGTCCTCACCTTCCCTTCTGCTCCACTACAGACTCAGGTCCATTTAGTGTTTCTCTGGATCTGGCCAGCTGTTGGGATCTGGCTAATGACTGTTGTGGTGGTGACAGATTGGCCGTCCTGGTACTCGCTTTTTCTCCGGTGCCGGAAGCCAGGGGCGCAAAGCTGGATTTAAATTGTACGTCGCGCTCATCGGAGAAGAGATGAACCATCAGAAGTTGGCTCGGCAGTGGAGGAGGCCAGAGCAGAGCTGGAAGCATTGACATGAGTCAGTGGACGTTTGGACCAGAAAGCTGTGTTGAATGATGACACACAAAAAAAACCCCATTAAATTTAGATTATAGTTTTTGGCATACTCCAACTTTAAGATGTAAGGCAGAAAAAAAAAGAGGAAGCTTTGCTTACTGGCTCACCCAACTTCACCATCTTCATCTTCCACTCCATCCAGGAAGATGGCAAAGACTCACCAACAGAGGGAGTCCTTTACCCTTTTCTAGGCAATTGTTATTATCAACACAAAAATTAATGTCAAAAAATTAGCTTCGCTGTCATTTTAGCTTTGTTAGGAGCTCACCGCTTTGCTGTGTCCCCTGCTTCCATAGAGACCCTCAACCAGATGACATCTTTCGGAAAATGGTGGAGGTTGCTAACATGTACTTAAAGCTCAAATGGACTTTCCCCGCGGATGTGGGAACATTCCAGAGAGAAGTAACATTTAACACTTCGAAGAGGCTCCGGTGCCGGGGGAGGAACCGAACATTTTTGACTCGTCCATTTGCGACTTCCGCCCATCTGAACTTGGACGACAAAAATTACTGCGAGGAAGAAGAAAAAAAAACATGGCGGATTCACAAAACTCGTTAGCCAGGAGTCGAGTTCGACAGCGGTAACGTCACAACCAAGGGAACGGAGGAAGTAGAGGAAAATTATATAACCACAAAAAGAAAAGCATTATTTATTAATACAAAATAAAAGAAGTAGAATTTAATGGACGTAGTGTTGCTACAAACTCGTGTACACTAGGTGGCGCCGGTATGCACCTGAAAGTTGCTAGCGATCCGCCATAATAGAAAAGAAGAAGAAGAACCTAAAGACGTCTACGTATCACCGGGAGAGAAAACAGCCCGCCCCTAGTGGAGAGGAAGAGAAAACATTTTTTTAAATTCCACTCCTGGGCATTCATAGTACACAAAATGTATTTAAAAGCTAAAAAAGTAGATTTTACATGATTTGTCCCCTTTAAAGAAGCAAACATAACATTGTCTGCAAAAAGCAGCTTTCCAAGCAACCTCAACACTAACTTTCTGCGTCTGAAGATTGTTTTATGAATTGCCTATAATGTTCCTTCCCTCAATATTCCAGAAGGGGAAGCAATGTTTATGTTGCAGTTTTTCCACATCTCTGCCTTTGCTGATTTATAGAAGTGACGCAACACATTCAGTGTAACCTAAGTCAAAATGTAAAAAAGACCTGAAAGCCAGCGCCCGCGGTACATCACACTCATTCTGTGCCAGATCAGCAGCAGCAAGTCTGACATTGTGAAGCTGAAGCAGAGTGTGATATGAGGAGTGACCCGAGTGTGTGGAGGGTAAACGGAGAGAGTCCCTCAGAGATGGAGAGGAGGAGGGGGGTCATGCTTGTTCTCCCTGGCCCTCTTTTTAGAGTTCAGACAAGTCCCACGATGATAGGAGATTAATGAAGCTGCTGTGGCACTGTGATCCCTACAGGACACACAGTCACAGGCATACAAGGACTATTCATTCTAGATGATCACTCCAGCAATTTCACATCAGAGAAGGGTTTTCCTTTTTTCCCCTCCTTCCACCGATAAAATTCGACACCTCCTCGTCCTTTCAGTTCTGTGCATTTGTCATTCGAGTCAAGTCAGAAGCCAAACATCCTCAGCGACGTTTTGAGTTCGTCTTTTAGCAATGCGAGTACAGTGATGATATAAGCAAGCTGCACCACATCTCAGAGTCAGAAGGATGTCGCATTAACACATGGACTTGTCTCCTGCCTGCAGTCAGGTCAGCTGGTTTCGCAGGACAATACTGGCCCCCTGTGGCTGATCATATGTACTACAACCTCACCTGGCTTTGCCAGTCATTTCTGACTGGTGAAATGAACTTTAGGAACCACTTACATCTTACAAAACCCTAAAATAGTATATTGCATTTATCTTTACATCTTGCTTTCTTTTGTCTGTCTGTATGTTTTAAATTTCCTGCGTGAAAAAAAGCAGAACTGCCGTGTAAACGATCTTCCAACTTTCACATCTGACTTCTTGAAATTGATCAAACTTCAACCCAGACGTTGAACTTTATGCAGCCCAACGTTTGCAAAACGAGCCGTTTGTAATTCATCCAGAACAATTAACTTAGTGGAGGTTACGTGTGCTGAATGTTTTTGAAAGTTCGCAAAAATTCGAAGCAGCTGAATCCGTATGGAAGGCAAAACACCTTAGCCAATCGTACCTTATTACAACTCACTATTTAGGACAAGGTCATTTATATTTACTTATTAAAGTAAAAGTTATTTCACAATATATCCACAATCCATTGTTGTGGATCTTCTTTCAGTCACCTATGTTTTGAATATTAAATAAAAAAAACACCTGAACACACTTTTCCACCTAACTTGAAACAGCGAGTGAAATTTATTTGAATTAAATAAAGTCTGGTACATTTCACAGCTATAGGAGCCTACACAGTAAGCAGAACGTCTTATTGTCCGTGTGCAGAACTACGCCACAGGGTAGTCCGTGACAGCTTTTGTCGCATAAATACTGCCGGGGACATGATGGCAGCAGCCGGATATTGCTCCCCATTACATAATAATCTTTTTTTTTTCTTTTTTTTAAAAAAAAAAAAAAAAAAAGGAGATACAAAGAAACTTGTGCAACTTTAGGAAGCATTTATGCTGTTTTCCTCCAATATACGTCACCAAATCGTCATGCTTTGAAAAGAAAACCACTTAAGTCTTTTTTTTTTAGTTAACACAACGACATGATTAATAATGTTATAGTGTTGTATATTTAGCCTCTAAAATGAACAATTAATCTCCCAAGGATGTTTTTTTTGTATTCTCTAAAATTGTTTCTCAGTAGTTCCGTCCAGTTGGGAAGATCAACGATGGACTGATTCAGGAAAGCACAGCCTGAGAGTTCTTGATCCCGATCATATTATCTGCACTCATTGACCTCCTCATGGCAGATTTGCTCAAGTCCTTGTACTTGTCTTCACACAGTCTGGATATGGCCTAGAGAAAGTGGAAGCATAAAACTTTTAGTGCCCGAAAACAAGGCCAAGAGGCACGACAAAGAAAAGAAAAAACTCGACGCACCTCCAGTTTCTGGGCTCGCTTGTTGCTGAGTGGCTCCAGAGGGAAGCTGAGGTTGTTGTCGTCGGCCAGAGAGCGTAGGTCAAAGTAATACTTGGCGTAGACGCTAGCCGGAACGTTGATGTTAAACTGGAGCAGCTCCAAGAAGTGACGCTCCATCTCATTCCTGACCAACGCAAAGAGCTCATCAGTTGTTTCAAAGCTAACATCCGTCTTAAAAGAAAGCCAGCTGAGGAGCAGCACTCACATGTCCTCCACTGTGATGTCCTTTAGGATCTGGCAATAATCGACGTTCCAGACGGCCTGGTCGTCCCAGACTTTGGACGCGAGCAAGATGGCGCCAAGGACGATGCGCTTCCAGTTGGAGGGACAAATGTCTATCTCGGCATACGTCAAAAGCCTTTCAAGGTACACCTGAAAGGAGACAAAATACCACTGTCCCAAACCGGGAAGCCTTCTGTCTTACACATAGAAATACAAGATGTATGTGCTTACCAGGGTAACGATGGCACACTCGGCCGTGAGCTGCGCCGAGCTGAAGAGCGTCCTGATGAAGCGGTAGATGAGTTTGTGTTCGGGATCAACCACAGAATAATCATCTGGAACCTTTTCTCTCTGTTGGGAGGGAGACTCAGTTTCATCAGATCCCGCCGAACAAGTGGCCTGACGTTTGGTTGGCGACTTACCGACAGAGGGTGCTTCTTCTCATCGAATATATCCAGCGAGCGGTTGGAATCTCTGCAGAAACGAGAGTTTGTCTTTAAAAATGGGACAAACAAGAAATACCATAAAGGAGAGAAATCCATGAGAACATTCCAAACTTTTCCTACCTGTTTTTGATGTGATAGTATATGGCCAAAGCAACACTGGAAAAGACAGAATTTATTTAAAAAAAAAAAAAAAACATGAGGAGAAAAAAAAAGCTTCTATCACATCTCTGTATTTATTAGTAACCTTTTGACCGAACGGGGTGAGGATGCTTACCATCTGATGGTGCTCTTAAGGTTTGGCTGGCTGACTGTGCTGTCGTCAATGAAAATCGTTGAACAAGAGCTGTACTTTTTAGTCAGGAGTCCTGGGGATATCTGGAACGTTCACAACAACCGGCATTAAAACAAGGATTTGTCAAGTTGACAAAGTCCTAGCTTATTTCCCTATACCAAACATCTCCATCCAGCGTAATCAAACGCTTACGTTCTGCTTTATGCTGATGATACTGTGATTTAACGCACGTCAGCTACTCTGAAGGGTAAGATAAAACTGGGCTACCATTTGCGTTAGGGAGAAAATTCAAATGGTCCTGAATTTTGGGAGACCGGACGATACCCTACATGTGAAACCGATCTCATCCACTGATTTTTTTTCTACCTCTGCAAGTGTCTGAAAATCAGCCACTGTCCCCTTCTGCTGTACCATAGGAGAGGGCCGACTACTACTAGTAGTAGTCACCCCAACTTTGAGACTTTGTCGCTATATTTAGTCATTTTTAAGAAAAAAAATGTAAAAATTGTTAAAGGACAAAATCTGAATCATCAGGTCAGGTCATCTGGTGATCGACCGATCACTGCAATCGGTGTCCGATGTTAAAATGTTACGATCATCTGAAATATTGAGACGTAAGACGAACAAATCAGTTTTTAAATGATGCTTACGGAAAGCAAGAAGGACATTTGATGAAAAAAATTGTGCCTCAGGTTTATTTTGGGGCTTTCCGAAGGTGAAATTGATGAACTTACGTGGTTCATGTAGTTGCTTTTCCTTTTTTCCCGCACTGGAATGAGACAAAACGAGTCAGACAGGCAAGTAAATAACAACGAAGCACGATACAGAGAGGAATACCCACCATCCGTCTGGGACTTATTGAGGAAGAGGGTGCTGGCTCTGGGGTGGTCCGACGGGTTCGCCTCCTGGGCCAGTTCTGTTGCAAAGGAAACATTTCATTGAACTAATGATGACACGTCGACATCAGACTGTATTCTCTTGCCCACGAGCCAAACCAACCATCAGGGAGCTCCCTGTCGCTGATGTGCTGCAGGTAGGTGCCCGTGTCCTCACTCACGTCCTCTGTGGTGGTGATGGGACACTCGTCCAGGTCCACGTGTCTCCGGTGGAGCTTCGGACTCTCTCCTGGAGAGAAGCAGCAGGACACGGAGCCTCCCATTGCTGACCTACAGCTGTCCTGCTGCAGCCAGAGCTGGTTCCCATACAACTAAAGCTTGGGCCTCCTATTGACAACGCTGCACTCCAGGGGTCAAAGTTCAACCTATACCTTTTAGGAAGGAAGGGGGTCTGGAGGTGGGCACTTAAAAACACATAACACCTTTAGATGGGTTTTATATCAGTTTCATGGCGCCAAACATTCAGCTTAGTGAAAATGTTACTCTCTAGCTGCAGAAAGGGCTGCATGGAACCACTGAGGTTTCTGCACAGACAGCTGACATATTCAGGGCGTCTGCATGCTTTTCCAAGGATTTGCATGGATGAAACCACCAGTTCTCCCAGCAATAACTATTTACAGCACAATCTGATTGAACAAAGCGGAGTTTCCAGCGATGCAGCAGTCCCAGGCTCTTCTGTCTGCCTCCATGGCTGTCCAGCTAGCGCTCGGTTCTACCCAGGGGCTCGGTTGCTCCCCCTTCCGAGGAATAATGGATCAATCCATGTCCGCTGCAGCCGCAGGACCTGCCCTCGGTCCCGGGCTGACACGCCGGAACAGATACGCGGACTCAGCAGCTGGGAAAACCTCCGAACAGAACCGGGAGCGCGAGAAGGAAGCGCCGATTAATAACACGGAGAACGTTCATCTCGTCGCATTTGCAGGAGACACGTCCTCTACGTCACAGGCGGTGGCAGCGTCGCAGCTGCGTTCAGAGGCAGCTTCCGGAGTTTGGATTTCAAAATAAAATGCTGTGTGGTAACGTGTTCTCTCAAAGGCCATTTTATTAGAGACACGTGCAAGCAGCTGGCTATCACACATTGTGCGGTCAAAATTAAAATTGCTTTTTTAATGAATGTTTAACATGATATTTGGTTAAACTTGACAAAATATTAACGTCTGTATTCAGCTAATCATCTTAAATCGATTTAATTACCGTGCTTTTATTCTGAATAGCTAGCGCCAATGAAACGGAAGTGACAACGGTTTCAAAGCTACTTGATTAATGGTTGATTTAAGAAGAGACCACGCCTCTCGAACTGCCTTCAGAAAAACACGCTCTCTCATTGGGTGTTATTATTGAAGGTGTAACGTAATTGGTCGACTCTTTCATCGAGAGGAACAGATTCAGAGCGCTTTGTGCTGTGTGTGTACAGTTTTAAAATAACAAGAGACATTTTATTCTGATACATGTTCGGTGTGAACCGAAGTCCGTATTTGTCGTGGACTGGTACCGAAACGTCAGTCGAACTAAACCAATTTTACACCTGAAAGTGGACCGGCGTTGATGTTAAAAAGCCACAGAAGATGGCACTACTGAGTCAGTACGCTGTCATGATGCGAGAAGAAGAGTTTTCACAGCGGCTGCGTTATGTGTTTGAAGCATGGCTCTTGTTCCTTATCAAGAGAACCCGCTTCCTGCACTTTCCAAACTCCATAACTCCTCGGCACGATTCCGCTTTGCTAACCAGGAGCTCCGCCTGGCTCAGGACTGGAGGAGGCTGGGGGTGGCTGCCGTGGTCTGGGATGCCGTAAGTGACTCACTTCTGCCGCAACTCCATGGGGTTTCGGAGAAATCAGCAATAATATATATATTTTTTGCCTCCTTTCCAGGCGGTTGTTATGTGTATGTATCTGGAGCTGGGAGCAGTGGAGCTGAAGGGGAAGAAGGTCGTTGAACTGGGAGCTGGGACTGGACTGGTGGGGATTGTGGCCGCTCTGCTGGGTAAGATCACAGCTGACTGATGGGTGCTTTCCAAGGCCAGTAACCAAGCCGATATTTAGCACTTTATGCTGGGTTTTAAAAGTCTTTATCTGATTTTAAAAGCAGATAAATGTATATACAATTTTTTTTTTAATTAGATGGCTATTGTAGGTTAAAATATCACTTTTAACTGAGATTGGCAAGTTAAATATTAAAAATGTTTTATTTGCATTGATATGGCACTTGACTTAATGTAGTTTTTGATTGTTGAGTCTATGTTGCATGACCTTGTGTTTTTGTGTTTATTATGTAAAGCACTTTGAAATGCCTGCTGAAATATGCTATACAAATAAAATTTGATTGATTGATATATATATATTGGCATGCAAATACAAGATAATTGCTTAGGGGTTGTGGCAGCATTCATGTTTTGGAACATGAAGATATTTAAAGTGTACCTCATAGCATTTGTCTGATGCTGATTAGTGAAAGAAAAAAGACTGAACAATAATTCATAAAACATCCATTTTTTCCCCCCAGGTGCTCATGTGACCATCACAGACAGGGAGCCTGCCCTGGAGTTCCTGTCTGCCAACGTTGCGGCCAACCTCCCCCCACCGGCCGGCGACTCGGTGGTGGTCTCGGAGCTGACCTGGGGTCAGGGCCTGGAGCGTTTCCCCGAAGGAGGATTCGACGTGGTTCTGGGCGCGGACATCGTTTACCTGGAGGAGACCTTTCCCTCCCTGCTGCAGACCCTGGAGCATTTGTGCTCGGACGGCACCGTCGTTTTGCTGGCCTGCAAGATCCGCTACGAACGGGACGCGCGCTTCCTGAGCATGCTGAGGCGCGGCTTCGCCGTGGAGGAGGTCCACTACGACAAAGACAGGGACATCCGTCTGTACAAGGCGTCCAGACTCCCTAGAAGAAGGGATTTATGACAAGTCAGATTTATATTTTACAAAGCAATCTGGGAGGGTTTAAGAGAATTTGTTTTAAAAAAATAGAAGAAAAGAGCAAGAACACGTTTATCTTCAGCTGCCAAAACTCTTTTATATGGCTCTAACATAAATGCACTGTTATACATGTTAATGTTGACATTTAGAAAATGTGAATAAAAAAAAAAATTTAAAAAGCAACATAAAAAAAAAAAAAGGCATATCAATTTATGACCATACATAAGAGTACAATATGGCATTCTGTTTCATGAAAATAACAGCTTTGTTCTGATTTGGTCTCGCTTTACATTGCGTTTTCAGGGTTTTGTGAAATTTGGACCAAATCCCGTCTTTTAACCAAACACCCGTCTGTGTTTGGTTTCGAATTTTTATTTTTATTTTATTTTTTAAGTGTCTCAGGATTGTAAAAGCAAGGAAAGTGCACACACTGCTTTGTCGTCTTACAGACTCCTCAGGTGAGAAGGGTTGATGTGGGGGGAGAGGGGTCTTTAGAGAAAGAAAAAAAAAAAAGCTCCTGTTGAGGATAAAATGGAACTGCAGAGACTCATCTTCCCTCCCAAACTGTCCAGATATGGAACCAGGCATATTGTGCATTATAAAACAATCTGTTTATCCAGTGAGCTTACAAATAAAGTTATGATGAATAGAAAGTACACCCTCGAAATCTTAAGGTTTTTTTTTTTTTTTTTTACCATTTATACAGATTAAGACCAGACTAAGTAAAAAACTTCTTAATTACAAGAAAGAAAATATGAGAATAAAGGTAATAAAGTCATATCAGGAGGCAAATTTGAGAACTACATGAAATATAATGTATTAAAATGAGGAATGTTGAGCATTTTGTCAAGTTATACTTTGGTATCTTTTTAACAAATAAGGAATTACATCATTTTAAACAGCATCAAACTATTATGAGCAAGACTTTGAACAGTCTGTGTTGAATAGGGAAAAAAATAAATAACTTACCACAACGGTCACATCAGATCTTAACTAAAATGACTTTATGAATTTCTTCTAGTATAATTGTGTCTATTCTCATACTATGAGTTTATTCTTGTAATTAAAAAAGTATTCTCTTAGACTGGCACTAATAGTCATATATTTAAAACAAGTCGTTTATCAAAGTTATGGCCCAATTTCAAAAGTTGAGTTAAAAACTAAGTCCACCAACTGTTCAGCACGGTGGTGGAGGGGTGATTATTTGGGCCTGTGACATGCCAGGTCACCTGTCTGAACTGTCATTGGGTTACATTTCAGTTTTCCACATCGTTCCTCCATTTCTCTGCATTAAATGGTGGCTTTTTTCAAATGAGGTTAGATTTAAATAAAGTTTGAACCTGATAAAAAATAAACCAAACAGCCAATTATGTCTTAGTACAGAAAAAAAAACTTGATTTACAGGTATAGTTTTAACTTAACTATATGCACATATTCATTTTTACTGCAAAAGGTCTTTTTGTTAAAAAACAAAACAAAACAAAAAAAAAAGCAAAACTAGCTTTACAAACAAATGTTCATGACAGTTTTTTAAATTCACTTTTAACATAAAAAACTAGAAAAACCATTGCGCATTAATCAAAACGATTTAGCTACATTTTTATCTCTAGAAAAAAACAGAAAAAAAAAAAGACAAATTGTGTCTCAAATGTTTCCCAAGGTCAATACTGTATTTTTAAAGCTGCATTTTACAGTTCATATTTAGCTGTTTGTCCTAAAAAGGCATATGTAAAAATAAAACAATAAAAAATGGCGTCACAGAAGCAAATAAATCGAGAATAAACAAAATACAAGTCAGAGATAAAACGACCCACCTATAGTTCATAGCGTGATTAGGTAACAGATTAATGCAAGTTAGGAATAGAAATGTAACCTCTGAGTTATAGAGCGACCGGCCTTTTGGGAGGTGGCTGATGTCACTTCCTCTTTGCTGGTGATTCAGCCCAGCTTGATTGGGCCCAAGTGACTGGAATGCTTTCCATGAGCTCTGAAACGCTCACTGTCCTCTTATGAAGGAAAAGCGATGCGTAAAGAGGGACAGGTGTGTTTTATGTCTCAGTAATTCCCACTGTCAGATTTATCAGCAGTTTTTTTTTTGTTTGTTTGTTTTTTTTTGTAAGAAAGCAGGAAACGTAGAAAAGGAGGAGTGGCTTTCCGGATGCGGCTCTGAGCGGAGTCTCTGTACATAGGGGGCGCTCTACTCTGATTTGTGGCAGTACAAGTCTTTGAGGGCTTTGAGCTCCTCGATGAGGGTTTTGTTCTGGTTCTCCAGTACGGCCACGCGGTTCTCCAAACACTTCACGTACTCCTTTTTCTTCCTGCGACACTCCCGGGCTGCCTCCCTGCGTCACACACACAGCCCAATAAAGTTTTGTATTACTTTAAAAAAAAAAAAAATTTCCTGCATCACTTCCAGACGGTGACCAGCTACCTGTTTTTCATTAGCCGGACCTCCCTTTTCCGTGTGACTTCCTCTGTGCCTCCTCCTGTTCCCAACGCGGGAGACGCTGCCATGACGACACCTGGCGTGATGGTGCTGGTTGGAGCTGTCCGGATCTGATAGGCCTGGACATCGCCGGAAGCAGCTGATTGGAGGAAACCGACAGACATGCTGGATACGTTTCAGACAAACAGGTCGGTTCTAGTCGGTGAAACACAGTGAAGTTGTTGGGTAAACTAGCGAAGAGTGTCCTTGGGTCTCACCTTGAACGACGACCTGGTTGCTGGGGACGAGGATCTGCTGGCCGTCGCTGGTCTGGGCGTACTGCAGGATGGTGGTTCCGGGCTGCGAGGCGGTGGCGTTGGCCATGGTGAGGGTCTGCAGGCCCTGGACCCCGTCGGTGCCGTTGCTGGCCAGCTGAATGGCTCCGCCCTGCGTGATGGCGACTGCAGAGGGAACCGCTGCTTCAGCTTCCACAGATCACACCTGAACCCCCCACACACAAAGCCCACCATCCCACAATTAAACTTACTGTACTGCCCACTGCTGGTCTGATAGATGGGGGTGGGCATGGTAACCGTGGTGATGGCTGGAACCGAGTCGTCTTCGGATTTCTCCTCCTCGATGCGAGGCACGGCGGGAGCGTCGGACGACAGGTCGTTGAGAATCTTCCTGTTTGGGAGGATCAGAACAGATGATGAAGGTTTGGTGCTGAAACATCAGAGGTCTTCCTCTTCTCTCCTCTCTGACCTGTAGGACGGCCGTCTGGACAGAATCTCTCTCCTCTTCTGGGAATCTGTGACGCTGTCCACAGACTCCTGGGAGTCCTCGCTCTCCACGGTGGAGATCTGGAAGAGCACAGGGCTTTGAGCGGCAGAGGCCTGGGCGGGCGCGGAAAGGCGAGGCGAGTTAGCGGCGTACCTGAACGGTCTGGACCTGAGGCGACTGGATGACGGAGGGCTGAGCCGCCTGGATCACGCCGTGCACCTGCACCGTCTGACCGTTGGGGAGCTGCACGATGGTGACCCCTGGGCTGCTGGAGGTCACGTGGCCTGCCGTGATGGACGCCTGCAGACAGAGCAGCATGCCAACGGCTCGGCTTTAACGAACCAACCCGAGCGGCGGTCTGGAAGTCGGTCGGGATGGACGGAGGGAGGAAAGGAGGGGTTTACCTGGGCGAGGGTGATCTGCTGCGCCTCGGACTCAGAGACTGCTGCTTCGCCGCTCTGCTGCACCTCTGAACCGGCTTCCATCTTCATCTAGAACCATCACCGAACACAAACATTACATCAGATCCAACAGAGCTGTGGGAACGTAGTCGCTCTCCACTTGCATGTCTGGTTTGTGGACCAGGAAGAGATCAGAGAAAAAAAAAAGAAGAAAATACAAACTACTGCTGATCAAAACCAAAACCTCCCTCTGATTCACCCACTTCCAGGTGGAAGAAAACTACTGAGAATGCAACATGGTGGTGGCAGTGTGGTGCTCAGGGACTGCTTTGCTTCATCATGAATTCTCCTTTCCAGCAGAAAAACACTATAACTGAAGTATTTATTATTATTAAAACAATCCTGCAGGTGGGTTTTATTCATAAATTTATTACTAAATGAGATACTGTCAATAATTCGTAACATCCTGAAATCTTTAAGGAAATCAAGTGCTTAGTTTTAATCAGGAAATCCGTCAATAACACCAGTGAAATACATATATAGGAATGATTATATATTTTTTTAATCAGCATTTTCCCCACATTATGAGGCACACTACAAGCTAAAAAGATCAAATAACATAAACTTCAAAAAGAAGCTGTTATATTATTACTATTTTTGTACAATCACAAATAAATCTTTGAAAACTATTATTATTAACTGTTATTAAGTGTTTCATTGCTACTATGAAGCGCTAAGCTAGCCCAATGGTTTGCTGCTTCATTCTCTATTCATTATTTATAAGCAATACATTTGTAAGAACATGATCCAATATTTAAGTAACAAGGCAGGTGGGAAAGTGAAAAAGACAGTTTCCAGCATGCTTTTTTTTTTATGTGCTGCCATCTGGTGGACAAATCTTGTGGCGAAAACTTACAGAAAATGTTGAAATATATCCATAAAATTACAATAAATAATAGCACGTCTATAAAACAGATGGCTGCAGACCAGTAACAGGCTGAAGACCTGAATAATCCATCACGTCTTAGTCTCTCCAGAACTGCTACTTCATTTTATGGGTGTTAATTATATATTTCCCTCCAGTCCGTTTTCAAAATCAAAATAACAGTGACGTCATTGATATCTGTGTTACAATTGTAACAGTCCATGTTGGCGGCAGTGAGAAGAATCGTTAGTGCCATTTGGGGGTTTTTTTTCCCCTCAATGCTTTTAGAAACACAAGGAAGCTTGAAACAACCAAGACGGTGATGAAGTTGCAACCACGTTGCTCTGTTCCTGCTGTACATTTTAAACTGCAGAGCAGTTTGGAAATGTTGACTTCTGGCTCTGACTGAGGGTGTGGTTTAGCTTCATGGACTGCAGTAAAACACGGTGAAAACATTTGCACCGAAAGTTCACCTGGGCCACATGAAAAGCTGGCAAAAACGGCTGAACGGCGTCAAAAACTACGCACTATTTTACTTCTAGCCCTGTAGCTAAATGAACGGCTAGGAGATAGCATTGCTATTAACGTTAGCATGCTAGTAGCTAACGTCGCTGCAATGAATGAGTTTAGCAGAGGTTCATTTATGATACATTAATACTCCAGTTACTTAGCCTTCGTGTTAATATATATCTCAGTGTTTGGAGCCTAGTGTTAGCATTTCAATGCTTTCCCTGAAGCCGTGTTAGCCGACGTTGCTATGTTGCTAGCTGGAAGCTTACATGGAGGGAAATGTCTGCATGCCAGTTTTTTTTCCTTCTTCTTTACAACAGGACACATTTACTACTTTATTTCATCCGTCATAAGCTATTACTGGTTGAAAATAAGGCTATGCTAACGCTGAAGAGCAATGTGGCTCAGAAACCAATTCCTGTGTATTTTATTAATTTAAATAATAAAACCCACTCCCACATTAATACCTATGTCTCAGCCTGCAGAGACTGACTCATTTTGTGAGCCTCCGTCGCTGCAACAGCCGCCGCCATGATCTCTTTGTTGGCCCTGTGCGGAAATTTGGCTACAAATATCGTCAGCGGGCAGCCATGTATATTATCTGTTTAGCAAACAGCGGACGCGTGTCCTCTTACCAACACAGACTCGCTTCGTCACTCCCGGGTCTACGGAGCTCCACTTTTATTCAGACCGACACGTAAGAGACCGCGTCAGGCTACACCTCCGTCGCGTCACCGAGAACAACAACACGGAGAGGAGGACGAGGCGGACGACGACAGCGAAGGATCAACTCTGGCGAGAGGCTCCGAGGGTCGGCGGATGAAGCCGAAAGGTGACGGAAAACGCCGACTGGAGAGAACGCGAAGATGAACCGAGAATGTATCTTTTTTCCTAGCTTACTTCGCTTTCAGTAATGCAAAGAAACAGCAGATATAAACGTTTTAATTTTTTAACGTTTCATGTTTTTTCTCAGAAAGAAAAATAAATAAAAAGCTTTTATTTATTCTTCCTTCTACTGCCATCTACTGGAGTGGAGTGAGAACTGAGACTACAATTACAAACTAAAGTGTTTAGTTTTAAAACGGATAAAAATGTTTCTCTGTCCTCCGTTATTTTTCGTCTTCTTAATGCTCCACGTTTGAGAGCTAGAAAAACACCTTGTATATCCAAAATGTATCCATTTAACCAAGTATATTTTATTTAAGGGGAAAATAAACATTTTAGCAATTGATAGAGGTACAAACATCGCACCCTGGGTCGTGGTGGCGACAACTTAAGACGAGTATAGAAATACACAAACGTTCAGTTTCATAAAAAATAAAATAAAATAAAAACCGTCGAGCTGCAGTTGCAATTGTTGGCCATGTGATGGCAGCAAATCTTTCCTTATTTCCGTTATCGCCGCAGTCACGTCAAATTCTTTTAATCCTCGCCTAATATGATCAAATACACGCGAGTCATCCTTCAAACGCTTGACAGGCTTTGTATTAGCAGGTTATTTGAATGGGAAGAGCGCGGCTGCATTATTTATCGCGTAATAAACCGCGACACGCGTGCTCTTCCTGCGCCTGTTTGACTTGAGCCATGAAATGTGCTCATTAACTCTCGGTCCACCAGGACGCTTTCTGCGGGAATGAAATTGGTGCTAAGCAGCTACAGCTGGTCCAAATCCTGCGAGGACGGGAATGGGATTTGAGTCCAATTTATGGCCATCATTTGTATGTACGAGGTCATTGCAGGCGCCCTGCACACACACACACACACACACACCAGCAACACTTGTGGATGTGCTCAGCTTCTCCTCCTGGCTGATTTACTCCATCAATGTGGAAATAATCTTGATCTGACCTTGCTTTTTAAAAAAAAAATAAAAAAAAATAGCTTCAAGTAAAATCTTAAAATCTACACTTTCCAGCCCTGATAATAAAGCACCTGGTTATCATGGAGAGCTCACAGCAAATCTGATAAACATCCGTCACCAGGCTGCCTTTATTTCTACTGCCAGAGTGCATGTCAGAAACTTGATTGTGCATTGATTTCCAGTAATGATGACCACCAGCTAGGATAGCCTCAGCTAACCATAATTAGCCCAGCACCAGAGGAGAGCTTCTCCCCCCTCCCCCCCCCCTTTTTTTTTTTTTTTTTTTAATCAATGAATGTCACACCTGGAGATTCACTGTTGCACATTCTATGCATGTTTTCAGTTGAATTATATTTTGACAATTCATTCACGAGAAAAATGAATGAATGAATGAATGACTGCATCCTCAGCTGCACCTTTCTGTGTGCCTGCAGCTGCAGTTTCGTCATTGTGGCTAAAATAGGGAATACATTCAAAATAATAAAAAAAAATTAATTGCCTCAATTTTCTTGAGGAAAACTGAACTTTGTTTTTCTTTAAATGTTATCCGTGTGCCGTCTTCCAAGGCGGTGTAAGGGTGGGTTCAAAAGAAATGTTTAAAAGTTTTAAGTTAGACTTGCTCCGAGTCATTTAATACAAAAAAAAATATAAAGAACTTAAATATTTAAAAAATATACTGCAAAATCATTCAAAAAAACTGATAATATCGCCAATCTATTAGCTAAGGTTGATCAAAGCACTGCACAGAGATGCAGACTTTTTAAAACGGGCTCTATAATTTGTTTTTCTATTGTTTCTGCTTATAATGTCAAAAATATTAAGTATTTTGCAGACACCCATAAACTTCTGTTCTAAGTTTGAACAAGACATATGCAAGGAAAAGCAACAAAAACTCCTAAAAGTCAGAAGTTTCATTTGTAAAACTTTAACCGCTCCTGAATTTTGCAACCAAAATCAAAGTTTTGTGGTGCAACCTCAGAAATATTCGCAATATTTTTGTGATAATTTCAGGATATCGCCTCATGTCCTCTCATGTATGACGGCAAACGTGACAATGTGTTGAAAGCACAAACCATATATGGAGGCCTCAGTCCTCGGCGTCACAGGTTCAAACTGATGTCTTCTCATCTCTCTCGTTACACACCTTCCTGTCTGACCACTCTCGCATAAAGGCCACGAGAGCCAATAAAACCTTCAAAAAATGAAAAATTAACAAAGAAATTGTCCGAATGCAGAGAGACAGAGGCAGCTTGTAGATGAATGTTTTAATAAAATAAACTAACAAAAAGACTCTGGAACTCAGGGAGCCAGAGTCAAACAAAAACAGGAAACCAGGAGCAAAGAGAAAGAAAAAAGAATCAAGGTGGATAGGAGGAGTGTGAAAGGTTAAAATACTTTGAGGGTGAATGTGGGAACAAAAGACCAGGGCTGATTGGCTAACGGGTTGCAGGTGTGAGGGAAGAGAGTTAACAAGACACAAGAAATAAACATAATAAAGTAGAATCGCTAAGGAGTAGCGAGCTAATGTCTAACAGAAACCAAACTCAGCTAATCAGAGATGGAGACTACGGCACACAGAATAATAAAAAAAAAAGTAGAACCAAATAATCAAACCGGATAAGCAGTAGACGATGGATGGATGGATGGAAATAATCAAACCAACCCAGGATGTGACAGAAACACAGTTTCCTCCAGGTGGGATTTAGCATCACTACTTGATTTTGACCATTGTTGCAGTAAATTTGCAACTCACAGTCGCGCATAAAACAAACGTGGGCATCTGTTGATTTTGCATGAGAAAAACAAAAATTCTGGAGGGACAAATGATAAAAAGCATCACGCTATTTATACTGGCCAAGTATTTCCTTGATACCAAACGCAGCTCTACTTGTTCGGCAAATTTATTTGCAGACCTGAGACATTAATTGTGACAAAAGCGAGAAAACAAATCAAGAGAAACGTGAAAGGAGGCACTGCGCTGTGTGAGTCGGAGGAGGATGGGAACATGAAGCAGGAACCTGACTTCAATCCGAAGCCCATTCCTCTTCTCTCCCCTTAAACCCAGCTGTTAAAGCCCTCGGCTTAATGCAAGTCTCTGACACCCCCATCGACATCCAGCCCTCCATGTCACTCTCTCTCCCTTCTTTTCATCTTCTTCTCTTCTTCCATTTGAACAGCGTATCTCACACTGTGTATTTTTTAATCACGCAGTTATGCATAAATATATATATATAAAAAGAATTGGCCCAGTCCAATTCTTGGCAATGTATGTGACGCGCACGTCTCGCTTTGGGCGAACCGTCTCTGCGTTGATGCTGCAATGCCCAGCGGATAAATAACATTCCGTCGACGTTGTTGTCTGCCTTTGGATCCAGACCTCAGTCAAAGGAAATACCATACCTGCCAGTCAAGCAGGGGGCGCCGTGGCAGAGGTCAGGTCACATGGCCGCGCCGGGAGGTCAAGAGAGCGAGCAGAAAATACGAACGCAGAGCCAGGGACACGTGGTGCATTTGAATACCACTGACCTTATATGCATGCTGCTTTTCATTGTAGTGTTGAATTACCTGAATTGCATATGAACCAGCGCACCTGGCTGGGGTTGCCATGGATACAGGGCCCCACTCTCTTACTCTCCCTCTCTCTCTCTTGCTCTGTATCTCATAAGCCAGGCCCTTAAATTTGAAGATGTGAGTTTCCGAGATAGAAAGGAAAACTGTGGCTCGGTATCAAGCAAGCAGCTGTGAGGCAGGGAAGTTTATCTGGACACGGAGCCGGCGCCGGCCGACCCAAACCTCCCGCTAATCCGGCCGGAGGCGGCGGCTCGCATCGGCCGATCTCAATCAGCCCGGCTCCTTCCTCCTCCCAGCAGCCTCCCCTCCCCCACCACTCCCATTTTTACTTAAAGGTTAAATATGTTCAAGTCTAATCACATCGCCACGAGCACTTTAAATAAGTCACCTCTCAGTGGATATATCAAGGTAAGGATTTTTCTTCATTTTTTTTTTTTTCCCCCTCGACTGAATCTTGAGACACGGAGAGAGTCTAAAATGTAAATGTGATTCCGTTTTCAGTTTCATTACGAAACAATCATTGCTTTGTCAGTAACTTCCACTCCTCCATACGAACAGACAGACAGACAGACAGACAGACAGACAGACAGCCGGCTGCGGAAATAAATTACACCTTTCACTTCCTGGTGTGATGAACACAAATTAGACGAAATGCAACGGCGAAAAAGTCGAGCCATGACAACAGAAGATGACAGATGCAAACAAACAAAAAGTCAAAAGCAAAACGAATATAAGATACGCAATCCTAACAACAAAACCATAATATAATAATAATAATAATAATGAAAACTTTTTATTTGGGGTTTTTTCCCCTCGAATGCTGAGATATTCTCATCAGTTCAATTTACTTGGAATAGGCACTTTATAATACAAATCCGTCCATTCAGAGCTTATTCTACCAGATGTTTTTTGAATTATAGTTATTCTTGGTCAAGTTTCACACTTTATTTGTCCTGATGATTAATTTTTGCTTTTGGATTATTCCCGTCTTGATCTTGTGTCAGTGCTTTTGGTTTTCTTATTCATCCTCATTAGTTTCATTTGTGCTGTTTAGGTTTGGCGTTCATTTCTTCGTTAGCATGAGCATCGTCAATGAGGTGGATTTGGAGATTGTGCACAAAACTATCAGCAACAACAGCTCTACTCAATCCGGCAAGAGTCAATGTGGCTGGATTCATGCTGAACCATAAGACAGTTTCTGCCACCAGCTGTCCGCCGTATTAGTGCAACAACAAACGCAAAGAGCAAGTACAACTCATGTTGTCATAGGAACAGATGTTTTTCCGTTTCAAAATCAGTGAACTGTGTCGTGTGACGTCGGTCGCATCGGAGTCGAACGAGTTCCCAGTTTTATGAAAACTACTTTGGATGAAGTGTGCTTGTGTTGAGACTTTTGCTGCTGATTTTAGGTTGTTTACAGATATTTTTTATTGATACCGTCATCGTGTCCGTCAGCTAAAAAAGTGGGTCAGTAAGAGGGGGAAAAAACCCCGTAGAGTTCATTATACCCAAATGTCCCCCTGGAGCAGTGCTTACCACAAAGGGGTGTCACTGTGTGCAGAGTGAGATTATTTCTCAGGGCAAAATTAGATTGAAAAAATATTGCATTTTGTCCCCAGATAAATTAAGCCTCTGTTTAGTAACTGACTGTCATGACCATCTTTACAGCAGGTATTTGGTTTGACATAAGGCTGAAAAGTTTGGAAGTGAACGTCTTAGAGGACATAATTAAGAAGGCCGGTAAGGTCAAAGTCCTTCAGAAAAGAAAAACATCCACCATGCTGGGAATCAGTCGGCAAAGAGCCATGGAGAAGGTTTAAGATTAGAGGCAGCAGGAGTTGCTTCAAGGTGAAAGTGGATCAGGCAATAAGAACCATCTACGTCTGGTCATCTTCCCCTATAAGAGCAAATGATGTGGTAAAAATGACTCCCTGAGACTTCATGCAGTGATTATAGACATATATTTAAAGGCAGCCGTGAGAATCTAACATAGTAAACTGATAGTGAGCTTCACCACAAGCCTTTTATTTGTTTCCCAGTCAGTAGAAATGCAATAGGTAACATGTACACAGATGGAAATCCACAGTCCTTTGTGTGTGTGAGTGTGTTAGACGTCTCTCCGTCATAACATGTCATCATTTTAGACACTATTATTCCCAACGGAGGCAGACGCTTCAGCTCAGTGACACAGACCATAAGGTCATCTGTCAAACAAAGGAGCAAAGTGTGTCTTTATAGTAGAACTGTGTGTCCATCAAGGCTTCTATTATATATATATATATATATATATATATATATATATATATATATATATATATATGATGAGAAGCTGCCAATTCACAAATCTAGAGCTCTTTTACCCAGCAAACCCTGCTGTTATCCCTCCCCGACTCCTGCTACAGAGTTCAAAGGTTGCCATGGAAACCTGCATCCTAGTGGGAAGACAATGTGCTCTGCCCCGAAGCAAGTGGAGCAAGTGCGGGTGGCGGTAGGGGAGGATTCTGTGACCTTTGACCCGTGAAGGTGGGGAGCAGAAGTGGGATGGGTGTGTGTGTGGGGGGGTGTTAGCACAGTGGGGCTGCAGGTCGGTTTGATCCTCTCTAAGGGGCCGGCGCTAAAGGTTGTGGGCGGAGCAGCTCCGGAGCTCAGCGACTCGTGCCGGGCTGCATCCCGGATTTTTCAGAGGGCCCCTGGGCGCCAGAGATAGTCGCCCTCTGATCTCACCTCGCCTCCACCGTGCCGCTGTGATAGAGCATCTTTTGTGTCAGATCTCTGTCGCCGGTACGCACGGCGATGGCCGCTTTGTGCGAGCGCGTGTACATGCCTGTGTGTGACAGAGGAACAGCAAAATACACATTTCACACCTTTCACACTTGATATGGAAGGTACATTCAAAGTCATATCGTCGCAGAGAGTAAGACTACCATTGGACAGGAAATGACACACATGTACTTCTGTTTGATAGTATGATTCCAAATTATGGATATCTGGGTGCTTTCATCACACACACCGATATATTTACCTGCAATCAGTTTGCATATAGGAGTCATTTTTATTCAACAGAATCCCTAAAAATGTCAGAAAAATATATTATCACCACCTGGAGTTGTGGCATTTCTGCAAGCCTCAGACTGCTGATTCGTCCCATGACACTTTGACTTTCGTCTTGCCAGAGGCGCCTTGGGCCAACATTGGTTTTCCATCACTCATTTGCACACCAAGATGTCAATAATCTCATGTCACCATGTGGGTCAATTAACCTTGTGAACCTTGTTGAAGCAACCCGGGAAGTAGGAGGGTTTGATATGGTGGTCAGAGACCCTTCTGAGTCTCTGTAGAGAGAGTAATAGAACCATGGATTGGATGGAACAACTTTCAGAATAGTTTGTCTTCAGATGGATTTAAGGCACCGATCTCAGGGTTTGATGCAGACATATAGATTTACACGAAGTACAATGTTTTTGTGTTGCTGAAAACGATACTTTCTCTCAGAACAAAATGTAAGATTTGAAAAAGAAAAAGAAAAAAATCACTGGCACAAAATAAAGAAAAATCCTCTAGATGTTTTCAAAAGTCAGAAACCCGAGGAATATTCGTGGAGAAATATTCTGTGAGCGCGTTGGCACAGAGGAACCGAAGAGGACAGACGGGTTATTTACTGCGCGGCCCAGGCGACCTGTCCGTCCTCACGTCAGGGCCCCGGCAGATTAAGATGCAGCCGTTGGCGGCTGCCAGAGCAGGCGGAGATTGATGGGGAGCACGGGGGCCGCAGAGGCCCCCGCAGAATTCTGAACAGAGCCTGTGGGCATCATCCAGCAGCGCTGCTGGCAGCAGGCGGCTTCCTCCTCCTCTCTTTTGTCACCTCTGTTTCTGTGTTACTCTCTGTCACTTCTCCGCATCCCCGTTTTTTATTTTCCGCTGCTCCAAAGTCGAGTCCCGCTGGAGACGCCGTATCAGCAAGTTGAACAAAAGTGGATCTTGTGAAACTGCAGCTGTGTCAGAAATATGAGAAGAGCAGAGCCTAAATTTACAAGGGAATAAGCTCCCAGTAAATAATTCCACCGTCCTAACTGTGTTTTGGGATGCTAACCAGGACATATCATCTGGATCTATTGCACACACTCATGGTAAGCAACAAGCATACAGGCTCAAATGTATGCTTCTAATGGTTAGGGGTCCCTCTGGAAGTTGTGTTCGGCCCACACACTTTACGTAACTTCTGACATAATTCTGCCTGATGTTCTTGGTGAGAGAACACGTTTTTATTTTTTTGCTTTTTAACAAGGCCATTTCATTTTGTCCTCCATTTCATCTTGTATGGAAGACAAAGGAAGACCCACTGGAGATAGAACTTGCACCATCAGCTAACCCAAACTGTCCCAGACAACCAAATTTCTTTCGATTGTTAACAAAAAACCCAGAAACCACATCAACTGAAACTGCTAAAACGCCAGCGCCACTGTCCTTCACGCCGTTTCTTTTCGCCCGCTTTAGTCCGACTCTCTCTGTTGTGCAGTTCAAATGCGTAGGTGGATGCCAAGCAACTACAGCATTCTGGGTAAAGACAACCAAAACAAACGTGCGAGTCCCGTGTTAGTGGGAGGAATGGCTTGTTGTGTTTTGCCAAAGACAAAAGAGAAATCTTACAACCGCTAAAATCTGACCCCACTCCATTTTTGTATTGTAAACAAAAAAAGTTGTGATCAGCGTCTTCTACGAAGGTTTTCATGTCTTTACCTTCAGTGGATTTTGGTACAGCAACCCCCGCCGGTGAGGGGGACCTCAAACCCTTGAGGGTTTGAGCCAAACCTTTTGGGTTGCGGTGAGAAAATGAACCGCAGCAGCTGAAAATGGTCCCCAGTCGGATGAAATCTACCGGACTAAAACACCCATAAGCTAGTTTCACATCACCATGGACCGGGAGGATTGTGAGATCAGCGAGGCTGTCAAATTGAAGAACAAATTCTTCAACTTCATCTCCAGTAATCGACTAGACGGTTATAGTCTGAATACAATCGGATGTTCCAACAAGACAGTGATCTGAAACAAACTCATTTCAGACTGAGCAAAGCAGTCTATTTTTTTTCTGTTGTTGAGAAAAATTCAACGGCTTTGAATTTTTCTCCACACATCCTAACTGAAAAAGCAGCAGTCTGGCTCTGTACGTCTGCCAAGCTCCTGAGGACAGCTGAGGAACTTAAACTGGGTGGCGAGAAAAAAAAAGCAATTATCTCAGTATGTCAACATATGCATATCAGCTTGTACTCTGTGGCTCCTCTTCCTTGTGCTGCAGGGATGCAAACAGAAAGATGAGAATGGAAGATGGATGCTTGGATGTGTGTGCGTGCTGGCATCAAGAGTGTGTGCACCCCAAGCAAAATGCACTGGTAGGGTTTTTCTGTCGGAGTCCCCAGGGCAGCAGACCCATGAGTCAGCGGCCAGTAGGATTTATAGCCAATTGATTAAATTAGCATTTGTTCTGCTTCTGGGACATCAGCTTGTCAGTATAAACATACGCAGAAGCAAACACACACAGACACACTCCCACGCTGGCAAACAAACACCTGAACAGCAACTGCAGTTATGGAATGAAATCGGACATTAAGGAAAGCAGGGTGGGAGTGGGGGTGGGGGGGAGGGTCCATGGAGTAGCAGCAGACAATTAGCAATGATGTCAATAAGTCAATGTGATTAACATCCGGATCACTGGGATGTAAGTACTCAAAGAAACACACGCTGCACTCCCAGAAGCCGGTAGCTCCTTCATGCCATGCAGTGCGAGGTCGCACACACGGGCCTGCTGACAAGCCCTTTTTTTTATGACATTCATCAAAGCCATCTGCCATTTTCCGCTCAATTAATTTGTTATGGGAAGTAGGATCAATTAAGTGCGGACCGTAATGGCTTTATATCCTTGTTTCCCTTTTATAGCCCAATATTTTCTGTGCTCCACTCTGGCATGAAAAGGAGGAATCGATACGCTGGGCTATTTTCCCCTTCCGTGGACTAATTTGTTTTTGCCACTTTCTTCTTGGCATGATAAACTGGCTGTAATGAGGGGTTAGGATGGAAGAGACCTGAGGTGGGAGGGAGGCTCCTTTAAGCCAGGAGGTCTAATGGACGATGCAAGGCGAGACCAGCTCTAATCTGACAAGATCCCATCTGGGCGTCAGGAGTAACGTTTCCCCCCCATGTACCTCAAGGTTTGGCAGTATCAACAGGGATTGACCTTTGCTTTGTTATCATTTAAAACTGTTGGTCAGCCGCCGAGAGAGGCAGTAGCTTAGACCGGGGCAAAGACGGCAATGATAAGGACAGTCATGGGACAGTTGCTCTGACAGTGATGAGTGGAGCTGAGTGGGCAGGCGGCGGCATTAGTACGAGCGTCACGAGCCTCGCCCTGTTCACCATGACCCCTTGCATTGTATTGATCCCTGCCCGGTTAAGCCTGCTGATGGGCTTGATGATACGACGGAGAAGCGGGAGGGGGACAATGAGGGGGCACTTAAGTGTGTGCCTGGCTCTAGAGAGTGGCGAGGAAGCCTTATTACTCTTGAAGCAGCAGCCATTGCCATATTGATTTTGACATCATCTGGTTGGGATATGCTTCTGTAGCCAAGTCTTAAACCGAGGTGACCTGGGTGTCAACATGTTTGCGTCAGCGAGCTTTAAGGGTTGCAACTGTGCAGCAAAGCTGAGTCGAGGCTGTGTCGCACTGCCTTGTTTCTACGGAGCGGTATGGTACGCGATGTTATGGTCCACCGTATTCCGGACATCTTTTCTGCCGCAAGTTTGACTCTCACTGGACAGGCGGGTCAAAGTCCAAATGACTAATGTGGCACACTTGTATGTCTCATGCTCTTTTGTGCCCTAATCAATGGACCCAGTTGGGTGATATGCCCCCCCCCTTAATTGTACCGTACCATAGTCAAATACCGAACATAATATAACTATCATATACAAACAATTTAATGTAAAACTGGTCTAAATAAGATTGTTTAAAAAACAATAATAACAAATATTCTAATCAAATTTCATCGTTTTTTTCCGTTCTGTTTGAAAAAGTACCTCTAACCTAATTTTAGAGCCGCTTTTCCTGCTGCCTGTTTGCAAAGGTCGAAGTTCCCCATTGTTTTCAAAAGTGCATTAAGGCACTAAAGCAGTTACCACACTAGGAAATGCAATTCATCACTTGATGGATGATGACCCCCCTCCCCCTCCCCCTTCCCTTTAAACCAAACGTGGCTGTGTGGCTCCATAAAGTTGTGCTCATTTCATTTGTATTGAAAGTAGCGCTGTTCTGCCGGAACTGTGGAGGAAGAAATCAATGCACGTCCCCACCTAAATTTCCCCTTCCTAAGGTTTTGTTTTGACAAGGGGGGGGGGGAAGAAATATGTAACTCATAGTGTGTTATTGGGAAAAATGAAAATAAAGAGTGGCTATGAATTCTGGAAATATTAACCTGCAGATTAAAGAACGTCGTATATATGTTTGTTTCATTCGGTGCACAAAGACAAAACATAACAAATTTTCCATATTAGATTATGAGATAAACTTGTCATTGTGGTACTTTAGTTTTCTATAAAAAAATATTGCCTTTAATCTGACTTACCAACAGTAGCAGGTATGCACAACAGTGTGTTAGGAATATGTGAGTATGCAGGGTTCATAAACCATAAATATTGTTTTCTTTTCATGGAGGTTTATTTCTGACCTGAGCATGAATAGCTTTCACCGCCAGAAACTTTCTCAGTGTTTTGCAAGCGAGCTCGCCCATGCATCTCTCCAGCCTGAACTTTTTACAGCTTATTCTTTTGGGCACGTTGAAACATACAACGTACGTCCCTGAGACATGCAGAGTTCTCTGCAGTGTCACAGCTCAAAGCAGTTTTATTACTTTTTTTTTTTTTTTTTTTGACAGAAAGTACCATGTTAGTTCTGTCAATGTGGCCTGTAAATAAATACCAGGTTTGTCGCTTGTAAGTCCCAGGAAATTCACACAAATGTTTTAGAATTAACAAGTATATGTGTCACGTTCCGTGTTTTTCTGTGTGTTTATTTGAGTTTTCTGTGTCCTGAGTCTCCTCGTTGTCCTGTCTTCCCCTTGATTACTCCCAGGTGTGTCTCGTTCCCTTGATTACCCTCTGTGTATTTAACCTTACATGTGTCCTTTGTTCCTTGTGTTTGCGTGTCGTCATTTGTCCTTCCCGTCCGCTCATATGACCTGTTGCTACAGGTGTGAGCCCTGGCTTCCGCTCAGCCGTGCTGCCTGGCCTGTGGACTTTTGTTGACTGTGTGTTCCTGCTTTGTGTCACCGTTAAACCTCCTTTTAACATCTCCCTGGGTCTCCAAGCCTCTGCCTCACCACCTTATGACGATATGTCTTCTAAACATTGAGGAAACCAACATGATAAGTCAGCTGAATGTTCCGGAAAGTATCCTGTCAGTTCTGGGTAAGTAACCTAAACTTGTATAAGGACCCTATAATATCTGATTACTGTAGTTCACTTTAAAATAACATGCAGCTACACAGTAGATGACACAGAAATAACTTACAGGTTCTCTGTAAAGACACTGCAATTAAACTGAAAACTTTCTGTTTGTTGCTTTACCTGTTGTCCCCAACCACAATGAAAAAGTATCTTGTACAAAAAAGAAGGTATTAAAGACAATTAGAGAATCAGTACGAATGTTTCTGGTGAACAGGTGTACCAAAGGAACGTGGGCCAAGTATCACCAAGGTAGGCCTGAGGGAAATCCTCACCAAATCAACTTTAGCTACTGGTTAGGAGACCAGGGTAGCTGCACCTACCTGGGAATCAGGTGTTTGGAATCTGCAATTACCAGAGCTACCATCCAATAGTCACACCCTGTTGAGACAGAAAGACGAACCACAAGGAAATTTTCTGGAAGAGGATCAAGAGGAACGGTGTTCACTGCCAGACTCCAAACACTTGGACGAGCCTTTCCCAGTTGTGTTTCTTTCAGTGGGTGTGTGCTTATACCCACTGACTCAAAAATGATGATATGAAGGAGCTTCTCTTCACAGAAATTTGTGCGTCTGTCATAAAATTGCCACTCATTTGTCTCAACCTATGAATAATTTTAGGGGGAAGGGACACCCCACAGTCTCAAGAGGCACTTCACAACTTTCGGGGTTGTGCGTAATTTGTACTTCTTCGCGCTAAATGTGCGTTGGAGTGAGCGCAGGTGAATGGTCAACCCTGTTGGACACAAGTTTCATTGGTAATCAGGCTGCAAATGGTGGGCGGAGAGCAAGACTTGGCTGCCCATCAAGACCGGCCACAGATTAAACGTCCATCGATCCGGCTGTAATTTATTTATCAATTCAACTAAAAATTAAACATTGACCTCTTTCTCTGAAATCCGTCCATTTAATCTTGCTGACTGAGTGAGTTGAATATCAAGGGAGCTGGCAAATGTGGGGCCCTGTCGTTCCAAAAAAAAAAAAAAAAGTGAAACAGGTCACGGTGAGAAGCATCTTTTCTGCTCTTCCTTTCAATTCTGAGTTTGAATGTAAGACTATGAAAAGTTCCAGGCATCAGCTCCTGCTTTTCTTTCAAACCCCCAGGACTTCCTCTTCAGACAATAAACAACTCACATGTTTTCTCAGTCCTGCACCAAACCCACCGCTCCCCCACCTTAGCCGTATTCTCGTCACTTCTCTCACTCTTCTCATCTTTCCTTTTCTCTCTAGCTATCAAGAGTGCCGCCTTTCTTCCCCGCACTTATTTTACTCCCTAACGCACCAACCATACCTAGGCACTGCAACGTCCTTATCAGCACATCAAAGTCTTATCGGTTCCCCCCTTTCTCCCTCTTCGCATTGGTTACAGATGTGCAGAGTTTCTCTCAGGGCCCGAATCCTGCTGACTCCAGAAAACAAACAATCACATCGTTATGAAAGCTTCATCCGTTTCTTGCGTGTTTTCGTCTTTCTCCTCGTGCTCTGAGTGAATCAGAGGGTTACTTTGCTCACACTCTTGCCAGGCGATGTGTGTATGTTGGGCGCCTCACCTCACCTCGCCTCACCTCACGGCCACTCCTCTCTGTCCTGCTCATCCTTTCCTGAGCCCTCCCCATGACTGACCCTGTAATACAATTAAAAGCACATTAAGGTGAAATGAATTGCAGTAAATTTAATTAGCTGCTGACGAAGGCTGGCTGGATGGATGGCTGACTTGGAGCCGATCTCTTCGGTGGGAAGCAGGGACTTGCGGGGCAGATGACCACCGTTCACCTTTAACCCACGGGTCTCCGAGAGGTGAGCCCCGTTAGCTGGCAAGCTGACGGAGGTTTTTCATGCCCTGATGCCAATCGGGCTCGTATCTGTAAGGAACAAGAGACAGATTCAATGTAAACTTGTTCAGAGGCATCGACCAACACACTCACGGACCCACTGCAGGAATCGGTCATTGTTTTTCTTGCTGCACTGTGACTAAGCAGATAACGTAAAGCAAATGACCCTATTTAAATTCAAGCTAATTCAAAAATATTTCATTAATTATAAAGGGAAATTAGATGTTGTAACTCAAATTGTGTCTTCAGAGATGTTGTAGTTGCTGATGAAAGCTGTGGGATCCATCTGGCTGAAGAAGCTTCTGACAGTTTTAATAGTCCAATTTGTTAGAGACTTGAGACTTTGGCATGGTCATCACCGAAACCTGATCTCAGTCCTGTAGAGCATTTGCGGGCAGATCTGGAAAGGTGAGAGATGTGGCCTACATACCTGCTCAGTCAGCCCGGCCCAGGAGGGATGGTCCAACGTTTCAACAATTACTAGAAGCTTTTGGAAGAAAACTTAAGACATGATCATGGCATTCAGTAAACAGAAATGATTAACTTTCTCTTTTTTTGGTTGTTTTTTTAGGTTGTCCCACATTTCACCCAAAGCCGAAAAGTTGATGCATAATTACATGGTTTATCTAAGACTTTGGTATTTTGCAGTGTCTGACGAATGTTCCTCAAAAATACAAAAGGCCGACAGCAGCAGCAGACTAGTTGAAAGTCAAAGCAAACGTCTGTATGCATGTAAATATCTGGTTTCAACTGTAGTATTTATCAGTTTTGATTTCTCTCATTAAAGACTTGAGACTTGACTTGGACTCGTGAACATCTCTGCTGAACGAACCCAGCCACCTCAGGAGGGGTTCAAAGTCTTCTGATGTGATCTGTTTTGCCTCGATCGGATTCAAATCATTACTGCTGCTGCAAAGCAAAGAAATTGTTTATTACATTTTGCAAACTTTTGGGACACTTCTTGCTGTGCTGCACAATTCATCCCTGCCCTCCCGCAACCCCCTTCCTTCCTCTTATCCCCCCTTCTCTCTGGAAACCTTCCCTGCTGCAGCCTCCCAATGTGCACAGTCAGCAGAGCAGTCAGCGCAACCCACTGTGGCATTTGCATCGTGTGACTGAGTGTGTGTTAGTTTGTGTGTGGGTGTGCACATCTTCTAATGAAGAGAGACAGCCTCTGCTGGGGTCCCTGTTTCCACGGCGTGAGGGGTCTCAGGTAGCCAGTGGACAGCTGGTGTGTTTGCCGTAGCTCACATGCTCACATATGTGCATTCTTGCAGTATTTGCGTGCTTGCAGGTTCACTTTTTAGGATATGCAAGTTTGCACTGATGTGCATCGGTGTGCAGTAAATACATAAATGTGTATGTGTGTGTGTGTGTGTGACAGAGAGAGAGAGAAATGAGATCCAGGTTCTGGCCTCTCCATTTCTCTCTGCAGGTAATAAAAATATAGAGTGCCCTCCAGATCCCTTTATAGAGCGAGAGTTGAGACCGCAGCGAAATCTAGGACAGGCTCCATTGATTTGGAGGCTACAGTATTACTAGACATCACAGCCGAGGCAATATGAGAGGACTTTTTTAAAATCATACTGCCAACCCCACCGAGTCCAGGGGGACGGAGAGGAGAAGGGGAGGACGAGGTAATTGGGAAAACTTCTGGCCACATTTCCTCTTGAACAATACCTCTTGATTTTACAATCTAGCTCTTGCTTCTTTAAAGAAGACGCACCAGATGTAAGGGGTGCGACGTGCAGCTCCTTTGAAATTGTGAGCATGTTTTCTTTTTGTTACAAGGAAGGAAATTAGCATTTTTCTTTCAGTGGATCCGGGGAGCATGCTGGAGTATGTTGTGTTACTCGCGGGTCCATTAAACGTGTTAAAAGCCCCATTGTATGATTTCCCCAAATGTCAGTCACAGGAAGAGAGGGAAGAGGAGCGACTTCTTCCAGCGGCGCTCATTGGTACCTTTTCTACGCCGTTCGCTTTTTGTACTTCAAAGGTGTGGCGCAAAATGGGAAGAAAATGTTTTTCATCTTCTCCAGGATTGGACTCTTCTGGGTCTCAGGAGAGGGAGCGGAGTGTTCTGGGTCTGGCCAGGATTCGACCCCCTCTGTCTGGCTAAATAAGATAAGACCCCCGTCATTGTATCCCTCCACTCCACAGCCCTGACCACATCAAATATTCATGGGCCACAGCAGACTCTAAAGTAAACTGGCCAATTTGTCGCGGAAGACGTGCATTAAGATTGGCTGGGCCGATATGCGACTGGCCCCACGGGGGGGGAGAGCGCGCCCAGACAGGAGGATGGGTGGCTGCCATCTTGGCTGTACTCTCTCTATTGTTGCCGCCCAATGGAGCGGGAAGGGGCGAGGGGAGCGGCACGTGGCATGGCGTGAATGGGAGGAAGATAAGAGGTCACAGGGAGCTTCCTTTCAGTCAGAGGGAGTTTGGGAGGAAGAGGAGGAGTCATGTGTGAAGGACAAAAGGGAATGAAGTGGGTGTGTTTTAACAGACGATATCGGCAAGACAAACAAGCGAAAAGTACATATGTAGCACAAGCACTTCTGGACAGAAGACTCATGCCAATGTGCGATACAACTCACTGTCCAGGAGAGCACCAGGACAACACGAAAAAAGTTCTCATTGCGTTTTATGTTTTAGATTGATGATTCTGTGGAATATCATCTGTGCCGCCGGGATATTTAGGTATTTATCATGTCATGATGGTCATGAGAGCGAAGAGCAACAGTCTTAAGTCAGAGGCCCTTTGTTGCTAGACCGACTGCTACTGGAGAGTCTTCCTGCCCACAGCATTTCTGCTCATATTCTCTTCCTGCTTGTCAAGTGAACAAACGGTGGCCCTGATGTTTCCAGTTTTTCAAAATATAAATGGATTAAATGTGTCTAACCTAAAAGACTTGCTTCAAAATTTTGGGGGGTTTGCCCCAGGGGTACATGATCCGGTGCATGAGAGTTATGACCACCATTCATTCCAAATGTAACATTTCTACACAAAAGAATTCAAGGACAATCCATGTGTTCATTATATCTCCCTCGAGGACAACAGTTGACAAGTCACAAAAACAGATAGTTATTTTCCTTTATGTGTGCACAAGTTAAGCGGCGGCGAGGGATAGACACAGCTATACGTCATGGCCATTCCCTGTGGGAAATCTGATGAAAACGGGCCGAATGGCCTCCTGGAGTGACAGAAAAAAGTTAGCAGGGAAGGATTCCCACAGGTGGCGGACGAGGCGTGACATTGGTGGTCAAGATCGTGGCAGCGGCAGTTACGAGGTCACTGCCGCCGAGATCCAACGCATGTTCAGAGAGCGACCGGATTGCCGGGTGACCCCTGGAAGCCTGCTCGTCATCTGGCACTAAAATTCTCCAGGGATCTCGGCGCGAAGCCAGCCGAGAATGTTAATTGTGACATTCCGCCTTTCACGTGCAAAGCAAGAACAAAAGAAGGAAAGGGGGGGAGAAAAAAGAAAAACGAGGGAATAAATAATTTGTGTGAAAGTGGCCGCTGTTCACTTCCTCATTGCCGAGGATTTTAATGTGGCTGCCTGCCACATTAAAATGTATTTAAACCATCTGAAAGCTCTCGCACCACGGCACTGAAAGAGCTTATTTCTTCTGCTCTCTGAGAGGGGCGATTGTTACCTCAATGGGCCGGGTGCTGAATGAGTCCATTTACATGCTAATAGCCATGCAGCGCAATTTCCTTATCATGTATGTAAATGAATGCACTTGGCTGGATCTATGTTGGCCAAATAGAAACAGTCAACAATATGCTGACTTCATGGTAACGCTTCGCTTTATTCACGCAGTCTGTAATTAAACACTGCCGACGCACACGATTTCACGTTGATAGCCTCGTTAGCATTAATTAAGTGTAATTAGGAAGACGAGCCAATTTATCACACCTGTGGTTTCAGGAAGCGGTGCATCCCAGAAAAATGTATGGAGGAATCCAGACGTACAAGAGGAGCTGGAGTGGGAGTTTGAAGACCCGCATGCAGGAGCAAAGCGCCGAAGAATAGCACGTATGAAGGCAGAGCGTGTAGGCGAGGATGATTAGTTTCAGCTCTGCCATCTGCAAACAGGCGGACAGGTTTGTTTCTGAGAAGCTAATTTAGCTGAAACAAAGTCGGCAGACGAAGGATTTTACTTTCAGGGCTCCTACACACATTCCAGTCTGTAGAAACGTGTGAAGAATTTACACAAAACAACAAATATGTCATGGAAACGTTCACAGAGTGGCAAGGCTTTTTTCATTCGACACAATTGACTTTTGCAGCTTTTAATATACATTTGGTTATTTAGAAGTAAATGCAACTGTTCAGAATGACTTTATCGCTGATTTTTGTGAACTGATGAAAATGTTTTAAAAGGGAGAAAGGAAGAAATTTTAATTGGTCAAGAAAATACTTAAATTACATATTTTTCAGGACAATTCCAGGATGTGTGAACACAACCAATGCCTTCCAACACAATTCTGCATCTCCCGTCACCGCTCCGTGTGAGGTTTCTGCCATTGAGCAAGATTTTACCAGTTGAATTTCAAGCAGGTCAGTCAACAAACAGAAGTAGGAAATCACCCCAAATGTTTTTTAAAAAAACCAATTTGCAGAGGGGAAAAGCTGTGCCTGCCATCATGTTACTCCTCTTGATTCCAATCAAGGCTCAACATCGTTCTTGGGTTTCCGACAGACATTTATTGTATTGTGTGGACAATATGTCTTATAGTGCCTGAAAAATGCCGTCAGAACTAAGAAAGGAAACTCAAACCTAAAATATCTAGAGTATTTACATACATAAGTCAAACTAGATAAAACTGTACCTCATTGGTAAGGTGAGATTCTTCTTGAACAAAATAATAAAGCATCCTTCGTCTTCCGGCCAAACTTCTCGTAACCATGAAGGTGCAATGCTCCGCGTGGATCTTTTGAGTGTGCCAGCTAACGTTCACTCCAAATCTGCGCGCCTCTACCGCCGACGAAGGGCGCAGGTGTGTGTGTGATCGTGTGACAAAGTTCGAGGTCACTCCCATAAAAACTGGACGGAGGGGGGGGGGTCGGCGTTTTGACCGTGAGAGGAAATCCAATTAAGACCTCAGTACAGTCGTGGTGGCATTTAACAAATAACTCTCCTCTGTGTCTCTCCCGGCACGGCACAGTGCAGTAATAATACCACACTCGCTCTAAGTTATTGTCTTATACAGTATTATGTCTCCTATATGTCAGAGAGGAGTTATGTTTCCATATACTGCTGTGATGAAGGCATTTGTCAACACCTACTGTAACGACTAATCATCAGCGCTTATATCCATCAGTTGTTTATGCACACACATACACAAAGATCCAGACCTGTCCATCCTCTGAAATATGTGCGTTATCCCAGGGCGGGTAAAAACAAAGAAAAATCAATGAAAAGCAATATCCTATTGGATTTAGTTTACGCCACTGACCTATTTTTGAGAGCTTCCGCGTAGATCAAAGGAGCGACGGTGAGTGGATGACCTGCTGACCTCCATCCGGGGTCACGCCGTCGGCGCGCCTGAGACGGCCGCTTCGATCCGAGTTCGCCGAGGCTGTCCGCTTGAAAAGAGACGGTTTAAACGGGATTATTGTCGTCTTCGTGCCGCCAACGGGGACAGGGCAGGAAAACGCCGTTCATCTTTGAAAACAGGTAGTTTCAGGACCGTGAAGAAAATGTAGCGCACACATACATCTGATTTCACCTTTCATCCACAAGATCTGCTTTGACCTTCCAGTTTAAGCTATAAAAGCCTCTTCCTCCTCACAGCTGGGTCTCAAAGATGCTTTCTAAACCTCTGAAATTTTTTTTTTTGCCATCATCTGTTGGACATTGACACCGTTTTATAACACTTTTCAGTTATATCCTATTTCTTTCAGTATTTAACTATTCAGTCATTTTCCATCAATCACTAATTCATGTCCCTGTTTCGCTGTGTGTGTTCTGGGAAAAGGACTCACCCCATTCTAGCTCCATAAATCACCTCCCCAGCATTTAAAAACTACTCTTTGTCAGATCCTTCACTTTGCTGCTCTTCATGATCTCATTCCACTTTGTTGGCGTTCCCTGCCAGGTCAGAGAACGTCACCGTGTACCGGCCCTTTAAGAAAATGGCAGCAGTCACGACCGCATTGGCTCTCGTCCCAAAAGAGTTCAAATTATTTTTGAAATACCTGGATCAGAAAAAAAAACCCAACTTTGCGTACAAGCTGACCAATAGAAACGCTTGCACTGATTAATTAACGCTGTTGCTAACGTACCATTAGACAAATAAAAATGTCTTCCTTTGGCCCCAGAAGTGTGGAACACTTTTTTTGTAGAACTCAGTCACAAAAAAAAAAACTTAAAATAAGATTGAGAAGTTTTAATTTTGCGTTTTCTTTTCTTATAACAATATTGGAACAAATAGTTATGTGGTGGTTGGGGATTTTTTGAATGTTTTGCTCACAAATCATTGTGTGGTTTTGTCAGTTAAATGTCTCATTTAAGAGTCATTTTTTTGGGGGGGGTTTATGAGTTCTGATTAGCATTGCATTTTCTTTCTTAATAAATCTCCCAGCTCCATAAACCCTCTACAGATGCATCCAGCTGGACCCAGAGGTCCAAAAAAAACAAAACCCTGTGCATCCGCCGTTCCCTGGCTCTCCGTCTCCTCCCAGCCGACACGTCTGAACCTGGCGTCACAAAGCGACACGGTGGCAGGAGACCAACTTGTGGCGCTGCTCGTCTGGGAAGATAATGAGTTCCCACAGGCCGGAGATAGGGCACGGAGTGTGCGCCGGAGATGCCACGCACGTGTGTCTTTGTCTTTGTTTTTTAAGAACAGAGAGGCTCTGGTAGAAAAGAGACGAGGGGGAAATTCTTTAAACTTTCAGCTTGAAATGGGCCCGGTTCGGTCAACCCCCAGCAGGCCGGGCAGTAATGAGGACTGCTTCTGCTCCCTCTGTCAGTTTCTTTTTTCTCTTTCTGTCTCTGCTCTCCACACTTGATGGTACGGACAACAGATCACTCCCGGGAGAATCAGCCCTAAAACATTATCCATCATGTTGACAGCTCAAGAGTCTTAAAGTGAAGAAAATATCATGTACCACTCATAGATAAACCCTTTCCTTCAAGTTCCTCCTTTCCCCCCCTCCCCATTCCTTCCTTCGATGGTAACCTTTTCTTTTACTTTCGGTAACGAAGCAGATATTGAAGAAGAGGTTGAAGCTTTATTGTTGAAAGGGAAGCAAGTTCAATACCTGATATTAAAAAAAAATACCCCAAAAGAACCCTGAAGTTTTCATGATGGATCTTAAATTGATAACTGCCGGATATTGGAGGGTCGCCACTTTCGCGAGCACTTATCAAGGAATGCGGCAGTACAATCTGGCGGGGAAATTGCCGGCAGTTTGTCATCCCGCCTGTATATGTCCTTGTAAAAATAAAAGCGCACACGTTTAAGGGTTGATGAGAGGGATGGAGTGAGGTGGAAATGAAGGAATGACGGGAAGAGGGCTTGAGGGGCAAGAGGAGTGATAAAAACCGTTCCTGCTGTAACTTTGATTTGCGGCTATAAGGGAGATCAAATGAAGTCTCTCATTAAGATCCACTAAACTTTGCAATGACGCCAATTAAAACGATTAGCTATTCAATTTGATCAAAATAAATATTCTTGTTAATTTAAAACACTTGACTGCTTTAAGTGTTATAGCTTATCTACGAGACAATGTTTGCAAGCCAAACAAAAGCTAACTAGCCATGGCTATTAGCTGAAATGGCATTGGTACTTCTCAGAGACATCTTTAAAATCCGTCCAATGAAAGACTGCCCATTTGTCATTACTCCACAAGTTCTCTTTGGCAAACATTGGTCTGGTCTTTTTAAGGCCTCTTGCATACTTTCTCTAAACTTGAAACATGTTTTACAGAAAGTATATACATTCTATGCATGAAATCTCTTCATGGTTGTAGACATAAACTTTGTCTTCCTACGTGATTCTACTAAATTCTCATCTCCCCTCGGCGCTCGATCTGGGCTGAATGGATTTCCAGTGTTCACTACAACCCAACCGAAAACCACGTTCGATCGGCGTCGGAGTTCGATTGCACATTCACTCCTCGCCACACGAACCAGACTTTCTAGGCAGGCTTTCTAGGAGTTGGATTGAAGCGGATTGAAGAGGACTGGTGGGAATGAATCCTAAGATGACTCTTTTTCTGAACTTGGGCAAAATGTAGTGCTTGGTTTTCCCTTGAGGTTCTAAAATGGATTCTGTAATGATTTTTTTTTTTTTTTAAGGCTGTAGCTTTAGGAATCAGAAAATAGTCCAAAGACTTGATGCACCTTGGTTGACTAACCCACTTTATACTGAATAAAGTTGGGATTCATAGTTAGAATAGTTAAGGGTCGATATAAAAAAAAAATCCGGCTTATTCTCTGACTGTCAGCCACCCACTCTCTGCCTTTAGCATGCTCTCTCTCTGCTTCCATATCATCCTCACCGCCTCCTGCATTGGTGCATCCCTGACACTGACCAGAAATAATGAGGTCCCGACTTGTCCGACGGTGGCCAATTTCTGTGGCTAGTGGTCAGCAGGAGCTGGATTAAATGAAATTATGCTGCAGGAATGTGGGCTTCGGCCCGGCTGTTGTCTCACCATCCGACTCATGTTAAGGGTGTTGTTGGACCTCCAGGCTTTTGAGTTGCTCCTCCAAATCAGTGCTGTCAAAAATGAAATGCATGGCTGTCGCTTTGGAAAAAGTTGCAATGCCATAAAAATGTAAATTTAGGAAAAAGTTTGAGAAAATACTGAAAAGTAGTTTCTTTGTGTGTGTGTGTGCGTTTGTTTCTAATACCTTGTGGGGACCATTTTCCTGACGCATGCTACGTTGTGGGGACCCACTGCTCCTTGTGAGGACTGAGGTCTGGTCCCCACAAGGGGAAACGCTGTTTTTGGGTCAGGGGTCAGATTTAGGACTAAGGTGTGAATTGAGTTTTGGTTAGGGTTAGGTATATAATGGTTAGGGTTAGGATAAGGGTAAGGGTAAAGTTTAGGCTGTAGAAATGAATGGAAGTCAATGGAAAGTCCTCGCAAAGATAGCCGTGCAAACGTGTGTGTGTGTGTGCGGGTGTGTGGGGGTGTGTGTGTGTGTGTGAGTGACTGAGCACAGTTTTTCCAAGGTTTAAGCTGGCTTAATATATACAAAAGGAAAGAAGAACTGGCAGGAGGACAAATGTATTGAGGTGTGCGACAACTCTGTAAGGAATGATAAAGAGACACGGGGAGCGACTGCTGATTTTACTGCACCAAGGCCAACGTGCTTCGATTTATGGGCGCAAATTTGTGTGTGCGTGTGTGTGTGTGTGAGTCTTCCTGCACTGCTGACCTTGTAAAACTCCTAAAATCTGTTTGAATTCATTCAGCGCAGTGACCCCGTCCGTTTCCACGGCGTTATTAAGAGACGAGACGCTTGAAGAGGGACTTAAAAGACAATTCAGTCCAGAGACGCTTTTATATGGCGATAAATCTTCTGCGTCTGTGATCTGCGAGGCGCGCCAGAGTTATTTTGTGATTTATGGCCTCATTCTTTGACGCGTCCGACTTCTTTCAGAGCAAATAATTTCTTGCTGAGTGTTGAGTGATGTTGTAAAAATGGCTTTATGAGGAGAGGAGCTGCTCGCTGACTCACCGAGAGCAAATCGTGACATTTTATGACAAATTACATTTTGGACATAAAAGGAATCGCCGTCACTTAAAGTTTATCGTCAGATCATCTGTATAAAGGTGAAAAAGGGAGAAACGATTGCCTGATATGAAAATGCAAGTTACTGATAGTCATTACTGCGGTGAGCTGCAGCAGCAAACGCATGAAGCCACGGCAAAGAGAGAGTACTGGTCACGTTATTAATGCTAGATCAAATAATACTACAATCAATATTTGTCTTATAAGCCAGTTCATCAGTCTGTCATCAATTTCACAGAGATTTATTTTATCTATTGCATTGATCATTTATTTCAATAAGCTCACCTCATCCGAAGACAAAGTAAAAATCACACGAGTCTCTGTCAGATTCAGTGCGTAAATTTATGAATAATCAAACTGATGTATGTACAGAAATTTAATGCATGTAAAAATATGTGTAAAAAGTCAACTTAAGGAAAGGTTTTGAAGTTACATTTAATTTATATCCATCTGCAGATTAACAGACAGTATAGTTACCTACACTGTTTTATTTTCGGCTGTATTATTGGCATAGATAGCCATTGACCATAAACACGTGGGGTACCCCAAGGCTCAATCCTCGGACTCCTCTTATTGAATATCTATATGCGCCCACTGGCTCAGGTTGTAACAGGAAATAAGATGAGCTGCCATAGCTATGCAGATGATACACAGATCTATATTATGATGTCACCAGGTGGCTCTGAACCCATCCAGTCCAACAAACAGGTGCTAAGAACAGAGAAATGTGTGGATGTGTCACAATGTTCTCCAGCTGAACAGAAACAAACTGGAACTAAAGAACATGAGTACTGATGTCTCGGCAAGATTTAGAGAGACTCATCCATGTATTGCATTGCAGTAATCGAGTTAAAAGAATTTTTTTTAATCAAATAAGATGTTTTTGTGTTTGGAGAACTGTTGGCTTTAATATCCCATGTTAGCAGATGCATGATCTATTTTTACTGACGTAATATATTGTGTTTTTACATTAGGTTTCCTTTTTATGACGTTTTGTGGATAAAACTGCAGCTGGCGTTTCAAACACCACTTTGAAAAGGCTGAGTTCTCTCAACACTGCATCTCTGGATGCAGTCGTGACTCCAGTCACAGATCACCATAGGAGTTTGCAAAAAAAAATCAAAGAGAATGTCTAGATGTAGTCAATAAGCGCCGCCACTCGTGGAGGTGGCGTCGCACGGTTGAACGGAGCCGGCGACGCCATTAACGGTGACTGAATGACGCGCACGCAGCGGCGCTACTGAGGGGGAGGCGAGTGCTCTGTTCACAGCACAGCCGAGGAAAAGGAAGAAAAGAGAACACTGGCAGACTGTGACGACAGAGGCACAACCTTGAAACCTTAGGTGGGCGAGAAAGGAGCCTGAGGGGGCTTTATGTTGGTGTGCCAGCGAGGGAGGGAGATCAGAGGCCCGGTGCTGCTCACTGACAAGAGCCTCCATGCAGGGACAAGGACACATGGGACTTCACTTTCTTCCCTCGGCTTCCTGCAAGTGACCTGTGATATTCACACCTGCAGCACGCAGCTCAAGAGTGGCTTACCGGAGACAGAGACACATGTGATATGTCGTGCACAAGCTGCCATGTTTTTGTGGCATAATTTCAATTAACTGTGGCTTAAGTGACCACGTCCTGCTACGATTCTGCGGGATTTCATTCTATTTTCGACATATGCGTTACATTTGTTGTTTTCGCCCGAACCTTTGGTTTGTCTTGGAGGACATGAAGGGAGCACATTGTGCTTGTTTTTGATGTTTTGAATACAAACTACATTTCTGCTGCACTGTTTTCATGGTTTCATTGGTTCCCAATTATACCTGTTGGTGATATTCTTCAGAAGCAGAAATCTAATCTTTTACCCCCCCGCTGCGTAATGTCATTAGGCGGCCTTGGTCTGCGCGTCCACAAACAGGCACGCTCATTCCCGCTTCTCCCTTTAGGACGGCATCCGCTGGATGAAAGGTGCGGCTTCTCTGCAACCCCTCTCCTCTCTCGGTTGTCAAACATCAGAAAGAAGGGCACCCTTTCCAAAAAAAACTCACTCAGGCCTCAGAGGGAGAGTTTTTTTACTACCTTCTTTTTTGTGAGGATGGAAGGCGATGGAGAGAAAAGAGAACATGGCTGACACCCTGGCTGTGAGCCTGGTGCCTTATTCATGACCTCGGCGCTCGCCGCGTGTGTGAGCGTGTGTGTTGGGTTTCGGTGATTAGCACGAGGATGTTCTGGAGGAAGAGCGAAGGTGCCAAACGGCCGCCTCGAGCGAAGTTACACGAGAAGGAGAGCGGAGGAGAGTGGGTGTTGGTGAGAGACGGAGCGATTGTGCGCTGCTGCAATGATTAAGTCATTTCTTATACTTGCCTTTGAGTGTCTTGTCTTTGATGCTGTGAAGGGAAAAAAAAGCCCCTCCCACACAGACATCATTAAGGAACAGAGGATATGTCTCTCCAAGTTGGATGCACGGAGGTGAGGAGGTGATGTGGAACTAAGGAGTGTCAGACAACTCATCCACAGAGATGCAACATGGCAAATTTGCATTGCCATGTTGGCATTTTGTGGGGGGGTAACACAAACATGTTTAGGGTGTTTGGCAAAAGAACAACTCCAGTAATCTGAATCTGACTTGTATGTTGAGATTTACCACCTGCTAGTAGTTTTTCCCCGTTTGATCTGTGATGCGTTTGAATTCAGCAACCTGCAGGCAACTCGAGCAACACAGAACGAGCCATGAAACGGCAGATTTGAGTGGAATTGCTTTAAATATATTATCAGTAATATGGAGAAAAAAGCTTGTCCATCGATCAGTAGCCCTTAATCTTGTCCAAGGTCATGTTATGATATTTAGTTGGAAGACCTCAGCCCTCAACTCCTCTCCAAGATCTCCCTGAAATGATAGAGCTACTGCTAGTTTTAATGTCCATGAAGGTATAGGTGGTGTTTAAAGTATGTAAAAAGACATGTATCAGTTTCTTTAGAGGAGGTTTCAAGTATTCTTGGATTGTAGCTATTCTAAGATGCTTGCAGTTGCTCACAAATACCAATGGTCCTCTGTAAAAACAAGCAAAACCTTGACAAAGTTCACCTCTCCAGCAGGCCTTCACCCAACCAGGAGTCCGCGGCATTTCTGCTAAACGTTTGCCATCCAAGGAGTCAAGGAAACACTGAAATACTGAGTAGCTAGCTTGTTCTTTTTATCATGAGGCACTCATCCAAAGAACCTTCCGACTGTGTAATTAACACCTGCCTTTTATTGCCTCTATATTTGCCTTCAGCTGTTAATAAAGGTACAGATTTGTACCGTTAATTGTCAGGGATGACTGAAGGCTCTTCTCCAATAGCTGGGTCACTTAATATTCAGTTTCTAGTTAGTCATGGCTTGTGTCATCTAATATCTGTTAGAGTTTAATTTACGAAGAACATTAAATCTAAAAGAGTCGTCTTTGAAATTTAAATGCATGAACTTAACACCTACCCAAAAATAAAAGCGCCGCAAATACAAACATCCTCCCACAGAGAGCGGGTTAGCTGCAGAAGGATGGAATTAGCTGGCGAGAAGGTCAGAGACCTTCAGCAGTGATACAACCTGCAATAAGCGGCAGCAGTGGGAGGACCGGCAGATTGTGGCGGCGGTGAAGTAATTCCCTATGGGGAGATCATTTAAAGCAGAATGTTCACCGAGCAAAGATCAGGTACGGAAATAATATGTTTGGAGCAAAACGAGCCGAACTGCAGCTTGGGAGAGTTTGAACATTCAAAGTGGTTGGAGAACTATGAATGCAAACTTGAAGAAGATGCTTAAAGTGAACAAAATCTCTTTGATTTCTGAATGTGCGAAGAAAGTGGCCTTTGCAGAGCTGACAAACTAAGTTCACTTTTGGCCCCATGCGAGTTGACAGCCTGTTTCAGCAGCTCCCACTCACTGAGTTTTCTCTTTTTAAATTTACATCAAGACATGTTGTTTCGGTTGCTCACACAATAGAGTCGACAGTTTTGCGGACAATCTTGTTTTTATTTAGATTTGTTGTTTTTATACCGCACGCTCATCGTCTCCTCCAGGGATCATCCTGCCAAGACACTAAAGTTCAAGAAAGTGCAGGTTCTTCATTCTTAACCAACCAACAGGGGCTCCTGGCACAAGAATGTGAGTCTCCACTGGAGCAGCTTTAAGCGGTTTTGTAGTTCAGCAGATGACATTCCTTGCTTGGTTTCTAAGTTCATTCAGATGCAACTTATGTAATGAGAGAAGAGTCTTTTCCAAACTTACAATTCTGGTTCGTCTTCTTTCTGTTTGTCCTGCCTTCATCTTTAGCATTTAACATGCTAACTTAGTGCCATGGAGTTCAAAATGGAGCTTTCTCTGAGAAAATGACCTTGAACTCTTTCCCAGATTCATGGGCAGCAACAATTGCTTCTCTAAGGTCTTTCCATCCTGGCATTGCATTAACACACCTGACTGTTGATGTCAGTGGGACATTTTTTCTCCCTTTGACCGTACAGCATGGAAAATGACAAGATAATGACCTCTGACATCATCTTTAGCTCCAGATACTCAAACCTCGAAAGTCTCCACTGGTTTCCATGTTCTCGTTTTTGATGACATGATGCAGAGACGGAGCAGAACGTGGCTGTTATGTTTGTCCTTTCTTTACAGTCGGGAAGATCAAAAGGAACCTGATGTCTTGACGCTGTTGGTTCTGTGTGCCGTCAATATGAAAGACTCCCAGACTGACAGACACAAAAGGGCTTTTTGGATTTCATGCAACTGCAGGAAGCTGCCTTTCCTTCAGAATTTGCCACATGACATTGACGGAGCGCCTGTCTGCTCCAATGACGTGTTAGTCCACACCTGTGCACTCGCAGACACAACCGGGAGTGTGTTCAAAGGTTCTGACAACATCATTAGCGTGTTTCTGTCTCCGCATGCTTCGTCTCCTTTCTTCAAGCTCTTGCCTCTTTCACCCACGTCTCTGCTTTCTTTGCGTCGGTGTTTCTCCTGACGGGAGTCACTGGGAAACGGGTGGAAAACTGCAAACATCAAACATTCCCCCTGCTGCATCCCAGGAGAAGATCAATGTGCCAGAGTGGAGATAATGCACATCTGCAGGGTGACAACAGATGACTGAGTCTCAGTCTCTGCCCCCGTTGTACAGTGTTCATCCCGGCGGAGACCCCCAGTAAGTGGTAATCCCACAACTACGAGCCACATCTGCAGGGGGAAAAAAATGGTTTCCATTCATTTTTCCCCCTGTCATGGTAAATATAATGGAGCTTTGATTACAGGATGTTCACACAAAAACAATTTGCACGTCCGTCATATACCTTTTAACCTCCATTTAGGTGCAGCTGCCATCAAATCCCATGTTATTATCCCATTTTCAGTGCTCGAGAGTGCATTTCGTTGTGTTCACACACACACACCACAAAATCTCTGTAAAGACCAGATGTGTGACGTTAGTGAACGATAAAATCTGGTGAAACAATCCAACGCCACCTTCTGTGTTCGCAGATTTAAGCAGATCTTTTATTGCTCGAATTTCGAAAGAAAGCTAAGAAATGCACAAAAGATGAAGAGAGGATCGACTCGACAAAGGGTGCTGGAAAGAAGAAGAAGTAAAAAATTGGTGCTCTTCACTTCTGGGCCTCGTGCCCCGTTCTCTCTACATGAGAGGGGGGCCTCTGATGAGGTGTTGATTGCCTGTGGGCACGAGTGGTTTCTCCAAACACTCCAAAAGTGGCCTATCCTCTGATTAGATTCAAGTGTTATAACGGCAAATAGGCCGAGACTCTCAGCCGTACATTACAGCATTGAGATGGACCCGGAGGCGAGGGCTTTCATTAAAACGCTGTCTTCTACGTGACTTGTTCCAACCCAAAGGTGATTCTGCAAGCAGCACAAGTCGTTCTTATCGAAAGTAGACATGTGTTTTGCTGTATTCGGTTGCAGTCACAGCAGAGCGCTGAAAAGGTGTCGCAGGGGTTTTTGTGGGGAAGTGGCGGGTCACTGCAAGAATCAGGACTGGATGATGCAAAGAGCCACTATGAGCTACTATGCCAGTCATAAGAGACTGTGAAAAGCAGTTAGCTTAATGCAAAGCAGCAGATTGACTTTTGAAGAAAAAAGTCATATCAAACCATGTCCTGGATTTAATTTCTCTGTATACAGACTCAAACATAAATCAGTTTTAGGTTGTATCAAGATCCTTGGTATGACTCACAGATCTGCACGGAGTTTCCATGTTCTCCCTATGCATGTGTGGGTTCTTTCCAGGTCCTCCAGCTTCTTCCCAATGTCCGGGAGAATTATCAAGTAACCGGTTGTCATTAAGTATGATTGTTTGTGCATGGTTGTTGAAGGACTGGTAACCTGTCCAGGGTTACCCCACCTCTTGCCCAATGACTGCTGGAGATGCACCTGAACCTACAAGGATAACCGTGTGTTGACTATCGACAAACTGATATGTTCTTCTTATTGACGAGGAGTCTAAGGATCGTGATGCGTTAGCTTCTTTTGCAACCAGACGACTTTGCCACCTGGCTCTTAAAACATATAAAGGGGGGAAAAAACATGCCATCCCAAAGTTTGTATTCCAAACCAATGCAAGCCAGCTCCAGTTGACCCAGCACTTCATCACCATATTGTCACATAACACCTGCTGTGGAGTTAAGAAGTGTCGGGGTGGTGTGACAGCTACAATAGATCCTCTTTGCTGAACAGTAGGTTCACAATCATGTACCAACATGCAGCCAACATATGCCAAACTGCCGCTCGTCTTCAAAGGTACAATCACACACACACACACACACTCAAGTCTGCCATGCATTTACAGGCATGCAGACGACACATGAATATTTAACAGGCTTCAGTCTGCATGCGTTCCATATATGTCACCACGAGAGTCTCGAGAGCTGGTTGTAGGGCAGGGGGCTGATGAGCAGAGTGAGCGGGTGTACGTGTGTTGGTGCGTGTATGTGTGTGGTGTGCTCCAAGTGGCCATCTTCATATATCATGTAGCTCCTCCTTTGCCAAGAGCGCTGCTGCTGTCAAGTGTGTGTGATGAGCACCCACAAGACCTTTCTGCACTTCACCCCATCATCTGCGTGCACGTGTGTGTGTGTCTTTGGAGAAGAAGAAAAGAGAGAATGAGGCGGGGGAAACATCATCTGCTGAGTGAGGAAAGCAGGTCAGTAGAGCAGGTGGGACTGCTTGTGTTTGTTGGGTGAAGACCTGTTAGAGCGTTCTCGTTTGCCAAAGTTTTGGTTGTTCGGGGGGGTGTCGGATTAGGGACCACAACTGTTAGCAAAAATAGACAAATACTGAAGACCCCATCTAAAAACTCTTAAAACTGTCTATTTTAAGAGTTTAAGCACTAAATGCACCTAAATATCCATGTATACCTATAGTGTAAAATGTCATAGGAGAAGCTAAGATGTACAGTCTTCATTATATCAGCGTCTCGGGGTTCTGCCAAACAGCACCAGGGAAGATAGCATGGTGCTCCCGAATTGAAATCCCAAAGATGTACTATTTCAGCAAAGTTTCTTTCAGTTTCTGTCCCCTACAGTGGCTCTTTTATTCCTCCAGCTTCTCCTCAGATGTGCTCAAGATCAGCAGGAACAGCCGTGTGAAAGAAATCCTAGCCTTCTGCTTTTCCTCTCCAACGTCTCATGACATCACAAGTGTGAGACATCACGCTGTGGGCGGACATGAGGTGATGAACCGCTGCGAGCTGCTGTCAGCCTCTGCGGGGGGTTTGTCATTTTACACACCGAGCCAACCGGTTGGGCTTTTGACCCGTTTCTGGCTGTTTCTCTGAATCTCACTGTCTGCATCAGGAGCCTGATTGTTTCTATAACTTTCCTGTTGAGTTCAAGTGGATATTTAGTCAAACATAGCTTTAATCATTACAAAGTTCCATTTGATGATTTTATGTGTTCGGGGATAAAATCCAAACCAAACAAAAATAACTTGTTCCCTTAAACCAATAGCTGGTTGTGTCATCCTTGGGGGCAACAACTGGTGCTCTTCCTTTTAAAATGGCTTCATTCAGCGACACTGGAGTCATTTATACATGAAAGGTCAATTTCAGGTCATCCTACAGGATCGTACTTTGATTTATGTCTGGACTTTGACTGGCCACTCCCATGACCTTTGAGCCATTCACACAGGCATGCTTTGGATCATTATTCTGTCGCAAAACTCAACTGTACTTGAGCCAAAGGTCACAAAATGATGGCTAGATCCAACCAACCAACCAACCAACCAATCAGCTAAAGGTGGATATTGACATCAGCTGTGGAACTCTTTGCAGCTGTTTGACATGAGAGACGCTCCCAACTCAAGTTTCACTGCATACGTCATGGCTGAGGGTGTTGTAGGTTATATGGTTGCAAAAGTAGAAGTGCTTTAGTTGCACCACCAATGATCCCCACTGTGTTACAACTACTTTTCTTTCCTTGGCCACTTTAAAACCGAGAGTAGAATGCTAGCAAGTGAGAATCGAGGCCTTAGTTTCCCAAACATGGCCATTATGATTTATAATCAAAAAGCAAGATTAAATCAGAAAAACAATCAGGAGCTAGTAAGCTACTTAAATATCCCGCATTCTTATTTCCTGCAGATCTCAGCCTTTCAGTCCTGCTGGCCACAGCCAGTCACTGAGCTCAGCACTGGATCTTATTTGCATGAGAGGTGAGGGGGCTAATGCTTTTCATAAAACACCAAACGGAAGTGATATATGTAAATTCGGATTTAGGGGATAAGGCTCCCGTCAGCTTCAATAAGTATTGTTGCCCTTGTGTGTGTGAGTGTGTGTGTTTGCACGGTTCCAGCCAGTCGCTGTAGGCTAAAGAAATCCATATAAATGAGCCCTTTAACTGCAATATAGCTTCAATTAAAGCCAACCTCATGACGGTATACCGAAGTGTGGTTCGGTGTGTGTTCCATATGAACATATGTTCATACACCCCGGAGGTAAATAGCTCCCCACACTTCTAAATCACACCTTAAGCCGGTGGACGACTGCAGGCCAGCGGGCTCCGTGTCCGGAGCTGATAGTGCCGCTCCACGTCTCAACCTACGTCTGGCTTCACGTCGCCCAGCATCACGTTCCGCACGGCGCCAGGGGACGGGGCGAAGCGCTGATAAGGCGTGGAGAGGTCAGTGCTGTGGAGAGATAGGGCGGTGACATGCAAACCAAGCCAAGCGCGACCAAGCTTCTCGCTCGCTTTCATTTCCGCCTCTCTGTCCTTCTGGCCGTCCTCAGTGTGGGCCGTGTTATCTGCCACAGCTCTAACGTGCTTCTCTGCGCTCTTGTTTAGGTGCGAATTTGCCGTTTTCGTGAAATAATTTCCCTCCCCATCCAGGTCTGCAGAGCCTTCTTTTCAGCGGGAACAAAAAAAACCCAGTAAGGATGAGTCGAGGTAAACCCTCGGCATTGATTTTACTCCCACTCCTCTGCTGCAGCTGTCCTTGAATATAAATGACTGAGTCTCAACCCACTCGTGTCTGCAAGGGTCCCGGAATTCTTTATGCCCATCACTGTGAGGATCTACTTTATTTTCTGAGCTCACCCCAAAGCTGCATCTCTCAAGACCTCAACATCAGCCTCATCACTCAAACTCACTCTGACACCCAAAAAGGGGGACCAAACCAGGAGAATTTGATCCGTGGGAGCAGGTTCCTTTAATCGTCCCCCCCAACCAATCTTTCAGGGCTGGGACACTTACTGTACAACTCACTCATCTCCAGCAGTGAGCTTTGATTCTCTCGCTCCCCTCTGCTGATTTCGCATAATCACGCCGTAATGAGGTTGGCTGCGGCGCGCCGGCGTCGTCCCGCCGCCCGGCTAGCTTGTGTTAACGGGCGGAGGAGCTGGTGAAGGAGGGAAGAGGTCTGGAGCCTCTCTACTTTGAGAGCACATTTGTTAGAAATACAATTACAGAGGCGCACAGAAGCATATCAGGCCTCACAATGATTTCTCCATTCTCCAGCCGCTGGAGCGGCTAATTTCCTTAGCAGCTAAGTACTTATAGATTGGTGTGTAACAGAAGCTCGTGAAGCCCGGCGGACGAGGGCAATGTATCGCATGATTGTTTCTGGGCCATATCTGACTTGTATTGAAGGCTGCATTAACATGTAGCACTCTGATTAAATAAACATCGAGGAGTGGGTGGTCCAACATTTACAGCAGGCACAAATAAAGGTTTTCACACCTCTATTTTGTCATGTGGTGATTTGTTCATTTCCATTCAGCCCACTTTACTCTGTGGTCCGGAAATCAAATCCAGCTCTACCAATTGTCCTTTGAAGTCACCTTATAACTGTAATGATTGTATTTTAGTTTAGCTTGGGGTTCATCCTGCAACCAAACACTCACGCCATCTGTCTCAGTCACCTTGCCTTTGTGTCCTTGGGCAAAACACTTCACCCGTTTTGCCTGCTGGTGGTGGTCAGAGGGCTGAATGGTCCATTTAGTCTGGTCCAATGGTCCATTGCAAACCTTTAACTATTATCTTAAATAACAAAATGTCAGTTTAGAGTTGTTAGCACGGTTTCATTTCAGAAGAAGGTTCTAAACTGAAACGTATTCCTTGATCCTGCGAGGCTCTCTGGGAAATCCATATGCTGGCAGGTAAAGTGCTTGTGGAACCCCTTAATAAGCATGATTAAGGGGTTATTAACTTATTAGACTTAGACTCCAAAAGCTGATAGTACAGCTTCACATCTCAACCCACGTCTGATTCTTCAAATGAATCCCCGAGTCAATAACACAACAAAATGTTAGTTTTACGACTATCAATAAGTTTCATACATATCTACTCTTGGATGTTCTGCTGAATCTGCAACAAGAAAACAGTTCAAGATTACGGGCTGATCAAAATCTGTGTAGATTTCTGAACGCACATCGCAATTTTCCAATTGTCGGGAGTTACAGCAATAAACAATTGTAATGTTCACATTATTGCTCACTCAATTCCCTTTTGGGTGTTTTTACTCCCAGTTCAACTATATCACTGTTGCTTCACAGCCGCTAAAGATGTTGTTACAAATGTGGTTTTAAAATGGTGCAGGACACTCATTATATCACTCAGTCATTAACAAACACTGGGATGTTGGCATGAATTATTTGGTGTCCCTAGCAGGCCTTCTCGGGATATTCAGGAGGAGGGGTGTTGCTGAATCAATAGCCATAAGGAGCCTGGCTCCCGTTTGCTTTCAAGATCTACAGCCGAAGGAGCCAGTCATCAAAAGTTAATGAGCTATTTAGGCCACGCTGCTTCTCCGGCTCTCTGCTGAGAAAACACTGCCGAACCGAGGAGAACAGAGGCCCCGGCGCATGTGTGGATGTGTTTTGTATGCTTTATGCGTCTCCTATCTACAGAGGGAGATCGGCAGCCGAGCCAGAACAAAGCAGTGGTTATCATGAATGTGCAGTTGTTGGCACATTGTTCGCTTCAAATGCCTTACACGGGTTGCAACCCTTTTATTCTGCCGGTTATGGACAAAGCAGAGCTGCTTTCTGACGCTTCAGCTGCTCGGACGCGTCATTCCAATTGCAGTTTATGATCTTAATCCAACTTTTTTCCTCTCGCTTTCGAGTTTCAAGTGAGAAGCGATGCACATCAAATAAAACCGCAGTAGTCATGCTCTCCTTTTTTTTTTTTTTTTTCACCCATCAGGCATGATGCAGGCAAGCCGACATTTCACCTATGAATGTCTCCCTGGATGCCGGCCTTGTTTAGGAAATAACACTGCAACCTTTCGAGGACGAGGCCTTTGTTCCCAGAAGGCCAGTGGGAGAATGGGACGTTTTGTTTGCTATAGCACAGAGAAATTACCTCTGAGAATTAACCTAAAAATAAAACATCACCCAACAGAGTGGTAAACCTACCTACATACAACCCAACCTGTAAGTCCCATCAGCTTTAGAAGAACCGTTTTATGTAAATCTGCCCGACCACCATGTCAATCAAGCAAAATTGAAAGGTTGAATTAAAAGGAAGTGAGCCAAACAGAACATTGATTTTGTTTTTTTCAGGGTGGACCCCAGTTGATGGGTTTTATCTGCACATTAACCTCCAGCTCTGTTTGAAAACCCCCAGAGGACGTCAAACACTCTAGTGAGGCCCAATTGGTCAACTCTGGTTGTCTGGTCTAGCACCAGGTTGCCTTGATGCTTACCTTGCCCTCTCCTGGAGCTTTTCCCACAAATATTGATCCACTTTGTCCACAGCTTACCTCGCCGTGGACAATAACACTGATGTCCGAGCAGTTTTCAGTTCCTAAATCTTCCTGATTGGTTCCTGAACGTCGTAATTTCCTTCTCATCAAGGGTGTCTGTTTAGGCTCTTTTTCCAGATGTCGTCAAAGAGTTGAGACATCTAAATAATTTGTATTTAGGTATAATTGTTGATGATTTTGAAGAAGAGACGGTTTGTTGCTGCCAGAACAAAGGGAACATTTTTCTGGCAGAAATGAAAGCGTACCGAACATGGCCAAAAGATGACAGAGATGTTAAAGTGCACATGATATGTAGTTTTGAGATCAAACAAAAAAAAAAATCTCAACTTACTGGCTAAAATATTAATTAGAAATTAAATTTACGATCCATTTCAGTCTGCAGGAGGGTGAAAATCACGCTTTCCTGGCCGGAGCCCAAGAGGGATGTTCATCGGTCACTGATGAGCACTCTCCACAGGACTGGAGCAACAGCCACTGAATTATTGAGGATCGCAGCGTCCCTAAGGTGAGGCGCCGCATGGAAGTCTTCCGTCTTCGGGCCTGACAAAGAGAGAAGAAGGCTCGATGAAACATGGTGGGGCGCTTACAAGCCATCCGTCACGGTCCCTCCCCGCTCACATGGAGTCGGGATTGGATTTCCGACCGGCGGGGATTTGTTGTGTCAGGAATGAGAGAGGGGACTGAGCAATCTCTCAGCGAGATGGCGTGATAAGAGTAGCGGTGATTGTTCCTGGAGTTTTCTAAGTATAACATGTTAATTATCCGCTTGTAGAGATATTTGCCATGACTCGCGTATCTGTGCAAGTTATAGGTGTGAGACTGTGGGGCTTCAGCCTGACCCAGCGCACCAGTCCTAATACCATCACCAGTATCCTCTGGCGCCTACATTACACTGGCCTTTTCCTCAAGCTGCATATAAAACATAAAAACAAGCCCCAGCTTTTGATTTAGACATCGAAGTGTTGCGCTGACACACAAAAAAAGGTGAGTGATGTGGTAAGACAGGACAGGTTATTTGTATTTATGACGCCAATGTTGTTTCTGCATGATTTAAAGGGGCCTTCCAAAAGTTTTCCACTCCACTTTTGTCAAGTTAGAACACACAATTCGGTGCAATACGTTAAGATTGTATGTGACACTTGTGAATAATAGTGAAGTGGACGTCAAACTATGTTTCCAAAATGTGTAATGCAACAAGTGTAGTGCATTTATTATGACAGGTTTACCCCTTTACTCTCATACCTATATACAAAATCAAATGTTTTTTTATACACATACTGACTAAATAACCTTTATATTTAAAAAATGTTAATTCCTCTATCCTCATTCCCACTTAAAATGCCTCAAATACACAATTAAATTGCACTTTTCAAACATCAGATATGTCATTTATTATTATTACTCCAGACTATTGAAGTGAGAGTGAACATAATATGATCCTTTGGTGCTTAGACTTTCTGTTTATTTTCTCTTTCTGATCATTTCTTTGTTTTCTTACGTCATGCCATTTGAGTTTGTTCCTTGTGTTAGTTCAGTTGTTGTCATTCTTTGTGTTTTGGATTTTGCTGCATTAGATTTGAGCTCTTGTGGTCTGCGGTCTCTTGCTATTTGTGAACCGAAAGTGTCTCTATCACCGAAAGGCGACTAGTTTACCTTTCGACGCAGATGTGTAAAGAGGAAACCTTTGCTCTATATTACTAACCCTAACCTTAAGGCTCTAACTCATGGAAGATAAAGCAAAGAAAAATTTTTTTAAAATGCTTTGTTCTTATCTTTTTAAGAATTTCTTTTATTTTCCATCTAATTTCTCCCATATTTCTACACACGTCCTCTTCTTTTGGAAGAGCGACAGCAAACTAGACAAACACGAGCGCAAACACCTTTTCCCCAGCTCCCCCGCCGCCCCGCCTCCGTATCCCATGTGGGTCGTTGCATCAGGAGCCTCCGACTGTTGTCATGGAGCGAAACATCCCCCAAAGGCCTCGGCGGGATCACGCAGCCTTCCCTTTGCCTCCGACAGGCGACGTCGAAAAGCCCCCTGCCAAGCAGCCAGCTGCCTTCCACAGGTGTTGTCAACAGGCAGAGGAAACAAGGATGGGAGGCAGAGAAACAAACACAGACAGACCCTCTTCCTACAGATGCTCGCCGTGTCGGGTGCGCGTGTTCTCGGCACGGCCCCTTGCTTACTTTCTGCAGTGTGCAGCTGCATCGCTGCCGATCGCGTAGCAACCCCAGCTGGCGTCATCGCCGGTACCCACGGGAGATTTGGCAGCACACAAACACTGGCTGCATGGATGCACAACCAGCAGGCGAGAAAGAAAGCTGGCGCTCGGTCTGAAAGGGCACTTTCACCAGTCGACCTGAGCGTCTTAAAGGAGATCCGACGCTCAATCTGATGGTTTGATCCACATTGTTGGGCAGATATTGTCACTTCAGAGATTGAGCATTCACAGCTCCGAAAGCAAACTGGGCCTTCTCGGTAAATGAGCTGAAGTTGGATTGAAGCAGACTGAACTGGCTGGTGTGAACATTAACAGCTGGCTACAGGAGCTGCTGTATCTGTCAAGTGGGTAGAAGGGTTGCTTTGTAACCAGAATGTTTCTTCTGGATGGAAGAGGATTTAGTTCACGAATGTCAAAATTTTTTTGCCCAAAAACTTCAGCACCCAAATCTTCTAGCTCACTTGACGTATGCCGTGTGTTTGTAGAAAATCGAAAGTCATCGATTGCTCACCACAAGATGATGAAACCATCAAAATCTTTACTTTAGAGGAAGTCACATATTCAAAGTAAAGGATCGGACTTCGTCTAACAGAAGGCAGAATGCTCGCCTGCCATAGTAATGTGTGCAGCACAATTAAAGAACCAGGACAAATAGACGCAGACAGACTGGAATCAGCAGTCAGCTAATGGTCAGAACGGGGCAGTCTGCTTCCTGAATTGTTAATAAACCCTCTCTGAGACAGATGGGCTTGATTGATTGGTGCAGACCTGGAACAATGTGAGCTTTATTTCTGCTCTCAAGACTCATTTACCTTTTCTGTCTCTGCTGTTCAGTTCCTCCTTCTGCGGCTTTTATCAGCAGCGGCTCCCAATGAGCTCTGACGAATCGTCTCGGAACGTCGGAGCGCCGCGGCGGAGTCCAAACTCCAACATCCATCACTGGTTCTCACCAGGAAGAGTCATTTTTACATGGGTGTTTGCACACTGTAGATTTTTATCAGCTTCTGTTTGAGTGGCTGTTGTGGACGATAACCATCTGTGTGTGTGCGTGTGTGTGTTCTGAGATGTTCTAAATGGGTATGCATGTCCACTATGTTTTCTTTATCACACCCGGCTGCAGGGTAGCAATCGGTTTTTGCTTGTGCTCTTGCCTGGTAGATAATTATCACTTGGTGTGTGTGTGTGTGTCCCTGCTATTTGTCTGTGAGTCACGTCTCAGACAGACAGGTAAACACACCACCTCTCATCTTGTTGACTTCACCTAAGCTTCCAGATTGCGTTTTGACAGCGCCGATCGTCTTGTCCCAAACCCTGGCATCCTGCGCCAGATCTTATGAAACACAGACGGGATACGGGAGTGAAGAAGTGGCGCAGAATAAAAAAAAAATGGACGTGCAGCATGGAGTAGAGTACTCTTTATTAGAAATTACTGCCTGTTTTCGCGCAGGAAGGTCAGCGTAGATAAGGGGAAAGACAAGAGACGTTTCGCGGCAAAGCGCTTTCTAATGTGCCGTCGAGGCGGAGGCGATAAGATAGCGATCCCTGGCAGCTGGGCGCGTCTGGTAGCCAGAGAGCTTCTCCGGCTAATCTATGCACACCGGAGACGGGGAGCCGAACAGCCAGAGATCGTCGAGATGAGCGCGAGGAAATGAAAACGGTGAAAAACAAAAGAAGAACAGTATCTTGGTTCACCCAGAGAGCTGCTTATTGAGTGAGAAAGGCCCGTTTAGCAGCCCATCGAAAGTGGTGTCTTTCTACTTTTGAGAAATGCTTTCTACCTCCTCACCTGCTCACCAATACCGTCTCTCATTTCTTTTCCTCGAGCCTCCTGAGCCGAGGCCAATCTGTCCGCTCGCCATCCATCCACTTCATCCCCATCTTCTTCTTCTCTCCCATCACTCCTCTATCTCAGCTGCATCTTTCGCCCCTCCGTCCCTCACCCTCCTTTAAAAAGCCTGTTGCTGATCCATCAGGCTTGCTCCCGGAGTGAAGTCTCTCTCCGAGGAGGAAGGTGGCCTCCACTCCACTTCGATACCAGCCGGTTATTAATTACTCCCCGATTCCTCATCTGTCTGCAGAGGGAAGTAATTACGTCGCGGCCTGCTTCCCCCACTTTCGCCGGCATCAGAAATGACGCGATAACCAGAAACCCAAATTACTCCCGCTGATGAGACAATCATTGAGCGGGAGAGAGCAGGCCGAAGATTTTTCAGCCCCACTGTGCTTTCGGGCCGTCAGAGTAATGGCGCCTTGATTCAGTCTGGGATGTCTTCCCGACATATTCGCCGGGCGTTTCCAATTTCCTTCTCGCAAAACACTAGAAGATAGGTAGGGAGAGATAGGCAGAATGAATTAAACACGGATTTTTTCCTCTGTCTTTCTGTTTTTTTTTCCTTTTCCTTCTTCTGCTTCTCTTTTTTTTTTTTTTTTTTTTTTCTGCTCCTTAGAAGAGAGAGCAATCATGAGTTGTTTCCAGCTCCAATCAGCGTTCTGCAGCTGGAGAGGAGCGATGATGGAAGAGGAACATTAGCACCGGATCCTCATCTGCCTCTGAAGACAGAAGGAAGGAAGAAGTGGAAAAACAATTAAAGATTCTTTTCGTTTTCAAGGCTTTCGGCGCGTCTTTCTTCCGGTGCGCCTTGATATATTCGGACGCTTCCTTCAATCAGTGTGAGGGACGAACGTCAATTTGCCAGAGCAATAAATACATTTCCATTACGACTCTTACGATTAAGAAATAAATGTCGAATTTAGCAACAATTAAGGATTTTTTTTTTTTTTTTGAGTTCGTAGGTCAGTCCTGCTAAGTAGACTTTTTACCAAATACTTTTTTTACTCTTACTTGAGTAATTTCCTGTTTAGCTACTTAAGTTTTAGTTTTATTTGAGGATAAAATATGTTAAGTAGTGCTACTTTTACTTGTGTACATTTTTTGGGTTTTATCTCTGCTTACAAGGTTTTAACATCTAGAAATAAGAGAATATGTAATCACATTATATACGGTTTCCAACGGTGCCAATTAGCATAATATCTGACCCTCAGATAGCCACAGTCACTGATGAAGATGGCCTGTGTGATCCTGGTTATTTGAGGGTCAAATATTATTCTCAGTACATCCGGATCGTATAAAATAGGTGACAGAACTGGTAGCAGCTACTCATTTACATTTACACATTTTGCTAACGCCATGAACATGAACATCCTCATGTTTTTTTTCATCCTTTGTTGACGTGTAAAGATCTGCTTTTCGTCATGTCTTTTTTTTTTTTTTTTTTTTGCCCTACAATGAAACCAAAATTGCATCTAAAATGTAGCATCGTGTCTGTGACGTGTCGACGACTCCCCAATCACGTATGAAGAGCTTCAGATCTTAGCATACATTTTTTTTAGAACTTTCCTCAATGAGGGTTTGCAGACGAGACATTTCAAGAATGCATCGACCACACCAAAGCTGTCAACCTGCTGTTTAAATTAAGCAAAAAAAACCAAAAAAAAACCCAACTAACTGGCTGGAGGAGCTTTCTATATTGTATTACAGTAGCTGTCAAGTGCTTATCGATTGGCTTCAGTGGGTAAGTGTGGCTCCATTTCTGCCAGGCGTGCGTACATTTGACACATGCGTGCGAGAGGCGTAGTCACAGAGCTGTGCGTGAGATCTCACTTAATTTGTTCTACAACTTCCCCTGCTTTCTCGGAGACTCTTCAGTCCAGTGGGATCGGGATCCTTATAGTCTTTTTTTTTTTTTTTTTTTACAACCACTGGCTAATGTTGCCATGGGGGAACGTAACAGGGCCATAACGAGACGATCTCATTCCACATGCGGAGCGGATGAATTTGTCTGCTTCGGCAGCGACAGGAGCAATCTGTACTGTGGGGTTAGCGCCGATGAAGAATCAGTAGGAGGAAGAAAAATAATAAAAATAAAAATAAAAAAAACCTCAGTGTTATTCAGGATCATGGTGTAGGAGCCCATTGAAAATCTAATGGACTAGTCGCATTAGATTTAGACTTGGTGGGAAGCTTGCGCACATGCCACCAAGCACACAAACTCGCACCCCGAAAGAGAAGCCATTACCAGCAGGAGTTGGGCCATTATTCTCTGTCCAGTATCCCAGTGTGTGAGCCCCGGCCCTAATGTCTCCAGTCCCAGAGGGGGTTTCACCGCAGTTTGCTCTTTCTGAATAATTATCAGTCAACCTTGTATTAAATGCAAAGGCCATAAAAGGAACCCTACGATACTTCGTTGTGCATATTAAGCACCTCTGAAGAGTGGAAGGAAGGCCACCCAGAGTCTCGATTTAACAGCTTTCCAGCGAAAACATTTTTGGAAAGCTGAAATGCTGTAATTTGTTGAAGTAAGGGACTGGACTAAAGAGTCCGAACCAGAGCAGCTCCCGTTATTGGAACAAAAACCTTAAAAAAAAGTAAAAAATAAAAAATCACAGTTCATTTCGAAGGCTTCATTTGTTACCTTCAAACTACATTGAAGCTGGATGCTAGCAACACCTAGCATCCAGTGTTCAGGACGTTACTGTGGAAAAATATCTCCTTTGCAGATTTGTTTCAATTTGGAGAGTTTTAGCAATGTTCTGTTTATGAGATTAAAGTGTGTACTTTGACTAGGCCAATTCAAAACCTTCCTACAGATTTCTAAGCCACTGGGGAGAAAATGGCTGGATAATATAAGTAACGGGGCTTAAAGTTGCAAACTGATGGCCGGACATCAGAATTGATGGTTTTGACCATTACAGTTCACATTCTGAATCACCAAACTTACTTTTACACCAGATACAATGTGACACGACATTGTTGGGGTTCGCCGTTTAGTTTTTTTTTGTTGAATCGTGCACTTTGACTTTAACCAAAGTGGGTGAGGCTTGGGGAAAAGGGCTTGTGGTATATTGCTCTAGATTTTGTGGATGAGTTGTTAACGAGATCTCAAGATTAATTTCGACACACTGCCAATTTCTGGGAATGTTGGCCACTGTTCCATGTTTTCTCTGTTCATGAATAGAGTCCTGGATTTTGATTTGTTCTTGATTTAATTTACATTTGGCGCTGATGTGTTGCTTCTTGAGGCGCTCGGTACTACTTTGTGTTGTCCTGTTTAAGGTATTTAGTGATTCTGCAGGCCTTTGCACAATCTGGCCAATTAACTGAATTTTGACCAAAAAAAACAACAAAAAACTTTGTACATGAAAATGGCTATTTTGAATAGCTGTGAATTGCAGAGACCATGCATGGAGCGATTCAGTTGGGTTTCTTCGTAATGAAGCCTATAGGCAGCGTTTACGCACAACACATCTTTAAGTAATTAAAACGTTATCCCAGCAGGTGTCAGCTGAACACATCGCTAATCCTTTTCCCCGATGTTCCTCACTGTTTAGTTAGCAACGGAATGATTTGCTTTCAACTCCTTTATAATCAGAGACACCATAAGACACAATTTTGACAGCAGAAATCCCTTTTAGGAAGAATGCTCCTTTCAGCTTCAGTGGTGACTGGGCGTTTTTCAGGAGCACATATCTGAAAGTGCCATGTTGCAGCGCAGCTTTAAACACATATCAATGCCAACTCCTCAGGCCGTGCTGGGTGGAGAGATGTGAGCCTGGCACATAGGCTGCCTGTTCCCTAACATCCCCCCACCCCCTCAGCAGTCATAATCTGCGTAAGTCATCCTTGATTAACCCCTGCTGAATGACTCTAATTACAGCCAATTAGCCCGGGCAGAATGAGACGCTCTTCATGCAGATGAACACGATGGAGAGGTGGAAGGAGGGACAGGATGGAGGGTTGGGGGGTCGAAAAGGAGATGTAGAGAGCTGGGGGGACGCGTGGGATGACAGAGCGGTGGAGGTGCTCGGGGCGTGGGGAGAGCGCCGGGACGCGGCGCGAGGTTGCAGGAGAAATAATGAGGGGATGAAAGAAAGGGAAAAAAGCCACAACGCGGCGATGACTATCCGGCTGTGCAGCACATCAGTCAGGCAGTCAGGAGTAAACACTTGTGAGGGCAGATTAGAAGTGATGAAATGTGACTTTATGCCAGGGTAGAAACACTGCCGGTGTCTGGTTCACTTGCTCAGGTCGCTGAAAATCAATGCAGCACTTCTATCAAGGTATTGATCAAATCTGCACCTTACGCTAGACGCGGTTTTGGAAGCAAAGACGGCTTCGTTTTAAGCGCCAAAGGCTTCGGTAGTTGCACGGGGTAGTCATGTTCGAAATATGACTAAACCAGCGGAATCATTCAGAAAGTTCTAATAACGGATCAATCAATACCTTGCAGAATCAAGGAGGAGGACCTGAAAGGAGAATGAAATGTCTTTTAGGATTAGCATTTGGTCGAGAAGAAGCAACGAAGGAGATAATTGATGTTTGAAGAGTACAGGACTTCTGCTGTGGTGCAGCTCTGATAGGAGTGTTGCTTTTCTATTTCATCGTGCGAGGGTTCTTGAAAGCATTGAACGTAACACCCTTTATTTCCCAGCTGCATTTCAAATCAGTGTGGCAGATTTGCATAAATTCATCCACACGTAAAGGTCGTCATCTGCATGGACGGCAGCAGGCGCTCCAGATATTAGTGACTGAAAGAAACGGGCTCAAGGTTAAAAGGTTGTCTTCTCTTACGGCCGTTCCAGTCCATGTGATACCGCCAACACGTTCCCTGAATTCACAGGGAACCTTTGCAGGTCTTTGAAGCGTTGCGGTACGTTCACTGGAGGAGGCGCGATTTGAACCGTTTGGTGCGTCGAGAGCATCTGATGTGTCTGACAAGTAGGCCGGCAACAAAAAACAACGGCTGGAGTGACTCTGACCCGTTACGGACCTCCACATAGACTTTGAATGTGAACCGGACGTGCAAAATACCAAGCGTTTGGGTTCAAAGTGCACACACGATCCAACTTGAAGCGTCGGACGCAGTTTTGAGGCGCATAACGCGTTTGGTGTGAACGCAGCATCACGTGGCTCTACAGTCTGGTTGTTCTTCTGGAATGTTCTGGAACATTTTTGGGTTGTCTAGAGAAATACATTTTTTAATAATTATCTATGATTATTTTTTGGTTTTTATGGTACAGTTTGTGTTTATCACTTACGCAAAGTAAATAGTAAATAGAAAACTGGGTAACTCAGCACAGAAAAGGTTCTAGGACCGTCTGAACCACAACGATCCAGCACAATGTATGACTCCAATTTAAATGACAGAGACCCTCATTATTGGGTTTGTTGTTTAGATTTTCTATCCCCTCAGTCTTTATCCATCCAGACAGCAAATACACCAACCAAACACCTATGCCAACATCCCTCTGGCCCTTTCTCCACTATCAACCAGCAGCAGGGTTGGAGAGGCCAGAGTGAAGAGCCCACTCAGACTGCCCAGTGATTGCCTCAGTCTATCATCAGCCAGAAGATTTCTATTATTGCAGATGGATGATTGGTCTGGCTGGCTGCCGGCCTGGCAAAGCAAGCTCATTTCAGAGCAGTTTGAAGTGCAAGCTCCATTGCACAGAGGCGAGCAAGAGGGGTGCGAATTTGTAAAGGAGGGGTGGCGCGGATTTGGTGATTTGGTGTTGAAATAATGGAGCAGAAACGGCCGTAATGACAAGGCACGCTGGTGGCGGGAGCATTATGCGCAAAAAGACGAGGCCGTTAATGCGGACGGCCTCTATTTCCAACAACAATTTAGACGCTAATGGGGAGCGCTTTCCTGCCAAACAAATAGACGCCCCACTCGCAAAACGGGGAGCGTGTTCAGGGTTTTGTGCCGTGTTGTGGAATCAGTCGACATCATCTCCGCCTGCGTGCTCTGGCAACCCAGATCCAGGTCCAATCAAACAACCCGGTGCAGTCATTGTTTTTGAGAACATTTTGCATCATTTTCTTTGTATCACACAAAAGACTGCCTGTATTCTGTGCAAAAAAAAAAAAAAAAAAACTAAAACAAGCCCCTTAAGGGCATATGCTTGAGATCAACCTTAACATCATATGACTATCACATGGCCGCACCCGCCTCTCCGCCCTTTGTGTTGTTGCTCTGCTGCAGATCGAATTACCACAACACATTTCAGCCATGAATGTGACTATTTAAAGCACTTCTTCACGGTCCGTCTCTGCGGCAGCAGCTCTGCTCCAGCGCCCCGCCCCGGGGTCAGCTGGCTGTGCTGTCGACCAGGCTCCCGATTCTGCAACCTGCAACCCAAATCGATAATCTTAAGGGAATTTACAGTATCTGACTACACGGCCTCTGCACTTGGGAGATTGGAGATGCACCACGGAAATGCAACCCTACATGGTTATTTTATACACTATTGATCTCTGCGTTCAGAGCTTTAAAGCCACGTTTAGGGGAACAAGAACAAATGTAGAACGCCACTTGTGATGTGAAGTGCTTGACTTTTAGGATAAAAAGGTTTGATTATAAGGATAAAATTTAGCTCTTCATACACGTGAGAGGCAGAGATTATAAATTGATGATTTACTCAGCCAACTCTTCGCTGTCTTTTCTTGTTTTTGTCTGTCTGATTTTATTTTGTTTCATCTGTTTACGCTGCACAGATGCTTTGAACCGAGAGGCGGCGTCTGCCGCTGTCACCTGCTAATGTCAGCGGTAATGATGTGAGGCGGCTTTACCTTGAAACGCCGTCACAGAGCCAGGACTCAATCATTTCATTTAAGCAAAACAAAGTGCGACAGCAACAACTGTGAGCCAGCCAAACACAGAGAGACGGAGAGAGAGAGAGAAACCAGGAAGCGGCGACGCTTTCCTCTGAAACTCGTTCTGTGAAGACCTTTGAAGTTGCGACAAACCTGTGGTGGAAAATAGAGCAAGACTCTACCGGTTTCGGGTGGGAGATCAGAGAGCGACCGGGTTCTCGTCAACTTTTGACCTCCGTACCTGCGAGGGATCATCTGGGGGTTTGGGGCCAGCTGTCGCTCCTTGTCGCTCCAAAGGCTGCCGTGTGTTCAGAGGAAGCGAGAAGGGAATGGAAAGTCAAACAAAGCGTGTTCAGGTAAACAAATTTGTGTGAAGAAAAGTGCATTTAATGGGGGATGAGGCGAGTTTTCCCGAGATTTGTTTTCCTTATTATATCCAGGCGATTTCATGAAAAGTTGAAGAAATATATGAAAAAGCTACTGAACGGAAATGAACTCCCAGCTCATCCCCTCCACTCATTGGAAATGTGTTTTATTAGTGTGCAAGGAGTCCAAGAAGATAAAGGCCTCGAAGAAGATGAAGCAGAAGTTTGCTTTTTGTAGAGAACCGACTGAACAAAGAACCCTAAAGATGAGCCGGTTTGAGATAAATCATAGTTTCACTTAAAATATTCTGGTATTCCAAAAGATGATGCCACATGCTCTAACAAGGTTTCCAGAAAACCTCAGCATCACACATCCTCCTCCATACTCAGCAGTGTGGTAGTGTACATCAAAAGGTTTCCACATATCCGTCCTCTACGCCCATAAACCTCAAACTTGATTTCAACCCAAAGTAACATTTGTCATTGTCATTTTTGGACATTCTCAAAATCTTAAAATCATTCCCCTGTCGACGTACCGTACTGTACAGAAGACGATTCAATTTACAGAAAGGTTTAAGCATTCATTTCCTAACTTCTGAAAATCTTGAGGGAGGGCAAAAAGAATTTGTCTTCCTATCGTAGGAATACTTTGGCAAAGAACCGACAGTTATCAAAAGCACATTTCTCTTTCCTGTTTTATTTTATCAGCCTGAAGTTGTTAAAATAATCCAGCGTAATTCCGATTGATTTGAACATCGTCGAGCTAATTGGTTCTGGTCTCATCAGCTGGAATTAGCCCAACTGGAACTCTGTGCGCTCCCACTCTAGCTTCCTCCGACTCATGCAGATCATAGATAAAAAAATAAATAAATAAAAAATAAGTGCTCACCATTATCCCTGGGCACACAGCGTTATATTGTGGATGCTGACATTGCTCTTACCTGGCAGTTGGTGCTTTTACTATATTAATAATGGAGCAGGCGCCATCCATCATGGGGATATGAGGCTGCTAATCATGTCAGCTCCCTGCATATTCACTCCTTTCATCAGGAGGAGGAGAGGCGCTGAGCAAGGCGAACCGCGGGGAAAGGCAGGAGGGACGGCGTGGAGATGAACAGAGTGGGGAAGTGGTGGCAGAAGAGAAGAGCGGGGGTGGGGTGCGGGGACGAGGAAGAAGGACGGGGGACGGCGTCAGTGTGCTGAACACATGACAGATGCCCTTGGCCTTTTGCTGAATGGCTTCCCTGTTGGCAGGAGTTAACCAGTGTATTTAAACAGGACAAGACGAATGGGACCTCTTCTCCCTTCTGCTCACTGAACCGGCCCATTTCTATTCCAACTCTGCGTTCCCTCAAGTGGGATGCTAATACAGCTAGCTGACACAGCCAGGGTTCCAACTTCATAACGTCATTTTGTTGTAAAGTTCACTCTATTGGTGCCATTTCAAGTTGAGACATTAGTAATTAATTGGTTTGTTTTGAGTTTTATTGGTATTTTAAGGAAGTGAGCAGATGTACCAACACTGTTTCTTTTGAGTTTTAAAAAAAATTATTTTAAGAACAAGATGATTTACATGGAAAACGTTGTCTGATGTTTGAAGAAACACACGTCCTGCCTGGCCTCAGCTGCTTTTTGCCTCCTGCAACAGAGGAACCTTAAGTGTCTGTGCTTTGCTTCATTTTCGCTCATTTGGTGTAATGCGACATCCGCATGCCCCGACGTGTCTGAACAGAACATTTACACAAATCCAGAGGCTAAAATTGCCTTCAATATATTATCGTTCTAACTTTTGTCCTGTGAGAATCTAAAAGTAGCCTCTCTTTTTTTTGTTTTCTTTGCCAAACGTCTGCTCTTTGCTCCACGAAAGAAAAATAAATTTGCTCTTGATTGATGGGCCTGATTAAAGGAAGATAAGATTTTGAAAATGTGGCCATATGCCTGGCGTACGCGTTGCCTCTTTTGGCTCAAAGCCTAGTGGCAGAACATCTTCAATATCTTGACATCTTCCTCATGTTGCTCCTCCGTGGGGAAGAGGGGAGAACGTGGAGGTGGGTGATGAGTTGTTGGAGAGTGGAAGAGGGGTAGATTTCAGAGCGACAGGCCGGCTTGGAACAGAGATAATGAGCGGTTGGGGGTGCCTGGGGAGCAAACTCCTTCCTTCCACCAGATAGCTGGAAGGGAAGGGAACGGTGGAGGTGGAGGGGGGTAGTTAAGGGAGCCGAGGGGCCAGTCGAAAGCTGCCCTCTGAGTGATGTTTGATGTGGCACTGCTGTTGCTTCCCATGCCAAGTAAAAAGGCGAGCCAGCCAGGAGGCCATGAGGGGCGGCTGTTAAGTGCCAATTAGGCAACGATGAGTGGGAGTCAGAGATAGCCAATTGCATTCACCACTTCTGCATTTTACCAGGGACGAGTAGTCAAATGCTAAAACATCCGCGACATAATCCCCTTCAGTTTTCCTTAAGTCTCTTTCCCCACGTTCACCCTCTGTCTCCCCTGGTGCCTGTTGGGTAACGTCGCATCAGCGTCAGTTAGGAGAAAAATAGACTGCGATTCGCCGCTCATTTACTTTTGTCTCTGTATGGCCTTGACCTCCACTGAGGACCACTGAAAGGAATATTTTGCAGAAGCTTGTCACATTATGCAAAAGGACAATGACTGTTGTCAGGCGTCCAATTAGTGAGGGGATTCACAGCCATTTCAGCCTGCAACGCAAAGAGACAGGATGAGGAAAACGGAGCTTACATCTCAATGTGTGCACATGCCTAACCTTATGTAACAATAAAGTCTAAGGAGTTTTTTTCAGAATGGTGAATTTTTTTTCCTGATCACTATCTCCCTGGAAAATCATTTTAGATTCAGCAATGGGGTTGAACGCTGGCATTTAAAAACATGTTCCTCTTGGCTTCAGCCAAAGACAGGAAGAGAGAAAGGAATGGCAAGGTGCTGATAATCAAACGCAAATGCTTGATAAGTTGATTGCCATCAGGGTAACTACTGCATACAGGTATGTAGCAGTTAGCCTCAAAGTTCAATGCAGTACAATCAGAAAAATACTATAGATGAAAGTCTTGACAGCCTCTTCTTTCTAAAAACAATATGCTAGGTTAATTTCAGAATGACCTTATGTCAGAGGTTGACACACTTCAGCTCATATGCTAATGTGCTAATTCTTCATTTCGCTCTTTAGCGGTTTTGCTAGCTTTGAAAATATTTAGTAGATTCAGCTTTTCCTAAACTGTTCTTCTGGATAAACTGTAAAACACTAATGTATTTATTGTCTCACTGGCACGTGGAGGGTATCAACATGGCTGAATTAGTGCTCTAGCATTAGCTTTTGCTAATTACTATGTTGGCATAGCACTTTAATGTTAGCAGAACTAATGCTTAGGATTTAGGCGAATAAGTGGAGAGCTTCATGAAACGCCTTGGCAACACACTAACTGGAGTTACCCAAAAAGTGTGTCAAAGAGATAACTGTATCGTGATTTGCATCACCCGTACATGTCGACCTTGTCGTTCTTGCAAGGTCAAATCAAAGTCAAGACTCAATTTGATTGAAAAACGGTGGTGAGACCTGAAGATAAATGAACGTGTCGGAACCTTGATGAAGTGAATGAAAGAGTTTCAGAAACTGAAAAACACCACCGAAAGCTACTTTTGCTAAACATGCTACGACAAAAAGGTCACTTGAAATGTCCCCACAGTGTCGAGCCAAATCAAAAAGTGCAACAATATCTTTTCAAATTTCCTCCAAGAAAGAGAGGAAATAATGTTGGAGAGTAGCAACCCGTTTCTAAGGCAGCAGCTATGGCAACTGTGGCTATCATGAAGCAGCTGACCTTGTTTGCAGAGAAAGAAGTCATGCGTTTATCTGAATGCAGGTGCACACTCCTGTTACTGCACCTCATAATCAGGCTGCCTGATTTTTTTTTCCCCCCCCCCCCTTCCTTTCATATGAAATTGCACAACCGGGTAAATTACTTTGATAGATTCACAATGGCCCCAAATGTAAAAGCGTCACTCAGTCGCTGACGGTGAATGAGTCTCTTCATGTCCGAGCTCCCAGTCAAGCCAGCCTTGTTTCCACGAGCGCCGCTCACATCCCAGGCCTATCAGTAATTTCCCCGAGCCGCCGCTTCAGATCCGCCCGTGCCCCCGCGCTGTGTTTTGTATATTCATGTGTGTACCTTCCTATCTTAATCCTAGCTATTACTCGCATGGCTGGCCATGTCAAGGGGAGATTTGCTCACTCACAGTGAATGGGCCAATATTGACAGCACGCCCACCGCATCAGCGATCAGTGTTAGGGCTTAGCGAGCAGCAGATTCACCGGTTTGTTAAAGGGAGGTTGGGGGCTGCGATCAGTGTGTTGGGAAACAATCCTCCTGGGGAATCTATGCAAATTGCTAAATGTTATTCGGAGACTGTCAGGTGCGATAATTTACCAGCGGGGGGAATGTCATGATGTCCATGTGCTAGTTCTTCTAATCTCAATACACTGGATTACACTTTCTAGTGGTTGTAGGCCAATTTTGTGTTTATTTTGAACTTCTCTTTTTTTTCTCTCTCTCTCTCTCAAATCAGATTTGAAGTTTGAATCTGTTTTGCTCATGGTGCTAAAGACACAAAGGTACAGCACGCAACATTTAGCTTAATTAATCTTAAATTTATAGCCCTGTTAAGATAAGAACTGAACTATACAAAGTTGAACATGTATCTTATTTTAGTGCAAACATACTTTGATTGCAGCATAACCCTGAAATTAGAGAAATGTTCCTAAGGTGAATCAAATTTCTGTTTAAAAAAAGAAAACAGATTGTACCAGTGGAGTTCAGGGATCAAATTTAAAGTTTTATCGGATGATTGTACTCATCAAAATGTAATCTAATAAACACTCTTAGTTAACAGGTCAAATAATCTCATTAAATGTGCTGTTACAAGCTTTAAAAATTGATTCAGTCTTCGCAAACACCAAGAAATTCTTCGAATGTCCGCAGAGTTTTTCACCGTTAACGGCTAGAAAAATCCTCAGCCGACGAACTTGAAACAAATTGCTGCTGACATGACTTGGTGTCATGATTAGTGGTGGGTGGTGATTGAGAGATCCAGACTGACAGACTGTGGAGCCAGTAGTTGCTTTAAGTCTAAATGCAACCTGAACTGCTGTTGAGGCGACGCAGTGGCGGTTTAGCAAAAAACTGTGGACGAAGCAACAGAAAACTAGGGAGTGCTTTCAATTCAATACACGTCAGGATTTACAAGGTTTATTTGTAGTTCCTGAAGTTTTTGTGGAGGTAACACCCCAGAGAGTACTATATAGGTCTACAAGTCAGCAAATAAATATGGCACACAGTGGGAAAAAAAAAAAAAGTAAATAGAATGCATTTTGTTATATGAATTGAAATCCACTGTCCATTTACTGTACTAAATTTTCTCAAAAAAAAAAAAAAAAAAAGTATAAGATTCATACAAATTTTGGAAAGGTATTAGTTTATAAAAGCCCAGGCAATTTCTTTTCTTTTTTATGATTGTTATTCCTTCCCCAACTTATATTTTTTTTTTCTGTAAATATTCATTACAATTAACAACAATGTTTTTTTGTTTTTTTTGTATTTTTTTTTAAATAGTACAAGGGCGAAGTACTGTGAAGTACTCTGGTCATAATTCAGCATATGAGTCAGAAAACCAACACTCTGCAGGGCAGCTCAAATGGAGCCCAATGGGTGATTTGGATGACTGACACATCCGATAGCCAATAGAATCAGGAGGAGTTTACAACATGAGCCACCAATCACAACCAGCTGTGTTCAGGTGAGGAACGTTTGTCTGAGTTCTCTACATTGTGTCCAAGGAGTGAAAAAAAGATATGGCCATAAAACAGGAAAGGTATGACTGAATTCATATTTTTGAGATGAGCCTCGGTTCTTTGTGTTCTTTGGCTGCCGGTTCGGTGATTCTGGTAGTCTTGTGTTGTTGCTGTGTGTTTTACCAGAAAAGCCTCTTTAGCTTTTTTTCAGCTGAGCTACTGCTGCCATGAACTTCATGTTGTCATTCCAGATGATGCGCTTGGCCATGTCGTTTAGCAATTTTCTCCTAAACCAAACCAGTGGTTGAGCATTTGCTGTGTCCAGTGTTGGGAACTGCTAACTAAATATATGATAAAATATATATATATGTTAAGTAATGAGGGCTAGAAAAGACCCAAATTCCAGCTGGGTAGTAACCTTAAACATACAGTCAACTGTTGAATATAAAGGTTTAATATAAATGCTTGCCACACTTTTCAGTTTCTTTATTAAAATTTTTTTTTAATTTACCTGTCATTTCCCAAGTACCTTGTTTTAGTTTGGGCATAAAATCCCACGGCAAATAGTTTTCTTTCCCATGCTCATGCCGCCCCGACAGACAGCGCCCTGGCTGTAGAGCCACATTTCTCATCTTACGAAACCTTTCCCGTTCTACATACCATTTCTGGCAAAGAATGAGGGAATTTCCTTCAGCAGCCAGTTTTTGCGGACACACTCCAAACACGAGTTGATCCGCCGGTCGAGAGGAACTGACACCAAAGTGTCCAGATCTTCCTCGCCGCTCGGCGTTTTGCTGCCGATTCTCTCTCCAGCTGTGTAATCCATGGAGGATGGGCCCCCCTTTTCCACACCATCCTGTTTCACACATGGAAGGTGGAGACTGTAATCTCATTACAGCGCTCGGTGAGGCTGACTGACTGACTGACTGAGGGCCCCGGCTGCACGAGATTTACGCCTGGCATTTTGGGGTGGGGAGAGCTGCACCAGCTCAGGCAGACGATGAAGCTCTCTCTGACATTTATCCGTTTGACACAACTCACTCTCTCTCTCTCTTACACATGCAGCTTTTATTTGCGATCTCGTTCTGCATTCATCGCCACCTGACCACATCCGTCTTTCCTTCCCTTCCCTGAATCCTGCTCGGCATTTTACTGCCACGATTACTTTTTTTTCTTTTTTCCTCGTAGGAGCTCTGTAGGAAAGGTGTGACACAGCAGCCTGTACAGACGACTGGAGTCTGAAATATTTATCAGATATATGCTGTTGTTTTTATGCATTGTTCATGTGCTGCCTTGCATTACTGGGGAGACGGGAGAGGATGACAGAAAGTGGCTTTTTATTCACCCTCAGCTAAACCATTGAGACAAGAGTGTACACTGGTACTGAGCTAATTTTTCATGTAGCGTTTTGGTTAACTTTTTAAAATGTTTAGCGCTTAAATTTTACCAGATTAAAAAAAAAAAAAAAAAAAAAACTCCAACAGATTTACTTGTCTGTTTTCTGATTTTCATTTGAATAAAGTTCTACGTCTGCGTTAAAGTTTTGGCGACTTATGATTGGTACTTGGAGTCACGCTCTTATTTTGAAGGGAGTGAAGAGTGTTTACAAAGCAGTGCAAATTAAAGTAAAACAAACAAATTATAACATTCGCCTGAACAACCAAGGCACTAATTATACAAATATTCATAAAATGTTATTATTTTTGAGAGACTCTTGTTCTTGTCATCACAAATAGACCAACAAGGCTGAGTTTAGCGCTTTAGCATTCCACTAAGTGCCGTTTATTGTCATTTTGGTGCTTTAGCATTAGCCGAATTAGCATTTATGATTAGTGCTTTAGGATTAGGACAACTAACTTTTTAGTTCGTTGAGCTCCTGAGTTTTAGTTAGGGGTATCAACTTAAAGGAAAAAAAAAAAAAGTTGTATATTCACATTCACTGTAAAAATAGATATGCCACTTTGAGTTGGTTTATCTAATAAAATTGTCTATTATAATATTTTTAAAAAATTGTCACTGTCACTTTAACTTATTACGAAGTCAGAATCTACCAATCAACCACCAAAACTCTTCTGTTTTGACAGATTCCTCCTCGCATGTGCCGTCCCTGATCGATGCCCCCCTGTGTGGAGAGCCCGGATCCCCCCCTCACCCTCCAGACAGGAAGCTGCCAGTGTTGGGGTTAACGCTTTAACCTCTGACTCCACCTTCCAAATCCAAACACCCTCCACAAGCAGCTCACCTATGGAGCCCGTATGCAGCTGGTCGCAGCCAATCACCTCCTGAGAATCCATCAAGCCCCGCCTCTCGTCATCATCAGCGCCTCTCCCTCCCGACGTCCCACGCCCACTCGGGGACAAGGCAAAGCAAACGGGGAGTTTGATTGACAAACACGCCCCTCCACTTAGCGGAGCCCCGCCCTCTCCGCCGGCTCCCTATCACAGGCTGTTTTGGCAACACGGGTTACGCGTGGAGCGTCCGTCCACCTCCAGTCTCCGTTACGCACCGATTATGCGCGCAGGTACAGAGACTCGAGCCGCTGCACTGCGCTTCTAACCCCGCGACACGGACCAACATGACACGAGTGGATGTAGAAGTCTGACAGGCGCGTCTTCTTTGTGGATCATTCTGCCGGTTGTTTTGGGGTTGTTTTTTTTTTTTTTTTTTTTTTTTCTTCCTCCTCTCCCTCCCTCCTTCTCTCTCTCGCTCTCTTGCCGGAGCGCGCGCAGCATGGACGTCTTGGCGAACCACGGCATCTTTCAGGAACTTCAGCTCGTCCACGACACGGGCTACTTCTCGGCCATGCCGTCGCTGGAGGAGAACTGGCAGCAGGTACGTGCATCCCTCAGTGCCTCCCTCGGTGCGTCCCTTACAGCCATGCGCTCAGGATGCAGGCGATAACTTTCTTCCCTCCCCTTCCCTAAAATGCTTATTTATGCACTAATAAAGCTGTCAGGCGCTTTACTGGAAGATGAAGATCCAGATCTCATAATGCAGACTGAATTGGTCGTGAATAATATATGCAGCCTTTAGATTAGCTGGTTGTAACCCCCGCCTCACCTCCCATCCTCCTCCTCTCATGGATAGAAGTCCCCTGTCTTATCCATAATAGATACTCTTACATGTCTGGCTTTTTTTCTGCCATTTTTAATTGGAAGAGGAGTGGAGAAGTCATCTGCTCTCTTCTTCCCACCTTCATCCCTCCTCCTGCATGGAGAAGTGGGAAGCACATGGAGCCGGCTGAGGAAACCCACAATCTGCAGTTTTTCCTGTGCAGACATTCTGTGCGTGTTTGCGACTCTTTAGATGAGAATATTTTAGATGGATTTTGGATAAACTGCAGGAATAAATGAATGGATTTGTCATTGTACTTCCAATTTTTTTTTTTAATGTTGTTTCAATTTAGAATTGCGTACAGGAGCCACCTGCATGCACAGCCAGTCGGAGGAATAAGCAAACTTAGCAGCTGCTTTGGTCCTCCCCACCTGCAGGGGGAGCACTGGAGTTTCTTAGAAAAGTCACGTTTATAATGTATATTTTGTAGCTTTTGCTATTGGTTTATGGTATACACCCAAGGTTAATGCTATGCTTTGCTAGCTTTTTTGAGACTTCACCACTAAATGATGATAAACGTACTTTGCCCAAAATGTCAGACGATGTTAAAGAGATGTTGCAGTTTTTGGAGAAGAATTTAAGATACATTTTGCATACATTTTCAAGATGTGAGGAAAACTAAGCAGCTAGTCAAGTCCTCCTCACCGGGGGGGGGGGGGGGGGGGGGGGGGCTAGTAATTGTCAGAAAATGTCTTGTAGCGCTAACACCAGTGAACAATTGTAATACTCTACTTTGTCAACAATAATCCGAAGTTCTAAGTACGTCTAAATTGTGAATAAAAACATTAAATACAGATTTTTCAAGAAGTGTTCTTAATATAGAAATCACTTCAAGGCAAAATGCAAGCCACTGATTTAAAAAAAAACATTTTTATGTATTTTTTTTTTTTTTTACTAGCAGCTATATTTGGCGTATATCGTAGAACATGTGACTTCCTCATTATTCAGCGTTGGGCCGGTTCTGCCTGCATTGCTGCTGCTCTCCACACAGCACATGACTGAGCCGGGAAATAATGCAAAACAGAGAGAGAGAGAAAAGGAAGGAAAATCAATGCATGGAAATATGATGCCGTTATTGTTCTTGTAATAGTAGCATCAGGTTTTTTGGGGGAGTTTTTTTCCCCCCTCTGTGCTCCATGCTGGAGGAGGCAGGATGGAGGAGGGGAGAAACCGGTGCGTGACCGCAGCTCTCCTCTCCGTGGCCGAGCAGTCTAATTGGCTTCCTACTGTTCGCCACCGACGCATCTTTTCATAACAAGTCTCAAACTCCCTGCCTTCACTGTCAGTGTTGTTCTTAAGAAGAAGAGAAAAAAAAGGGAAAAATTGCATCGTGTACCATATGCAGCGCCTGCTTCTCGCCACACAGCCTGCGTCTCAAAATCAATACCTGATGCAAATGGAAGAGGGAGACAGCTGCGTGTGTAGGCTGGGAAAAGCTCTTATCTGTGAGCAGCGAAAATGTCAGTTTTCGCTTTGACGGGAATTGTTTTTCAGCACACTCACTCCGATATAATGCCTGATTTGGAGGGGGAAAAAAAGAGGGAAGGACTTTCTGTTTAAAAAAGAAACAAAATTTCCTGCTCTCAGTTAAGAGACATCATCACAATATATGAGGAAAGCACCTAATTTAAAATGAAGAACCTTTGGATTTATTTTACATCTCCATCCCATTACGTGGCCTTTGACAACATGCATCATGCAACAACGAGAAAATAATAACCGATACAGTAAATTGTTCCGTCGTCATCATTTCAGGTGCTTTAAGTTTTTCTTAACCAGTGGAATCAGGAATTTTAGGAGGCTGAGTGTTCACCTCTCCATCCATCACAAAATAAACTAGTACTTTATAGCGGTGGGGTGGTTTCAGTTTCTAGATGATCCTACAATTCAAGTTTCCTTGGCCATAGTGGTGGCAAAAGACAGAATAAGTAGCCTTGGTAACCGTTGGTTACTAAGACTATCTTTGGGTACCAGGAGGCTAAAGCTAACCAACAGACAAGTCCGTAAGAAATTGTCAAGAAGTTGAGGTAAAACTACAGTCCTGTGTTATCCAATTTGGAAAAGTCTGCAATCTGATGTATTTAACAGGTGAGAAAACGGAGTAAAAGAAAAATATTTTTACCTCAAGATTGCAGTTTCTCCTTGCATCCACACGTTCTGTAATGATCGTCCAGCCTGTTCGCACAGCGCAGAAATGCATGTTGGGTTAGTGAACCGGTTGCAGTTAATCTGAAGTGTGTGTGCGTGGTTGTCTTCCTGCGTCTGGGTTGCTCTGTGACCTCTCCAGGGTTGCACCCTGCCTCTCACCCCAATTTCTGCTGCAGCCCTCACTGTACCACACACCAATCCCCAACCTGGCTCATGACCTGCATGGTTGAAGTCGGTATCAGAATGAAAATAGGCAAGAATAGGTCTGAGTTCACATGAAATCTGAAAGTTATGCAAGTCTTACATTGAAGCTGAACTAGATCCACATCTGTAGCTCCACGGTACAATACACCGGACAACGTCATGTAGTTTTCCGAACCCTGTTAAAGTACTTTAGTTGGTTAAACTTGATCAAATGTGGCCAAACTACATATTAGTGATTGAATCCTTTACACCAGCCCTCCATTTTCTGCAAGTGGAGTCCTGAAGGACGTCTCTCTTTGTCAGGTTTCACTGTTCGCCCCAAGTGTGAAGCCACCTGCTGTGACCAAAACAGCACTGTTTAACACCCCAAGATGGAAACAAGTTGCTTAACAGCACTGGAGAGGAAAAACAGTTTCCAGTTAGAAGCATTTTCTAAAAGGGTTTAAAACCTCAATGTCCTGCTGTGAATCACTGAAGTAAATATCTCAGAAGTTTTTTTTTTTGTTTTTTTTTTGGCAAACAACACCTCCTTTGGATAAAAAGATCACACTGCTTCCTTGTGAGCATGAGGATTATGACTGGCCCCACATTATGAAATCCCGTCTCCCCATGCAGAGCAGAGATGTTCTTGGCAAAGCACTCATTGTGCTCATTGTCGCCGGATGAGGATGGCACAACACAAGCCCTGCTGAATGCAGGAATTATGAGTCGTGGTTCGCCTTAAAAGCTTTGTCTCCTGCAGTGGACCCATGGCTTTAGCCGTCCCTTCTGTATTCCGGGCACAATTTAGAATTTGATGCTTTTACTGCTTCTGATGGCAAGATAGGAGGCCGTTGTTGTCGGCCCCTAAATGGGTCCCTGAGACGCGATGGCAGGAGTGATGACTGTGTCCCCTGTTGGTGTCTGCGAGGCATGATTCAGCCGGGTATAGGGGGATGAGGAGCAGAGGAGGGAATAAAGTGTTTTGGAGGTCTGCAGATGGTACATTTGAGGCTGCTATTTGTTCCACTATTGAAGCTAATGGCGCCAAACTGAACTGTGCTGCCTCGCGTCCAAATCCCTGTACAGTTGGTTGTTCAGATTTGGTTTGGAACAAACAGCAGGGCTGAGCGGAATTTGGAACGAGCGGAGCTGGTCAAAAAAAAACAAAAAACTTCCTCATTATGCGAGGAACCCAGTTTCCCCTGACAGCCAAGAGAGAGCGTGTGTTGCTTTGCATCTTCGGACCAAAAGAAATGGCTCGTTATCTTGGCTGCAGTATCCAGTAGACTGACATTTGCTCAGATAAAGCCTGGTTTAGCTTCACGGTAAAAAAAAATGAACTGCAATGTATCCTCAGACACACGTTTAAGAAGGAGAATTATACATTTGCACAACTTAAGCCTTCTTTAAACAGATTCAGATTTCATGATAATCAGTTCAAGTCATTTAAATGATAGAGTACAAGTTGTGAAAATACTTATGTGGTTAGGGAGAGTCTGCAAACGATTTCAGAGGAAAATAAAGTGCCGTGGAACAATTCATGAACCGTTAAGAGTCGAGCCTTGCGAGGAACTGGAAACATCAGGTTTAACGTCCAGAGTGAAGTGAGTTTGAAATGGCACCAGGCAAATGTTTTCTGGAGAACGGTGTGGAGCTATTTCACCACAATTTCAAGAAACATGCCTGGAGAAATGTGGAGAATTCTTGCCTTACTGTTAAGCATGGTGGAGGCGGCGTCATGCTGACTCTATCTTATTGTAAGCGGTGTGCATTTGGGTGTTTGAGTTTGTGTATCCTGTTTTTTTTTTAAAATTCATTGCAATGTTAAATCAATAAAAGCCCACAAGGAATAACATTCTTGCCCATATGTAATACATTTCTAGTTGACATTTCATCGTCGACTTTTCAGTCCCAGCACTTGACCCTGATGGAGGGGGTGTAATCGAACACCAACCTTAGTGGTGTATCATTGACCTCTGGACACACTCCATACACTCCAACACATATATCATCTTTCAGGGCTCCGGCACACACAGTCCGAGGACATGCATGTAAACAGAGTTCCCGATGCTTACCCAAGCAAAAATATCTGGATGAGGCTGCCGGGTGCATTATGGGCCTGGCAACCTATGTGACTGTGGCATTTCTAAATGCGGACGGATCAGCGGGGCAGCCGCCATATGCAAACGGTGTTCACAGACGCACCCGCTCACATCCAGTTGGCGACTCAATAACATGCACATCTCCCAAGTGGCAGCTCAGTCTGCAGGATGGAGGGTGGGGTGGGGGGTGGGGGTGTTGGTGGAAGTTGCAGAGCACGCACATTCTCCCAACCGCAGGGTTTTGCATTTCACAGTCCGGTGGGCTGCTTGAACCCCCCCCCTGCCCTTCCCCACCTTTCCACCCTGCACTGCCCTTAGGGGTGACGGGCACACGCAGGCAGACATTCAGAGGAGTGTGTAGGGGGGAATGGAGCTTCATGATGAGCAGGAAGAAGAAGCAAGGGATGCAGATAGATGGAGTCATTTAGCATTTTGACGGAGGCCTCGGAGGGAAATGTTTCCCCACGTTGGGCTATTAAAGCTGTGGTCAGCAGCAGTGGAGTGCATCAGCATTAAGGGCCCTCTCTGGTAGCCTCCGGAGATCAGGAGGATTATGGGACAATAGTGGAACTGCGAAGCTCCATCTGCATCCATATGCAGCCTTGTGCATATGGATGCAGATGGAGATGGAGACATTATATAACATATGTCTCAATATGTTATATAATCCTCAATAGGCCTCAGCTGCTTTCTCACACAGCATCCTGTCTTCCTCCATCTCTCCCCCATTTCTCCTTTCCTTCCGTCTCTAAGCATTTCCTTCTTATAGAATCAGCAGAGTATGGATTTCTGATCTCAGCATAGCTTGGGTTATGTTTGGTTTTACCCACATGATATAGTTGAAACACCTTGGCTGCCAGGTAACCGTGCTGTCAGGTGTTCCGGTTGGCAAAGCAGGAATGCACCGACCAGTTGAAAGACGTGTTTTTCAGGCAACCTTACGCTGACTGCTGCTTGATGGCACGTTACAGAATTCAGTTAGTCTGGAAAGGACGTTTCCTGAACGTGTTCCTGTTTTCTGATGTAATCCGAAACGTCTTCATTGGACGATCTTCCCCACGATGATCGGATGTGGAGAGCGGAGCTGGACTCCTGCCTCCAAGCCGATGGCAGTTTTGAAGATGGATGCTGCGTAGAATGTATCTGACACGGCCTTGGCTGTGACGCGGTGAGCCATGAAAGGAAGTCTTTCATATGCGCCGCTGCTCAGCGCACCATCTCTGCTGGACTCTTTTCAGCATTCTCAGCCACAACATTCTTCCTTATTCCATTGATCCTGAGAATGTGAAACTATTGGTCATTGTTGTACAGATACAATTTTGATCTCAAGTTTTTAATGATTCCATACATACACCCCTCACTAATATTCCATGGTTGTATTTATCCCGGATTCAGTCGGGATGTGGGCTGGGGATTATTGTCTTGTTGAAACACCCAGGTTTGTTTTATACCTTCCAATATTTGAAGAAATTTGAGGCAGTCTCCCTTTATTACTCCACACACTTAGATGCAATGCATCAGTGTTCTTGGCTGCAAATCAGACCCTAAACATGATGCTCCCACTGCCATGAAGTTGTAATGGGGTGTTCAGAGCCAGCCCCAAGAGCCGGGATTCATCAAGTTCTCCAGAGTTGTGGTAACGAACCATCAATTTCATTCAGGAGGGTGGAACATGACATGCATTGAAAACATTTAAGACATTAGCTCTTAAGGGTCCAGCACAGTTGTACCCAAGTCACATTGTCGACATGGTTGCAGGAAGTTCATTTTCAAATGGACCCTTCGAGGTCTATGTGACCCACTGAGCCGAGTGCCTGTAGAACCCATTCTGCTGATGTTTTGTCATTTGTGATACAGTAAACCTGAAGTCACGATTACAATGGTACAGTAAAGACAACGATCCTGACAGAGAGGAACGACTATTCCGAGTTCACAAGTTTGCCGGAGGAGGAAATAATGATTGACAAGCTGCAAAATTTAATTACATTTTTCATATTGTAAGACATCAAAAAGAACAAAAGGTAGACGTTCTCCCGACATGACGGCCTAGAAGGAAGGAGGTCAGTGTTTTGGTCCAACAATATGTTCTTTGGACAATTGCACCTGAAATCTATTCAACCACAAATTTCTGACCAACCACACAATAGTTATGGCTGCGATTAAGACGACAAGATTTTCATTATGCTTTCTCCAGAGTTGGCTTGTCCATGTGGGGAGCTACAAATTTTGATTTGTAGATGATGCGTGTTTTTAAACTTCTGAGAGCATTTTTCCCCCCTAAGTCTTCTGAGAAAGTCATTTTCAATTTACCAAAGGTATTCTTGTCCTATTCACAGCCCATCCGGTTTGTGTATGTTGTGTAATGAGATGTGGGAGCGACCCCCTGACCCGCTAACATCTATTGTGCCATAGGAGTGCTTAGTGAACTCTGCCACCTCTGTCTCATCACTCAGGCAGCGTAGAGGCGATTGCCCATGATAGGTGCTGGCTACTGCTTTATGGGCACTGATGAAAAGGTGGGGAAGCGCTGATGAAAAAAAAAGGACAGCCAGGGAAGTGTTCATTTGTCTGACGATCCGCTGACAGAAAGGCAGGCGGTGAGGGGTCTGTGTGGGGAGAAGGAGGCAGGGGGCGGCGGGAGAGGAGCAGTGAACAAGCACATCTTTATGTATGGCTTCCGTCTGCGAAGCGCTCTGCCACCTCGGCTTTGATTAACAGCGAGGAGAGGAGCCAGTCATTTTTTTTTTTTTCGCCTCACTCCAGCACACATGGCTTGGCAATGACTTTCGCATCATTTGAGGCGAAATCGGGAAGCCGTTACGGCACCTTACAGTGATCCGACATGCTTTGCTGCCGCCATCCGGCTTGGCAACCGGAGGGAGAAAAGAGAAATGGAAGACAAGTCTTCAACACTTGTTTTAAGCTTTGAAATAAGCAATAACTCTCCTGTCTCACGACTTTGTTTTATTACTCTTTGACAAAAATCGGAGAGAAATGGTTTGACAAAGAGATACATTAATCTTCACTTAAAGTATTTCACTCTACAAAATCTTGAAAGGGAAACCTTTACATCAATGAAGACCCTAGAAGTAGAACCCTGCGAATAAAGAGCCAAGGATTAAAATGTGATTTGTTTTTGCTTTGTAGTAAAGAGCTAAGACTGGAACGTAAAAACACTATCTTGGGGTTCTTGCATCGGGCTTTGTCTATATCAGCAAAGGTCTTCAGTTCTGCAACAAGTGTCTCTTGCCATGGTCGTTGGTATTCCATCCAGGACTGGCAGTCATGGAGGCTCAATGCCTGGGCAGAAATGCTAATTGTCTCTGTGTCCATTGTGCTTGACGCACACGAAGTCTTACAATAAAATTAAAGACTCATCCGCTGATCTAATAGAGGAGCTGAAACCGAGAGAAGGCAGTCAGTCCAAAGGCCAAACGAGTAAATCCGTTGCTAAGGGAACCAAGGCGCATTCTCCTCCGGTGTTCTTCAAGCAAAACCAGCGACTGGTTGAAATTAGCAATGAGTGGGTGTAAGACTGATGTCCCTGGTGAACAAATTCACCTTGTTTGCATTAATCAATTCAAAAATGTTGAGGAAAAGCACATGTAAAATACCAGCCATGAGTCATTCTATGCAAACATCTCCTTTCCCTACGGTTTTTTCTTTTTCTCTTTCACTGTTTAATCAACCCACCTGCTCATGTGTTTGGGCATCCAGTGACCACACATACACACTCCAGGCAGGCATTTCATAGCACTAATTGGCTCCGAAATCCGAGGCATCGCATCCCATCTTCCCACCTACCTGTTGCTAGGCAGCCTTGGCAAGCAGGAAGCTCAGCTTTTTGTTTGTTTAGCTGTCAGCCTGCAAGGCTAATCTCACCTCAAGGGAGTCCAAGCCATCCAGAAACTAGAGACCCAGTCATGTGGACCATCTCTCTCAGAAGGCAGAGCTGGAAGAATGGGGAGGAAGAGACGGACCGGAGAACGAGGCAAGGGCAATTTGCCCCGAGTAAACACCGCTGCTTGTTGTTGTCATTCGAAGCAAGTTATCAATCACAGCCTTAAGCTCTCGGTGCTGACAACCGCAAAGGCAGGACGTCCTTTGAAAGCAGTCGGAAGGTTGTCATGAAATTTCTCGGCATTCGGTGTACTGGCAGAGAAATGCATCCATGTGCTCGAGTTTCTGCTTTGCTACGTAAGCGCCTTTTGCATGCAGCGATGTGTACGCTTTGCATGCCGGCGTCAGTGCTCAGCTGCCGTACTCCCACATGCAAAGCCAGCTTGTGTGTGTTTACATGTCCTCCAGCTCACTGCTCCAGAGCTGTCCAACTGGTCCGTTGTTATCTCTCCATCTTACCTTCATATCCTGCTGCTTTTTCTTTAATCTCTTTATCTTCTTCCTCGTTTATTAGATCAAGCCTCAGACTTCAGTCGAATCTTTTTATCATCTCGTTCAACTTTCCGTTTTTCCGAACCAGTTTCCTTCAATTAATCGGACCGAAACCAGGGACGAGGACACGGATGAAATGTATAAACTCCATTTTCCATTGACGGCAGCTGGAACTAGGTGTGCTGGAAGTATTACCAGGGTGACAAATTACCCTAAAGACACTAGTATCTCCAGCTAACTGGGTACATTTTGTAGTCGAGGTAGTCCAGCTCCCTCCAGAGTTGCATTTTCTCCGAAAAAGAAATAATGGATTCTGCTTGAACTTGGATCAGCCCAAGGTTTTGCTGTGAAATATAGCACTTTAATATATCCGTGTATAAAAAAGGTGTAGGTGTAGGTGTCAGAGCAGACAGGCAAAGCAGCTGTGGAGATTCTGCACCTCGCTCCGCTCCTCGAATAGGCCGGGAAGTGCCCTTGTGTGATTTAATGAGACCTATGGGAAGAACCATTCGTCAGTGTGACAGCACACCTCTGTTTCCCATTGTTCTCTGCTGGTACTTGAGGAGAGCGGTGTGTGTTTTAGCCTTAATGATGGGCTGGCAGGCCTTTGATTAGATGAATCTCCTGGTGCTAATTAAGATTTAGTCTGCCAAAAGACATCTGTGTTTATGCTTGCAGTCCACTCAGAGACCCTGGAAGTACACGCCAGTGTGCACGGAGCAATTTAACGGAAGGCGATTTTGATGTTTTGGCAGGTCGCTGTTTTGGCAGTGACCTGCGTTTGACATAAATGCAGGTCATGAGAAGCAATATTTACACTAAATACAATGAGGTTTACTCCCAAATTACTTGGGAGTTTGCTGTTGTATTCACATTCCCTATATTGTCTCGACTGTCTGCAGTAGCATAGCCCTTAAAAAAAAACAAAAAAACACTGTTTTGATTTCAAGTTCCCAAAAAAAATTAGCTTCAATTCCAAAACACAACAGAGACTTGAACATTTCCTGAAAGCTGGTTTGGTTTTAGATGGGCAAACAAGTTTGAAGTTAAAATCTTGACAGTTTTCTAACCTTAAATGAGGCGTACTGTTGCCTAAACCAGGACCTGTTCTAACACCAGCATATCATATTGGGTATTAGCATCAAATTTAGCACTCTAGTAATAGCTTCCTTCAGTACCGTCTTGATGCAAGGGAACCTTAAAAATATTGTATTTTCCCTGATTAGGCAATTTGAAAAATGATTTGATTTTTCATTAGACAAACACAGAGTGGTTATCAGGCTGTATTTAACATCTTTACACATAGTGATGTGTTGTTTTTGGCTCAGCACCCATCACTGATCGGTCGATTCTTACTTGGTAACCCTCCTTTTCTTTCCGTTGCATATTTGGAAATGCTTGATTTCTGTGACTTCCTTCGCTCTAGATGCAGAAGACGGCCTACTAACCAAAGTTCACAGCCACGCAGTCAGACAGGCAGCTGTTCAATTTTGAGGACAAGTTTGTTGCCGACGTTGTATTTACACAAGGCAGCCCCTAGGGGCAGAATGTCAAAACTCTTGACAAGCTTGCTTTTGAAATCTGCTAAAGGATGATGAATTAAACTTTACTTCTGGGAATAAATGACAGAAATGTTAACAAGAAGTACTTTGTGGATTTAAACATTTAGCGACTCCTGCTGTGTATGTTATTTACATCCATTTTTTGAACTAAAGCTGATGCTCCAGCATGAATATTTCATCCAGTTTTCTGTTGGATGTTTTCGGGGAAGGCATTTGATGATCCGTGCTTACAAGAACGAAGGGATCCCCCTTCGCTGCTCGTCCCTGCTCTGCAGTTTACTGCCATGTGTTATTCAGTCTATTGCCCCAGATATTACTTCATTGTAAAGCGATGCCAATTAGTAAAGCCAGCCATCAGTGGCTCTGGTCTGGCTCCCCCTACGCTCCGGCGGGGACACTTATTTGGGTCGGCTGCTATTTTCGGCCGCGGCGATGTTGCCAGGAATACCTCAGGGAGCAGCCACTGTTTTATAAGAGAGCACATCAATAATTTTCAGCCGTGTACGTGTGTGTCTGAGGAAGAAGGACGGAGACAGACGGAGGTTGTTGGGTTTACATGCGCTGTGTCCTTACCAGAGCCGGTGTTCCTAAAAGGGTTCGGGGGAGAAAAAAAAAATCTTGAACTTGAACTTTTTCACATTGTTACATAATGTGCAAAGACATAAATGAACATTGGCAATGACGTTCAAAAAACTAATCTGGCTATATGTTGTGTAGACTTGTAGCTGTAACTTTGGAGAGTGGAGGTTCCACAATAAGTGGGCTCGAGATGATGAATACACACTTTTCTGGTTTTTCTTTGTAGAAAGTACAAATGCGTATTCCTTTTCTTGTCCTTCATAATTATGCTTTTCTTTATGCTGGTTTGTAAAATAAAATCTTGGTAAAGTTCACAGAAGTCTGTGGTTGTGTTGTGACAAAATGTCTAAAAATGTTTTCTTTCAAATACCAATCTGACCTGATAAATTAGAGCTTCAGGTAGTTTTACCCGCAAGTCGTCTGCTTTATTAGACCGAGCCTACAGGGTAAAGTCAGTGACTTCCCACTACCGTTCTAAGTGCGTCTAACCGCCCTCCCCTCTCTGCTGAGCGGCCGCACATTGTCGGGATGAAATTGGGGTGAAAAGTCTTCGCGGTCCCCTTCTGATTCCCGCAGAAAAACCAGCCGCTCTGCACCGGAGAGGTTATAGAGTTCAGCCTGCCTCTCTGCCTCGGCCCCCGCCTGGCGCATGCAACCTTAACTCGCATGCACTCTTTCTCTCTGTGCTATCTCTTGGAGAAGAGCCCACAGCAGACGGGAGAGGAAACATCTTTCAATATTTTAAGCAGCTTGCCTGGGCTAATCTTCGTCGCTCAGGTCTGTTTTGAAAGCGTCCCTGTGGGATAAAGAGAGAACGACAGTACCTACCTCTGGTTTGGCTGCACATGAAGTCATCCGGTTTGGTAACTGAACTGGTTCCTTGCAAACTTGTCGCGTTCAGCTTTTATTTATTTTTTCTATTTTTTTGGTGCACTGTGCCACTGACCTGCTTCCTTAACCTTAAATTTGGTGGCACAATGAGGGCCAAAGCTGGCAATCTGTGTCTCCGCAGTTGCACAAGCTCAAAGCAAAGCTGACTTTTCATTCAGGCTTTAAGAAGCATGTAAGAATGAGACGTCTGGGCTCTTATCGGTGTGGGCACCGCACCAGAGTCGACACTTTGCGCCTCGCAGATGCAACTTCCAAACAGTCCTCTACGAGTAGGTGGTTGAGTCTTTCCGCTCCGCTGTTCCCTTTATCAGAACCCGCGTTTCTCACTTTTGTTTCTCTTTCCCTTTCCCAGCTGAGGCCTCCATTGTCCTGCACTCATAATTGTGCGCAGTAATGAAGATTAGCCCGCCTGCTGAACACAATGGGGTCCCCGCATCCGGGGCACAAGCTTCCCAAATCCTGCCGCAAGCTGCTAACCCCGGTGTAAAAGCTCCTTCTAGCCACACGTTTTCATGGTCTGGTTCATTGAGTCGGAAGCACAATCACATAAGCACGGCCAATATTCAATGTGCCCCCCTTCCCCGATTAGATTAGGGTGGTTTTGACAGCTGAGAGGGAGCGCCACGGCGATAAACAGCATCTCACCCAAATCCATTTACAGAGAGACAGAGTTCCTTTCCCCAGCGAGCGAAACATGGCTCCAGTCAGCAGGATTACCTTCCTCCCCTAAACCCCCGTGACCCGCTATTCTCCGTTCCTGTATCTATCTCATTCGCCTCTCCATCGGTCTTAAGATGCGTCTTCTCTTGTGTTGATCCTATTTCACCCTCACCTCTCCTACCCTCCACTTAATACCAGAACAAAGACATTCTCCACACTTTGTCACAAGCTATTTAGATGGCGCCAGAGAGGTCTCTATATGCTGTGTACTTGTTGTATCCGGAGTCCTAAGAGCCCGTAATAACCCCCGTGTCAGGCTCAAGGTTGGTACATCTTGGTTTTCTCATGTTTGCTCGCAGGGTTGCTGTTCAGAGGGACCATGTGTAGCTTTGTCTGAGCGGAGGAATGGATTACGCAAACGTGACGCGGAAATCAAACTGCATGAAATACGTCATAGAAGTGTTCTTCTAGCCGTTGAAAGAGGGTAGAAAAGTCTGGAAATTCAAGTCAGTCGGGATGAAGATAAGGTATCTTTACTTCTGAACTGCTCTGAGCCGAAGACACTTTTATGATTGGCGATGGATTGTGTTCAGGAAACAAGAAGTCCGGCTCCCTTTTACTTCAACACTTAGGATTGATATGTCTTAAATGACAGAGAATCTCCAGCAACAAATGGATGGCCCACTTTACCTCAAGATTGGATTGGTTTCGAACAGTGAAAAAGTCTGAGGCCACAGAAACTTTCAAAATGGCAAGAAACATTCTAGGCCGTCTTTTATTCTTTCAAAAAGCGACGGCCAACAGCAGAGCGCTTTATTCTCGTTTTCGCACCGACCCCCAGGTTGAACTTTGAAGTTCGGCAATTGACAGAAATGGCATGAATACCAAGTTGTGGACCGCAGCAATTTCCCAACGGCTTTCGCTCAGAGACACAGAGAGACACATTTAGGCCTGAAAAAATACACATGGTGCAAGAAATGGTTATGGATGAGAGGTTGAATCCATTTACAGACTTTCTCTAATTAATTTTATCCTTCAGAGCAAATAAGAAACAGCATTTGAATAAGAAGTAGCGTTTTTTTTTTTTTTTTTTTTTAGTTTTTTTAAAAATGTTTTGTCATCCAGAAATATTTGCCTTCAAGCTGACTTGAAGTTCACAGCAAAGAGAAGTGTTGCAGCTCATGTAACCCCTCCAGAGCCTCCTGGTTAAACTTCAGGCCTGTGTGAAAAAACACAGCATCTCGGCGACCAAGTCTTGGTAATTTCCCAGTTTTTATTCCTCTTTTGCCATGTTCTGGCCTGGCTGCTCTCCCCCAAGCCTGTTTGAGGTGAACTTTCACACGGGCAGATGGAAATTCAGCATGCTGTTAAACGAGTTGTAAAAGAGAACCTTGATTAGCCAGAAACATTTATATTCCCTGCATTTCTGCACAAAATCAACTTATTTCACAATGGAAGCTATAAAAAGAGTAAAAATTGCTGCTGAATTGCTTCTAATCAGCAATATTTGATTTGCCTATGTGCTAAAACTCATTTGGCTGATAACCGATACCAATACCGATATTTGGTCCTATAGCTACTTACTGAAACTCAACGGCTTTCTCTACTATGGAATTAAAATACTGCATTATATTTATCGATTTAGCCTGCTAACAAAATGCAAATCCTAAGTAGGAGGCTGAAAATGTTGCAATACTTTTAAATCATGGCATCTGCTCTCTTTAAGACAATGACACTCAAACAGTGCAAATTTGACGTTGTGCTGTGCTGCAGGTATCATTGTCACTGGTTTGTCATATAAAATCGACGCCTTTTACGTCGGTGAGTTATTTTGACAGACCGATATCATGACTTACAGCTAATATCAGCCGATAAAATCGCGCATCCCTACTTCCAAATTGTGTTTAGCTGTTTGTAATTTTCCTTCTGCACCTTTTTTCCAGTAAATTTGCGAAAGACTCAACTTTTTCCATGCATCCCTGGGCGAAGACGTGTGTGTTTTATATATATTCCACCTTGTTTTAGCGTCCTCACATTAGCGCTGTGCTAATATTGAGCTAAAGGAAGACAAGAGGGGAGGTCCCGCGTGCCTCTCTGTTGTGTCTGCTCACAGAAAACAACGGGAAAATGTCTCCCTGCTCCATTAACCAGAGGTCACCGGGTTTTTTTTGTTGTTTTTTTTTTTCTGCGCTCCGAGTGCTTCATCGTTGTGGCTTTCCTGCCAGATGAAAGGTGCTTTGAAGATCACACACACACACACACACACACTCGCATGTCGTTAGTGTGAAGATGCCTTCCATCAGACAAAAAAAAAAAAAAAAAAACGACAACAAAAACAGGGGGAACAATCCAAATATAATAAGCCAGATCAGCAAGCAGAAAATGCTGCTTGCAACAGTTTGGAGCCTTCATTTGTGCACCAGACCAGGATTGACTCAGGATAAAGCAGCTGGCAGCTTTACAACCAAATGTGCATTATTCCCTCAAACTCCGTCAGCAAATTGCGCTTTAACAACTGGCGGCGTGTGTTATCAGCCCGCAGCCCGCTCTGTGTAAAAGCGCCTGGAGGCGCTCGCTTTGACGGAGGAGGCTGATTATTACCGCGCGGCTAATGTCGCCTGATAAGGCCGTGTGTGTAATTAAGCCGTTTCCGCGGCGCCTTATCTGGAGCTAGGTGGCTGCCTGGTGAGATGGAGCTGTTAGTCAAACGGGAGGAGGAGGACAGATCTGCTCTGTGGCATTTAAATTCCTGGGCTTGCTTCAAAACTTTTTCCCTCGAAAATCCTAAGGTGCATTTCAATCATTTAGAATCGTTCATATACTGAATATCGCCTCAAATATTCGCTCATCCTTATAAATCGTTGGATTCTGGTGTTGCAGGGACTTCAAGTAACATCTTGACTTTATTCTGATTTCTTATAAAGTGAGCTTTGGACCACTGTGACACTTTTCAGTTCTTTATTCTGTTATTGTTTCGTATGCCACTTTGGTGCAGTTCCAACCTGCGTCTAAAAGTGCCATATAGATCAATTTTACAAAAAATATTTAACTCAGGAAGGACATTCTGGTTCCAGTCTCTGGTTCAGACGTTTCTTAAAGGTACAGGAGCGGTTAACTGCCAGGAGCATCTCGTTAAAACGAGGACGTTTCTTGTTTTAAATGGTCTCGTTTTAACCAGATGCCGTTGAATCGAGATGAGTTTAAATTGTTGTTATAGCAAGAAATCTCATTTTAACAAGATCTTAATAATGCGTTCCTGACTTGATGAGAAGGCGCACAGGGTCTGACTTTGACTCTTTCTTCTCACTCTGTTTATAAAAACCCCAAAAGACTTTTCTGAGCGTTCTTACTTGAAAGAGAAGATATTTTGATTTTAATAAGATCTAAATCTTAAGTTATTTTTCTCTTATAATGAGAAGGTTTCCTTGTTTCAACGAGACCTCCTATCGGTCTGCTGGTGGTGTGCAATGCTTCCACACCACACTTTTTCCTTCCTCTCAACTTTCTTTGGCAAAGCCAGGTTAATGCTCTGCAAGTGGTCGGCTTATTTAGCAGATACCTTTTTGCAGTATGTTTGACATTTGCCAAGTCAGCAGACTTTCTCGTGTTTTTGTAAGGTATTTCTAAAAAAAAAAAAAAAAAAAATTTAAAAATCCTGAGTTTATCATTTGTCGTCGCTTCCTCCGTCTGCTCCCATATGCCTCCTGGCCGAACCCAGTGCCTCCCGCTGCGCTCCCTGTCGGGACAACCAAAGCGCCACTCAGATCAAGAAAACGATGGATCTCAATGCAGGCTCAGCGCTGGAGGGCAGGACCCCCCCCCCCCCCCCCTCCCCAACCTCCTCCGTCTCAGCAGGGATTCAACGCCCAAGCTGCTCTCTGAGGAGTTTCAGATCTGGGGGGGATCTTAGGAGACCATGGAAGGAGCAAAAAAAAAAAAAAAAAAAAACCCCTGAAGGGGAGATTAGAAGACAGACAATCCGTGGCAGGGTTGGGGTGCTGCTGAAGTTCGGCTCGGGAAAGCTATAGATTACCGTCTGTGTCAGCTGCGACGCCCGCTGCTGATGAGCTCCTGTGCGGTATCATTTTGTATCGATTAGCACATACACACACACACACACACACACACGGAGAGAGAGAGAAAGCGTTGCCTCGATGGCCACTGCCCCAGGCTACTGGTCATTTAGCTGTCACCTCAAAGTGATGGCGAGGCCCGGCACAGCAGATCAATGGGAGACAGAGACCCAATAACGTGAAAAAAAAACACACACACACACACACACACACACAAAGAGAAACACTACACTTTGAATCAAACCACAGCCCAAAGTTTTGCCTCGATAAAAGTGTCAGACTCGTCCGCTGAAATACAGGCGGCGATAACAAAGACGACTGTAAACAAAGTCGGTCGAGTCGTAAAAAATGAAATCAAAAGAACGGGAGGAGTGATGAGACAATTTGGTTAGCGGGATGGAGAGGTTTCATATCGATGTCTGTGCTGATGTGATTGTTACCTACCTGTGGGGGCGGGGGATTGATTTCTCAAGGGGATTTTTAATCACAGAGGTACAGCGCCCCTCAAATCCAATGAAAAGAAACCAAGGCCTTGTTCCATTTTTTTTCTGATCACTCGCTTTGTGTGGTTTGAATAAAAACAAAAACACGATGAGCAATAAACAGGCCGCCACTCCAATGCGACGCAACAATAGAAGCGGGAGTGAGGAGCGGATGGAAATTCATCCGTGACATGAATGTTTCTGACTTTCGAAATGAGTAAGCAAACTCCCGCCTGCGAAAGTGGCCGAAGCAGATAATCAATGCGTCACGTCGACGACAAAAGGGGGTTTGTTTTTCCAATTTGTGGCGGACGGCGATGGCGGTCTGTGCCAAGGCTGTCCTACTGCGGTGACACAGTCCAAAGAAACAGACTGAGAGCAGAGTTCAGGAAACCACGAGAATCAATGTCTCACAAATAATACTTCAGATTTTAATACCTTTTGGTTTGTACAATAAAACAGTTACGGTATCTAATTTCAGCTTTGTTGCAACGTCTCCTCGACCAACTTTGAACACCTGTTGAAGTCCCACATCATAATACCGCCTCCACTGTCGGTCACAGAGGAGTTTTTGTTTTTTTTTAATTTTAGACTTTCTAAGTCCGTACAGCTCATGGCATCACCTTTTTCATTTCTATTGTTTGCAGGATTTGATTTAAAACCGATTTTGTGTTCGGACAATACTGGATATATCAATTTATTTACATAAAGCATAAAGATGAGCAGGCAAACAGAAAACTGCCGTATTTTATCAGGAATTATGCAACCTGGCGAAGAGACGACGCTGCTGGGAGCCATAAGTCATCTTTTAAAAGATGTGACAGCCCCTCTTCGCCCCCCTGCTTCAGCCTCCATGTGTTTAACAATAGAGCTGCATCGCCCCCCCCCCCCCCCTCCTGCTCAGGGGCCTCTTAAAAGTCTTGCCCTTTTCAACCCTGCTGCCATAAGCGGCGAATATTATTCATAGCACCTTGTCTCCATCATGGCATCTGTAAAAACCAAACACGATCACCCTAAAATTAATGAGCCGCATCCTCCCCGTCACATTTATCTGTTTAGTGGTGTTTTGGGCCCTCCTTTAGGGCATATGCATGCTCCTCTGTTCATATTTATAACCCGGGCTTTTTATTAGCCACGTGGCGGGGCGCTAACAGTTGGGAGGCAGCAGGAGCTTTGATGGCGATGGCAGGCGGCTCAGCGCGGGCCAAATGTGAAGGGAGGAGACGGGAGAGAGGATGGGCTGCCAGGAGCAGGGCCTGATGGAACAGAGGAGGATGGAGGGAGGGAGGGATGGAACAGGGGAGGATGGAGGGTGTGAGGGAGGGAAGAAGGGAGGATGGAGGGAGGGAGGAAGGGAGGAGGAGAAGTTGAAATTTAAAGGGAACAGGTGGAAGTAAAGTGGATCAGGTTTTAGAAAACGTCAGGTGTTCAGGAAATATCTGCTGCAGTACAAAGCGTTCAAACCTGAGGTGTATAAACACAAATGTGTTCTATGAACACACAGCTTTCATGTGTCAGGTACTGTCTGGTATCTTAGACTCAATTATGCATGGTTTTGTAGTAAATATGAACTGAATAAGAAAATATGAGATCTTTATGAACAAGCAAAGCAGAGGTAATTATTCAGAATTCTTTATGCAATAAATGGAGTTAAAGCTGTAAAATAGTCATGGCAAAGGCTTCCTACACCCTCTGGAAAAGACTTTCTTTATTGCATTGTCATTTCTTCCTTATTTCCTTCCTTGTGCTCTTTCTTTCTTTCTTTCTCAACATTTCTCTAAACTTAACAGGAATTAACCATAAAAGATAAGCAGATGAAACATCTCCATCCTTTCTCGCTGATGCCCACATCCCGTCAGTCGTTATCAGCCTCCTCCTAACCTTTCACCGCCTCCCCAATTACAAGAGTCGATACCCGACATAACCAGGAAAACTGGCTGGTGATGGCCGGAAAGGTCAGCGTTGGGTTTGACGCACCCAACACGATTTGATTTTTCTTTTCTCTCTCTCGCTGCAGCTTCGTTATCAGTGGCGTTTTGAGATATCGCGGTCAGAACGTTGTTCAGATGAAACCATCGTTGGGTTTCATTCAGCCCCTTCGGGTTCACCACGGTGCTAACACAGGGCACAAAAACTGAGCCACTGCTGAAGTTTGTGATTTCTTCTTGAGGTATTCTGAGATTATTTTTGCACAAATTTACAGTTGATATTTAGAACTGTTTATCTAACCTAGGACAAAAAGAAAAATTCTGAAGGTGATCCACTCTTGGATTTAAGGGCCAGAAATTCATGTTGGATTTATTCACACTAAACATATAAATGTTCAAAAGGCTTTGGGAGTTTAGCCAGCTCTCTGTTTTTCCTTCAAAAGAAAATCTTTCGTCTTTATTGAAAACGTTTGGAGACATGGAAACTTGTGGTCCCTGTTGCTGAATCAGGGACTTCCATCCTAGAGCCGTTTGGAGTCCACAGAGGCATCAGGAAAAATATAACTTTATTTATTTATGGGTATCCTATCTGGGAGCCTGATAGGTTTCCCCTGAATAAATTAGTTCCTTGATGCTGTTGGTGCTCTCTGCAAAAGTCTCTTAATCACCCAAGCTGGTATTTCCCACTTAAGAGTTTATTTCTCACCATTTAAAGAGCGTGAAACCATACAGTAGTATCCAGTTGAGAGCTTAATCCAGAGGTTAGAGCTGTCACGCTTGCCAATATTCTGAAATAAATTATTCATCAATCCGACCCCACAACGGAGAGCCGATTCTCTTTGCTGGAGCAGCCGAGGATGTTGGATCAACCACTGGATTTGTCTCAGCTTATCTTGGCTGCCATAAAGTACTCATCCCAAGAGCCCTTTAGGAAACGGACCCTGGCTTTGCATAGGGCCAACTGCTGCCGCGTCTCCAGATCGGCGCTTGTCCAAACTTTGACTTAATCCAGGAGCATTCCTTTATCCTGGCCATTGTGCCCAACTTTCGGCTCTTGATTATTTGCCTACACACGGATCCTCGTTGCCCACTCGATGCCATGAGACCAGCAAGAAGACATGTTTATGCATGTGTGACAAGAGCTGCGTAATTGCACACGGAGTGTGGTAATTACTCACATTTACTCGCGCTTGCCAAATTATGGGCATACTTGGTCAAACTTGCCGCATAAAGTGAAGCGTAGCCTCATCACTGCCCACCGGGCGCACAGGAACTGCTGATCAGCTGCATGACCTTCTCTGCAACAATGTTAATGCCACCACCTGGGGGAGGAGGGGTAGAGAAGGGGCTTGATGGAGTGATGTGGAGGAACACAGAAGCTGGAAAAAGGTGCATGATAAGCTTGTCATACTTGCCACCTACTCACCTGGAATCGCTTTTATCCTCCTTACCATGTCAGCGTCCCTCATTCCACATGCATGCAGTGGAGTAAGTGCAGTGCATGCCTGAACGCCGGCACGCTGTGTGACACACGACATCCCAGTCCATCACCGTGGGTCGCAACCTAACATTTAGCGTGCACGAACGCGAGGCCCTGCGGTTTGCCCGCTGACAGGATCCCGTTACGCCAAATGTCACGGTTGCAAAGCGGATTCACCCCCCGCGGTGAGAATGAAGTCAAGCCCTTCCCTTGCTCTCTTTTCCCCTCTGCCTGCCGACCTCGCCTTGTCCTTCCATCACTCCTTCTCCTCCGTCGCCCGCTCCGCACCCTCTCTCGCTTAACGCCTTCTATCCTCTTTTCGGCTTCCGTCAACTACCTCAAGCGCACACAGTGCGGTTTGCAGTCCTCAGCAGTTTGCTGAATAAAGTCCCCTTCGACTTGCTGGTTTTAGAAGATAATTAGTCCTCAACTGAAGTAGAGGAGGGAACGACGAGGAAAAAGGAGGACAGAGGAAAAGGTTGAATTCAGGAAATCGATCTGGGTTGAGTAGAAGATGAAGTGACGAGAAAGGTTGAAAGATACCTTCAGATAATGTTGCGGACAGAGCAATTTCTTTTTCTTCTATATTTCTAAAAGCTAGAGTGCCGGTATGTTTCCTGCTTCCCATGTTTCCACACCATCAATACTTACGTTAGCCCTGAAAGTAGGCACAACAGAGCACAAATCCCTCTTATTTTATTGGGATTTCATTGCCTTGAACCAACAAAGACAATTCACTGCAGGAAAGAAGAAAGATGTAGGCGTACAGTGTGGATAGAAGACACGGCGCATTACCTCCACTTCTCACTGTGGATGTGTCCTGAACAGCTTTTTAATTTCAAGCCCTGTTTTGTTCCTAGAAAGAAATAGCTTAGAGGAGCAACCGCGCTCCCTTAGCAACAGACACCCCTTCTATTTTTAGAAGGTGCAAACAAGGAAAGAGACGAGTTCGGAGTGGGATCCTAAACGTCTCTGATGTGTTCAGTCTGTGCAGTCTTATTCCTGATAATGGGACCTGCTACTCCTGTCTGTCAGTGCCTATTTACGCACCAACGAAGAGGCGAGTTGCACGCACCCAACGGATTCGCTAGCCTCCATCTCGGCTGTCAGAACGGGTTAGTGGGTACAAGCGAAACACAACCATCCCTGGGATCAAACCGCCGCCGTTTCCGCTCAAACATAATAGCTTCATCCTTGGACACGGAGCGCCTCGCTCCCCGCGCCGGGCCCTCGCTGCTTAGAGTCGTGCCAGCTTGTTGTTGAAGTAATAGACTTCTCAGGATGCCAGTTCACAGGAATAAGGGATGCAAGTCTTTCATTTGCTCTCCGTAGGGAGAGGTGTTTGGAGTAATAGGGATGAAGCAGACCATAACTACAGCTGAATAAATCTCCCTATCTCCACCCAGGGGGAGCTGGTTCGTCAAAGCCCCATAAAATGTTGCTCGGTGGGGGTTTTGCACAGTTTGGGACTTATTCCTCTGCTACCCGCTCTTCTCTGCCGCAGTTGCAATCAATCAGGGTTTAATCAGCCGTCTTGCTGGAATTTTCAGGTAATCATGGCTGTCATTGTGGCTATCTGTGCGTGTGACAGCTGTGCAACGCAGCAGAGCGTCATGCAGGGTTTTTTTTTTTTTTATGTTTGAGCATAACGGATGATCTGATGGCTGTTGAAACGGCTAAGTGGTACGTGAGAGGGAAGACGGACATGCCTGAAAGTTGCCTGATCCGAATGTAATTGAGTGTTTCTCTCTGTGCCACAGACCTGCCTGGAGTTGGAGCGTTACCTGCAGACGGAGCCCAAGCGTCTGTCAGAGCTCTTCGACCAGGACCTGGACGGCCTCCTGACTCCGGCCTACTTGAAGGAGGACGGCGAAGAAGACCTGTCTGAGGCTCTGCTCCCAGGCCTTCCTGAGCCTCCAAGCCCACCTCTAGTCACCCTGTGTCCAATGAGGCAGAACTTGACCTCAACAAAAGACCTCAAACCCAAAGGGCAAGGGCCAGAAACTTCAGATGGAACGGAAGGGGTCCACCTGGCCCAGCTGAGCGCCGTCACCTCTCTAACTCCCCCGTCTTCTCCGGAGCTGGGCCGGCACCTGGTCAAACCCAGCCAGACGCTGACGGCCTCCGCGGACGGGACGCTCACCTTGAAGCTCGTGGCCAGGAAGGTGGGGCTCAGCGCCGCCCGGCTAGTGTCGGGACACGCGCTTCCGGTCCAGGTGAAAGAGGAAGAGGAAGGAGCGGCGTGCCTGATCGCGGGAGACCTACCAGAGAACAAGAAGAGGATCCACCGCTGCCAGTTCAACGGCTGCAGGAAGGTGTACACCAAGAGCTCCCACCTGAAGGCCCACCAGAGGACGCATACAGGTGAGGGGAACCTTTCCTTCATTGTCAATGTTTGTTTTCCAGGTGGATTTTGTGATCCACTAACCTCGTCTGTCTCCACAAAGGTATGAAAAACAGGCACTGAGATTCTCTGGTGTGAAAGTAACATCTGCTCATGCTCCGTTAATAATAGTCACCTTACTGTTCCCAACTTAATGACTTTGTCGTTATATTTGGCAACTTTTCAGCCACAACCAGAATCAACAGGTCAGGCTTTTTAAAGATCGGTGATCGGCCAGAGTTTTATCTGTATTCTTCTCAATTTAAGAAGCATGGTGGCTGTTTTTTCGACGTCTGTTCCCGATGTCTTTTAAAGCGTGATAAACTTATCTTGGTGTCATTTTTTGGTTTTCTTTCCTTCTTTCGTTTTATGCCAGAGAGTTTCTTACCAAAGCAAAGGCCCAGCAGGCTCACGCAAACTCCGTGTTTATGTTAGTGGTGATAGGACTCTCCTTCCCACGACCTGCTGGTGCTTAGTGGTTGCCATGGTGACATGTCCCAAGTCTTATCCTCCTGCTTACCATGAGACATTGCCCTGATGAGATATGGCCACATTTTCTTAAAGTCAATTCTCTTACTTGACTTCCACGTTCGCTCGTCTTTCCCATTTTGAATTGTGGCTAAGGAATTTGAGTTTAATAAAAGCTGTTTGGGTGCCAATAAACGAGGCGTCTGGGATCGACATACTGACACTGTAATGAAAGTTGAATTTATTTAACGGTCTTATGCGTTTCCTCCTGTATTCTGGGACGTTAATAACTACGGGGGATCCTCTGCAGACCCACAGGAAGTGTTGGTTGCACCGTTAATAAAAAAAAAAGAAAAAGCAATGAAAGATAAAAACGTGAATGACTTTGGCAGAACCTTCTCCATTTATCGCCCTCTAAGTAAATCTCCCTGCCATACTGAGGCAGGCCCTCCTTGTCAAGGTTCCTCTACAGAAGGAAGGAAGGAGGGGGGAGAACGGGAGGGTGGGTGGGGCTCAGAAGCTATAACTCTCCGGCTCTTCCATCTCAATCCCGAACCACTCAGACCTCTGTCAGGGAGCTGTCCTCCAACTGAGTAACTGCACAGTGATGGATGGATTGACCTGGATAGGCCGCCATTTCCCAGCTTCATCCCAGGCACCCGTCCTCCGTTCGTTCCGTAGGTCGGAGGTGGGAGAACATGGCCTGATAGAATCATTTTTAAGACAACAGAATGAGGCAGGGGGATAACAATCAGGGTATTAATTGGCAGGATTTCTGATGGGTGTTCGCGCTAAACTCCTGAGACCTTCTGCTTCGGATCTGGTTGCTGGGGTGAGATCTGTGTGTTTCAGGTTCTATTAGAACTAATTGCGTTCAGCAGGTCTGGCCTCCCACTGCCTTTAAGGAAGGCACACAGGAGCTATAATTGGATGATTATTGACATTTAATACGTATATAGCCGTTTCTTCCAACCGGAGGGACACAGAAACCAACGTCCATCACGCCAAACACACTTAGAGCCACTCATATTAGATTTCTCCTCTCCCCCCGCGGTCGAAACGGATCCGCCCGCGCCGCTGACGGATCACTGCCAAGACGCCGCGTGTGCTTGTTTCTATTTTCATGGGTGTGATTTTTGAAAGGAAAAAAAAAAAAACAACCCCCAAAACGATCAAGTTGTCAACCTTTGCATGCTGCGGATAACGGAGACATGATGCTTGTGCGATCACACCCTCAGTGGTGTGCAGGCATTGACTGCAGCAAGAGGCCAGCAGACGTTGATTCCTCCCGGTGTGGCAGCTCTACCGCCGCTGCGATTTACCCATCATACCAACAGGGACGCCAGGCAGATCTGTGTTAAATGTGGTCAAATGCAAATTCTAGGCTCGAGATTTTTCTTTTTTTTTTTTTTTTGTTGCCAGTTTTAACGTTGAAGTGCAAACTTGTCATCCTGTTTCTCCTTTATCGGTCTTCAAAGCTGAACCAGGGCCTGCACCAGCTGAGCCAGGGCCTCGGGCTCCCAGACCAGCAGGGCACCTCTGGCCCCCCACCCCCTACCAAGAGCACTGCGATTAGAGGCCCAAACATATTTCTGTTTCAAGAATGAGACGACTGATTGTGTCGTTGAAAATATTTTAGATATTTTATTTGTTAAAGTGGAAAAAAATGACAAGATTAAAGATTAAAAAATTTAAAGAGGATTTACAGAGCAACATAGTTTCGCATATATCATGATTTTACTCTTGTATTACGAATTTATTCTTGTATTATTGTGAATATTTTCACATTATTACAACTTTATTCCTTTTGATATGACTATTTGCATATTTTTACTTTATTATTGTGTAAATACAACTTTATTCTAAGTTTATTCTTGCTATTAAATTACGTTAACCACCACCCTGGGCCCCATTTCCACAATAATGGGGCCCAGGCGGTCGCAGCATCATGCTGTGGGAAGACGGACTTCATATTCTGGGTCTTTATTGAAATCCATTTGGAAGGAATTCATTTCTCCAACATGATCCGTACTGATGTTGTGTTTTAAACAGCTCCTTGAATTTTTTTGGCTGAAATTCGAGGGAAATCTGAACTTTCCCTGCAAATATTTGGAGCCAAGTTACCTCAGAGAAAACTGCTGAACCCGGAATAAGTTTGCAATTTCCCAATTTAAAAGAAAATCAGGCTGGCGCTGAAAGGAAACCTGTTCAAAGCGGCGAGGTGGGAAGACGAAGGAGAAATTGTTGACAAAAGGAAACAAAAGTGAGACGACGCGCAGAGGAAGAGATAGAGGCGGCGGGTGAACAAAGCGGTGACAAACGGGGGAGGTACAGTACAGAACCTCTTTGCAGCCTACAACAGTGCCACAGGCTCCCTCATTCACTGAGCCATTATCCTGACAAGTTTAAAGATGTCATTACTCAAATCCTCTTTTTCTTAGTTGTTATTTCCATAAATTACCAAACGAGGGGAAAAAGGCTACGATTTAATCTGGAATTAGACGGGCTGAGTGGAAATGACAGTGCCCTGTAGAGCTTTTTTTTTTTTTTTTTTTTTTTTGTGTGAATAGGCTTATGGCAGATAAGGAATAGTACAATTAGATTCTGAGGCCGGGGTGAAAAAAAAAAAAAAACGAAGACTGTTGGGTTGTTCTGTCTTCTTTCTCATTACTTCGCCTCATCCTCCGCTCCGCTCTTAAAGCGTGTTGTCATCTGCATCCTGCTCACTCTCCTCTTCACCCTCCATGTTTTCATAAGGCATTGTTAAATAACAGCAAAGAAATTAGCTCAGTTTCTTTGAAGAATGTGATTTTTCATTAATAGAATTCCCGTGAAGTCCAGAAGAAGAAAGGATTTCATAATTATGCATAAACATATCACGAAGGGATTCCTTGACAAGAGTAGGTGCCCCAACCCTAACCTTGTGTGTCTTTCCTCTCCCTCACCGCGGCGCCACCCCAGCCTGAGCGTCTGTAACGACCTGGGAGACCCAGACGCTCTGCCCGGGTTCTGGCTAATGCAGGGAATGTAATTAAGTTCCAGTGCTGGCACCTGAGAGGCTGCGGAGCGGCGGCGCTCACGCTTGCACAGGAGAGAGCGTTCGGAAGTAACAGATTACACATAATGGGATTACGGTGACTCGGGGAAACACCCAGTTATCAGATTACACATGAGAAATGTGCTTTGGAAGGAGACTGCACATATGCCGCTTCCTCAGATGAATAAAGAAAAAAAGCAGCTGGAAAACAGATGGAGTCCTTTCTTTTTTCTTTTTTTTTTTTCTTGACGCACAAATTAACACTTTCCATAAATAATCCACTTAACTTCATAATCTTCATTCAGTGTTTTCATTAAACTAATCCAAAGTTAACAGTAATATAATCTGATTATGGCTGAGTTGGGGCTAATCTGGATTAGATGGAGCTGTCAGTCTAGGACGGTGTTGGTGAGAGGCAGCAGGATCCGGCTGCGTTCGCCCGGTTGTCGGACGGTTACTTAAGGGAGACGAGTGCCATGGCGATGGGGGGGCGGGGAGGGAGAAAGAGGGGGATTGTTGCCAGGCAACCTGAGCAGTGTATGGTTGGAGGAGTCTGCAGCTGAGTGGCTGTGTACGGCTGCAGGCTGCCGCCCCGCCCCTCTCCTCCACCACCACTATCACCACCAAGCAACTGGCTCCGCGCTCTGCCAGCGCGCTCGCTAATTGGCCGGTGGCGTGGCGGCGTGCCGGTGCCAGATCCAGCCAGCTGCGCCGACTGCTGCCTCCTCATGTTTCACTACCACCCCACACCCCCAACCCCCCTGCACACTCTCTCACATACACGTACAGATGCGACGCGCCCCTCCCCCTTGCAGACATTGCTAGGCAACACACTCAGGCATCCCTGCCTCCTGGGGATTTCATTGGCCGGAGGCGGGAGGGGTCGGACCTGCTGCGGACGGGGTCCGGGGAACCGGACTAACTGCTGAGCCCAAACCAAAGCCAACCAAGTTGCACCAAGCAAAACCTGGACAGACATGGTGCATTGTTGAGTAACAGTGATTATATAGTCACAGGAATAGTTTTGAATTGCTTTTACTCCGTTTAATTAACGTGATATAAATTTGTAATCTCTCTCTTTTATTTTTTTTTCATACTTTTGGAGGTCGTTCCTGTTGGCTAATGAATTTTGCTTGATCTGAAGAATTCACGTCTGAAAAAGATGCAAACGAGATGTAATCCGTAAGAGGGGAAAATACTTTATGAAAAGCACCGTATGTAAAGTATCTTCAACTGTTTGAAAATGGAAAACCAGTGAATCGGTGTCCATGAATACATTTTGAAAAGCTAACATGTTTTGGGTTGAAAACATTCAATTTGATCAAATATGGTATTTATTTTGGTTGTTCAGTGATAGTTTATAAAACCATCACTAAACTGTTACAACTAGCAGGTCGTCAGCCTGCTAGTTGACGACCTAGCAGGCTGGTCGTCAACCAGCCTGCTAGGCTGGTTGACGACCAGCCTAGCTGGTCGTCAACCAGCACCATTATTATTTCTGCAGTGCTTTGGTGTGGAGTGCTTTTGATACCATCTTCAACTTATTTTTTGTCTTACAATTTGACAAAAGTTCTGTTATGGATCCTCATAGAAGATTTGTGATTACAATTGTCTTCTAGTTATAATACTGCAGTATTTTCCAATTGTACCTATAACTGAGCTAGAAAAAAATTAGCATATAAAAAATAATGCAACTACTCAACCACAAATAGGCGGGAGTCTTGTATTTTAATAAACACAGTCCTTCAGGAGTGCATTAGTCAAATCTAAGCACCTTCTTGGTTAGATTTAGTAGTGCATTAGAAAAAGAGTAGCGGCGTTGGTGTGGAATTCAAAAGTAATGATTGATCTCTACTTTGCAACTTTTCTTGCATACAGTTCTTTGTTTATCCCTTATAAACCGACGTGGCAAAAACTTAAAATTTTACCTCCGAAATTCTAAGAGATGTTTCTGCAAACAGCAGAAGTGCTTGGAGGTCATCACCTCCTCGGTGGTCGGACCCCTGAGCCCTCGTTTCACACCTTTCTAACGTCTCTGAGTCCTGCTAATTAAGTGTTCCTCAACATGGCTTGTGGCTGATCCGCAGCCCTTGAAATGTGGGTCTGATCTGTTTCGTCTTTAGATTTGCTGCGGCTCGCTCGGCGATTCGTGTCGATCCCCACTGAAGTAGCAGCAGATGTTCCCTTTGACTTGCTTGCTTGGACATACGGTGCAAACGTGGATTTTCCCTTTTTTTGTTTTGTTTTTGGAATTTCTACATCCCGTGGCACCAATAGTGCCGCAAAGCAAGCGTCGTCTTTGAACAAGGACTTGACAGCAGTTGATCCATCGATTGTGTCTCCTTTATGGTCACATTGGATGGATTAAGCCGGCGTTGGTGTGGAAAGCACTCAAGCTGTGCTGGTCAGTGTGTCTGGATTCAACCAGATGGGATGTGACTGATGCAGTTGACGTCTTCGGAGCTGGACGCAGCTGGTGTATTGTGGCTTCCTTGCCATTATGTGACTGGCCTAATTATCACCACCCCCTCTCCTCCTCCTCCTTCTATCCCTGCCGGCATATCTGCAGCCTCCCCTGCCTTAATCCACTTCTGCGGCACTTCTCTCCTACTCACGCTCATCTCACCTTCTCTTCCCAGACTCTCATCCACCTTGGCTCTAATCCCCCCCCCCCCCCCCCTCGCCTCCGCTTCTCCCGCTCCACTTCTTGCAACCCTTCTCTGCTCTTTTGCTTGTTCAGCAAGATCGCAGACCAGTGGGAGCTTCTCCATTCCGGTTTAAACATTTCGTTATATTTTCAGTCTCCTAAAAGAGGACAAACTCGCATACGGAATGGGGAATTTTAAACATTTCTCTTTGTTCGATTAATGTGTTTCTTCCAATGCTCCTTGGCGATAAGTTTTACATTGTTGGAACCAGATTTGTTTCTCCATGACTGAATGAATGTTGAAGAAAAAAGACGTATTGACAGTTTAACAATTAGCTCCATTGAGAAATGGGGCCTTAGTAATGTGTGGAAGACCCTAACGTCTCATTCTTCAGCCCATGTATCTTAACTCAAGGCTACAAAACGTCTCACTCTGTTTAAAAGAATGTTGGCCTTAAACACATCAATCACAGGTTTTAAATGTTGTCAAGGCAGGACTGTTTCATCTTGTATGTGGAGCTTAATTTCTTGTCAGACTCTTCTGTCAGGAAAAAGTAGCTGCTTTCAGAACTGTTTCAGCAGATATATTTTCATATCCCATTGACTCAACTCTTTTTTTTTGGGGGGGGGGGGGGGGACTAGAACCAGCTGAAGCGAGTGTAAAAACTTTTCTTGCGAAATTGAGGAAGTTATTTGAAATTCTACCATTTCCATCAACCTGTTCTAATGCGAGACTTCAGTAAAAACCAACTCGCTGTCTAACAGTGCATCAGTCATTGCCAAACATAAATTTCCTTGTTTTTTTTTTTTTTGTTTTTTTGTGCCGGGTATATTTAACTCAAAGGAGCCTGATATTTGCTGCTGCGGTTCATAACTAAATAAGAATATGACGGGTGATGAAAGTGGTGCTTATCTCTCTTCTTTTTTTTTTTTTACTTTCATGCTCCAGGTGAGAAGCCGTACAAGTGCTCATGGGAGGGCTGCGAGTGGCGATTCGCCAGGAGCGACGAGCTGACGAGGCACTACCGCAAACACACGGGTGCCAAGCCTTTTAAGTGCAACCACTGTGACAGGTCTGTCAAAACACAACTCTCCCTCCTTTCACGCCGTCTGATGTGTGTTTTTTTTTTTCCTCCCATTTTCCTGCTGTTATCCGTGTTTTCTGCAAAGTTTGCCACCAGATACTCCGAACACATTCTAAACTGTTTTGGTTCTGACCCAGTTTGAAAGTGCGCTGGCAGGATTACTAATGTGTGCTTCTTTGAAACCTGCAAAGTCTTCCAGGAGAGGACCCAGAGAGCGCTCACTCTGCTTACATTTAGCCTGGTGCTGCATGTTAATACTTGATATGAATGCTGCTTTCAGACTGGAACAAAAGTGCTAAACGGGTGTGGAATCAATTTATGCCTTCACACAAACATCTATAAGATATTAATCTTCTGTTTTGGTGGCGTTTTTGTAAGATTTACTGAAATTGTTTTACTTAGCAAAACCAAACCTACATTTTTCAAGTAGTCCACCATTATTGCATCAAAATAGCCAATGTTATTTTGCTTTTTTGTTATTACAATCAAACTTTGCTAATATGCAAGAAATGTTGTGTTAATGCACTTCACAAGACAAAAAAGTCAGATATTGAAGCACTGGTCCAGGGGTACTTTCTATGGAATTAACAAGACAGAAAAAACTCTTGTAATTTAAAGTAGTTTTTTCACGGCTCCTCCAATATCCATGAAGAATTTAAAGTGATAGGAAAGAAGCACAGTAACTGCAGTGAGAAAGTGATTTCCATTGTCTTTAAAAACATTTTGTAAAATTTGTAAAAGGGAAAAAATGTATTTGACTTAGAATACACTCTAAATCTGGGCAGTAATTTAATATGAATTCAGTTTTAATTTACTTAAAACACAAAAATGTTTCACTTTATATCGTCCTTGTGCAAAAACGTGTTTTTAGCTAGTAGGAAAATAATTCCTGTAAGGAAAAGGCAAATTTTTTGCAAGTATTTAAGGCTTAAAGTCCCGGACGAGCCCCCACATTATTTTACAGAACTTTAGTTTGGTAAGGTGGTAACTGAGGAGACACTTTTAATTACATGAATAAAGTCATATGATATGATGTAAATTTATTATTGTAACTACATTTAATCTTTTTTTTTTTTTCTGTTCTTAGTCTGGCCCTAATACTCCATTTTAACAAAGAATGTTTTTTTATTATTATTATTTTATTTGAACTGTCACCAAATTTCTTGATAAATAACTTATTTTAATGATCTTTTGGTTTCTTTTCGCAGCATAGTGCCAGGTGGATCTTTCTGTAAATTATGTGCAACAATCTTAAGTTATTCATGAGGATGGAACTCAATGAAGATGTCATCCATTTGTCAAATGGGGCGTAAACTATCTACTGTATGGGAGCTTTTAAGTACAGAGACAGTGTGGAAATTGGACACAATAGAGGAAGTTAGTGAATATGGGACCTCTTGAATCATGCATAGGTTCATTATTAAAGGACAAAAAGAAATCCCTTCTCACCTGGGGTACTTTCCCTAATGTCGATAAGATTGGGGGGTCTTCGGGTGTGTGTTAATGAACAGCAAGCCAGACAGCGACAGCTAAATCAAGTCCCAGCTGGGTAGACTGTAAGTACAGTATTTTCCCCCACCACGAGCCCCCCCACCCGGAGGCATACCCCTAATTTGGGCCCACCTCTGTCATGTGTCAGAAGGCGTCCAGCCCTTCCAGCCTAAAGACCCAAACACACACATGCCCCCTGCTGAGATTAAAGAAGAGGGGAAACAGTGGAGACAAAAAAAAAAGTCGAGGGGAAGATTGAGGATTGCAGGGGGTGTTGTGGGGTGAGACAGACCCACGGTGTGCCAGCTGGTGCCGTGCCCCCAAGTCGTGACTCATACTTCCCCATCTGTCTCCAAGAGTGTACACACACACACACACACACTCCTAATGACACACGAGAACAGTGACGAACGACTCCGTAGCACTTTGTTCATTCCACGAGTGTGTATAAATAAACACACACATAAAGGTAGGACAGAAAGTGGTATGACATGGAGGTCCAATGACGAACTGTTGATCACCTTAAAAACAATCAACAGCTGAAGACATGTGAAAACAGTTTTTAATTAATTTATTTTTTTTTGCAATATTCTTGCAACATATTTTATGGTGAAGATCCCATAGTCGTATGTTAGGCGTCTACTGTCTTTGGTTGAGTTAGATTGATTCAGTTCAGCCATATTCATTTATTATAGCACTAAATGCCCTTTGTCCTGCCATCTAACCACTACATGTAGTTTGTTTATGCTGGTATGGGGGAGTACTAACAGTTTCTTTGTGATGTAGAGAGGGCAAATTAGTTGGTCCCTTCTGACAATCATACCTGCCTGTTACCATTTTATCCCAAACGCCTCAAATTTCATTGCCGTAAGCAAACCATTTCATACCACTGAACCCAACTTCTGCATATCAGTCGATGTGTTTTGAAACTTAGGCGTTTTCATAAATTCTGGAGATAAATATTAACATGCGTCATTAGATCATTTCCCACAGATTGGATATTACAGCCTGATTCAATGAGTTGGGGTTTGCTGGTGTAGATCCACAGTCATCCAGGACATGAATATCCAAAGTGTTTGAGTAGAAGGCAATAAGATTTCTCTCAAAAAGCCTGTTAACTTCTGAACATGAGTTGGAAATAAGTTTATAGTTTGTAGTCTGAACAATCACACTAACAGAACCATTAAGGTCCTAGAATGAATAATTAAGGAAATGTAAGTCATTGGCCCCGCCCTCCATTTAGCTTAATAATTCTATTTTCCTCCTTTGGTGCTCCAAACATATCTCTAACCCTGCTGTGTGACTTGTTTTGGTCACATTTCTGAAGGTGTTAAAACTCCTGCAGAGACAAGTCCAAGCTGCACTGTAGGTGTTACAGACGAGGTCACCTCCTCTGTAATGTTGGTTTTTAATGATTAACATGATGTAAAACAGTCTCTGTCTTGACAGTGTTGTTAGGTTTAAAATGCGACAGATTGTTGTAATTGGGAAAATGTCCTTAGTTTCTCAGAAGAATATTCCTGTTGATTTTAAGCCAAGCAACACTTAGTCTCCAGTAGACTGGTTGGAGCATTGTTCCTTGAGATGATGATAATGGTGTCACGAAGGGAACCCACCGTCTCAAAGTAACATCTGTTTCTGCAAATGCACCCTGGGAGGTGTAAAGAGGACAGGCACTCTACTGGAAGAAGTCCTTTTGTCCGACAGACGGATGAAGGCCCACAGTCCAAAGGGACGTCCGCTGTTGGATCTCCTGCAGTTTGACTCCTTACATTCAAGAAAAAAGCCCTCAGATTATGACAGCAGAAAAACACGGCCATGCGGAAAACATACCCAATAAGATTTTCTTATCATGGCAAAACTTCTAGAAGTCCTCAGGACCATTGAATCGGATGAATTTTGTCTCGTCACTGAATGAAACCTTGTGCATGTGTTCAATGGGGGAATGTTAACTTCAGTCAATGAAGACCTGAAATTTGGTTTGGTCTGGGGCTGAAAGACTTTGAGGGCAAAACGTCTGAAACCTCACCTGGATTTTCTCCTGAAAAGAATTTAAAACTTGACGTTGACTTTCTTTGCAAAAACTTGACTCTTACCTTGGACCCGGCCCTCAAAGAACTTGGGACTTAAGTCGGACTTGCCCTCTGACAAACAGATTTGACTCTCACTTTTAGAGACTTGTCTCTCAAAGGCTTAAAAGTCCAAAACATTAGAACTGACTTCGAAAACTACTACTTCTCCCATGTCTGATCTTTTGAAGCAAGAGGACTCGGTGATGGCTGACAATGCGCTGCCTTCTTGAGATGGGTGAAATGAGGAGGCCGAGGGGAAGTGGTAATGCAAATAAAATGATCAATAATGGAATAAGATTCACCCTAAAAGAACTCTTCCTCTCAAATGTTTCTTACACACCAATTACCAAAGCAAACAGCTCCCTGTTATCTCTTATAAAGCAACCCTCTTATTTGGAAAGCACTTCTCATGGGAATGGAGCAGTTGTTTTCCTCTACAAACTCTCAGCGAAAGCATAGTTTATCCAGACATGCATGTGAAAAAAAAAAAAAAAAAAAAGAAGAAGAAGTAAGGGTCTGATAAAGGCTGCATAAATGTGCGTGAATGTGTGTGTGTGGAGAAGCAGGCACAGGAATGAGCCAGCTGAAAGCCTTTGTTATGTCAGTTTGTGGCAATCAGCTTGAAATCCTCATTTTCGCAAACATTTTTCAAAAAAACCCTCGCTGATAACAAAAGACAAGAGCAATTTCATTTTTTTTTTTTTTTTTGCCACCGTGGAGCGACGCCCCAGCAATTCCACCAGGCTGGTTTTTTTACATGAGAGGCTCCAAGCCGTCTAATTTAGCTGTCGTTTCCCACCGCATGTTTTGCGTGCCGCCTTTTATTCTCCTCTCCCCCCCCCACCCGACACTGCTTCAACAGATCCATCTGCAGGCTCTCTAGTTATTCATGGTGCAGCTGAAGTCATTAGGAGTTCTGCTGAAAACGCTGATTATGAATTAGTTACACATATACTAATTGCGTGCGCATTAGCGGCTCGGCGCTCTCTGGCTAACAGCAACATTTAGCTCCTTCTGCAAAACAAACTTCTTCCTCGTGCTTTAGTAACGAGCTAACAAGCTGTTCTCTGTTTCCTCCTCCTCCTTCGGCTGCAGGTGCTTCTCGCGGTCGGATCATCTGGCGCTGCACATGAAGAGGCACATCTGAGGAGTCGGCGAGAGGGCAACGGCAGCGAAAGGAGGAGACGGACCGTCGACAAGAGGAAGACGGAGAGGGTGGATTTGGGAGGACCAGATAGGGTGCCTGATCATATGCAGAACTTGAGATCAAAGCTTTTCAGAATGGCAACACCCTAATCTATGACTCTCCGAGGTTTTTTGGGTGGAGGATGTCATGGCAGCTCTTTGTTTTCATCATCCGACGAGCGATCAAGCCGCGTCGCTCAGCAATTGTACAGCCACACGTTTTCAACATTCCTACTCTTCAGAAATTCCACATGTTCAAAACAGATTTTCAGCAATCATCTTGTCAAACCTGCCACAGCCTTTAGAATCATCCGTAGAGTTTTGGGCAAACGCCAAAATGGATCTTTCTGCTGTTCTGGCATCGGAGTCCTCAGAGACGTGTTGCACCGATGTGTGGTCGTTCTGTTGCACTGACTCACCCCACGCCCCCCCACACCCCCCCAGATCAACTTCTGCTGAGACAAACTTATCGAGTCCGGCGACGACAGGGGAAACTGACCGTCTGGAGAGATGTAAGGCTAGCTTTCTGAGTGCGTTTCCTTCTTAAGACCTTATCAGTCGTTGACGAAAACGGTTGCACAATTGACTCTTTCCAACTTTTTGTAAAAAAAAAAACAAAAAAAAAACGTTCCAATGTCCAAATGAAACGCTGGCTTTCGTGTGCCACCTTAGCACAAGTTCAAGCAGCTAGCCCACTGCGATAGCACACCGAACACAAAACGACATCACTATGTATTTAAAGGCTATATTGTTTCGAAACGGATCCCGTTACTCTTTTGAAAAAGACCATTTTAAATAGACACCACCCAGGAGACGAACTCGCAGGAAATGGATGCAGCCAGAAGGAGAGGCAAGACGGATGCCTGAAATGATCTCTTTGGGATTTGAGAGTGATTGGCACCAACCAAGCCGCTGGTCTGAGACGGTCCAGCTCACATTCCTGCAGAACTCTTCCAATTAAGCATCTCTCTGACTTGACATCAAAGGAAAAAAAAAATGTATTGGACATCTCTCTAAATTTGGCTCTATGTACATCCGAGAAGATTTCTGCTGACTCCCTGACCAGCATGTACGTCGGAATGATGATATTTCCCCCCGCAGGACTCGCCCTTAGGAAGGCGCATTCAATCAATCAATTGGGTCCTGACAGAGAAAATCAATGTGAATGTATCTGCTGTAATCCTGGCCATTTTTGCAAGACCCATTAAAACACTGGAGGATGGTGGGGGAGACCATACTCGACACTGTTTCTGTTCGTTTTCACGTTAGGGGAAAAATGACTGGACTTGGAGAAACCGGCTGGTCACAGCTGGTAGCTTTTGACATTTTACCGGCTCTCATGGACCAGCATGAGTACAAGTTTCCAGTGGGTGGTTAAAATGGGTTAGGGGAGGGTGGATCTGCTCAGTCAGCAATGGTAACTGCCCCCATCAGCTTATGTAACTGTGGCAGAGCGAAACCCAGACGCACAACGAGTCAAACATCCACACCAGGAAAACTCCAATTAGCGTTTATATTGTGGAACATGGCCTTTGTCGTGTCAAAGAGAAGCGACTAAAATCCAATTCTTAGATGTCTTAAATTCACAGATGCATTTGAGACAGATATAAGATTACGCACAAGCTTGGTTTTGATTTTGCTGGTTAATTGTCTTGAAGGAAAAGTCTTCAGAGTAAAAGGTCTGCATCAGTTCCAGCTCTGAATATATGTGTTGGTGGGATCGAGTTGAAATAAGTCACACAGTCCTGAAATAGAAAACCACACTTTAGAGTTTTTGAAGGGACAAAGAAGAAGGAAAACCTTAAAGCGCAAATTTTCCAGCGAGCCCCAGCGGTCTTAAAGAAAGGCCAAAATGTGAAAACGTTGAGTTCAAAAACCTTTGGGTGTGCAGATTACAGGACGATTGCTTGAGCCGTCTTAGGAAAATCCCATTGTCTCATATTGTGAAACTGTTCTGATTAGTTTAAAAAGACAAGGTGTCCAATATACGGACAGGAGTCGAGGAAGGTAGGATGAGCAGAGTTGGTAAGTGTTTGTGAAGTGGGGAACAGCAGAAGCAGCAGCAACAGAACAAAACTTACTCGTTCTCGTGGTTGATGTGCAGCAGATTGTATTGAGCGCGGTGGCCATCTTGCAACAACACTTACAAATCCACTGCACAGATTACCACGTAAAACACTTTTTTGCTAATTGTAGTGTCGAATTTGACTCCAAACGTTCACAACCTTAGCAAAAAGTCGTGAAAGAAAAATATTCCAAACTGGCAGAAACTAGCAAAGCTGTTCAACATGTTATCTGGGTAAAACCCCTGTTCAAGCTGGTTGAAGGTTTATCAGAAGGTTTCCTTTTTATTTGGCTAACATGACAAATAATTCATATTCATCGTTTCAAGAACCATAAAAGTGACACATTTTACTCTGGAGATTTTGAAAAACAACTAACTTATTTATTTATTTATTTGTGTATTTTATTTATTTATTTTTTTAAGTCTTTAAGGCCATCCACGCTGCATTTCCTTCATCATATGTGCAAAAACGTGACTCTTCCAAGAACGTAAACATTTCCACTTTCAAGCAGATTTGCTGTAGTGTAATTTTCTGACTGTACATGAAGGAGGAAACAAAGAATGGCAGTTTCATCTTTTCTATGGTGACTGCTGACCACTGATGGCAGCTCTGTGTGTGTTTCAGTATTTAAGTTTGATATGCTTCTATTGAATGACTCTGTGTGTTTCTATATAAGCTGGAGACTGTTCCGCATCGTCTGAAAACATTTGGGGGGGGATTTTATGGTTGTTTGCTTGACTTTCTTTGAATTTTTTTTTTAACAAGAAGTTGATCTGAAGTGTCAGCCCGCCTCCTTTTGGGCAGCTGACGAAAACACAATTGTTCTCCAGGAGTCGTGGGAAACGGAAATCTCAAAATGTGAATGTGTTTTCTGGGGGGTTAGGGTTCGGGTGGACTGGGGAGGGGGGACGGGGTCTTCATGTCGCCTCTGAGGATGCGTTTACGTTCCGTGTCATCTTAATGATTGATTCAGTTCTGCCGTGCCTGTGTGTTCTTCGTCTGTGTTTTTGCACTCTGACTTTTTTTTTTTCATTTATTATTTCAAGAGAAAAAAAGAAAAAAAAATCACTTGCATATCTGATGTTTTTGTTTACCTGTCTACAGTCCTAACAACCACGCTCTACCGTGATCACAAAGTCTGTACAGTAGGGTTTGTTACACTTTTCACCGACACCTATAGACGCACGCTCTTGCTCATTCCTCGTACTTTTCACCGATTTGAAAAAAAGAAAAAAAATCTTTCATTTGAGGCTGCAGCTCCAGCTTTTTCTGCAGAATGTGCGGGGGGTTACATACATTACTATGTGTGACACCACCTCCGTTTCCACTAGGTCTGAATTTTAAATCAAACGCACCTCCCCGTTTTCTACCAGCACACTCTCTTTTCCCTCCATTTTCCTCCCCGACACTTTTCCCTTTCCCCCTCTCTGTCGTCCTTCTGCTTGTGTTCCTCTGTACAAAGTGTTTCAAATTTATCATTTGTATATTATGACGTATGGGTACGATAATGTTCTTTATTATGGAAAAATGAGAAAGATTTATTTTTGTTACCGGTTTGTTTCATAATTCCTTTTTTAAATTGGTATTGTAATATCTCTATGCAAGGAAACTGTTCAGTGAATCGTTTTTATTTAAGAATGTAATTATGTGTAATAAATGGTAGAAGCAGTTTGGCATGGAGTATTCCTACTTCTGTTCCCCCGAGCGACAATGCCCACCTAATCACCAATCTTCACGCCGGATATCCCCCCCTCTCCCCCCATCCCCGATTTCTTATCGAGTTGCTTTTTTTCCCTTCTCACCGGCCAACGCGCTGCTTTCTAGAGGCCTGGCCACAAGTTTGAGAGCTAAAACGTGAACTCGGGCGAGTCGGAAGGAGGACGGGGGCGAATTTCGTCGACTCCCTCGTGTTTCTGCGAAGCCCGAGAGGAATGAAAAGATTTATCTCCGTTTTTGATCAAACGCAGAAAATAAGCCGGAATACCTTCGGTTTGCCTCGGCACACGCTCTCGTTGTCTCCCTCCAAGGGAGCTACGGCGTGTTAATTACATCTGTTACCAACCAAGGTGATGACTTATCCACTATTCCTGCCTTTTGACCATGACTAACTGATAAAAGGGTAATCGAATAACTAATGGCTAATTAGGGAGTAATTACTCCCTGGTAAATGGCCCTATGCAGTGTATTAATTCTCCTTGGGTCTGGCGGTGAGAAACTCCCATAAGGTTTTTTGTTTCATTTAATGCTCCCTAATTGAAATGGGCACCCTCATCAAGAAGCTTACATGTATCTGTCCAACTTAATGTACTTTTATCTGTAATTACAGAACAGCTGCGTATTATCTACCTCCCTACATCGTCTGCGTGAGGCTGCAGAGGGCCCAGTTATGACACAAAGAACCGTGAAGCCATCAAAAGGTCGCGTGTCGCAGGAACGCTTTTAGAGCGTCGTCGTCTTCCCATCAGCGATGGACGACGCAGCTGATTGGTCTGGATCTGGGAGCTGTTGGCAAGCTTCAACAGTCTAGTTTAGACAAAACGTATAGCAGAAGAGAATCCAACTGCGGTTTTCTCTTTTGTCCCTAAAACGAAGCCTGAACCATTTTGGTAGCATCAGCTATTCTCTACAAGGCCACACAAAGTGGGTTTGCCAAACTTAAATACTTCTTATAGACATGCTTTTTATTTTATTTTTTTTTTAGGAGTGAACATTTTTTTTCAATACAAACTGCAGCCTAAATTTACCTCGACACCTACGGCCCATTGACCTTTGACCCCCATGCTGAGTTCACCTGGACGCAACTGCAAAGATAAATTTGGTTGCTTTCCAGTGGAAAGAGACGTGGTCATATTATGTTGTGAACAAATTCAAAGGAAATTAAACTGAGTAAAATAAATATTCAAACATTTAGAGACCTTTTGCTATAAATGTAAAAGGTTAGGGTTAGGGGTAAGTCAGGCGTGCGAGCCAGCCTGACTTACAGAAATACAAACAAGTTTACATCAGTTTGAGATAGATTCTAAAAACTTGAATAGATCAACATTCTGAAAATCCAAAGACGGAACAACACACAAGCGATCAGCTCGCCGTCGCGGTCTGAACGTCTGACCGGTCCGGTTTATTGTTCTTCAGCCTGTGGCTGAGCATCAGGGCTTAAATCTAACACGGCTGATGAAATCCACAATATCATTCCGGTCAATATCTCCACGAGGGTTTAATTAAAAAAAACCTAAATTAAACATGCCCCCCCGCATGATCTCCCTTCCTAACAGCACTTGACAAGTGAATACGACTGAATTAACGCAGACACGGCGGTAAGAGGTGGATTTGTTATCCGGGTAATTACACCGGGGGATGCCGAGCGGCGGGAAAAAAAACAAAACGTGAATAATAGAAAAGATAAAGTCGATAAACACGTCTTTTCGATGCTTGATTGCATGTACTCCGTCACCCAGCGTTCGCACATCGCCATCAATTGATAACATCTTTGTAATTCCAGAAGGACAACAAGAAATTAAACATGCACGGGTAGCGTTTTAATTCTGTTGACACCGTATTTAATTAATGCTTATTGGGAGCAAGTTGGTTATTATGCCGTTGGTGTTGGATTCAGATTTGTTTACTCAGAGATCAGTGTTTGGATCCAAAGAGCTGAGCAATCGCTAGATGAAAAGAAAGCAACCAAATACGGATTTGATGGTTAGAAACGAAACCCAGCCGAGGTCTCGTTTCTGTCTCCAGATTATTTTATTTTATTTTTTTTGAGCAGTGATTGCTCGGCATCCTGCGGGATTATGAGTCGTGCCCTTGAATCTTTTACTTCCTTATGCAGCGCTAAACACCTGAGCACATTTCCGACGAGGCCCCCCCTTTTTTTTTCTTTTTTTTTTGTTTCATATACAATGATTCGGTTACAGCTCCCGTCGCTGGAGGAGGGCATAAATGGTGGAAAAGTGCTGAATTGAAGCCCTTGCAATAAAAGGGGGGAAAAAACGGGGGATTCTTGAGGCAAAGCGGTGATTCACCTGACGAGCTGAACATTGAGCTTTCTTTTTTCTGTTTTTTTTCATGTGGTTGTAACAGGATATTTTACAGAGGGAGCTGCCAATGCCCGTGGGTGCTTTATAGGCGTCTGGCAGCCATATTGGGATGTTTCTGTCAAATCTGCCAATGGAGACGGAGACGTGCTGAGAGACCCGACAGGTTCAACATCTCCTTTACTCTCATCTTTTTTTACGCTCTCTATGAAACGAGAGTGATCACAAGGATAGAGTTGCAAACAATTTCGTATCTGATTGCGCGAACCACGGATTCTCCAGTTACAGTCCTGTGGGGGTGCAGGGGGGTGGAGGGGGGGTGGTATCATCACAAATCCAAAACTGGAGACGCAGACCGGGGATTCAACTGCTTGGGTATTCTCAATTATCGGGAATGTGTCGTCGCGGCTCTCTGTAATTAAAGTCTAATCATGCCGATGGATTCGGGGAAGCGTCCTCATCAAACTTTCATTAATCTGCCTCCTTGTGACGGCGAGCACCAACCCAAACGGTCAGACGGACACATCAAGACGTTGGGTTTTGGGGAAACTTGGATGTTTCCTGTAAGGCTTTTTATAAGCGTTTACATGGAAACGAGAGAGGAAAAATGGAATAGAATTTTGAGGCTCTAAAACATTCAGATTAAATTCTGAATGTTAATTCATCAAAGTACACGCAATTGAGTATTTAAGAAGTGAATCGTGCATCTTTGACGGGTCCAGCGTTCTGACTTGGCGAGTGTTTTCAAACCGGATACAACAAATCTTTCAAGCGTTTTCAGCTCGATTAGAAACTAAGACATTATGCATGCTAATGCTTGTAGACATGCATTAGCATTAGCATGTAGACATTAGCATGTCTGCATGCTAATGCCTGTAGACATGCATTAGCATTAGCATGTCTGCATGCTAATGCTTGTAGACATGCATTATCATTAGCATGTCTGCATGCTAATGCTTGTAGACATGCATTAGCATGTAGACATTAGCATGTCTGCATGCTAATGCCTGTAGACTAGCATTAGCATGTCTGCATGCTAATGCTTGTAGACATGCATTAGCACTAGCATGTAAACATTAGCATGTCTGCATGCTAATGCCTGTAGACATGCATTAGCACTAGCATGTAAACATTAGCATGTCTGCATGCTAATGCTTGTAGACATGCATTAGCATGTAGACATTAGCATGTCTGCATGCTAATGCCTGTAGACATGCATTAGCATTAGCATGTAAACATTAGCATGTCTGCATGCTAATGCCTGTAGACATGCATTAGCACTAGCATGTAGACATTAGCATGTCTGCATGCTAATGCTTGTAGACGTGCATTAGCATGTAGACATTAGCATGTCTGCATGCTAATCCATGTGGACATGACAGCATAGAAGCTATGTTGTTAGCTTCTAATTCTAGCATTTTGCTGGTGCTCTGATGTTAGTGTTTTATGATGCATAAAAGGACAAATATCTATGAAAAGCTAACTAGCTTAAACACTGAAACTTACCAAAAATAATTCAAATGCAAGCACTTTATAGAACTGTAGCTTTCCTATGAAATAACTGATTTGACTTTGTGGTTTTAAAATGCAAATACGTTGAACGTGTGTCTAATCAAGTCAGATTAGACACTTATCACTGCATTCGTGCTTTAGGCCACCAAGTTTTTGGTCAAAGGAAAACAGAGTTCAGAAAATAAAAAATTTAAAAAATGGCGGCTGGTCTGAGTCTGCACTCTTTCCTCCGACTGTTCCCTCCTCTAGGATACTTTGGGATAAAACTGCAGGCGAGGTGTTTGCGTTTGAAGCGGGAACAAGCAGCTGGGAAGCACTGGCGGGTCCCGTGCTCGGGAGTCGGATCAACCGGGGCGCCGTGTGAGAGCACCTGGCTCTCTCATACGCCGCCTGCTTGACAGACAGCGCAGACACCTGGAGGTCCAAAGAGAGAGCGCCGTGTATGAGCCACTGCCGCTCTACAGGGCCATGCATTATGCAGGAAGCTTTCTCTCTCTCCTCCCTCTGTCTGTCTCCCCCCTCTGCCCCCTGCTCTGCGGTAAAAATAGATCAACAGACCTTAGCGTTCAGCTCTTCTTTTTTTTTTTCGCCTCTCACTTTCACTTGGATCCCACCAGGTGCAGCGACTGCTGGCACGCGCCCCACATTTCTTCGCCTCGGTGTTTGTGCTTCCGAGGCTTAAACGCGTGGGTGTTTACACACTCTTTTCAGCATGTGTGTGTGTGTGTGTGTGTGTATACATGTCAGCCTGGGTTGTTTCATCAGTTTGCATTGCACTCAACTTCCAATAAAAGTGGGATATTAGTCTCACAGTGGTTTTTCTGGTTATTATCGAAGGAAGGATTTTGGAGGAGGTTTTATTTGGCAGCGGCTGGTGGCGTGACATTTGCAGATATTGCATTATAGCTTGTACTTTGAGCCCAAAAGCATGTGAACTCTCCATTATCTTGGAACCGAGTGCTTGAATACAATCAGTCGGCACACCAATGGAGCAGAAAATCTAACAAAAACAGAAAGGGCACGTAATTTCTTTTGAATTTTCTCCAAATTTAGCCGTGGTTTTACTTTATTTCTTCTTCTCTCTGTATGTATGAATGAATGGAACCTTTACTTACTTAACCATTAGTGTCGGTTTCAAGGGAGGCCTGGCCAAATCCAAACCACACTGATCAAAACCCAATTAATCAGTTCAGCAATACAAATAATAAAGGAAGAAAAATAAGAAAGGGCAAAAACAGCCGTAAAAGTAAGATGCAACTTGATATTAGTCAAAGTATTTACAGAAAAATATGCTTTTACGTCTGGCTCGCTCCTGATGGAGGTTGATCTTTATAACAGTCATTGCCTCATCTTTCAAATGATACGTTCAATGTCCAATCCTTGTATCTGGACAGGAACATCCATTCTCTGGTCACATTCTTGTTTAGACTGTCCATGTAATACTTCACCTCTCTCCAGGAGTCCACTGTTGGTCCTAAACTAACCATAATTCACCTGCCTGGAGGTTTTTCAGCCCATGAAGAGATGCCAGGGTGGATCTGGGACTCCGTGGAGAAAGTAAAAGTTGTTTCTGGCTTGGGAACACCTGGGAGTCCCTTGGAATTTGTTCCTGGATCTTCCTGCCTCTTTATTCCGACCTCAGATGCAGAGAAGACAATAAAAAGTTGGCAGTTCTTCTCCGTCGACTGCAAATGACGGGTCGAATGTTTATCTCCAAGGTAGGTCTCAAGGGGCATTACCTTGCAAAGTTCTAACACTAGAATCTTGTAAATGGACAGAATTCGGAGTTTCCCTTACAAAAAGTTATAAAAATGTATGACAAGTATCAGAACCAAATGATCTGCTGCCAACTTCGCCGTTAAGCCTAAAGTTTAAGCTGATGCATAATTGTATGCATCAGCTCATGGCATGCTTGCACGATAAGTGTAAAGGTCTTCTGTTGCCGAGTGCCGAGTCTCCCGGAGGACCATTGATCCACGTCTCTGACCACAGAGGGCTCTGCGGCTCCTCCCTGATTGCCATTCTGCTGCTAATTAAACAGTCCGGCTTAACGAGTCCACGCTGATAACAAGGTCGGAAGAAAAGGTCACGGCACTGCGCTCGCCTCGACCAGACGGTGTCAATATGAGCGCCGTCCGAGAGGACGGGCGCCCAGAGAGAGAGAGAGAGAGGTGATCGTCTGAAAGGTTCGGAACAGAGAGAAGGAGGCAGATGAAGTCGGAAAGAAGAAGACGCTTGTTTGAAGGAAGCGGCGCACCAACTCCATCAAATCTGAGCAGATTTTAGGTTTCGTCTACCACATCAACCGATAAAGAGACCCTCGTACTCGCCACTTAGTCTGAATTTAATCAGCATCTTCAAGATATTTAAGAAGCGCATCGATTCGAGGAGGCCGTACAACGAGAGGGAAGCGGTCGTCTTGCTGGATTTTTTTTTTTTTTTCCAACCAGGCTGCAGAGGAGCCCCGAGCACGACACGCAAACACATGACCTATATATATATATCTCCTATCTGGCCCTCCCCATTTATCTTGCAGCGGCAGAATCAGGATAGATTGGTTCAATTAGACTGGCCTTTAATGTAATCTGTTTAATCCATTTCTATCATCAAAGCCAATACCTACCTCTCTCCTCAGAGAGTGGGATTAGCACCGGGAGTGCACATCCAAGCAAGAAAAAGAAGGGAAATAAATGCAGCCTTCAAGTTGATCAGATCCCCTTTAACAGTCGGGGATATTTGTTCTTTACAACTGGGCTGCGAGGAAAAGCAGAAAGTGTGGAGTGAAGTTTTTATGGGCGCGATTTAAGATCTTCATATCCTGCCAGAGATTGGAAACCCGGTCTGTCACGATGCCCAGCGCCACCGTAAAAATTAAAGACTTGGCTCCCGTTTTAGTGTCTTCACAAACCTCTAATAAGTTGATTCTATTAAGAGACAAGAAGACCGTATCTTCTCGGAAGAAAGTACCTTAAACATTAATTCTGTTTTTAGTGAATAAATTGGCAGAATACTGACATCACACGTTGGTTTCTAGCGTTTCCATTGCATTCTCAGGCTATTTGACTCACTTTTGGACATTTTATATTGAATGAGAATGTGACTTACGTACATATTTTTGCAGTTTTCTTACAATATTTTGTAGTTCTGCCTGTTGTTAAAAGGTGATCTGTTGAATTGCAAATGATTCTCAACATTAATCATTGTTCTTGTCTGGTATAGAAGAAGTTCAAAATGTGACGCTCAGAGTCCAACAGAATTTGAGAAGATACATTTTCCCGAAATATGCCGGAATTTCGACAACAGTTAGTTTCAGAAAAACCATTTTGAATAAGTCGGTTTCTTACTTTGGTCCCAAATTCCCATCTTTCTTTGGGAATTTGCACCAAAATATTTCTTAGAGCAACGCCTCTTGGGAATAATTTGTTGATTCGCTTTTAAATGGTGACAAATTTATTTAAGAAAATTCATTTCAAAGTTGAATATGTCAGTGAAAAACTCCTTCCTGCCAATGGCAAACAGCTCGTCTGTTATCGGATTAGATGACTGAAGATTGATCAAACAAAACAAATTGGAAGTTGAACCATTTATGCCCTTAGCAAGCAGTGAAGCTTGGAGAAATGTTACTCAACCATCTCCTACTCATGGTGGTCATTTGGTCATACACTGCTGTGGGACGCCAAAGTGGTGATCTGGCGTTGATATGGTTCCGTTGTGGAATATCTTGCAATCTGAGGGTTACAGCTACAAACCAAACTTATAACTTTATTGTTTTTACAAGATAAAAAGATGAATGTTCATATTCTTCATAAGTGCGACGCAATCAAAAATTGCATTATGGCAAAGGTTTACACGTCATTGGTAACCATGGAGAAAAAGCCCCACCATCATGGAGCTTACCATATAGGACAATACTGGAAGGAATCCAGACTTTTGTACGCTGTTAAGTCTCGCTTATGACTTAGTGGAATAAATTATGTGGCATGAATTCAGGCAGATTTGATCAAATCAACCAAAAGGAGGGAGAAGCTATGGATCAATTTCCAACTTTTGTAAATAATGCTGTCAGAAATACCAAAAAGAGCCAAAGCTGAAGGGCCATTCCGTTATCGGAAAAAAATTACCATATTGATTGATCTGTATTCTCTTAATTATAGACCGTTTAGATCCCAGTATATAATCCTTCACAAAATCCTAAGAAAACCCTTGAATTTTAGTGGCAAACTCAACCAAATTCAGGTTGAGTTTACCACTCAACTCAAGTTGACTTTGAGTCAAATTTTAAATCCAAAGCAAAAGGATCTGGAGAACGTAAAACAAATAAATATCTGAAGGTATAATGTCCCAAAGCAAAGATAAATGTCATCATCTGGACATAAATCAACATAAAAAGCCCCGTAATTTTCCCAAAACGCATTTTTTTTTTTTTAGACTTTATTAAGATATAGATTCTAATAACTTACCTTTTTCTCTTCACACAATTTTACTTTCAGCAGATTTTTCAAGAACTGTATGAACATTCTGTTTATTTGTTAAAAAAACGAAATGGGATGGACGTAAGGTGCATTGATTATTTAACAGAGCTACAACCGTCTCTTTTGGCAAACTGGCAAAACAAGCAAATTAGGTTTTGAACAGCGTACTTTATATCTTACCAGTTTATGTTAACATGTGCTTATTCAGATCAATAAATAAATGCCAGGAGCTCAAGTGGTACAACATCCTTGCTTGTCATCCGTTTTCATGTCAGGGTTGTTTTTTTACACTCCTTCACAGAAAAAAGATTGTGTTTGAGGACTCGGGGGGGTCCGCCAACCGAAAACCCGTGACATTTTTTTTTCCCCCGCCAAATTACATGGCTTTCAATGAGGCAGCAAGACTGTTTTGTAAATTCATGGATTTCATCCAACAGCTGCAATCTGCTTCTACCTGCTGAGATTTCTGCAGGGAAGTGGGATTTTTTTACACTGAATATCCATCCACCCACCCCACCCCACCCCCTTCCTCCAACCCTCCAGGCCTCCATGTCTCTGTGCTGGCTCTCTCAGAGGAAGGAATGAAATCAGCGTGCAGGTAGACGCTGCTCTCACGCATTTATTTTTGTTGGAGAAATTTGTTTTTTCTTCTTCTTCTTCTCGCTTATGCATGCAGCAGCACGCTCGTTTATCTCTTCCCCCCACGATCCGCAACTTTCAACTGTTTCCCCCTTCCACCTGTCTCCATGAAGCCTGCTTTTTAAATCCAGTATTTGTAATAATTCTCTCCCTCATATAGTGTGGATTACCTGTGTGATTGCTTTCCAGGAGAATTCCCCCGTGGAGCATTAGCAACACCGGCTCGTCACACTCCCAACTCCCAACCCCACCTTCTCGTTTTTTATGTGCCTGCAGATATTAAAGCTATATATGGTGCTGCTACGCTGGAGTCCATTAACTTTTGTCTTACGGCTCCCGTGTGTTTGCAGAATTGTTTTTGCAGAGAGGCTGTAATGAGACTCGGCTGGTGAGGCCTCGGTGATGCATTGGTCATGTCTGCTTAAACACGTGTTGACAGCCTCGTCCTCCACAAGCAGGATTCACCTCCACCGGCGCGCACACAGGCCCAGCTGTGAACGGTGACTTGGCTGCAGCTGACAGGTTTGATCAAAGCTGATTGATTAGGAGGCACGGAGGTGGAGAGGGGTGGGAGGGTGAAGAGTTGTGGAGAGGACGTCCTACACCTTCCCCTCGCTCCCACTTTCTCCGCTGCAAATCATATTTGATGGATAATATTGATCAAATGGATCTGAGTGATCAGTGCTTCGATTTGTCAAAAGGGCAAAATTCCCGTTTTTAGACACAAAAAAAAAAAGTGGAATTTGAAAAATATGTTTTTGCCAAATGGAATAAAAAAATCATTACATTTTTAATCTTTCTCAAATCATATTTCATCATCAAACCTATATGACAGGAATTAGACAAGTCTCTGTTCATTCAGGGTTGGTGGAAATGTACTGAAATGTGCATTTGCTGCCATCTGCTGAAATTTAAATGCAAGTGCATGTCACTGGAACTTCCGCATTACCTCCAGTATCCTGAGAAATGAAACTGATAAACATTCTAATGTGTAATAATATCACCAAATTGATTGATTGATTGATTGATTGATTGAAAAGTCTCTCCTGCTGGTGTACAAACTTGCCGGTGCATTTAAGGGGCAGAGCACCAAATAAATCATTCCGTTCCCTTGTGTTGTGATTATATATATTATGTATTGATTGTCTTTGCATGTGGAGTTTAAATAATCATGAATACAGTATCAACTAATTTCCACCTTTTTTGACTTACAGCAACATTTTCAGAATGCAATTTGTGACGGACAAAAATTAGATGATGTATTTGAAGAGAGATTTAAAGAGACATGACCCTCTGTGATGACCCGAACTTTTCTGGTCCCTCAATATGAGCAGAAGAGGTTTGCTTGGGAAAAAGGGAATCGTGGGTTCCCTCACGGAGTTACCCGACATCTGTGATTAGACCTGATAGGTGAAATTCATTTGATTGATTGATAGACTATAATAAAGGCTGAAACAAGAAGAACTCTGGACATGGATTTAAGGAGAGACTCAAACTGTCACTTTTTGGTCGTCTGTTGATTTTTATTTATTTCTCACTCCAGAGGGAAACGGGCCTCTTCATTTGTTAGAAAACACTTCCACTTCAAATGCTTTGACCTTTCAGTTGCTGGCGTACTGTAGTTAATATATAATTATGAAATCAGTCCGTTAATCTGTAACTTGCTGGTTGAACACAGGCACGCTCCTACTGCCGAGTCACAGTTCTCCGATTGACGTTGTGGAGACGTTCCAACTTTCTCCTGAATCTCTGGTTTTGTTTTATGATCTCCCCTTTTCTCCTGAGTTCAGGAACTTGACATTCGATTTGTTCTCCAATCTGGAGAAGCGGGTTTTCTCTTCTTCTTTTTTTTTTCTCCCTGTCTGCTCTGGTTTTTATCGGTCCTTTCAAAGATGGCTGTGCGGCTCTTTGAAGGGAAAGACCACGCAGACTCTTACCTGCAGTACAGAGTGACGCCCCATGAAATGATCAGTAAAATAATGAGCTACGTGGAGCAGAAGGTAGGCCTATGTTACATTTCATACCACCGCCAAGAATGGAACCATAAACTCTTGAGTACTCCAATGCACATATTTTCTTTGCGACTATTACACCTAAAGCATAAATAATGAATTGGTGCTTGTCTTCTGTTACTTTTCTCATGAGGAACATGCACCACTGGTGAAACATGAGCGCCCTCTTGTGATGCATGGGGGTAGTGTACTACCCAAATCACAGGGCGTTCTAGGGAAAACTTTGCGAGGTTATATTTTGGTCGATGAAATGTTTCCAATCATCAGATATGTTTTATTATCACTAAAAAAAGTAACTGGAGTAAATACAAGAAGCACTTTTTAAATGAGTTTACTCATTAAAGAAAATAAAGTGACAGTAATTGCCCACTAATCACTTCTGATCAGTGTTTTTACTGTAGAGGAATTTAGGCCCACTTTTCTTTGCACAATTGTTTTGATTTCACATTTAATGGCTGTCAAGAACGAGCGTCCCGTTTCTGCAAATCCAACATCTCGCCAGAAAAAGACATCAGAAAATGTGGATAATTAAATTGTTGTTTTTAATGTTGGATCTGGATGAGCGCTTTGGCTAAGATCGTCACTTCAAAGCAATTGGACAGATATTTTATCTGAGCTTTTGCAGTAAAATAACATCATTTTAAGTACTGCTTAAAATGATGCCCTGTAAAAAAAAAAAAAAGTTAGAGGATCTTTATCTTTAGTCTGTTCAGAGACCGCAGCAGTGCAAGCTGGCCGTGGATGTGGGCTGTGGTCCGGGGAAAGGGACAGTCCTTCTGGCTCCTTACTTCACCAGGGTGGTTGGGACGGACATCAGCCAGGCTATGGTAGAAAGAGCGCTAGCCAAAAGCAACCCACCAAATGTTTCATACAGGTGAGCAAGAAAATAAACATCCAAATTTATTCAGATGAATTCAAAATGTGACAAAATTTAAGAACCAACTTAAGCACCTAAAAGGAATGGTCCAACTTTTGGAGTAGAAAAGTATCCCCTTTGCTTTCTCATATGTAAACAAATCAACTTCAATGTTGGAGCATAAACAAGATAATTTGGTCGTAAATAATCCTCCAAATGAATCAATGGCCACTTAAAAGTAGAGCTGCGTACTGTTAATAACTAAAACAAGCTGGTTTTCTGTAGCTGGATGCTACAGTTTAGAGTTGGTATCAATTCTGTTGACAAATTGAACATTCAGCTTCCTTCTACAAAGTTAGCACACAGTTTGATTCCCTGGCTTCTGCTAAATAACTTGAACAATGCTCGTTAGCATTCTTTACAGATTTCTGGAAACTTTGTTCCTCCACTCTCGTATTATCTGACCGCAGACATTGCCCTGCAGAGGAGATACCCTTTGCGTCAGGAGAGGTGGACCTTGTGACGGCCATGACGGCGGCCCACTGGTTCGACCGGCCGCGGTTCCTCCAGGAGGTTGACAGGGTGCTCAGACCTGGAGGCTGCCTTGCTCTCCTGAGCTACACCATGGACATGATCCTGGAATACGGAGAAGTCTCAAACGTCCTGAACGACATCTGCCGAGAGGTCCGGTCCAGATCTTAGAAGTTAACCGTTGCTGCGTTTATGAAAGAGGACTAAAGCCCCTTGTCCATTGTCAAATCTCACTCTCGCCGGGTAACACCTGGTTTGATTCTTACCAAGTTGAGAGGATCTCCTTTGGCATTGTGTTCATTACTTTGGGAATGTTGGAACAGGCCGTAACCCCACAGCAGCTGAGGTTGACACTCGGCAATGGAGAACCTCGAGGTTGTCGTTTGGTGGACACAATTTAAACAGATATTTAACTCGGTCTTAAATTCAAACAGCCAAAAGTGGGAAGTAGTTGATATTAAAGCCTACAGTGATGTTACGTCTCATCCTCCATCAAGACGCCGTCATGGCTGACTCCAGTAAATCTCGATACTCCATTTTGTCTGACAGAAAGGAATTACTGGCCCAAATGTCGGCAAAAGTAGTTAAAGACCTGCCAGTGGAGAAGGGGCTTTAGTGTTCAAACATGTGTCAATGAAAACTTCCAGCTGGTCCTAAAGAGATGTGTCGACCTCCATCAACAGTTCTACTCTGCCCTGCTTCCCTACCGAAGTTCTTATTTAGGACCAAGCTCCAGGCAGATTTACCTTGACATGTTTAACTCCTGCTCTTACCCTGACAAAGAATGGTGAGACCGTCCTGACATGCTTGTTGTTGGCCTATTGTATTTGTAGACTAACACTCCTCAATGTCTCTGTAGGACTGAGTGCCATCCAGTGAGAAGGACCCTTCCAGTGAGTGGATTCATAGGCATGGTGGAGACATTCTCCAGCTACCAGCAGCTGAAACAGAAGGACCCTTCTGAAGCCGACCATCTCTCCAACAGCGTCCTGACCAAGTGAGATGTCACCGCTAACACCTTCCACCTCCCTTCTCGCGCTCTCTGCCTTTGGCTCCATCCATCATTATCAAAAACTGCTGAGATGGGTCTGTGAATACCGTCGCAGTCCTAGCTTTTAATCAGAAAATCCAAGCATTGGTTGACTAAGCTCGACTGTCAAAGGTTTCCGCTGCTTCGATAACACAACCGTCATTAATTCCCCCCTGCCAGTGACGGGGCGCGAAGGCGGGGCGAACAGCTAAGCAAGCACAATGTATGTAGAAGTGCTGAGGTATGGCTTTTACATGCATTTGGGGGGGGGGGGGAGTTTGACATTGTGTTTAATTACTGACACCACATTAACATTGAAGTAAAGTTCTGGTTTCTGTCTCTTCAAAAACTTTATTTTTGAAATTTTTTTTAATTCAAATTAAGATTTAAGCCTTTTTTTTTTTTTTTTTTTTTTTTAGGTTACTGACCGCCATGAACGCGTCCCGTCCTGACACCGAAGTGACGGTGATCGTGAACTATTTCGGCATGCTGGCGTGCAAGCCTTCATCTGAATGAGACGTTCTGCGCTTTGGAACGCCACACGGTGCACGAACCCAAACCTGCAAGGACCTGAAGATCATCTCTCCAACATTCATGGCTTTTGCGTCACACTTTTGATGGGTAATAAATATTTAGCAGCACCAAATATCTGTGCTGTGCTTTATGTGAACATGTTAAAAAAAAAAAAAAAAAAATCTAACAGTTGGATCAAGTACTTTTATTTTCAAGTCATGATATTGGAAAAATAAATATAATTTTCCTAAAATGTTATAGCACTACTAACAAAAATAATACTTACAAAACGAAAGAAAGAAAGAAAAGCAGCTACATCTTTAACAAGACCAGCATTCAGCAACTTAATCTCATATTTCACTGGTGACTGGAAGAATGCTACACACTCAGACGCTGGACAATCACAATGTATATTTTAAACACAAAATATGAAAATTAGAGTGTATAGCAAGGCACATGTCTCCTTGAGGCAGTCTTAAGTTGTTTTTATATATATATATATATACATATATATATATATATATACAGTTATTTTGTTGTATTTTTCTGCATATTGTGCTGCTTTGTTGTGTTTTTTATTGATGTATTGATAGATTTATGCATAAACATCAACTCTGACTTTGTGTGTAGATCAGAACTGACAGCTAATTTCGGTTCCCCATTGTCACTTGTGAAAGAGTGATGTTGAAGTCACTCTTACTCTAATCAGCCGATAAATGAGGAGCAGATGTGCCTTAAATCACCTTCTTCTTGTCTTTAACACCTTCTAAACAAGCAGCAGTCATTGTCGGCTGTGAGAAGAATTATTGACCATAATGAAGATTTTTTTGGGGGAACTTTTGGCTGTCAAATTTACTCGCAGATCTTCGCATACACACTTTGGACAGTTGTCAGAAATCTCCACAAGGAGAATCTGTTGTTTCGTCACTTCTTGAAAAACAGCCGCAGATCAGAGGCGGTTGACTGTAAATTTTCTTTTCTTTCAGAAGAATACAAATAAATATAAGCCCAGATGTTTTCTTCAAAGCCAGATTTGTCGTGTTTTTGCTTTTCTTTACGTTTTCAAGAGTCCTGCACTAGTTGTTGATGCAGACGTGGTTTAAACTCAAGACTTGAATGCGTTTTCGTAGAGGCGACACTATCTTATCTTCACTACAGTTTAGCATCTTCCAAGATATACACCAGCTTCTCAAAGTACATGAAATTCAATGACTGTGGCTCTTGATGCTAAGAGTCCATCTCCTAGTCCTGAGATCAACTCGAGCTCCTTCACCAGCTCTACAGCATCCCTTCCGTGCGTTTGCTCCTCCAAACCACGACTGCGGTCATGAGCAGGGCGATCAGCATCGACACTCCGATGAAGGGCGCCAGGATGCCGATTGACGGCTCACGGAGGAGCCGGCCGGTCAGGGCGCAGCGGTGGAAGTACGTGTTATGAATCTTCATGAAGAAGTCGTCCACCTGCCGGTTGGGCCAGAAGCAGTCCATCCTCAAGGCCACCTGGCAGGTGCAGTTAGTCAGTCCCACATAGATTCTGCAAAAACCATGACACACACACACACACGCACACCAGTGAATATTTGCTCAAAGACTTTAGATGAAACACTTAAATTAACCCAACTTTCAAACGTCCGAGGGATGTTCAAGTCTCTCAAGTTAAAATCTAAAATGATAATGAGTCTGAATTTTACATTTACAGTCTTTGGACTGAAATATTCTCTACTGATGTCTTTGAAACTCCTTCTCAGTGTGAAAGAGCAGCAGGGGATTTCTGATGGTGGGGGGAAAGAGCTGAAGAGTTTCTCGAATTACCAGTGAGCTTAACAGAGCTATATATAACTGCTTGGTTGGTGGAGGGCGAAAGAAACGGAGATGCATTCCAACTGAGGAGCGCGCTCTTTGGAGCACTGCGACATTCAGATGCACAGAGAGAGACATTCTTCTCTGGGTGAAGTGTGACTGCATCCGAGGACGATCGAGGGGGTAGAAATGAGGAAAAGCAAACTCTCAGTCTGTGGCAGAAACAGGAACAAACATTATATGATTTCATATCATAATCACAACTCTGGATGAGTAAGCAGAGGACTTATCAAGAACAAGATTAAGGGAGAATTAAAAGGATTTAATTCAATGAGAATTGACGGTATGAAAGTCCTGTCTTGAGGCAAGATTCATAGCCCGTCTGTTCTGGAAGATGTTTTTCTAATTGTGTTTCTTTCCAGATCCTCTCTGGTGGAAGTTATTTTAAACGCTTTCATGACCTTGTTTAACATGGCCATGGGTAAAGTTAGGTTGATACTCCGAAGCATCAAACCTGTGGTCATTGACTTTGGCATACAGATAAGGTCAAATGCTTACCCACTGTCGTCCCTTGACGTTTTCTCAGAAGTGCCAGGCCCACACTGGAAATCTCCTGCAAGTTCTAGTGTTTTTAATCTTGACTGCAACAGAACTTCTTTAGGTTTGCCAAAACAAAACCTAAAGGTTCAACTTTGACCAGGGGATTTTCAATCCCTCTGGCTTCTCCAGCTCCACTACGACACCATCAACATCAAAAGATGGAGTCAGATAAGCAGAGGGTTGAGCCAAAGTAGTGGCCAGAACATCATCAGTCTCTCCATAATGAAGCACTCAACTCTAGGAATGTGGTCATGTTGAGTAATCAATGAACTCGGCTGAACCTACTGAGTACAAAGTACCCACCTTGGTTGGGATCCCACTTATCTATTCAGAGCCCTTTGGATTTTATTGTTTTTCCTCAATATTTCCTATTACTTTCAAATCAGAGGTCTTCTATTGATAGCTACTTCAGTTTTATTCACATGAGGAAAGCCCATTGGTCGGTTTGTTTGGTCCAGACCAAAAGCTGACTTTATTTATTTATTTTTGTTTGATGTGGTTTGCGTTCAAATTGGGCTTTTTTGCAAGTGGACTGTAATAAACAAAGCTAGATGGGTGGCAATCATTGGACAGAAATGATCTACACAGTAAATTTCGCAGTGTTAAATATGCAGTGTTAAAATTCATTGACTCTTTCAGAGCTATTACAACAACAGATTGAGCATAATGCCAACTAGTGTTGGTGTAAATTTCCAGAGTGTCAATTTGACTCTGACCAGGATACAAAATTAGTTGAGAGGATCAAGTTTGTATGTTTGTGTGAGTGTTTGAGTGTGTATATAATTTAGTTATTTTAAGTTTTGAAGATAAATAAGAAAAATGCATTTCTGAATTACATCTCCGTCCAGTTGATGGCGGTAATGCACAAAGTTTGTAAACTGCCAGAAAACGCTATAGTAGTAGAAGAAGAAGAATAAAAAGACTCTGACAAGCTCCGCCCACCTCCTCCTCTCAAACCATCAAGTCTAACCGTTGCCTGGACGCCATTTTTCTCCTGCTTGAACGACCGCGGCAAGTTTCTTTTTTATAAGATAATAATACAATTTGAATTGTTTTATTTTATTAATAAGAATATTTTATTTGTTCCCCGATATGAGTGAGTTTGTATATCTTAAAACTGAGATTAATAAGGCTAACCTGACGAGTGAATGCCTAGCTTAAAATGGTCGCCTTAAATCTACGTCCAAGCCATATTGCATAGATATGTGTTTTATTTACTTATTTATTTTAGAAATGTAACATAAATTAAGCAAAAATGTCTGGGTCGAGAAAAAATAAGTCTCACGTTGACTATATGGTTTTCGGGTCAACAGTAATGCTAACCGTTTTTGCTAAGTAAATGTATATCGACGTTTGCTTGCGTTGGTGCCAGGAGTTTGCTAAAATAGCTATTAGCTGCTCTGCTTCTGTTTTACGTTAGTTCTTATTTTATTCGGGTTGAGTATTTCTAACACAGTTTGGTTCATTTTCAATTACAATTGAGTGGCATCTCATTGTGAGCGGGATATTGTGACTTGTGACCGTTAGCCTTCTAAAAGTCCAGCTATTTTCATAGCTAACACTGAATTTGGCGCGAGTGGTGATTTCCGTGCTCTCCCTTGTGCCCGTTCGTTGCTAATGCTAATGGAAGGGAAATGGTATTTAGTAACTGTCTAACCTCCTTATTGACCATATTAATTTTGCAGGACATCACCATGCAGAGAGGTTAAAGAAATGTATGCCAGAGGAATTGTGAGCTTATTCCCCTACCTCAGTGATCCATTCTCCAGGAATGGTTATGCTATAATTGACAGTGTTACTGTTATGGTAAACACAGTAACGCATTGAAAACCTTTAGTCTCTATCAGATTATATGTTTAACTGATGCAGTTGCTTTGCAAGTGAGTTTCCTTAGGGTGTAAGTTGTGAAATTGCTGCTGAGATTTTTATTGATTTTTTTTTTTTTTTTACATTTCAACTGTGTTTTATATAAACCTTTTAAAAATATAACAAATTCGCTATAAACAGTTTCAAATAATAAATCCAATTGTGGACAATACCTTTACCAAGTTATATTTAAATTCTGAGACGTCTGCTCTCAGCAGATTTGCTGGTTGTCAGTCAAAATCACGTGATCTGACATTTTATTGGCATTTGATTATATTCTGATTCAATGCTTGTTGTGGTAACTGTTTGTCTGTTTTTGCCATCCTTTCGATCCCCAAGGAGCATCATTATGATGCTGGAAGTGGTACTGGGAACTAGCCTGGAGGATAAAAACTATTCAGAAATCCACTGCTAGAGACAGACGATCATCACACGGAGGTAAACCATTAACAACACTTGAAGACCAAATGCAACTCCAGGGATGGTGTTGCATTTTTGGGGGGGTAACAGAGGTTTTATTGTTGTTTTTTTCAGTTGAAAGATTTTCTTATATTGACTAGCATCATCCGAAGAAGCATCTTGGAGGACCTGCTGCTAGACGAGAGACCCAGTTTGTTCCAGAGACTGTCCTGAGTGAAGAAGAGTGCACTGATTAAGCATTCAGCCGATGAAGACACAGTCAAGAAGAAGATGAAGCTCACATTTGACTTCCGGCGCAATGTGGTCCTCGACCCCCAACAGCCAAGCAACATACTCTCTTGTCTTTCCACGTTTCAAAGATGTCAAAGGCTTGGTAATTATTATTTATTTTGACAATTTCACAGTCATGTAAAAATAGTGTATTTTTGTGACAATTCAAAATTATTTCAATTAATGTGGCTGGGAAATGTTTACGTTTTTTAATATTTACATCCTAGGTGGAGCAGGATTTTGTCCTGATGTTTGAAGATGTGTCTGGCAAGTTCCTGGAGAAATAGACGACCACGTTCAAGAGCAAGATCATCCAACAATGCAGAAAGCTTCCAACCACCAGTGACCTTGAAGGACTTCTCCTGACAGCAGATACTCCTGAGGATGGCACTGAAGTGGATGATGACATGAGTAAGGATGACTTTCCACATTATGTAGGACTTAATTATTGTGTGAGCTTCACTTAGTGATGTACACATAATTTCAATTGCATAATCACTATATTTTGATGGTCATTTCAACATCAAATTTTTCTTATCACAGGTTGGGACAGTGACCTCTCATCAATTTTGCTGCTACTACCTGATTCCCCTTCTTGAAGACCATCTTGTGGTCTTCAAGAAGGTTTGTATTTGTTGCAAATTTTATTTTATGTTATACTCAAGGTTGTTTCACTGGGAGAATAGGGTGATATCACATTGTTAAATGCTGTTTTTCCATATGAAGGCTGTTTTTTGTGTCACATTGCAGCTATGGAATTGTAATTTTATTGTGTTTTTTTTTTTTCTTTTTTCTTTTTTCATCCCAGACAGGAACCAACATCCAAGAACATCTTGATGCCATGACAACGAGCACACAACCCCATCTCCTGGCTGTGGGACAGAGGAAGAAAGTAGCCCACCAGTTCGTCATCACCCTTGACAAAAATGCCATTGCTTGCAGGTCAACGTCCTCTCTTGGTGTTTTGACGGACTGTTTAACATTATGTGTTTGCCACAACATAAAACCCTGTTGCTGTGCAACATGTTTATGTTCATCCAGACCACTGTGTACAATATAGATGTAGGTAAAGTGAAAGAAAGTCCTTGTGTGGCAGAAATTCGGGCTCGGTTGCTTCAGTGGTACTTGAACAAATCTGTTGGGCATTATGTGTTTTATTTGTTAGGCAGAGTTAAGTTGCACAAATGCACTTGTTTTGTATATACAAGTAGTTAGTTCATAGTTACTTGGATGGAAAAACTCTTTGCCTTAAGTGTACTCTGTCAACTTCGAGCCGTCAACTGTAATGGATGTACACCATGTGAGCAGTGGATCTTAAAAAATGTGCTTTAATTCAATAAATAAGTTAAATGCATTTCTGTGGTAACTTGATTTTATTCAGTTGTACATTTAACTCTACAAAAGTGTAAAAATAGCACTTCATATTTATCTGTGTAGAGTTGTTTTTTCACAGCTGAAGAGTAAATTATCAACACAGTAGTGTGTGAGATTAACACTCACAGGAGTTATACGAGTCTCCAGTGTAAACTCAGTAACACAATGCAGTGTTAAAAAGCATGAGAATCAGAGTTTTTTCACCATTGTGGAGTAACTTAACTCTGATTAGAACCCAATAAGGACCAAATAGACTTGGACACAGTGTTAAATTCAACTCTTTAGGTGTTGATTGATTTAACACTGCAAAATTTACTGTAGTATCTCCACTTCGGCTTGAGAATCTGCCAAATTCTATTTGATATAGTGAATAATTAAGTGGCAAACAGGTGTTAATTTAGTCATTACAAAGAAAACCCCCCACTGTTGATTCATTTAGAAAATCAACATAAAAAATATTTTTTAATCTCTTTCTATTGGTTTTTATAACAGCATAAATGCATGTTTCAAGTCGGGGAAATGTTACATTTGATCAATATTCAAAATAATAAAAAGTAGCATTTACCTTTAGATGGATAGTGTGGCACTCAGGTTTCAGTAGTTTAATCTTATTCATCTTTCTGAGATAAATCTCAGTTGGTTATTATGCATCGGATTTTTCCAGTCACATCTGATTTTTAGCTCATACTTATTTCCGCCAGTAGATGGCAGTAGTGATTTAGTTGTGAGCGTGACGTACTGACGCTCCTCGGCATTTTCCGGCAGCGGCAGTGAGTCAGAAATGTGTCCGCCGACTTTCTAAAGCTCTCCTTTGTGTTACAGGTGAGGCTAAACACACAGACTGTGTATGACAGGTTTAGTGGTGTTTGACGGCGCCATGTCTTATTTTGTACAATTTTAACAAAGTGAGTTTATTTTTGTTAGCTAAGTTTGGTTAGCCTTGGAAGCTAAGTTGCTTCTTGTCACGCAGAGGGATGTCACTCTGTGTTTTTGGTTAAAGCACATTGTTGTCTTTGCTCTCTGAAGTTGTGCTCTAACGCAGCATTTTTGTTTGGAAAACAATATGTTTTCCTCATTTCTGCCTTTATTCCTCTTATTGTTATTTCTGCTATTGGCATTTTACAGCTGAAGCAGAAGTTAGCCAAAAATGACTGACCTAAAGCTTTGGTTTGTGTTCCAGACAAAAAAATAAACACTTGTTTATTCCATGTTTTACAATCGCTTGCCTATCAAAAATAGATAATGAAAATTTACGTTGCAGAGTATTTTTTGGGGCTCATATATTTGCAAAAACATTCATACCCTTTTCCATGTTGACATGGTTTTTGCTCCGTGATGTTAAATCTTACAGGGTGCCAGACATTGTAACTTGCAAATAGCACTTGCTTTAAAAAAAAAAAATGTTTTACATCTGGTCTGGAATTAGCTTCTAGCTAAGGTCTTCAATGACACCTCAAGTAAGGCGCTACCTACTGAAAACTAATCTAGAGAACCCCACTTAAAAAAAACAACTACAAAAACTGGGGAAACAGAAATGTTTTTATTTGTCCATTCTGTGAATATTTTATTGCCGCTGCATTTTTACTATATCTAACAAAAGTTTCAGCCGATTAGATTTTATCTCGCATAAATAAAATAACGCACATCAAATTTGTGTGAGGTCAAGTTTTTATTTTGAAATGTGGCAGAAGATATCAAAAAGCAGAACACCTGATCTGTCGCATTAAATAAAACCTGGCACGTCCAGACTTATAAGCAGTGACCTGTAGCACACACAGCTCTTCATTCTAACATCAGCATTTAGTTTATTTTTCTTTTCTTTCATTCAGGGACATGAAGAGAAGATATTAGTTAAACCAGATATAGCCACTGGCTAAATCCTATTTGTATTCCCTAAATCCTTTCATTTTGCTCTCTTCAGTGCTGCCATCGCACATTCTTTCCAGCAGTTTTATTACACCAGTGCAAACCTTGAAAATGCCTGTATTTTTTTTATTTTTTTATTTTTCCTCGTGCAGCACAGAGAGCGCCAGCAACCAATTATTTTGTGCTGGACCAGGCGAGGACAGGGAGCCAGGAGGGAAATCACATAGTTCTGACAGAAACTTCTTCAGAGCCTTTTCATCCTCCTGCCTGACTCATCCTCCGGCAACCGCCGGCGCTTGGAGAGGAAGGCCACTGTTTCACTTTCAAACGCGCCAGTGTGGCGTCAGACGGATTCGGGAGAAACGGCTCCGACTGAGCAACCGGTTGACTTTGAGCAAAAGATGTTGTGTGAGAGAAAAAGGGAAAACTCAAAGCAGCAGACGGAAACCGAGAAGGGAAAGGCAGAGAAAGTGTTGTGGTGATGTAACCACGAAACGAACAGCTAGCCAGACTATCAAATATAGGAGAAAGTACTCCTGGTCAACCGACTAACCTATTCACTATATTTACCATAGAAACTGCTCCTTGTCCGCTATTTCTTTGTCTCTTTTCTCATTTGTGTAACCTTTTTATGTTCATTTGTCATAGAAAGTGAAACCCTCTAGAATTTGTTTTTAGCAAACTGAGACCTAAAGCTATGAAGACTATTTTTGTTTACTCTAGAAAGTATTCCTTGTTCTGCTTGTCTTTGTTTTGTTGTTCTTGAGCCACTCTCTATTCCCCTCATAGAAAGTACAACCAGTATATTTTCCTGGATGGAAAACGTTGCCAACATTGACTTTGTGCACTTTTTCATTTTTTGTTCTTTCCACATAGAAAGTTCTCCTGAGCCAGTGTGTTTTTTGTTTAACTTATTTTTTTTTCTGGTGAAAACATTAGAGCTTTTCTTAACTATTTCTGTAGATAGTCACTTGTTTTTTTTTTTATTGTTGTTGTTGCTAAGCTACGTCTCATGGTATAGTCAACAGAATTTGACTGTATTTAACATAAGCGGGTATTAATTCAACAGTTTTGAGTTTTTCATGTGTTTTTCCATTTGAAGGGGAGCGTTTTAGGATATTTTCTGCTGTTTTGGATTTCACTCACTCCATTGTTTCCGGCCAGCTGCACCACGTTCCTGAGCCCAGTCTGACCATCTCCTCCTTGAAGCGGTCGAAGCAGAGGTCGTTGATTGTCTTCTGGTAGAGCCGGCCGTCACACCCACACTCTGAAGGACCGACGTGAGCTGCAGAGAGGATCCAGTCATAAAGGTGTGTTTTTTTTTTATGTTATAGCTCCATGATTGGCAGAAAAATAACCATTATTGTGAATATGAAAGAAGTATGACACAAAGCGCCACAGTGGTTATCTGCTCCTTTTCATTCCCCCCCACCCCTCATAATTAGGAATATGTTTGTGCAACAAAACAAGGTCACATCCTGGCTCCGCGTTTCCCTCCAGGACCGTTTCTTCCCTATTAGTCTGCTACTTTCACGAAGAAAAGATTTTAAATTTGCAATCAGAGTCCCAATCCCACTTGTTTACCTCGGAGATGCGAGCAAACAGCTTCTTAATGTGGAGGCGGGCGGCGGCCGTCCCGTCGGACCCGAGGCTGAATGGAAAGACTGCGTGGAGGGAGGAGGGGGGGGGGGGGCGGCTTGTTGTTCTGATCTGGAAAGGCGGCGGATCTCGGGGCTGCGGCGGCCCGATAAGGCCCGACCGTTTGGCCCCGGTGTTTGTTCTGACTCTCTCTGAGGGAGCCGCAGCCTCACAGGGACGACCAGTGTGTTGCGTTTTCAAGAGGACAGCAGCTGAGAATCAGCTACAAGTCGTTTCGTTTTTTTCTTCTGTAATTTTGCGGAATTTTTATTTTATTTTATTTTTTTCCCTGAATCAAAACTAATAACTTCTCTCAACTAGTCTCTCACTGTTCAATCACCAGGTGGTGCCTCCTCTGTACCGTTAAAGCATTAGCTGGAAGATATTCCAGCTATGAAAATAAATACACAAATTGCTTGCCATACATAAGCAACAGGAATCAAATATTCTGTTTTTTATTAATAAATGCTCATGTGTTGATGTCTAATGTTCAGATTCTCTGTAAAACCCCAAACAAACATCCTGTTTGTCTCATAAAACTGATACCTAGTTTACTGCAAGGTCTCCCGTCTAGCTTTGTTCTTCGTCATGAAGACGAGCTTTCCAAACATCTTCCCGTTCCACCTCTGAGGAGTTGTTTTTCTGCAACTCCCAGCGTTCAGCCGGCCAGAGTAATAAGAGAAGAAACTCCTTTAGAGACTCACCTGCCAGCAGCAGCAGCAGCAGCAGAGCCATGCTGGAAGCAAACTTCACCTTCCTCACTGGCTGCAGCTCAGAAACCCGGGCCTCGTTCTGGACTCGCCTCTCCAGCCAGAGCAGTTGGTTCTGGACGGGCAGTGATACTCCGGCCCACTCCCCACCGCCCCGATCGCAGCCTGTCATCTGAGCCCCGAGTCCCACACAGCGAACAGAACAAAGTCAGGGTCCAAAATTAGAGCGTAGGGGGGGGTCATTGTGAATGCTGGAGGTCGTCACGGCAAAGACCAACCAGATCACCGCGGCGACATGCAGCCAGAGGAAGTTCAGTCAGAGATCAGTCTATTTAAGCAAATCGAAATAAAACACATACCACCAAAACGAATAGACATTTAATCATTTTGATTAAATTTTTTCATAAGATAAAATCAAAATGATTCAATAAACTAAAAGTTATGTGTGATCAGATACAAAAAATATTGAAATTTTGACATTGACAACATTTAAGTTAAGCAAAGAATAAATAGTAGATGTTTACCCAAAAATTGATTTGCATATCTGCAAAAAAAAAAAAGCAAACAAACATTAAATTAAATTGAATATTGTTAGTGAAATTACAAATATTATATTATGTGGCAGCCAAAAAAATTTAATTAAGTTCAGCCAAGCCAAAATAGAAATACATTTAAAAAGATTTCTTTGTAAGTTAGATATTTATGCTGAACTAGCTCATAGATCCTTTAACTAATCATTTCAACTAAAATCAGATATTATTAAAATGATTAATGTGAGTCTTTGTGCCCAGTGAATAAAAATGTAAAAAAAAAAAAATCATATTCTGAAATTACGAAATACTGAATCAAATGTATGTCCAAAACATTTTTAATCCTAATTATACAAATAAAAACAGAGCTATCCCTCAGTGTTTCCGCTAGAGGGCAGCAGAGGACATTAAATAAAGCTTCTTCGCGTCACAGTGGATTCCACATCGACTCTTGTCTGTTGAGCCCTGGATGCTGAGCTGAGGACTCGGGTCAGGTTGTCCGGAAATAAACATCTGCTTACTTTGACTGAGCCTTCCTCTCGTTCCACCTCTTAATTGTTCACATTCCTGCTTCTGGTCACTTCTACCGTATTTATGAGTCAGTTTGAGTGTTTAATAAGGCAATAATAAGCTGACTTGTGCAGATAAAGAATGACCAAAACAAAGCAGCTGCTGACAGGTGTAGTGACAGCCGCAATGACGCCTGTTAGCCAATCAGGAGGCGCGTTGAGCTCATTAGGAGATGGTTGTGTGATGTGATTGGCTGAGAGAGGTGTCGATTAGGCAGAAAAAGCGTCCCCTCTCCTACCCCCCGTCTTATCCTAACGCGCACCCCCCGCTGTTTCCTCAACTCCCCCCTCCCCTCTCCAATCCGAGAACCGGTCGCAATGGCAGAGTGAGGAGTAAATGGCTCAGAGTGTCCGCGGCGGAAAGCGACCTAAACACCGGACTGGGAGCCCACAAACAAACCCAGCAGAGCGGGAAGCCGTCACACCACCCGGGGACACTTTCATTCCGACACTTTCAGTCCGTTTTATTCCTCTTCTTCTGTTTTTTTTTTTTTTTTTAATTAAAAAAAAAAAAAAAATTGTGAGAGCGCGTTAGAACAGCGAGGATATCTTAATTTGGACATGTGAGTTATACTGGAGTTAAGACAAGGAGGCTTTCTTCTGCTTCTTCTTTTTCCCTCTCCTTCTTCTTCTTCTCCTCCTGGTTTTGGATCAGAGATGAAGTTCCAGGCGTGCGTTTTAGTCACTTTGGCGGTGATCCGCTGGAGTGCAGCGCAGTCAGGTGAGTGGATGGATGGATGGATGGATGGATGGTTGCGCGTCCGTGCGCATCGCTTTCCTTCGGAACGATGAAGCGCGGCTCCTCGAAACTGAACACAAGTTCTCATGTGAGTCATCCCGATCCTCTCACACCTGCAGCGGAGCGTCGGGACTCTGCGTAAAAGCCTCTCCATCTGCTCCAAAAAACATCCCCTCGCGTTCCGCTAATCTGTTTTCTGAAATATAAACCTGGTTTCTGCGCAGTTGCTCGGTGCATTCATGCCACCGCAGCGATTTGCCGACGTTTTTTTTTTTTTTTTGCGTGATATAAGTGTCAGCTGCTGTGCTGAATCATTTAGAAGCCCAGCGGTAAGGAGTCATCAGGACCCCTAAGGTTTGGGTCCTTCTTAATGTTCCTGCAGTGACGCTTTGAAATCAACTGAGAAAACTTCCTGACTGGGATTCTTTTTGCTTGAATCGATTGTTTTCGCAGTGCATTTGTGCTTAACTTTTCTTTCACGCTGGAGAAAAGCTGCTCTTAATCAGCACAGATTGGAGCGTGCATACTTTCTATCCCTGGTCCGCCGGGATGGGATCAGTTCTGGGAGCAGCAGTCTTTAATTCCAGGTTTGAACTGGAAGAAAAAGTGAAAAAAAATAAAAAAAGACGAACCATGTGTACTTTCTACTGCAGGTCCAGATTGGATGATTTTGAACCGTCACAGCCTCATGTCTGTCCAGCTTCGAATTGAATCAAGTGCAAACATTGACTGGGAAACTAGATCAAATGTTTTTAAATGTGTACTTCCTATCCCAGGTCCAGATATTTCTCATAAATTTGCCCAGTTTTAATGTATGTCAGACTGACTTTTAGATTCCAGTGACTAATCTTAGCTGCAGGCTGATGGAATGAAGAAAAACAGCAAGAAATGTCTTTACTGGATAGATAAGACCATGCATCCTTTCTACGTATGTCCAAATGGAACTATGAAAGTGATATATGTTGGTCTTTGATTCCAGATTGTTGCTAAGCTTAGAAAATGGAAGTGGGATATGAATAAAGTGTGAAGGAACATTTCTAAAATCAGGAACTGAACAATGTATACTTTCTACTTGAGATTCTGAAGACACAGTTTTGATGTTTGCTTCAGTTTGTCTCAGTTTATCAAACTATAAAATTTATATATATATATATATATATATATATTTTAGTTTTTTTTATATACAAACTGGGTCGTGTGTACTTTCTATTTCCGGCCTGGAAAGGATCAGTGTGGAATAAAACACAGTTTGGATGCAATCATTACTTTACATTGATATTTAGTCCTAAGACTTCAGAAAACAACTAAGTTTAAACACTGAACTTGCAATTTGTTAAAATCACAAAAGTGAACCATGTGTACTTTCAAGCCCCTTTTGGGACAGAGTCCTTTTACTCTGGTGTACGATACTACACTGATTTGATGTGTTACTCAGCTCAAACTGATTCCAGAAAGTGGACAAATCGAACGAGGTATACTTTCAAGGTATACTTACAATATGGTGAAGGTCACAGTTTTGCTGCATTCCTTAGGTCAAACATCAATTTAACCTGATACAGAGAGTTTGATTTGAGATAGCGGGGAAAAAAACTAACAAGGCATACCTTCAAATCTAACAGCAGAAAGATGGGATCAGCATTTATTAATGCATACTGAATGCAGTGTTTTAAAACTCAACAAACTGGGCCATGAATACTTTGTTGTTCAGGTCCAAATGGGATCAGTTTGTCTTGTAACTGGCTGCAAAAGTCACAAATTGAACGACGCATACTTTCTAGCACAGGGCCGGCCAGATGAGGTCAGTTTGCCCTCACCCTGAACACAAACTGAACTATGTTTACTTTCTAGATTAGGTTCACATAGAACATTAGATCAATATGGATTATTTTAAAAAATGGCAAACTTGCGGTGTTATTTACTCACAATTGAAATATGCACACTTTCATCCCTGATGAGATTTAAACCAGCATTTTATGTAAACTAGTAAAAATGGGCAAAAAGACACAAGTTGAACCATGCATACTTTCTAGTCCAGGTGTAGGTGGGATTCTATTGTTGTATGATATAAGAGAACAACGTTGTCATTTGATGCCATGTAACTGAACCGGGCAAACCAAACATTTGACGGTAAATACTTTCTATCCCAGCTCCTCTCCATAGTGGCAGCTCCAGAAGATGCCAACATGCCCTCTCTCACAGTCTGTGTGCTGCTTTTGGTCTGGATCTGGCATTGTCAGGCGCTGAATGCAGCCTATTAAAACGAGTGGATGGATGCTGGGATGGACGGGAGCGGAGCCGGGACGAACGAGGGAAGAAAAGTGGCACCCTCTCCCGCTTTATTTATTCTCCATGCGCACGCCGCCATCCGAGATATTTGTGATGCAAATTCGGCCCAGGAATCCGAGCTATGCCTCGTGGGAAGTTCACCGAATGTGTGTGTGTGGGCGTTTGTCGATGTTTGCTTCTCTCTTTCATTTACTCTCCTTCTCATCACCCTGGCCGCTTTAGAAAGGATCCCACCCAGCTCAGTATATTTGTGTTTACCTACATGACAGTCCGAGCGAAGCCAAGGTTGGAGCCGTTCCTTTCTCCCCGTCATTGAAGCTGTCTGTCCGCTCCTGCAGCGAGACAAATGTCTGTAGCATTCCTGCCAGTCAGCTCCACCGGGCTGCGTGTTCACTAAACCGGGCGTGATGTGGCGTAGGAACACACGTGTGCACCGCAAGCTGCTTGATTTATAGTTTCTGCTGGATTCTGGCTGGCTGCTGGCTCCTGTTGATCTCAATTTAATCCAAAATGAAGATAAAATCGCCCAGTCTCTTCTCCGTCAGGTACCGGTCCACTTTTCTCAGCCCAACTTCCTGGATAAGTTTCTAAAATGAGGTGTTTTAATCCTGAATTTGCTGTTCTACATGAGCTGTGTTTAAATATGCTTGCAGTATTTGGACACCATTCAGGGTGTGTTGAGTTATGTGGATACAAAGATGTCTTGGAGCAAATAGTCAGAACAGATGAACCGATGCTTCCGCCATACCTCAGTATTCATGTACTCTAAATTTCAGGTGTTTTAAAGATTTACAGCTTTTGGTAAAAATCATTAATCAAGCTTGAAATCCTGAATCAGAATGATTGAAATATTAAGTTTAGATTCATAGCACCTTACCCAGTTGAGTGTGATGCTTGAGGAGTTTCCTGCAGGTACAAGCTGTTTCAGTTCACCCTTACAGAACATGTGTCAAACTGTCATGGAGGCCAAGTCTGGCCTCTAAGACTCCAAATTACATCAATATGTCCCTCCAGGTTTTCACAAATTTGCAAGATTCACACAAAATCAACAGATCCCCACATATGTTTCTGACCTTGCTGCAAATGTTTCTCAGAATTGGCCAAAAGCATTGGGTTCAAGTGACATCAGCCTCACTTGATGTGAAGTTGTAGTTTGTGATTGTTAAAAAAAAACAAAAAACCTCACATTTAGCACGATAGATTAGTGCAACTACCATAAAAAGTCCTCACAAATATTACTAAATTAGCGCCACAAAATCTGTGATTTTGATGGCAAAAACCACAAAAACAATCACAAAATCCTGGATGATCAGTGTGAAAAGATGTTCAGTGTTATTTCATTTTAATAAACACTTGAACGCTGAGACAAACACCTATTTATTTATTGATATTTTAACAGCTCAATGGGTTTTATCAATAGATTCTGGCACAACCGGCCCTTTAAGAACATTCAGATTTTTGATATGGCCCAAAATGAAAATGAGTTTGATGCCTCTGCCCTTCAGGATCTCAATAATATCATGATCTGGACTTTAACTGGACCGTTCCATTTCTTCATTCCCTACCAACCTATTGGGAGTGAGTGGGTCTACTGGTATACTTTCTATAAGAGGAAAGAAAGAAAAAAATGTTGTAGCCTTTTTTAATTCAGCTGACAAGCAAATCTAGCGAGTAACGTTTTGGAACTTTGCCTTCGGTAGTAGAAATCAGGCAACCATTTAGTCAATTTACGCTAACCTCAAAACAAAAAATGTATCTTCTCAGTGATTTTCATTTTTGTTTTGGGCAATCACAGTTACTGCCTGATTGATCGTTTGCATCAATAATAATTGGTCTGGTAGCCCGCTGAAGGATGTTTTTGCCCCTTGACATAAATAAGAAATCCTCCCGAGAAACAATGATTGCTAGTCACATTAATAATAAACTAATCAGACTTCAACATTCATCATAAAAAAAGAAATCTTTGTTCCCATGTGGATAAAAGAGGCTATAGCACATCCCAGCTAACCCTAACTTCTTAAAGGCACAGACTGTTAGTTAAGGTGTTTAAGCTTCTTAAAAGATTATAACAACAAAAGTCATAAAAAACGATGTTGCTCTGGTGTCTGGGTATAGATGAATCCTCTCGGTTTGTTCAGACAATTGTCCCTGCTAGTGTGGGTGTGGTGTGTGGGTGTGTGTGTGTGTGTGTGTGTGGTGTGTGTGTGTGTGTGCATGGATGACATTTTGAAGACGACGCGTTCTCCCGTTGGAACGGTCGAGAGAGAAGATGCCCCGACCAACGTTGGCGTCAAATTTGTCAGCCAGCGGATGTGATTTAGGCTTCGCAGAAAGGAAATGAGAATTTATTACAAGCTAATTAAGCACTTTTTTGATACCATCAGTCTGGACGGCGAGGCCTTTATTTGACAGCATGAGAGATGTGGTCGGGGAGACCGGGGCGGGGGGATGCTGGGTGTGGGAATTCAATCTCGCTTTAAATTAGTCAACACTGCTATCGTAACTTGATATCTGCCAAGCTCGACTCCTGCCAGGCTTTTGCTGCAAGCTGACGGAGATTTCTGCCGTTCCTGTGCATTAGTCGGAGTCGTCGGGTGAAAGAGACGTAGTCGGAACAGGACTTGGCAGTTTGCACAAAAGAATAATAACTGATGAAGCCGGACGATCGCAGTGGTCTAGCAGGGAAGCCTTTAAAGATGACTGCGCGGCACGTGGGGGGTGATGGAACGCTTTTCTAAGGCCAGAGACAGCAGTACACACCCTCTCATGGTACCCGCCGTCTGAATCAGCGCTCAGATTATTATCTTGACGGCCCCAACAAAGATGATGCTGTTCTCCCTCACGAGAAAAGTGATGTCTTCTTTGTCTCTTCTCTTCTTTTTTTCCCCCTCCCCTCCATCTCTCTTCTCAGGCATTCGATCTGTCGACGTCACGAGCCTGTTTGCTTGACATTTTGTTTGCGACCCCGGCCGTACAGAAGGTCTTCTGTTCTTCGAGTTTGCGCGCCGCCAAATATTTACATGTGTAATCGCAATTGCACAGCGTGGGAAGGAAAACACACAAGACTTGGGTGCAAAATAGCGGCTTTATTGGCTTCTATTGGTTATCCTTCGAGCTCCTTAATGCCTCGCCGTGCTGGCTCCCGCGCTTGTGTGCTTGGCAGGACAGACTTTCGAACGCCCAGTGGCTTTGCCTGCTAATGATGAGCGGGGTTTGGCTTTGGTTGAGCCGAGGCATGCGGCGCCAACTCCTGGTGGGAGTTAGATTGGCCGGTGGAAGACTGGAAGCCTGGCACAAATGTCTCTTCTTTTTTTTTTTTCCTCAAGAGGACTGAGATCTCACTCCTAAACAAAAGACAGCGCCACCAAATTCTAGAGTAAATTTGGTGGCTTAAGGTGACTCTTTTAATGCCTCTAATCCAGACAGGCAGTGATGTGTTTAAAGCTTTCTTTTTAATGGTTAGTGCCATTCTTTTGGAAATCGCGACATGTTTATGAAACCAATTTGTTAATTTTTTGGCCTATAAAAGTGAAACAGTGAAATCTACTGGATGATAAAAATGATAATCACCTGTAATTACAGATTTCGCCCTGAGGGCTGACACGGATTAGTTAATGGATCATACTGCTGTTCTGAATGCATTTACAAGCATAAAATTACTCGTGTTGTCTCTCAAAAGTAATATTCAATGCTCCAGTAAATAACATGAAGCATTATACAATTAAAATTCTTAAAAGATAAGAATTTGGTTTTGAACTTTTTATGAAAACAATTGATCTCCATAAGGTCATATGAGCCTTGTGAAGCTGTGCAATGGAGCATATTCTGCATTTATTTATTATGTATTTAAAAATCTCCCAGAATTTCAGGATTCTCTGTAATTTTTCTTTTATTTATTACTTTATTAATGCATATTTTTGTATGTTGTTTTAAGATATTTTTACATTCGATGTAGTACATTTTGTTAGTGTGCCTCCGTGAATTTCTCCACTGTGGGATTAAGAATTTATTTGTTAATCTATTCCATTAGCCCACTCATCTTACATTAGAGTCAACCGTAGCTGATATGAAACACATCGACAAAGTTTGGTCCGATCACTGGACCAAATCAATTTTTCTAGAGTTCCTTTTAAAAACGGTATAATTTCTAAAGATGTCCTCATCTATGGGTTAGGATGAAGAAGGTTGAACCAGAATGTCGTCTTCTGAGGTTTCCAAGGACATACCTTATGTTTCAGGACTTTAGTTTACTTGATTTCCCTTTCTGAAATATTTTATTTACCGTACATCTCTGTCTCAGAAGACGACGTGTGGATGAATGCACAAACAATAAGCTAAACATGATTCAAGGAACAACTGTGTGACTTTCTGTAGTTAAGGCCTGAACTACAAAGGTAAACCAGCTAAATGCATTCAGTTCTCAGCAACGAACCAGAAAGCATGAAAACTGTGATGACTTCTGTGTATAAGAAGCTCTAGGCCATGACTTCAAGCATTCAAAGACTTTGACAGATCTTGTATAATCTGGTAAATGTTGAACTCGGCAGAGCTGACATACGGTTTGTACTATGTGCAACTCAACACAACAAGATGTCGAGTCTTTATTGTAAAAGCGAGGTAAGAATACCTTTACATGCTTAATAGTCGGGCCTCGGGAAGAAGCTTGCATCATTACGATTGGGCCTTAAAGTCTCAATAAAGAAAAATGCTTGCATTTAACATTCCAGGCCCCGAAGAGAGAATGAAAGCGAGTAAACACACACAGCCGGTGATCAAGGTACGGCACACGGGAGAGAAAGGAAAGAGGAAGCATTTCTTTTTTCTATGTCTCCCAGGCCTCTTGAAGGTTTGTTCGGCCCGCCACTTGTAATTCCACTCAGAGACAAATGTCTCCATCCTGCGCTTTAGGGGCTTCCTACACACAAGCCCGCATATACACACACAGCAGAGGGCTTTGGAAACACACACACACACACAAATCCTGTGCAGCAGCGCAGGTTAGCTTCCAACACATCAGATTTCTCCTTTCATTTAAAGCCTTTCATCAACTTTCCTTCACTTGTCATCTCCTTTTCACTTTGCTATTAGCAGATCTATCTCTCTCACACACCCTGCCTCCTCCCTCCTGTCCTCAACCATTAACATCTCCCACTGTTTGTTTTATTTGCTAGCTCCGTTTCATCCGCCTTTTACCGCGTTACTTTCCTCGTTAGTCGCTTTTTTCAATCTTTTTTTTTTACTCCCCGCGTCCCTTTCCTCTCTTGCTTCCCTCTTCATCCCACTCACAAACACACAGTCTTTCTGTCTTTCATTAGCTGTGTGTGCTTGCGAGGCTGTCGCAGCACACACGGGCAGAATAGGAAAACAGACCTTTTTAATCACGACATCCAATTTGTTTCACGTACAACACGCCGTCAGCAGCACCGCCATACACTGTTCAAACTAGTACTTGCGTGTAAACATGTGCTTGTTAGCTCCATGGAGTTGTGAAGATACTGATTTGTCTTTTTAGCTAGCTGCTCACTTACTGACAGCTAGCTGCTAGCTTGTTAAATGAGTGTTTTGTTGTGAAGCAGCCAGGAATAGTCTGTAAATTCTTGAGGAAATTCAATGGCGCTGACCTTTTGTGCGTTGTTGAGTAGCATTTTGCTAGTAACTATTGAAGAATTTTTCAAGAAATCCAGAGGATATTTATATTTAAAAACTAAGAGTAGACTTCGGAGGTTATTTGAAGTCAGACGGTGTGTCCAAATCTGTTGACCGCTGAGACTGGAAGTCGGCTGTTGTGAAATTGGAAGGTCCAGCCTTCAGATCCATTCTTACTTTTACCTCGGCGTATATCCCGTCACCTAGCAACCGTTACGGCGCTAAAAACAAGCTGGTGAAAATAGAGCTTGAAATCTTGCTGAGTTAAAAAAAAAAAAAAAAATTAAACTTATTTAATCCTTTTTGCTAGCTATTGAATTGTTTAAATAAATAAGTTTTTTATAATAAACAAAAGATTTAATAAAAATTAAATCGAAAATTTAATTTTTATACCGTTTTACTATAGTCCTATTTAAAACTCCCCTCCTCTCCCGCTCCATTTCCCTCATCGTCCGTCATTGTGAATCTTGGGATACGTTGTGCTGCGCAGAATACACCAGACCTGTCCTTTATGTCCTTCAAAAAAGAAGGCAGCATTTCTGGTCCTCTTGTGGAGGATTCCTCGAATTTGGTGATTGTTGTGATGGTATTGCCTCTCAAATGGAATGTTGACACACCATAAGCGCAAAAAGATGTTTTGTCCCTGGTTGCTATGGTTATTGCTACGGAGCAGAGGGAAGGGCAGCGCACATCTCACATTCAATCAGACAGAAAGTGAGGTGCTTATCGCCACAAATTGTCTCTCATTGAAACATGTTGAAACTTTTTTCTTTTGGAGTTGTGATTGGCTACAGGATGTGTTCCCCTCGTCCGACTTTCATGCAGAATATGTTCCGAATTAAAAACGCTGACGAGAATCAGTGGGCACACTCTGACACTCTGTGTGAAATCAAATCTCTCCCCTAAACCATCTGATTCCCAGAAAACCTTCTCTAACTAAATAGTACGTTCACAAAAAAAAAAAAAATTATATGAGATTATAAAAAGCCAGACAACTTCTCGAGAATCTAACAGTTGAACTATGTGAATGTATGATGCCTGAGCACAGCACTTTATGATTTTATTTCCCTAAATAAAGTTACATTGCCATGGTAACTGAAAACATCACCAGATGTAATAGCACACATTTCATTTCTGAAGCGTCTTGTTTTTTATATACATAGATTGAGTGGGTGCACTCTTCTGTCCAGGTTGTGTTGAAGCATCCCATTGCTCTCTGTGCAGGCATCGCTGGAATAATAATGTATATAGTTTTTGCAAATAGCAGCAGTTTACCGTTTTTCTGTTGGCGTGCTGTGTTTGCGTCAACAGGCGATTTATGTCCAGACAAGGAAACTCAGAGCATGAGATGCACATACATGCGTGCGTGTATGTTTGTGCTAATGTGCAGAAGAGTTGGATTGGGTTTTGACACTATAGCGGTGCGGCGCTCGGGCACGGGGCCAACGCAGGAAGTGGAGAGCCGCTCAGCCGCCTTTGATTGGCAGCACTCCTTTGGTGAAGCAGGATGAAGCGCGATCGACTCCGTCTTTCACAGTCTGGGCTCTTTCTTTCAGTTCCTGTGCCCTCTTTAACTTGCTTTTGCTTTGGCTGTCTGCTCAGGCTTTTAGCTTCGCACAATAGAGGGCATTAAATTCCCAGTAGATTGTCTTTTTTTTGTTTGTTTGTTTGTTTCCTCTCTCCGCTTTCATTAAAACCGTGTTTTAATGAACGCTTACGAAGAAGAAAAATCAGACACATTACAGTCTTCGTTTTATAAAGATGGGGTAGCTTTTGACTAGCAAACTTCGCTCTTGGGGACATCAATCACTAGTTTAGTCCTATGAGTGTTTCAGTGATTGTGTGTGTGTAGCCAACCCCGCTGGTGCATTGTCTGCCAGCTAATCCCTGGTAAGACATTCATGGCAGCTAATCTGTTTAATTACACTACAAATTAAGGATATTTACTGTTCCAAGACTTTTATGCGACACCCGCCTTAATCAGGGCCCTAATCTCTCTGGCACAGTCGGAGTGTGTATTACTTTGGGTGCACGCGTGACTGTCTGCGTTGTGATTGATATTCGGCACGCTTGCTGTTTATCAGCCTGTTTCTGCCAGCGTCTGTCTCTATCGCTGCGCTTTAATTCTCTCCTGGTTGTTTGCCCACAATGAAAGAGAAAAGAAAACAAGAGATTATTGTATTTTTCCGGCTGTCGTCGAAGGCTGAGAGGAGGCATCACTTAGGAGGATTAAGATCTAATATCAGTGAAACGTGGACATGGGCTCAAATGGCGCCCATCTTCTACTCATGTTCTGTGAAATCTGCTGGATTAAAGGTGGTCTGAGAACATGCATTCTTCAGGTGCTGCAGAGTTAGTGATTCTGTAAGAGATTTATAAGGATCTGACCATATTTGTCTTATGTTTCAGCTCTTTGTGTAGTTTATGAAAAATGTTTTTTTTTTTTTTAATGTTAGAATCAGATAATTGATTTAAAAGTCCAACTGGAAGGAATATAGTGACATAATCCAAATTTTATTGAATATAGGCATTGTAAATTGTGTTACTGAATGGTTCTGTGTGTTATGGCTGCAGCGTCCCCTTGTGGTGGGAAAATCTTATCTTTTAAAGAAGTATATTCCAATAAAATATCACCTTTGTTGCCAAGGAGGAAAGATATGAATGAGGGTTAGCCTAGCCAGACTAGCGACCTTAAGGCTAACAGGTATTTCTTTTATTATTTAGCTTTTTTGTGGTAACAATAAAGTTGTCACAAACTGCTGCATTCTTTAGGTGCAGCAGATGACAAAATGACAGAATGACAGATAAAAGATCTGTCATTTTTTATGACAGATTTGTCATAAAAACCTAATGATGATAATTCAATAGCTTTACTTAGTCTGTATATTACTATTCTTACGTCTAATGTAGTTGTAATGCTGAACATCCTTAAAAATGTTTCCTTTCTGCATTTTTGTGAGTAGAATGACGATTTAGTTGCTTTGTTTAAAAGCTGCAGTATATAACTTTTCTAAAAATATATTTATATGCATTTCTTTTCATATTTGTGATGACATAATGTGGGGGGAAAAATCGAGCTCCTCTGCCTTCTTCCAGTCCTAACTGCAAACAACCAATCAGAACCAGGAGGCGGGTCTTAGCCCCGTCAATAACAATCTCATCCTCCTCTCCCCTTTAAAGCTTCAGCTTTTAACTGTCAGCAGATCCTGTTAGCATAGCCACTGACGTTGGCACATGGACAATTTTCCTGTAAGTTGCTTCTCCACCATTAGCGCATTTAGCAGTGAGTATATGAAGTTGATTTACAGCGCTAAGACCCTCCTCCTGGTCCTGATTGGTTGTTTTTGGTCAGAGCTTTTATTGTCTTCAGATAGCAATTGTAGCTCAAGGACGAGGTAGAGGAGATTGATCTTTTCATAGATTGGCATCCTGTATTCAACTTAACATCACTCTCCTTTATATATATAGGACTCATATATATATATATATATAAAGGAGAACCTTGTTGCTAGTTCTAATTACTAGAACAAGCAACAAGGTTCAGTCACAAGATGGACTCTGACTGTCAGTGATGAGAAATATTGTAGCATTTTAAAGAGTAGGTATACTGCAGAATATCTCCTCTTTTGTACATTATCCTTGCCAAAAGTTCCTTTAGGAATGACTTGAACACAACCGGTGAGCTATTAATGGTGCCACATTGACATAGGTTTTAGACCTGGCATCAGAGAGTTGTCAGTTAATGGCAAAAGCTACAAAACTGTATTTAAAATGTGCTACTTTTCAAAGACTCACTGATACCACGCGCTCTTCCAAGGTTGACCTGACCTTTGAAGAACAGACCTACAGTTTCACATCCACAGAAAAGGCTTTTTTTTCCTCAAATATTTCCCAAACAACCAGTTGGTGGAACATGCCTGGAGTTGCTTGACCTTGGTTTTGTTCGACAAGGTTTTATTTGATTTATGTCCGACTAGAAATGAGTGTATTGCTAATTATTTGTAGCCGTTTTCCGATTTAGAAAAACAAATACACATGCTTTAGTAAACAGCATGTTCTCTTGTTTTTCCTATTTTGAAGAGCTTATTGTCACATGACATTTATATGGAAGAGAAACAGGAAGTCAGGGATTACTAATTAAATATTTCACGGAGACTCTGAGCTCAACGTTTTGCTCACCGTGTTTCCAACACACCCCAGGTGCAGACAGCGTGAAAGAGTATTTGTGCTCCTCGTTTTTCAAAATAAAATTATTCTTATTCTTGTCGTGCATGAAATAGAAACTACAAAATTGATAATAAAATGTATTTTTTCGTTCTGTGGTCCGTTGTCTGTCTCTGTGGCTGCGTGTCGTGGTAAAGATAGAGCATTATCACAGCAAACGCTCAGCAACTGCTCGGTTGAGCATTTTTAATCTGCCGTTTTAAACTCTGTCAGCTGTAATTTCCAAGCAACACATGACAGGTGTATGTGTTAGCGTTACAATTTATGTACATGGAGTTGGAGGTTGTCTGTACCTGTTCAGATGGGGCACACTGTCCTTTTTTTTTCACCCCGCCCTCCCCAACAGCCCCTCCCGAGACGGTGGCGTGTAATAAATGAGTGGGCGCGATAAAGTGGCAGCCATGACAGGCGACCAGGGAGGGTGGGAATAGAGCGAGTAGACGTGGGGAGAGAAAATGTGGAGGGGGTTATATATGTGTGTGTGTGTGTGTGCGCTGGGGAGCAAAGGGGAGACAAAGCGGAGGTAAAAGAGATGGAAAGTCTCTGAGGATAGATAAGGAGCGAGCATGAGAGGATGAGGGGGAGACAATGGAAGGTGAGAGGAGGGCGACGGTGAGGGATTGTTGCTCGGAACAATACCTCGGCCAGAGGTGGAGACTCTTTCTCTGTTACTGCTTGTTCTTTTTATCCTCATTACCCCCTCACCCACCCTCTTCAGGCTTTTCCCCCGTCTTGTCTGAAGTCACCTTGCAGCCCTGCAGAAATATGGCCGCACCTTTGGCAGGTTTAAAGGTGCATAAAACTCGTGAAGGTGAGGGCCCTCTCTTCCTTCACCACCGGCAACCAGGAAAAGAGCACATTAACAAGAATCTGTGCATGTCTGTGCTTCATAAAGTTGTCTTCAGCTGAAAAGTTTCCCGTGTGCTTCTGGGCGGCAGCGAGAGAGCCATTGCTTTGGGCAAGGTGAGCGCGAGCCTGTGGCCGGCCGCCTCCGAGATGTCTGACAAAGACAGAGAGAAAAGGCAAAGAGGGGTGGTCTAATTTCAGCCAAGAGAGGCCTGGATCAAGTCTGTGTGCGGTTACAGTATGTGTCAGTGTGTGCGTGTCCGGCAAAGGTTAAGGTGGAGTGAGTAAGACAGTGTGTTGTCTCTGAGGAGTACAGCTATCACCACCGCTGAACGCTCCAATTAATCAACCCGGGCCACGTGTGTGTGCGTAGACTCTGAGTGTGTCTGTTAGGATTCTGGTGTGTGTGTGTGTTGGGGGGGGCGGGGTGTACCACATTCAGGATGTGTTGCACGCATAAACAGCCTAGTTCTGGTGTGTCTCCACGGATAATGCTAATGGGGTCACTTGTTTGCTGTTGTTGAAGCGCAGATGAAAATCTAACAGAAGTTCTTTGTGGGGCTTTTTTGTTGCATTTTCAACGAGATTTTGTATAACTAATTCAAGACAAAAGATTTGACACTATGTCTCCCCTCAGGGGGCAGTTAAAAGAGAGTTGGTCTCTGCAATTTTCTCTCTTTTAACATAACAATCTAAATGGAAGACTATATGGGTTCTGTGGATATGCATGAAGTTGTTTTATGTGTATAAATGCGAATAAAGTGTATTTGATTTGACCATCATTGGTGTTACCAGGTCTGGTTGCTCATCCAAAGCACTCAGGATTGTTTCAGTGCCATCAGAGACCATAGAGAAGCAATGCCTTGTGCTCATCAATCTGGTAACACCTAGAAGGCAACTTCCAAACTATCTTAAACCCAAACCTAGACAGAGTATATTAGCAAGGGGAAAACGCTTAACTTCTCGTTCACAAGGCAAGATTTTTATGCTGATTTTAGCCAATAGTTTCCCATTAAGAGATATTCCTGCAGTGTGGACAGAGTGATTCTTGTTCTGCGAGCACAAACCAGAACACAGCTTTGCGTTCTTTGTATTGATTTTTTTTCTTCGTTAAACAAAGTCCATAATCTATCGCCATTGCTTCTTCCCTGTTTGCGATGTTTACTTACTCCAAACTCAGGTTTGGAGGTTTTTGGAGAATTCCCATCTGACATCTGAATGTTGGTGAGTGAAATCAGTTTGTGTGTGGTGTGTTGCTCCTGCCGTGGACACGACACACCATACGACCAAACCTGCTGTGTCTAAGATGTTTTTTTTTATTTTTGTTGTGTGTGTGGTGTCTGAGGTTTTCACCGTTAGGTTTATTGATTATTCCAAATTGTTTCTGCAGTATGTCTTTCCTGTTATGGACTGTGGATCTGCCTCTTGCCCAATGACTGCTAGAGAGGTATTGATGGACGGATAATCCTGCTTCCCGTTGTAACTTGGTTGTTTTTGAGAGCTTATCCGATTGGCCCAATTAGTCGGAATCCTATTGGAGTGCCGAGAAGATAAATATGGAAAGCAGGGGGCAATTCCAGTCCTTGAGTTTTACTGCCCAGAATGTATTAGATATTCTATTCCTTGAATCTTGTTGCGTGAATATCTGCAACACATTCCATTGGCGCAAAGAAATAAATGCATCATACTTTAGAGAAATAGGAGTAAGATGTAGATTAAAGTAGTTTTCATGTGAATTTAAACACTCCATGCATTTTGAATAGAGATGCCGTTATCTCGTAGGTTCATTCCAAGTCCATTAAATTCCACAGCGACTGCATGTGTTCATGTGTTTTCCGGAAGATAAGCACTGTGAGAAAATGAAAAGACAGAGAGACGTTTTACCAAAAAAAATAAATAAATAAATAAATAAAAAAAACCTGAGATAAACATGAGGGCAGAGAGAGTCGAGACGCATGTGGTTTCATCGTCGGACGGCTCAGGCAGCGCCTCGATACTGTCACGCTGCTGCCCTCGGTGAGCCCCCGTTCCGCTTGAAAATGAAATTCTCGAAAAGCTTTCACTCTCTTGAAATCTTGTTTCCAGCGTGGGGCGGAGGGGGCAAACAAAGAGGTTACACAGAGCTTTTACAGGAGAATACAAAACAAGAGAAAGAAAATAAGACCGGCTTCTATAGGAGCCTTTTGAGTTACTTACTTATCACTTTTAAATAGGTGGGAACTAGTTTAAGCGAGTTTGATGGTGTCATCTGATCAATTTGGCAGCAAAATTCCTACAAAATGTTGGTTTTCAAATACATTTTTGATGTAATATGTTTGCACACTTGTCTTGTAGTGTTTCAAAATGAAATCCTTTTAGAATCGATATAAAATGTTTCATTCTGGCTAATAAGTTTTAAACCTCAGTTTTCCTTTGTCTTTTTAGCTCTTCAAACCAGAATAAAGGAACTGATGTATAAAAGTTAAGTCCTTATACCACTCTTTCAGTGTTTTTGAAACATATTTAGAGAAAAGAAAAAAAAAAAATCGTTCAAAATCTTTAGTAAAAATTAAGCATAAATTGGGACACAACCACATTCCCACTTAGCATGTCAGAAATTAGGGGACACCATAGTTCTAGTTCAAGGTGTGCAAGGAAGAAACATGAAGGTTTTCTGACGGGCTCTGGAGTGCAAATCTTTAGCAACAAAAAAGCAAATCATTGGCCGTCTGAATGCAAACCAAGAACATTTGGAAGAAATGGCTTCACAGCATCTTTCTCCCACTTACAGCACAACAACATCAACGCCTGACCTCCGTATTCTCTGTGTGTTGCTGAACTTCTTCATATTATTTGGCGCGTTAAAGGAAAATCTGTTCATTGTGGAACGCCATAGATGACAAGCTTTGTTATATTTTATGTAACGGTAAAGCAATGTTTATTTGTGGTGTTTATTTGCAATTAAATTTCTTTTCTTGAGATAAAAAAAACAAAAAAACAAGATACTCTTTATCAGGTGTCCTAATTTTGCTCAGGGCTGTAAGCGCCTTCATACGAGGAAATAATAGATTGCAAATACAGTCATTTTCCATGCCAGAACTGTCAGAAATGTGCTGTAATCTCGCACAATTCTTATATATTAAAAGCACATTACTCATTTCAGATGTTTTTGCTGCCCATCACAGTTCCCAGAGCAAAACCGGCGAGTGATTTCTATCACAGCTGCCCTCAGACTAAATGTCAGAGATTGAAAAGAGCTCACCAGCAAAGACTTGGTGCGAAAAAAAAAAAAATTCTCTTCTTCTCTGCGAAACGCAGAGATAAGACGGCAAGAGAGAGGGTTGTTATGGAGAAAGTGCCAGACAGAATATTTACACATATCCAGACACAGACGGCGTGAGGCTAAAGAGCAGAGAAACATGAAGTACAGGACGGGGGAGGACATGTCGTTTGTTCTACATATGAACTCGTTTCATTTCCCTCTTCGTAGCTGATTCTCATTTCCTCTCCGAGGTGCGATATCTACCTGCAGGAAGGATGCGTGACACATGTAGGCAAGACGAGATTAACAAGAAGGTCGAGCTGCATGAATAAAACACACGACATCCAGCCCGACGGCGTACTCTTCCACAGAATTACCAGCAAAAACGACAAGAGGGCAGAAGAGGAAAGAAAGTCCAAAATAAAAATAAAAAGGCGGAGGTGAGAGGAAGGGAAACAGTTGCAGCCCTGTGGGCTTCGCACACGGGAGACGAGGCAGTGCAGCTATTTGCCTTTTATTTCTTCTCACCATCTGCCCCTCAGATTCACTCGTTTACTTAATTAGAGCGCCGCGTTTCAGGGCCGACGCTCTCAAACCGCACTGGCCGTGTGGCTGTGTGTGTGACCCGTCTTTATTAGCAGTTGTGCAGGCACTTCAGGCGCTCCCGAATGCGAGCATGTGTATGTTCTGGAGGGCTGACCCGAGGCAGGTCTCGCTCGTTACAGAACGAGCGGGTGATTGTAGACGAATCCTCCCAAAACAAAATCTGGTAATGCGAGATGTAAATATGAGCAGTGACCTGTGCTTCAGCTGAGATGTTTTGCTCGACAGGCTCCACTGACTCCAGGAGAGTTTAAGCCTCTGTTAAGCTTTTGTTATTAATTATCCTGATCCGCTCTAATTCCACCATGTCACCGATTAAAGGAAGCTAATAGACTTTTTTTTTTTTCCCCCATCATAAGCTAAAACCTGTTGCAAATTTTAAACAAAAAAATAATAAAATAAATTCTTGCTAATATAATGGCTTTTACATGCTTACTTGTATTAGGAGCAAGTCATATTTATATTTAACTATAAGTACGATTAAAGGAATGTTTCGCTGTTATTTTTTTTTTTCTGAATTCCCAATACCAGATTTTTATTTCGCATATCCTTGTACGTTAAAAGGAGCTCTTGGTGCGATGTACTTTGGATAGGTTTACCAGCCGTTTGAAAATGAAACTAGCCCACATCATCATACATCCTCCACCAAGTTTTTCAATGTACTCAGAGACTTTGTGACCTGAGTCAAAAATTCCTTCACTCACATCTTTTGTATGGGAGCCAATAATGGGTTGAAGTCAAATTACACCTTTTTTGTTTAATTGTGCAGTCACAATGTATTCAAGACAAAGCTACTGCTATGCTACCACTAGAGGCAACAGCCTTTATGTGTCGTACAGTGTTTGTTGCCAATCTAAAGCTCCAGGCCATATGTCTACTTGGCCCTGTAACTACCTCCTTTGCCAGCACAAAGGAGTAGTAGAAATACTATTTCCACTCCTCCTCTGAACATAATTTCCTCCAAAACACAATGAAAGAAAAGCCGCATTTAACAGGCTGCTTTAAAGAGGCTTTAGCTTGGAGGGGAAACCTTTTTATCGTCTCTTACTGTGTTAATAGAGCTATTTGGAGCATGAGACGCCATTAGTTAGCAATTTTCCTCTTAGAGAATTATAGTGGCTGTGCACTGAAAATCTGAAACACTGGAGTCCATGAACTGAGCTGACAAAACCAGTAACATTACAGCAGAAGGCTGGGAGTCCAGATTTGTTTATCTGTTGCCTTGCAAACTGATATTTTTGCCTGTGCGTTGTTTTAACATCACAAGCCGCTGGCTTTGCAGTCTGCAGCTGAGGTTATACAAGACCATCCATCATTCCTGAGCGCGAAGACACTGACGGGGTGATGTGTGTTATTTAATAAAAGGCCAGCGTCTCCTCGATGAAATGGCATTCCGATATATCCGACCCTCGTCTGATTGTTAGGTCCGCACAATGCAACACAATGAGAGCTAATGCAGTAATCAGCAACAAATTTTTTGTCATCATGTAAATGAGCATTGTCTGACCAATTGCTCTGCTTGGGTCAATTTTTCAATTGGTTGCTGATTGTTGGCTGCAGCAGGGCTTTTCTACTTGAACCAACAATGACCGGCAGATTGAGCGTCAGCCGCCACATTTGAGTGTTTTGCAGAAAACACACATAATTAAATGCAGCTATTAGTTTGCGACCATTATTGGACTATAATCAATGTTTGGCAGTTGTTTCAAACACTGGGCATCTTTTAGTGGCTATTAAAGGTTCCCAAGACCCAAGTCTTCAGTTGATTTATTGGGAAATTGAGGCCAAATTTAAGTCTTATGCTGCGGTTCTCAACAGGAGAAGAGCTGGACTGCTCCCAGTTGAGTTTGTGCCTCAATTGGAAGTACAACTGTTCAAGTATCTTGCCTTGTTCATGAGTGGTGAGAGGAGGAAGATGGAGAGATAGATTGGATCATTGTGGTGAAGAAAGAGCTCAACCAAAAAAAGCAGAACTCAGTAGTTTTTCAGTAGTTCCAGGATCTGATCAGGATACCTCTGGGGGAAATCCCTTTGGAGGTTTTCTGATCAAGTTCCACAGTGAAGAGAACGGGGGCAAACTCAGAATTTGCTAAAGGAACTTTGTCAGCTTTGGGTTCTCAGAGAAGGACCTGGAGAATGAGGTGTTCTATTGGTTCTGTTTTTGACCTCCGTGACAGTCTCTGATTAATGGAAATCAACTGATGGATTGATGGAATAAAGAACGTTTGAAGCTTTTTGACTATCCAAACTTCGTCATAATTATTATGGCCAATATGCCCCTTACTACCAATGCAGTAGAAGTAATGGAGACCTAATGTACCAGTGGTATAAATGTACTAGCTGCTTCACATTGTCAAGATGTCATTATTTCTTCAAGCAAGTACAAACAACATTTGGATCATGGATAGGCTCAGGTTGACTTTGAAAATGACGAATTTTCAACCAACAGGGTGTTGAGAGGTAGAAACAAATAGGGTAAATAAAGTCAGGAATTCCAAGAGCTGACTAAGTTTGAAACTGTTTTGTTTTCTTGTTTTTTTTTCTTTTTGCCATTTTCACAGCAGAGTGCTTCCAGGCTGAGCACTCTTTGTTGTGTGACATCAAACATGTGAGAAAACCGCATTCACACTCCTTCAAACACTTTGTGACAAGTTCAACTCGGCAGCTCCTTTAACCGCGTATGCGTCATCGGAGACCGTATCGGCTCTCGCCGAAGACAAACGGGAGGGAAGGGGGGAAAAAAACCCCAAAGGAAGCTCGTCTCATTTCTGCCTCACATCTAAACTGTTTCCATTTAAACTTAATGAAGGCCTTTTATCACCTCTGAAAGCAACTTAGGCTTGATATCTTCAATACTCCCCCCGCCCCCAACCGATATTGATTCCTCACTGCAGAACCACCTTTGGCTCACGTCAGAGTTTATACTCCGCCGGCGTCCTGAAAGTAAATGTACTTAAAAAGTGATGAGTCGAGGCGAGGGAAACACCCGAAAGCTCTGGAAAGCAGGGGGGGTGATGCAACGACGCAGCTCTATCAGTGGGAGGGCTGCACTAATCGGCCGTCCTGGGGAGGGACACGGCGGGGGGTACCTACTTATCAAGACTGGTTTGGAGAATCTCACAGACTGCGCAACAATGGGGAAGAAAACCGGAGGATTGTATGCGTGTGAAGCTGAACAGGGCAGGCGTCGTGCTCTGAAATGGAATAACTTTCATTTTCTTTTGTACTTGGCCGTTCGAAACACATTGCTTCATTTTGAGAAGAAATTTTGTAACTAATCACTTTTTCACGTCCCGGGTTCACTCACAGCAAGTGATGGTGAAATTAGTTGTACTGCAATACAATGTTTTATTTATTCATTTAGATCAAGTTGAGACGGATTCCAAAGCTTGAAGTGAACAACTTTTCTTTGTTCAACAATATAAATATTATAGTTTTTAAAATTAGTAATTAATTTTACTGAAGTAAGCAGATGTAAGGCTGCTAACTGGCTATGACAAGCTTGTGTGTATCAACTGTAAATATTTATCTGAATGTTAGTATCAGTAATTATATTGATCTAGATATTTATTTTATGTCCGAATGGAGATATATTTGTCTATATTTGGACAAGAATCCAGAAACTTTACAAAGCTGAAGTACTGATGCCAGGCCAGTAGGTGGCGATAATTAGCCGTAGCAACATGTTAAAATGTAATTAGGAAGGATTTAACGCAAAGCCAGGGACATGTATTTTAAAGTCTGATGGTGTTTTTCTCAGTTAGCATTTGACTAGTTAGTAGTTTATCTCTGTTAGATTAAATGTTGACGTGTTTAAATAAAAACATTTTTAAAAAAAGCAGTTTATTCGTTATTTAATTGTGCTACTTTTTTGGTTTTTATTGAAAGTCAGAATTCAAATCTGGGAATGTCTTCACACTCGAATTGAGCATGTTACCGATATGAATCAGAAACTGTTATGATGCTGTTATCATACTGTTTTAATAATTATGTTATAATTAGTTTTTTTCTGGTTTGTTTGTAAGGTGTACCTGCATACTTTAACATGTTTGAAGCAGGAAATCAAAGGTTCATCAGTGATTATGATTTCAATCAATTGGTAACATAACAGGATTAAACTCTGTATTTCTTCTTACTGCTAAAAAATTTACTTAATATTTCATTGATTCCAATTATTAACGCAGATTTGAATATTCACTTTCACGTAACACATAAATATTGACAGCAACAGTTACCCAACAAGAACACGATGCAGTTTGCTCTGATGTTGACCTCAAGAAGATCCAGTCGACGTTTAACCAAACAGAGTTGGCCTAAAAATCCAGAACGTTGCAATAAGTGTTCCAGCTCCTATTCCATTCCTCCGTGGGAATCCATTTTAAAGAGTCAGGTCGGGATTGTCCCTTTGTAGGAAAAGGGGGAAAAGCAGCAGAACTCTCTGGTTTGATTGTGTGGCACGCCCCTTCGGTTAATGATTCTGTCTCTGAGACGTACGTCGTGTTTGTCGGCAGTAGATCGCAGATTAAGCTCTACACACACGGGCAAATTAAAACTGATTATCATATTTAAATCTGGGTGTATTAGTTGCACTTTGGAGGAGAATGCAGCTGCATTCATATCAGCACAGCTTCCCAGATGCCTCCAACTCCAGCCCTGTTATAAAAATATACTGCCATATAAAACACTTAGTGCACATTTGCCTGTGTGTGCCAGTATAATGAGCATCTGTGCATTTTTCCTTCTTTTTAATGAAATGTTATTACCTTTAACGGTGCACCTGCCTGTTCAGATAAAGAATCAAGATTTTTTTTTTTAATTTTTGAGGGAGCCTTTTGAAATGCCAGCCGGCAGTGGGGTTGTTGGGTAGTTAGTGTTAGTGCGGAGGACTCACACTCGCATTTGTGCAGCCGAACAGTCTGTTGGGAAAATAGCACTGCTAATTAGTGGAATTAGCCACAGATCAAAAGGTTCAATTAAAAAGTGGTGTTGCAGCATAGAGGCAGCGGGGCCTAATTTGCATCACAACACACGTGTTTTGCTGCGGACGGGCTGTCGAATGGACGGACGGGGAGACCACACAATATGGCGCGCAACCTCACGGGAAATGCAATAAAAGGCGACTGAGCAGCACGAAATGACCGCGTTTCAGTTTTCCTCGCAGATGGACTTTTCTGACGTACAAAACCCATTCGAAGTGTCTTCAGTTTGGTCTCCCAAACGGGCTCGGGCGCACGCATCGACAAAGCGGAATAAACGCAAACGCATGCGAGGACGCATTGCGAAACGTGCGGCAGCTAATCAGCGGCATTAATGTGAACACGGAGAGCCGCTGTCCGCATGCGCCACCAATTGTTAGCCTTTTGAGTTCCAGACTTAATTAAGAGCATAATAAAGTGCGTGCTGTTACCGCTCTGCTCAGTGGGGTGTGCTGTTGTGTGCACACAAGCGTGTTTCCATGCATGTGGATTTCCTTGGAGCTATTAAACAAAGCCTGGATGAATATGGTCAATTCACAGCACCTCTAATTTAGCGCTTAAATACCACATGTTTGACTCCTAATTAAATACACCCTCAAAACCAGCAGCAAATGTGATTTTCTTGGTTCTGTTGTCTGGCTGCATAAATGCCAGGCCATGAAATCAATTTTCTCTCACAGATTTTCTCTTTGACTAAATCTAGATCTGTATTTCTTTGATTTTTCTCTGTACAGTCATCAGTCTTTCACTGCGTTACCCTCACTCCGCTTTGGACTTTTTGTTGATGTTTGTTACTGTGTGCATCTTGAGCTATGTTTTTTCTTCCTTCAAAGGACTTCCAGACTTTGTTGCCTTTTTTTGCATAGAAATTCAGTGAAAAAAGCAGTCAGAGGCTCAATAAAACCTGTCAAAAATCCTGGAGATGTATTGATCAAAGCCACTTAGAAAGATTACAACAAAGTCTTGCAAATTCAATTTGGGTGGTTTAGTACTTTGATAAATAATTTGGGTTTTTTTGTACTGTCTAAGCCTAAGACACATCCTCTTGAAGGCAGCATGTAATTTCTTTATTTAGCTTTACAATTGACTGACATAACCTTGGAAGAACAGAAATAATTTCAGAAAAACCAAAAACATGTACAGTTTCTCTATATGAGGCAAATGTCACTTTTGAATGTCCGTCAGTCCTTCTGACCAACCAAATGCCACCCAACTAAGCAACATGTCAACAGGTCACCCAATGTACCAACCAACACATCCAACCAAACAGTGTACCAACCAGCTCATCAATCAACCAATGTACTAACCCAATGGCCAACCAATCGAACAATGTATCAACCAACTACATAATACGTGAACCATCCAGTTAACCAACCAACCAATCAGACAACTGATCAAGTCGACACATCAACCCACCAGTAAATCAGCCAAACAATGGATCAACCAACAACCCCATTGTTGGTTGATCAATGATTGAATTGGTATCAGTGATTGGTACATTAGCCAACCAATGTACCAACCAGTCAGAACACCAGATAACACATAAATCACCTAATGTACCAAGTAACACATAAATTACCAACCAGTCACATTGAATATATCAGGCAACACATTGACTAGCTAACCAACCAGCAAACATCAAGTTACTAACCAACAGTAATAAAATATATTTCTAAACATCCTTTTGTAGAGTTCCTGTACAAATCTGGTTTCAACTTTGCTTAAAACAAGTTTTCCCACTTGATTTTAAGGTTTGGACAGCATAATATTTGCGTTTTTGATTGAGTGTATACATTGCTCTGAAATCAGCATGTATTTCTGTTTACTCAACAGTAAAGGACCACTTGTGCAGTCGGCGTCATCGCTGGTCCTTCTAAACGTTTTGCATGTTCAGCCTGTGTTGCTTCCCCAGTGAAAGCGGCGTTGTTCGGTTAGTTTTAGGGTGCGTGTGTGTGTGCGTGTGTGTGTATTCCTGTCTGCTGCAGTGGCACTTTGTGGCTGCGTGCTGTGTTAAATGGGAGTGTCCAGGCTGCTCCCAGGCCTCATTCATCAGTTTCACGCAGGAGCAGTTCTGGCTGTGGGGAAATCCGCCTGGGACACACACACGCATACACACACACACACACACAAAATCAGTTTGGACAAATGTACAATGCCTTAAACAGCCTTTACCAGCATAAATAACTGCTTTGACTGATAACACTGATGTGTGGTTAAGTTGCACACGGTGTCTTCAGCTCGCATAAGCAGTGTTTGATGCCGACACTTCCTCTGTGACCTTTTGTCCTCTCCCCAGTGTCCCCGCACCCATTTTTTTCGTTTTTTTCCCCTTCCTATCCCGTCTTTGATATTTCACAGCTGAGTCTCTCACACATGATTTCATCTGCCACTTTGGCTGTTGCCGTTTCACCCATTCACACTGCACCCTCCTGCTTGAACCCAAACTCCCATCGGTTAGCATTGGCAAGCATCCACCAATTTCTTACAGAGGTACTAAAAAAATACCTCTAAAAAAGACATGAATTAGAAGGTTCGTGTTTCCCAACTCGTACCTTACTTTTGTCTATATGCTAAATGCTTTCAAGCACCACTCTGGTTATTTATTTTTCTATTAAAAGGCTAAATTTCCAAGATCTGCCTGTTTCGCACTTCCAGGGCCGTGTCTTTTAAAAGGTTCTGTGAAGCCACAATTGTTTGGGTGCCATTTGTTGAACTTTTCTGTTGAGCCAGCCTGATGTGAGTGCATTTCTTGTTCACTAAGTAGCGCATGGCCGCAGATCCCCGGCGTTCACTGCATTATTTAAATCAAGCACTTTGTGAAGACAATGGATTTTTGTCAGGAGTTGCTTTTTAGTTTTCCATCAAGTGCTGAACTGAAAGTTCTTGGAAAGAATAAGGCATGCCGAGTGTGTTTTTAATGTGATTTCTGACAGTTTTTCAACTTTATTTTAACACATTTGGAATGACTGACTTTTGTGTGGTGGCAAACTACACAAATACTGTCTGCAAACGCCTCAGAAATGTAAAAAAAACTAATATAAAGTTGATTTTTATGCCTTAAATTAAAATAAATAAGCACAGGAGGTGGACATTTTTATAATTTAGTGATTTATGGGGTTCACTGTATGTGGAGTCGCATTTTGTTTTAATTTTTACCATTTAGCAGTAGTGGACACATTTCCAATAATGTGCTAATGCGCATTATTGGAAGTGTGTCCACTTTTATTTTTTCCTCAAGCACTAATTTATTTATAAGCTTTCAGTTGAATGAAGTTCAATACCTGTGTCGAAGTTTTGGTTGTCAACTTCAGCGTTCACATAGTTATACTTTTGCATTTTAAAATAGGTGAAGACTCTTTACTCAGCAGCTCTGCTTTGTGTCTTATTTTCCCCAAGAACTTCATTTAAAATAAGAAACATACACTCATGATATGAACATAAAAACAACATCTGAGAGTGTTTTAGAACATGTAAGTTCAGTAAAAATACAATTTGTGTTTGAGGGTTGTTGTTTTCCAAAGATCCAAAGGCAGTATCATTTTAAGTGAAGTTAGCACATTAGCATTTGCTTCTGCTAACTCCTATGTTGTGATGGCCTAATATGATTAGCACTGTAGGGTTAGCGCAGCTAAATTTTGTCTTCGCGGTGTCCCCACTGACATTAACAGTCAGGTTAATCTTACTTTATAAGCCCAATCTATCATCTCGGTGAACTTGATGCTATTTGCTTCTAACTTTCTCGCATTGCTTTACTTTTCAAGACTCATAAGGCATATCAGCTAGGATATTTGCTTAGCATTTAGATACATTTTCTAATCATTTCATAGCTGTGTAGCAAATATGTGCATATTTATTGTTTCAACGCTCAATCAGTAACATTATTTATATTTCCCAGACAAATGACTGTTTTTAGACTGATTGGTTTTAGCTGGAGATCAAATTTAGTCTGCTTTACCATCAGATGTATAGAAAGGCAGTATTTCCTGTTAGGTAATGGAGGTAGACCAATACATTTGGGGAATAAAATAGAGCAAAGAAAAACATGTAAAGAAAGACTGTTGACCATCTCAGATTTTGTGAGATGGGCCACATAATCTGGTCTTTCTGGTCTACTGGTTGCTGACAATGATGAGCAGCAACCAATGAGAATACAGCGGGTGCCATGTTGAAATTTAATTGGGCTTTTTTGGGAAGGTAATTTGGAATGACAACAAGCTGCTTCAAAATCACTTGCACAACTGGGTTCATACTCGCCGCTTGTTATCTCGTTGTAGAAATCCCCTGTTTATAATAGCGGTTCCTTTGGAGAATCATTAAAGAATTAGCTTTGCAACACACTTTTTGTTTTCCCCATGAAGTAAATTAACAACAAGTAGTTTTCTGGCTAATTTACCGAATTTCTTTCCTCTTGGTTTGCACAGTGTTTGAGCTCTGTTTCAGTGAAAATATCTGCCTTTGTAGTCTGAAATGACTATTCCTCATGATAAGCAAAGAAGAAAAATAAAGCAAATATTAAGCAGGGGCTTGTTAGAGCTGCAAAGAGAAGTGGGGGGAAAATCTGCCGGAGGGTTTTCCCCAGATAAAATTTAGCTGGTACTTGAGCTTGTTTTACTGTCCAAACAAGTCTGGAGCTCTCCGAGTGGATCGGAAATTGGAATATTACCTTGATGCACAAACGCCAAAGTGTTTGACGAGACAGGAGAGAGCTGAAAAAGCTTCTTTTACTCTTCAGTCTGTTCAGCTCGATGGAAAAGGTTGCATTTTTCTCCTGATCTCTGTGTTAGTTGTGTTATTTTTGCACAAATCTGCAGTAAATTCTTCTTCCAATGAGGTTAACTCGACCCTTGCAGGTTACCTCCTCTGTGTTGTGAAGATTTCCAAACCCATTTACCCGTTTAAAGCTTGTTTACCGTTTCTGTGACCCTCTCGCTCCGGGAAAATAAGATGCGTCTCCCGACTCCCGTCGCTTCATTTTCACCCTCTGTGGAGGGCGTGAATTGGCGAGAAAGAATGTTGCAGTCATGTTTGCTTCTTTTATGTTGCTTGATCTCGTCTGAGCTCTCCTTCCCGTACTCTTGTTTTATAACTTCTCCCCCCTCTGGGAGGCCAGTTTCCTTTTTAATGAGCCATCCCACGACCCCCTTGAGGGTTCGGAGCATGTGATTGGCAGGGGTTATAATCTGCGTAATGGCATTTCGTAGTGGTGGTAGCGCCAGCTGCCCGCCAAGGTGTTGAGAAAGCCTGCAGGAGAGGAAGATGTTCGATGCAAAGTGCCACCTTTCGCCTCAGTTTCTTCCATTCCGTCCTCTCCTCTCGCCTCCCCTCGTCTCGTTTTCGCTCCTCGCTTCGCCGTGCCGCCATGGAGGTGTCATTAGCACCATGTCCTAATTAGTCCGGTGCCAGCTAACGGTGCGCTTGTGACGCCTTGTCTCTGGGGAGGCAAAGCCTTGCTAATTTCAATAAGAGTAAACAAGCAAAGCTCTCCCTACGGAGAGTTATGAATTAATTAGAGAGCGTCCACAGCACCCGCCCAGCGAAGGAATGATGGTTTGGAGAGAGGGAAGTTTGGGGAACGAGAGTCTGTTGCGGAAAACCAGGAAACAAGCATCGTGTTGGTTTTGTGCAACACTCAAAAGGCCCAGCGGAGTCACAACGAAGCTGCTTGCTGTTCCACCGCAGACTGTGTGCGTTCTGCTCCGGGCTCGGATCTCTTCTGCAAAGCCAGTCAGTTTTCATCTAACCTCACAGAGCTGCTCTGTGTTCTCCTGAGTTCTGATTTTCCCGCCTTGCTGAGCATTCATACGCTGCTTAATATCTACAGATGGACCTGAGAGCCTCCACGAAGCAAGTGGAGCTGCTTCCTCTGGATCTAGCTCCAGTATCTACCTGCCTCATTCATTAAATGAGAGAAACACGTACTGATTTCATGGTTGCTTAGCTTGCAGAAGATGTTCAGAAATATGATAGATAACTTGATTTTTCCCTTTTTGATGTGACATTTAGCGAGCTCTGAAGTTTAGAGAAGCTTTCTGGCTGAAATCACATCATGATTATAATTTATTGTATTAAAAAGAATTGCAGTCATGATAAAAAGTTTGAACAATTTATGTGCATAAAGTCATATAAGAAAATAAGAACACAACATAACTGTGAAGTTCATCTTTAAAAATGTTCACAATGTGAAGTCTGATGTGTTTATTCAAACTTAAAAAAGGTAGCAACTTCATAGCTAGCTAACTCTTTGGTTGAAATATCTTTTTTGGAGCAATTTTCTAGTTTCTGGCAGCCGTCTCAGGGAAGTTGGCATCAGCGCTTTCTAATATTTAAAGATGATCTTATATTCTCAATAATATAGAAAAAAAAATTATATATGTGGACTCTGTGATGGTGGGTCGCCAAGTCCTGCTACGACAGAGCGTCTCCAAACCATAACACTTCCACCTTCATGCTGAAAATGTCTCTTTTCATATTTTAACTTCCATTGCTAAAGAACGTTTTAGTGTTTATAAAGATTATTAAATATATATCTGGTTCAATGTGCTAGAAAAAGACCTTCATGGGATGTCCTACATTTTGCCGGACAGAAAACAAGCCATATACTATCTTGTTTTCTGAAGGCACACGTTTAAAAAATCCAACATGATCCATACAGATCAAATGCGTACAGTTTTATAACCAAGAATAATTTATTATTATTATTATTATTATTATTATTATTATTAATTCTGTTACTAATTTAAGACAACATAAAACCTACTGAAACTTGTAGTTTTAATTAATTGCATACGAAACAACACAAGTCAGCACAGAACTAAATGTTTTCACTGTTTGTAGTGTTAACTCCTGTTTAGTTAGGCTTGAAAATATCGACTTTTTGAGTTTTTGAATGTTGGTTTAAGTAAATAAAGCTGAAATTTATTATTTTTTTTGTCACCAACTGGATTAAAGTTCATGTCTAAAACAAATGTCTTTGTGCTGCGCAACAGAATAACACCTTAGTGGTAACTGTACTGCTAAAATATTGACTTAATTTCCACTCTTCAGCTGATTTCCTACTGGAAACACATTGTTCACCTTTCTGAAGGTTTTCTCAAAAACAGATGGCTTGTTCCGCCATCAGAAAGATATGTTTGATAGTGTCTGGCCGTCATGAAACATTTTCCGGTGACGACTTTCCAGATGTTTTCGGGTGGCTCCCAGGTTAACTCTCAATATGTTTGATTGCCATCACTTTGTGTGACGGACAGAAATGGCAAAATTTCCACAAGCATCTCTCACGTCACCATGACATCAAGAAGTGAAACCCTGTCCGCTGAAAGGTCAACTTAAACCCCACCACCAGGGTGGCTCTACAATCAGCCACTCTTCTTCTATCCACATGCCTTTACATCTCGACACTTCCTGTCAGATTCCTTTTTAAATTTTGCCTCTTTCATGGCGGATGAGTTGATGCAAATGTTGAACAGGTGCCATGCGCACATCCACCCGCGCACAGGAAGTCACAGTTGTCGATACCTGACAAACAGACCGCTGTGTGCTCTCCTATCTCGCTCTCAGGTTCTGGTTTTGAAAAACAAGCCTTCGCATCTCACTCTTCTGCAGACGCTATCACACTCTTCTTTCACACCTAATTAATCATGCTATTGAACTTTGTGCCACTCAACAAAAACCATTTGGCAGAGTCTGGAGTTTGCTTTATCTACTCTCTTTCCCTTTTATTAGTCTTTATGTTTTGCTACGTGTGGACGAGCTTCTTTTTTTTCTCTTTGCTTCAACCACAGTTTAAAGGGCTTCACTATCCTTTTTTGTTTTATTGCCACACGCCAGATCTGCGTGCCATCGGGTCAAGCATTAACAATCGAGCTCCACGTCCTTCCCAGACCGGATTATCTTCTGTCTCGAGAGTCAAAAACTGTATTTGTGGACAGTAAAACTCGTTTGAGGAGACATTTGGAGAAAATGGGGCTAAAAAAAACCAACGCTGCGAGAATGTATCTTGGCAAAAAAAAAAAAAGAAATCTTCTCTCACTCCTCTAAAATGACAGCTGCTGAAGCTACCTCAAGGGAGAGGGGGTGTGGGTGCAGACATGATAGATGGTTATTTTTCAAGAAGACGTTAAAGTTAACACTCTTAACTGTGTGCGTTTCGAGTTTTGTCACCAGAATGCTGGTTGTGTGTGAGAGAAGGGAACAGAAAAGGAGGGGGAGCAAGGGAGAAGGAGGGCGATATGGGGGTATTGGAAGGATTTATGGTTGTAATAATGGAATCTCAGTGGTTGGGCTATTGACACTGAAGCATTTTCTCTCATCCTTCTCCCATTATTAGATGGATGGAACAGGAGGGAGTAAGCACAGCAGCATATGGGCGGGAGAGAATGGCACGCTGCTCCTCGTGCCGCCTTTATACCATCCCGGCATCCAAACATCCACATATACAATAAATGCTTTTCTTGATGATTAACTACCATTTCAGTTCGCTGGATGGCATGACATCAAAAGGTTTCGCCTGTATCATTTAATGTGCATTCATTCATCATCGGAATATTTTTTGTCATTAGATAAACCAGTTGGGAAATCACTTTTTCCCAAAGTAAAGACACTCCCCACCCTCAGCCACCTCACAAAGGGGTTTAGGAAACCGACTCCTTGTGAGGTGGGACATGGAGCCGAACCAGTAGGATTTTATGTCCCTTCCAACCAGGTCCTGACTCATTGTTCAGTTCTAGACTCTTTGACTACACGGTTGGGTTAAGGCAAGCAAATTGGACAGCTAAAGTTGCGGTTAGGATTGGGATTTAACCATCAGCCAATCATCAAGCAACCAAACAACTAATCCTCAAGTTCTGGGCGTAGTCTGTGTTGCATTGCAAGCTGCTTTTCATCTGGAAGTGTTTGCTGTGCGACACTGAGCTGACAAGGTTCCGAGGACGCACAGCCGCCTGACTGTCGCTTTGTGCCTCAGTAACTGTCCGATGGCTGACCTGGTAGACAAGAAACGAGGCTCGGCTCCTGACCAGCTCATCAAACTTCCTCGTAACCATTTGGTTTGTGGGAAATGAAGGAATTCATCACAACAACTGCAGGCCATCTGAAGTCTCGGCTATAAAATTTCGCGCGCGGCCCAAGTTTGCGGGCGCCTTGACCAGTCAGCTAGAGTGTTTGCGTCTCTCTCACAATTCCTGCTGCAGCTATGTGTATGAGGGTCTCTGATGCAAGAATATGTCCAGTTTGCATATTCCTGTTGCAACTAGTTTTTGTGATTGTGATGCAGATAGTGAGTGCAAAAAAAACAAAACAAAAAACGCACACACACCAAAGTGAATTTGTGAATTTTCCCCGAAGTCGTACTGCTGGAAACGGCATGTAGTTTCTGGTTCGGAAGCTCACAACAAGATGTGTCTTCATGCTGTTTTGCTAACCCTTGCTAACTGAAGGTGGTCGTCAGAGACCTGCCTGCTAATGTTCCGGTTTTTGAACAAATGTAGCCAAGTTTCAACCAAGAAACATGTGAACGTTTAGATGACGCTTTCTATGTTTTCACGTCTGACTGAGTACACGTGGAAACCAGCAGACGACCTTCCCGTCTGTAAAAAAATGCTCCTGATCTTTGGATTGTGACCATACCAGTCACATCCTCAGGTATATTCTCTGCATCTCTATCAATGCACCACATGCAGCACTATTCTTTTTATTATTATTACTCTCTAGTCAAGGTAAGCTTGTTCTATAGACTTACAGGTCACAGTGTTCTTTCGTAGCCACTGTGCTAATTATGCTAATGATGTTTACATTCAGATCTGGTCTTACTTTGTCCATTTAAGCTGTATTCGGTCCCACATGAAAACCAACTGACTCATCCAGCGCATGTCTTCCAAGGCCATTATGTTGCACTTTCTGATTATCTTTGTTGTTGTAAACACAGGCAGCAGTAACTGTTTACATTAATGTGATTTGTTCTTATTATCTTTCCTTAAGGTCACCACCGCATTAAGCCGAATAGCTCGGGAACTCTTTTCCTTATTCAGCTGAATGCAAATGAATTGGAGACATAAAATCAGCTCTGTCCTGGTTTCGACTCTGTTGATAGTGAAGAACCTTAAAGTGTGCCGGGTTAAACACTTTTCCTTCACTTAGCAGATGTCACTCTATCTCTATCCGTCTATTTATATGGATATTATGATTGGAAAAATATTCTCTTTCATTATTTTTGCGTCCTTTCATCTTCCACTCCATCCATCCTCTCCTGTTGTGCCTCCTGTCTTACCTTTGACCTCATGTCTTCTTCCTTTTTTAATTCCCCTCACATTTCTGTCTTGTGTCCTTCATTTCTCCATTCTCCCTTCTTCTTCTTCTTCTTTTACGTTTCCTCGTGTCATTCCCTGACTTTGTATTTCTTTTCTTCCTTTTCTCATTTCATCTGTCCTTCCACTCATCCATCCGTTCTTCCTCTCATTCGTCGTCCTCCGGCTTCTTACTTTATTAATTCTGTCCGTTCTTCTCTTTACTCTCCACTTCTTCAATGTCCTTCCTTCCTTTCCTTTAGCTTGTTCCCTGTCATTCCTTCCTTACCCACATTTTTTCATTCCCTCTGAATGTTTCTCTCACATCTCCTTTTCCTTCCTCTATGCCCTTCTTTACTTCCTTCTGCCCAGTTGCTAACTTGCATCGTCCCTTTAATTCTTTCCTTGTTTGCCGGTTCCATGTACGCTTGCTTCAGCATAAAAAAACCCAAAATATTTTTATGAGCGTCTTTTAAAATGGATGAAAGAATCTGTCTGGATGCTTCTAGTTTCCCTCAGTGCTTCAAGTCACTTTCAGCTCTTTCCCTCAAGACGTTCATCACGTAGAACAAATTGCCACACATCTTTCTTTGTCAACTACATTTCTTGCGTTTTCAACGCCCCACATGTTCATTACGCTGGAACAAGAAATCCCCTCTGCCGTGGCAGATTGCTGCAAACAATGCTCACTGACCGTCAGTAAACACCTGCTATTTGATCATTAACACCTGCTGCGCGGCAAGAAGCACCTGGTTCCCCCGAATTGATTATTCCGCTGCGACAGAAGCGGATGTAATGAATCGCAATAACGCTTCCCCATCATTTTCATTATTTACATCAAAGCAGAACCCAGAGCACTCTGATTGCAGAACTAGTTCCACATGACAACTGAATATCACCAACAAATTATTGTAGCTTTTCAACAGGATCCGTCAGACCTTGTAACCGGGGTAACAAATCTCCCTTTCCAACCTCAGTATTTGTCGTCTTTATTATCTAATTGTGACAGCCTGGAGGTATTTTTCTCACAACGCAACCAGACGTAGAACAAGGTACGGACTGAGTCACCAGTGCGTGGTTTTAGTGTAGCCTTGTTTGCAGTGTTCAGACTTTATGGCTGAATCCTGCTGGCTAGCTTTACCGCTAAACTGGACCAAAGTATTAAGACCCTCCTGAAGGCATGCGGGCCTTCAAATTAGTGATTTGCTTGCGATTTAAACAATGCAACTCAACGGGGTTCAATAAATAACCATTGAAAACAGAGCGTTAAACAAAGAGGCGGTCTTTGAGGAAGAAGGTTCACGATTCGCCGCTTCATTTTCCCGGACAAATAATAATAAAAAAAAAAAGGCGAGGAGTTGGCAGGAGTTGTGCAGAAGTGCCCTCCTGTTCACCCGCTGCTGTATTTCAAACAAGAGAGCGATTGAAATATATGCTAATCCTCGGCGCGCTGCGCAGCGCGGAGCAGCATAACATTTCCATAGCAATGCAGACATTTTCGTGGGATTAAGGAGGGGTGAGGATGTGGTCGGGGAACCCCAGCCGCACACACACACACACACACACATACACACACACGCTCCCACTGTCGGGGCTGACAGTGGGAGCGGCAAAGGGCATGTGTTTAACTGTGATTGATGCACTGTCAATAACATAGAGGACAGTCAGAATCTGGATTAGAGAAAATGACCCATGGGAGCAGGAGAGTAGGCGGCGAACGAGGGGAAATTTGCTCTTTCTAAATCATTTTCTCACTTTAAAGCTCAATCTATCACCAGGCCAGTCCACCAGACGGAGGACTTCCTCCCTTTTGATCTGCGCCTGTTGTTTCGTAGAGGCTTTATTTCAGCCGTAACTTCAAGGGAACACTTGTGTATGACATTAAAGTGACACAAGGCTGGCGTTGCCGTCTTCGTGGGAATTTATCTCCATTTCAGTCGATCCACTGATAAGATAACGATCGACTGGAAGCTCTGGTGTCACCACTCAGTAGGTAAATAGAGACAGGAGAAGCAGTTTCCTGTTTGTTGGTCATTTCCAAAATGACAAACTATTCCAGGACATTAAAGTTTAGTCCAACCTTTGTTATAGGAGTGTTTTATTGGTTAAAGGTCTTCCGCTGCTTCATACACTGCAGAACTAGAGCTGCAAGCAGTTCTGAAAAAATTCAACCCATTATAAGAATCCATATTTCATAAAAATAATGGCCTTGAACTGCATTTTATGTACCGATATGTAATGATTTTTTTTTTTTTTTTTTTAACAAAAATGCAAAAGACCAATTTATTTGCACTGTTAACCTAAATTTTAAAAAAGCTACGAGAAGTTCAGAATACAAGACAAAAGCAGCAAAAATATTCAGAGGTGTGTAGTAACTAGTTACATTTACGTGAGTACGTTTTTGGAGAAAGTCTACTTTTAGGAGTGGCGTTGCGGCGCCGCCGCACCAAAACAAAAGGTTATTTGGAAAAGTGTTTGTTTTGCTTGAATTTTTTATTTTGTGAATATATTTATTTGTCTTGAAATGACCAGAATTTGAGAGCTTAGCTTTTTATTTATTTTTTTCTTACTCAGCCTTTTAATCAAATACTTTTTTTAAACTTTTGAGTCATCGCCCGGTTTTACTTTTTAAACTGACTCTTACTTATGTCCAACTTCTTTTTCCTCTGCCCACTAATCGTGTCCAGATGAGAAATAACACCAGTGTTTCTACATTTAATGCATATTTAACTAGTATTATGCCACATCATGTTAATAAAGTTGTAGAAAATCCATAATTCACTACAAATTTACCCAAATATTGTCAGATGGTAATGCCTACATGGTGAATCTCAATCTCTTAGTGATGCGCTTTACTTATTTTATAAGCTTATATGTTTCAGAATGCCCTTTTTCATGTCTGGATTTGCTATGTCTTGCTTCTTCTGGTGAAGTTCAGATAAAATGCGGCATGACCGTCCAAAACAACATGGCATGTGTGTTCTATTTCAGTCCCATTTCGCTGCTGTGTGAACGTGGCCTTCATCTTGAACAAAGAAATAAAACGTGCCAGCGCGTCCTCTTGTTTGCTCCAGTAACAGAAAGTCGTTCCTCGTTCTGCGTTCCTGGAGGTTCCAATGCACAGACAAGAGAGTGAAGCACAGATCCCCGCACCCCCCCAGCCGCTCTCACAGAGCCGAGAAGGTCGAGAGGGAAACGCCGAGGCCCCATTCCACGCCTCATTGAGTCCTCTTTCATAACGGCCAGCACTTCATTAAAAAGTTGAGGCATCCTCAGTGGAAACCGGGAAAGAAAAAACCCCAAAACAAAAACGGAGACCGCTCGTTGTTCATCTTCCGTCACGACGGGTATTTATTGTAACCGAGGAGCATCGGAGCGTACCGTCGCAAATTTGTAATTTATGATAACTGCACTCTGCAAATGTGTAAATAAATTATATGATGATTATTTCCGGAGGGGCGGTGGGGGGTGGAGAGACAGCGCCGGCGTCGGGTCTCATCAGACCGCCGCTGAAAAATCGCTCAAGCAAAAAAAAAAAAAAAAAAAGAACAAAAACTGGAGATCGCACTGAAGTGAGCCGGGCGGAACGCGGTGTCAGAACACTTGTCCTTTCACACATGAATGCAGACGGATCGGTGGCACATGCAACCTCCACTGATTAAACGAAAAAAACAACAAAAAAAAACAACTGAGATGTGCATCATCTTTTCTCTTAATAATAAAAAAGTCTACACTCTTGCTGAAATACATTCAACGAATAGAGAGAGGTGAACAGGGATGCTTGTTTTTACAAAAACACTTGTGCTCTTTCAAAGTTTTAGTCTCAATTTGACTGTTTAAAATGAAACAAATAGGACAGTGATGTTCTTATGACCCTTATGTATCATTTATGTCATCTATTATTGCTCAATATGTCAATTAATTAGCAATATTTGGAAGGTCTTTGCCCAAGATGTTGACTTTTCTGTATTCAAGTGTTCTGCTCTTTGTTTATAGTGTGTCAAACTCGAGGCCCGTGGGCCTAATCTGGCCCGTCGTAGCTTCGTATGTGGCCCTATAGATTCAAGACTAAACACTAAGTGTGCTTAAATATTACTTTGTCAGCCTAAACAATGCAGTTTTTATTAGTGTACTGCCAAATTATATCACTCAGGCCCTCAGGTTTCTACTGAATTATTGTGGAAATTTATGCAAAATCAACAAATTGATAATTGGGAGCTTATTCTCAAAAATTCCTAAAAACGTCCTTTTTATAATCGATATTCTTAATATTACACTATTTGATAGGAAAGGAAAAACCAGCGAGTCTCAATCAGCAGGGTTTTTAAAAAATCTTTTGGACTGGAGTTCAATAATCAGCTTCTGCAAAGCTTACCAATAATTTAGTGAGCTAATGACACTCACCTCCAGAAATGCAGGTTTTTGGGTGTACTGTTGCGTCCTTTTAAAATCCAGACAAGGAGAATTTTCAAGAAAAAAAAGTTAGTTTTTTGTTTATTAACTTGCTGCACTAAACCGGCTGATGTTCTGTTAAGTGACATTTTGATTGCTGCGTTCCCACAGAATAGGTTAATCGTGCTATTAAATTCTGACTCCAAGAAACCTGGAGAGGAGAAAAAAAAAAACAATTTCATCCTTCTTTCTAATTTCTCATTCCTTCAAAACAAGATGACATTTCTGTTTTTGCTTCTTTTTTTTTTTGTTCATTTTGTTTTTAGTTGAACTCCTTTCCTATTTCATAAATGTTTGTTGATTGCAGAACGAATTAAAGTTTAAACGTTACACTTGTGGCATTTCAACGGAACCACAAAATAGATTTTTCAAAAATAAATGAAAAAATAGGCAGCGGAAAGGGATAATTTACTGGAAAAGACGTGCTGTAATGCCTAAAAAAATTCAAAAAACAACATTTTTTTCTCCTGACTGTCTAATTATTACCACCAGTTTCATTCTGTTTCCAGCGACGTTAGCACAAGAAGCTCTAAATTAGCCTCTGGTTTATGATGAGTCAAATTTTTAAAAAATGTATTTGATGCTATCGCATGACTAGGAGACTTGAGTTGTCCCTTTAAGACTTTACTCGACTACTTTTGCCCCTCAAAGTGGAAAAAAATACAGAAAAATGTCACATTGTGGTGTTGAAACTGTTTTTTTTTTTTTTTTCTTGAACTGACTCGTGCCGACGTGTTGCAAAATATTGACAATTAATGCACTGTTTGCTCCGTGGCGCACGGCAGAAGCCGTCATTGCTCGGAGTAACTTAAAATGATTTATCGGTTTCTGCGTTTTTCTGAACGGAGCTCCGGAACGATCCGTTTCTCCGTCTCCCAACAATAGTTTCACGGCGAAAGGGGGGGGGAGGAGATTAAAATTTGACTGTGGCAAATCTTCCCGCTCTGTTGCCACGCCGGCAGTTTATTCTGTTGATTACGTGTATTGACTGGAATTTGCAAACAGTGCAATTACTGAAATAATGAGATTTGTGGAGTTTCTAAGAACGGTTCGTGTTGGGATCTGTCTTCACTTCTGAAGCCAAAGAAACTTCATGAATCGATTTTTTTTTTTTTGAAACCAACAGGTCATAAAGCAGTTGAAAGTCGTCTCTGCCCTCTTAATTCAACCAGGGTAAAATAGATAGTCAATCTATTATGTTTTAATAGATTGACCTAAGAAATATTTGGTCTTTTTGTGTGGAAATCCTCCAAAATCTTTAGTCAGTGCAAATAAATAGCATTTTGAAAGAAAGCTTGTCTTCAAACCTTCTTTCTTTCATATTATTTCACATTGAGGTGATGTGAATTAGCTTCTTTCATTAAAAGTTCACCTGCCAGCAGCCTGAATAATGCTTCCTGACTCTGATTTTTACTCTTAAGGCACGCTCGTCTCTCTCTCTTTTGTGGGCGGGTCGCCACTGGAGAGCACGATGGGTTCTTTTCATCTCGGCCCGTATCCCTCTATCTCCATCCTCTGCGTATTGATCGCGCTCTGACCCCCTTGCCCCGAGTGTGAGTAATGGAATTGCCTGTCGTGGACACAGGCCCCGGTCAGGGTCTAGTAAATGTTCGACACATGTTTGCATGAACTTGACGATCGATTCTTTGCCTGCTCTCGTGTCATCAGATCAGAACCGGAGCCTTTCACTGGTATTTCTTTTTTTGTTCTTCTTATCTGTTTCGGCCAACTTAACATGAATGGTGCTTTCTTGCTTTTCAAATTCATATTTAGACTTTGCAATATAAGTTAAAACAGGACCAATGCCATGAAAATACTGAATATTTTAGCACCCAGAAGGAATGATCCCATTTGGACGATCCCACACCCAACTACATTGGACCACTCCTTCAGGGGAAAAACCCGTTTGGGTCAATATTCAAATTTTTGAGAAATGATGCAAATCAGAGAGACTTTTGAGTCAAACTTGTGACATTGCTGGTCTACGATGTGAACCAAATTACTTCGTTATTTTACCTTTTATGGGCAGTAATTTAGCATTTAAAGAGTCTCAAAAGACAGATTAACAAGTGATCGCCTGAAATCCAAGAAAGCAGACATCCGAGTCATCCCAGCGCCGCTGCTTTTAAAAATAGTGGTGACTTTTGAAGTGCTGGGAGATACATTTCAGGCATGTTGCTTATTAAAGTTTGATATCGCCAATAAAGTCAGTCTCGCAGCGGTAAAACGCTCTGACATTTACAGAAACCAACCGAGAGAAAAAGACTCCAGGTCAACTCTGGCGACTCGCTGGACCGAGATGAGATGACATGCCACTCAAGAGTATATCGGGTTTCAATCTGACAGATGGGAACGGCGTGGGGAGGGGCGGGGCGGCTTGGCGACGGGGAAAAGATTGTTGTTTGAAAATAGGGCAGCGTGGATTACGGATAGGTGTGAGGAGTGCCGCGGATGCCTTTAAGGGAATGTTTGCACTGGTTTCCACAGTGACACGATGTCTGTGTGGACGTGTCCAACAACAACAGGATTACAGTTATTTTTGGGAGGTGCTGGGAGTGTGATGGAATGAAAAGATTACCCCAGAGAGTATTCTGCGAAGAAAAAGTCATTTTGCCACCTTTTTAGCGACGTGTTTGGCTATTTTTACAGAAATAAAGTTAATAGACTATGTGAACTTCGAGGCTTTGCGAGGTTATAATGAAAGACAGCCTCATTGTTTTCAGAGGACAGCGTAGAGTTTTGAGTGAAAACTCAAAAACGGACTTTTTTTCAATAATTTGAAAAAAGTTACTGTGCCCTTTTAGTTTGTCTTGAGAGGCCTGGAATCAACTTTAAATAATAGACCCATTTTCAAAACAGAAAATGCTTCATTCACTCTTTTTGTATCTAGTATGGACCACATGCTTCAGCCTTTCCACCTTGAGCTGAAGGTTTCATGCCTCTGGTAAGGCACAGACCCCCGAACGGTTAGGAGCGTTCGATGCGTCAGAACTTATTTCCATTTCCCTCTTTTTCGGAGCGTAACATTTTCATTTTTTATTTTTTATTCCACAGAATTTAAGAAGTTAGTTCAAATGCAGAGGTTTCTAAAAACCTTGTCGAACTCCATACTTCAAATTGTGCATGGAAAACCTTGACAGTATACATTAAACATTCCAGACTTCACAACGAAGGCAGAACACACAAATCCTTTGGCTTATTTTAGCAGTTGCATATTGGTCAGTGGAACTTAGCAACACTGTTTATAAGGTTGGGAATGTATCATCAGTGTAAGGAGAACTCAGATGTAATGAGATATCTTTATTTATATTTGAAATCATAATTGAAAAGAGTTGTTTTGGGGGGTTTTTTTCTCACAATTTCATTGAAAAGCTGAAACTCGTACATAGGTTAATTAAAAATACATTAATATCACACAGCTTACGAAAACCGAACATGCCGCTGCACGGCAGACAGTCAAAATCATTCATAGAAATTGAGTGGAAGAAAAAAATAGTGGTGGAAGAGCTGCAATGTTAAAAACAAAATCTCCATGAAGTAAAACAGTCACTTTTTGAATTTAATTACAGTAACAAATTGACATTTTTTTTGTATTTACTGAAGTATACCCTTGATCTCCAGACACTCCATAACATTGATTGCTCAGTGTTATTAAATTGCCATCAGTGGATAAGAGTAGAACTATTGCAGTTAAAGTGGCTTATTTTACCCATATGAGTTTAGCAATATTTGCACTTTTTAACCCGTGATTGGTTTTTTTCTTGGATGTACAGATTTTTGCTTCCGTTAGAAAACCTTCTCTGTATCTCCCGACAGCCGAAAACACAAAACACATTTTCCCTGCATATGTTTTTTTTTTTTTTCCCACAGCGTTCGCTTTAGACCTTCCACCTCCGTCACCCGACCCACATGGAAAGAGTCCACGCGCGCATGCGCGGCGACGGCGAACGCCAGGAATCTGGATTCCCCCTTGAAATAGCCGGACCTCTTGCGCGATGCAGTGACACGCACGCGCTGGCGGGAAGCACCCAGAATAGCAAGCGCTTGCCACATCCATTGCATTCCACTGCCCAGCTGGCTGCACTGTGTCGACACATGCCCCACTGCAGACTTGCACATAGCTCCTGTAGAAATACATCTTTGATATTCTCCTACCAAGAACGTGAACCTCTTTCTGCCTTGGGGGAAAAAAAAAAAAAAAAAAAAAAGTTTGTTTCTGACCTTCTGATTTTCTTTCTGCTGGTATTGCAATTGTGTGCACCAGCCTTGACGCCCTCTTCCAACCCCCTCCACCCCTGTCAACGAACAATACATGTTCGGCCTTAGAATTCCTGCCGCTAATCCGTCAGCTGCTCGGAGCCGGCAGCAGATGGCCGAGGCACAGGAATATTCTCAACCTGCACCAATTGCAGCACGTATCAGATGTCAATTTGTCAACAGAGCCGGCCGGTGGGTCGGCCGGCTGGTCGGCTGGTTTAGACCCTGAAGGAAGAGGTGAGTTAGCAGCTCAGGCAGCCAAAATCGAGGGAGGAAGCCGAGGAACCGGTTTGTTTTCAGCTGGAAAAGAGTCTGACTTTCAGAGAAAAGTTGATAAAGTCGAAAACCTCGTCAAAAACCCCATTCCGCCGTGGAGATGTATCAAACTTTAGCCTACTCTTCACTTTTAATAAATTCTTTGACATACAGTTGGTGGTTTGATAATGGCTTTTTAACTGCAGTGTTGTGGGTGTATTGTGTTTGATTTATAATCTGCAAGTGGATTTATATCCATCTCAGCGCCGCGGCTGCAGTTCAGCACAAACTCTAAAGAATCCATGACTCAAAGCATTTCACCGCCATTGTCCTTGTTTCCTGTATTTATTCTCACCTCTCTCTCAGAGCGCATTGATCGTGAGATTTCATGCTGGATGGCTGTGCTGTGCGCTGAGGTTTTTCAGGCGATGCATGCTGAAGCCTTTTTGTGTTCAAAAGATGTTTTGTTTTGTTTTTTCCTGGCTCCTGATTTTAGTGACAAAATTTTCAAAAACTAAATATCAAATCAGTCAAAATAAGAATTAAAGTTGAGTACAACAAAAGTGGAAAAAGTCTTAACAGTACAAATGATTTTGACAGTTATTGTTAGTCATAACTGGGAGGGAGCTTAGGTAAGCATGCTAGCATGTTAGCATAGAAAGCGCCAATGTTATTTTCTCTATTTTCTGCTGCTGAGTATTTCAGTTTTGTTTCTGTAAAGCTAAGAAATGGGCTAGCATCACATGCTAACAACTTGGTGCCAAATGCCACAACGGACTTTCAGCGGACTAGCGAGGATTATAAATCAAAAGGGTTGCCATGGCAACTTTACGCAGTGGGTAGTGGTCCTGTGCTGGACAAGCAGGCAGACTGATGACCAGTTGGTTCTAAGCTTCATGTTGACCGGCTAATACCTCATCTTCCCCTTTTGTATCCAAACTAGTTCATCACCTCTTACCATCAGACACCAAAAATCAAGTCAGTGTCATTCAGTCGTACTTCCTGTGGGTTTTGTTGCTAGCACGCTCACTGAGGACTTTATTACTGCTGCTTTTACTATTCCTTCCTGATTCCTTGTTGCCATTTTGGTTTCCATCGAAGTCTTTAAATATTCACCATGCTTCTTTCTCCAGTAGTTTTCATTAGGTGGCGGGTTAATGCTTTCTTTGTTAGCTTGCCGTAAAAATTTTGGGTGTAAATGTTTTCTAGCTTTTTTTATACGTGGAATCCCGAGTACCACTACTTATAAGAGCACCAGAGTTTAAGAGCCAGGCTATGAGAAAAAACCCCAAAAAACTTTCGACTGACTTGACTGTATAGTTCAAAAGTTGTCTGCAACTCAGACGCTGACTCATGTGAGCAACCACCCTCACGGCTCCCGTCGAAGCTATTATCTTTGGTCTCAGGGCATATCGTCCTGTTTGGGCCACTCTAAAAAAATTTAAAAATTCCCATGCGTGGCACATAGCTGAATTAAAACCTATTATGAAATTTGACAGAGCCATTAAGAAGACGGATGGTCCATGTCGTCTGTGGGTTTGACTCACGATCGGGGGCGATCACCGTCCGAACAAAAGCTCGGCCTTTAGCTAGCCCCCCGTTAGACTCGAGGGTTATGACCCATTGCGCTTGAGTTCTTTTCTCTGTGAAAACATGTAAAAACATCTGCTTATGAAGCGAAGGGGATCTGACGGAGACAGAGCTCTTCTGGGGTTCATGAGGTGAGGGACAAAGTGGGTGGAGGAATGATGGATGGCAGAGAGGAACACGGAGGAAGGGGCAGCCATCGCTCAGTGGGAGGAATTTATAGAACAAAAAAGCACCGTGACATTGCTTTGCTTTGAGATTTCATGTGGCAGTTTGTGCGACTTCTGGCTTTTTTTCTATCATAAGGCGCCTCTCAAATTTTCAATGGCTTTTCCTTTTCAAGTCAATACAGCACAGAAAGTCGTACAGAACTGAAGAGGAAGAAATTGGACAGATGGTTTTCGTGTTCGTGACTGAAGTCTTTGCACATTCTGTGTTGAGCTTTTCCCTACTCCATAGAGAGTTTCTATGAACATCCATATTTAAGTTGTAGTAGTAGTTTCGGTTGAAGGCAAAGGTCAGCAAGCTTTGAGTCTTTCTTTCCTTCATCTGATCATCTGATCTACAATATCAAATTTGCTATGATTCAATTAAAATCTATAAATTTATCCTCAAGTAAAACAAACCATTGACAAGACCAGAAAAAACATTTTCTTCACTTGAAGAAGTCCTAAAGTAAGGAAAAAGGACCTGCGCCTAACTACAGAGGAAACTGGGACTCACTTCAGACGTATCTTTGGATTTACAGGCGATGCTTCGTTCTGTATCGCTTCAGGTCAAAGTTTTGAAGAGCCAACATAAAAGATCTTGCAGACAAATGTGCTCCTTCTTCCACTCTAGCAGATCACATTAAATCCCACATAAACACATGAAGGTTTACGGTTGTTGCATGATAAAACGGAAAAATGGTTCAAGGTTAACGGCCAGCCATGCGAAGGCACTTTATGTTCGAAGAAATCATTTTCCAGCTGGGTCCGTTTTCGGAAATTCATCGTTTTGGCTTTTTTTTTTTTTTTTGGTTATTTACTATTATTTACCCTGAAAAGCAGTTAAACCTGGAGTAAATGGAAACGAAAACTCTTCCCACTATATAAAATTAGCAAGCATCCAGCCCGCAGAATGCCATCTCCTGACACAAACATAATGTAAACCCTGCTGCAGCGGGAGCAACTGGAGGGAAAAACTCCCCTAAAGCGATTTCACACACAGCCACAAGTTCAAGAAAGAAAAGTTGCATAGAAAGCTGTTCCCGTTCTCTGGGGTGGAAGGATTTCATGAACTCATACATGGCGGTCATCCATCGCCCCTACTGACCAATTACTGTACCTACCTACACCTCTAATGAGCTGCGAGGCTCACAATGGAATAAGAGACAGGATTGGGCAAATAAATAATTAATCAAGCGTTGGAGATTTTTTTATTTGCTGGCCTGCAGTTACTGAGAGACCGGGGCCTTTTTCAATTATCTGGTTTTTATGAACTCTGGAGTCGCCGCTGTCGGACCGGATGGATTATCGCCATCCTGAATACGTTCGAAAAGAGCTCTCCTTTATCGTCTGCTTTTTACCTCGGGCAACAAAACGTTTGACAAATTTCTATGAAGAGAGTTATCCAGTGAATCATGAATCCAGACTAAAAATTCATTTAGACCAGTGGTGTCCATTGGAGGCCTTGGAATGGTTTTGAGATTCTTTTCCTCCATTATAATAGTTCAAGCATCAAATATAACTTAATATTTATTATTCCACACAATGAAAACTATCTTAGCAAGACAGCAGAAACTAGGCTACAGTCTCCCTTATCTCTGCTTTATCTCTGCAGGTCAGCCAATGAGCGCTAGGGAAGATTTATGCCACTAGATTGGTTGCTTTGGAAATGCCAGCCAATGGCGTGTCAAGTGACATTGCACCCAGATACTTCAGCTTCCCAGTCCGCTTCGATTTGCTCGCTATAAATAAGCCGAAGAGTTTTGAAGGGTTCTGTCCTGCGGAGCGTCGAGTCAGGACTGAAACCTTTCAGGGTTACTGATCAACTGAATGTCTGGATGAGGACAAACGAAGCGTAGGCACCCGGCCTATAGAGGAGTACAGCGATCACTCAGTTATATTGGGACGAATCTTTTCACCAGTACAGATTCGGTTAACTTGTTTGGAGTCTCTGCTGATGGATTGAGATGTTTCTCCAGTTTTACCTGTGTGTGAACTGAGGGCCAACTGAACAGCACACAGGGGCCATTTTTTTTCAATTGAAAACACGCCACTCTCCTAATCTGTCCTGCATAAACTGTGAAACTAACCCCCGAGATCCAAATAGTTGACCGATGGGTGGGCAGCATTACTCGGACTCCCGATGGGTTCCAACCTTTCGTTTGACGTCACTCCCAAGGTCAAAGCAGTAGTAGTATTTTTTTTTTAGTGTCTGCAGACATAGCTGATATAAATAGCTCGAGTTGTTTCCATTTAAGGTGGCTCGGTTAAAAACTGGGAGAAGGGGAAGGAAAAGGGAGACAGATTATCATCCAAAGCGGTGTGACCTCTGGCAGAGTCCCTCGCTCGCTATCTAACTGCCTCTAACTTTATTTGGCTGTCAACTTGAAAGAGGCTAACTGCCACGGCGCACATGCTCGCACTCGCACAGAGCCCCTCTACCCCCTCCATATGGCATCGTTTAAAACTCCTGTTTGTGTTTATTAGGAAACAAAGTCCCCGTCTTGGACCGCGACGGAAAGAGACCGAAGGGGGTTTCTGTTCAATTTAGCAAACATGCTAAGAGTCCATAGCTCGGGTGGCGTTACAGTGATAGGGGTCACTGGAAGTCACAGCCAGACTGGCTTTTATATTTAGCTCACTGTTCCGAAGCTCCTCGCTGGTACATAGTGTTAGGTACTCTCAGGCTAATCCTCTGATAGGGAATCACTGCACCTATTATGAATTAACAAATGGATTAGAAGCATGAGCTCACCATTACGCCATATCTCTCTGATTAAATATGTGATATGCGGCGCTACATATCCTCCAAGGCAAAAAAAAAAAATCATTACCTGAAGCTCAATTATTCAGCCTGGCGAATTCATTATTCAGTTGTGCTAAAATACATGTCTGCTCCTTACAAGAGTTATTATTTTGTGGGACAGATGAGCCCTCTATTTGCCTTTAAAGAGTACTTGAATCTGTATTAGCCATGAGTCATTCTGAAAGAGTTTGCTTCTTCTGCGTCTAATTTTGGAACAAAGTGATTAATGATTAATTGAAAGCCTCTCCCGACTTCATCTAGGCCCAGGTCTCGTTATTATCGTGGCAGGGCTGAAAAAGCCCACTGTTTTGGACAGGCTGTCCACAGCGCGTGCTTTGTGTATGTGAGGTTCTTCATGTCCCTCATATGGTAATGCTGATATTAGCGGACGCAACGAGTCTGCTCAGATGGATGGCTTTGTTCGTGAGTTATGTAGCTTTTTGTAGTTTTACATTTGAAACATGTAAAAACTGATTCAGACATCTTGGATGGATGGATGAAAAGATGAACATCAGATATGTGATGTACTGAAATAGTGGTAGACACTGCATCCAACCATAAATGGTCTAACTAATAACTCTAAGACACTAAAGCGCTACACCAACATTGTAGTTAGCGAAAGCTAATGCTAAATCTCTTTTCTAACATAGTGTTTTTTCCAGAAGCTAATGCTACAGCTCTCACCAACATGGTATTTAGCGGAAGCTAATGCTAAAATACAAAATTCAGCCATGTTGGCATGTATGATGTACAGGTTTTAAACTGTTTGCTGTACTTCTACAGCAATGCATCTTGGGTACAGAATAAACATCATTTGTTGCACTGCATCACAGTACAAGGACGTGAGGAGAGGAAACGAAACAGCCTGACTTCACTTCAAAATAAAAGCATGAATATAAATGTCTAACTACTTGAAGAATTTCTAAAAGTAAGTTAGTGGAAGAATTAATTTAGAGGAAGCAAAGTGTGAAAAAAACATTTTAAATATTAGCAAAAGCTCTAAACAAAACATTAGCGAATATTAATACTTTTCTGCTAATATGCTAGTAGCATACTAGCGGAAGAGTGCTAACCACTGGATGGATTAACTGAGACATATTCCTAATTTTTAATCCTCATGCCATCGGGATTAAATGATGAACCAACAGTATTCATTTACCAACACCAAGGAAACCGTAAATAAGAAATAAAACACATCTGTAAAGCAAATTTTTTACTTTTTCAGACTTTCCCAGACGGTGGAGGGGCCTTGGGACTGGCAGTATTTGTTCCCCAACATCATATCACAGACATACAAACGAATTAATGGGGATCCGTCGTAGAGGTCAAAGATGGCAACACTCAACCTCTTTAGGCCCTGCTCATAATAACGATGAAAAATGGCCTCTTGGTGCATGTCAGGGGAACCCAGTTCGGGTGCGCGCGTGTGTATATTTGTGTGTGCGCTCCTTTCTGTTGTTCCTTCTGCATCTTGGCTCGAGCTCGCTCTGGGAACACGCGAAACAATCAGAGGCAAATTGCCGCGCCGCGCACACTAGTAGAAGGGGAAGTGCTCGCACGCTCTCAGAGGACGCTCGCTGGCGGCGTGCGAACAGCAGCCTGCTGATGGATGTGAAGCAGAAATGATACACACTGATAGCGCTGTGCCTGTTTTGGTCCCCTGAAAGATAGATGGCGGAGCGAGTGCTGCTGCTCGAGTCGGAGACGACACCTTTTTTGCAAAGCGTTTGGCATCGGGGCCCGGAAAATGTATTCATGGCACCCTTCATAACTGGAGTACCCTTTAAAACACTTCTGGAAATAGCCGGGGAAAGATGCACGGCCTCAGCCTGAGCAGCGCCGCCGCCAGCTCGCTCGTGTAAAGAAAAAAAAAAAAAAAAGGCAGACTCCACTACACACTGTTGTTTTCTATCTGCGGCGTAATGGAGTGAGAAAATAACTCTGGCAAACTGGCTCCTCAGGTTAAGTGTGGTCCGGCATGAAATCTGTTTGCGGCAAATGATGAGTATCAACATTGTTCTCGGGCTCCCAGTTGCCACGTCAGCGCCCGCCTAATGGAGAGGTGCTGCACAAATTGACAGCCAGGGCTGGGGAAGCGGGGCCTACAGGTGTGAATGCAACAAGGAGCAGGTTTTGCTCAGCTGATTGTTTAATAAATGTTTGGTCCCGCCAAGCGTGGCGGTTCCACGCTGGTTGGTTTTAGCTAATGACCCTCGCTGTCTGCGTGGTCCCCTTATCTCGACACGGATAATAGGGACAATCTGGCTGATTGATAGGGATGTTGGAATGAGGTGAATTTTGTGTGCGCGCGTGTGGACGGCGGAGGAATTTTCAAGCCTAATTTAATGGCAGGTTTGTTTACACGGCATCCAGGATTGAGCAATTAGAAGTAGGACATGGCAGTTTCCATCTCTTTTTTGCCTTTCAGCGACGGATCGCCTGCTGAATTGTGTGACTCGCCGTACGTTTCGCCCCCTCCCTCCCTCCCTTTTCCTCGCCGCTGACAGGTTGCACCTGTTTTCGCCCGCTACGGCCAGATGGACAATTCTCCACTACACCTGCCCCTCTTGGTGACATCACCTGCTTTGTACCCAGCCTCTGAACTGGCATCTGAACACACATGCACACAGTTGGAGTCCATGGATACCCCGTCTCTAAACTTGGCACCAAGAACACAGTTTACTATGTCAACATGCAGTTAATTAAGGATGCTTTTGTAGAACTAGAGGACATTTAATATCTCTCTACTGTCTCTTCATAACCCCAGGATTACTTTGTACACTTTGGGCATAAAAACCTACTCCTAGTTTTGTTTACTAAGCTTAGAAGAAACCATATGCATTATATTTTTGGATAATTAGTTTAAACTACAGTTATATTTTTATTCTTAACTATTGAAGTGATGTAACTCTACCATTTCTTTATTTAACAGTACATTTTGCCCGTAATAGCACAGTAAGGTTGTGCTATTACTGTCATGTGAACATAAGCAATAATGAAGCTTCTGTTTTAGCGTTATTAGCATTCACCAAAAAATTAGGTTTTCCAGCTAACATTTTTATTAGCATCTAAAAACAACAACAAAAAAGGCATTTTCTACTTTCTGTAGCAACTTCCTGTTTCAACTAGCATGTGAACATGATTGATAAGTGTGTCTCAGCTATTGCCTAATTGTTTCCTAATTATAAACCAATTTTTTCTTCTATTTTGAATTAAGAAAATACGCAGTACAGTCCGGTAACTCCCTGTGACAGCTAGATTGAATACTGCAGAGCTAATGCTAACATGTAAACTTAAATAATCTTAAGTGGAGATTCAATTCCGAAATAATTCCTCCTGCTGTCAATCTTTGACATCACAAAATTCCAGCATTGTAAAAAATAGGTGTGTAAACTCCTGGTTTTTTTTTTGTTTTTTGGGGGTTTTTTTGCACTTGCAACATTTATGTGTAAAAATCCACGTTTGTGCCCCAATGTTTGAAATGAGAAACCGTCGCGGAACCAAATCTTTGTGTGTTGCAGCACAATTGTTACGATTCATTCATCTATTTCTAAGAAGTTGAATCAAAAAATACATTTTAAGGTATTTTGATTTTTTTATATTATTCCACATATTTGGAGTAACACCTCATAATTTCAAACAAGAGTTTTTTCATGAACTAGTGACCACTGACAAAGAGAAAGGCAAAAAGTATATAAATGTGAGTCTTTCCTTGCACACTGCGATTGTGGCGTCCCCCAACTAAAAGATGGCCGCTGCCAGGGCTTGGCCTGAAAGGAAGAGACCATCATTACTCAGCAGGGATACTCTGAGCGTTCAACAACAGCTGAAGGAGAGAAACCGGGCTGTCTTCGATAGATTGTGACAGCTGGCTGGGAAAAGGCGTTTCTGTCAAGACTGCACCTCAAGCTGCAGTCTTGAGGTGGCCCTCGAATAGACACGTGGCGGGTAAAACAAAAAAAGGGGGGCTTGGTGAGTCCCGCAGAGACCCTCAGATCCCAGGAGGGGAAGGCACGGTGTTTTTCTGTGGCTTAAAAACGAGAGGCGGATAAATTCGCCACCGAGTCGCCTCAGAAGCTTTCATCTCTTGGAGTGTGTTTAACTGGGCTCTTCTGATGCCTCTCTGGTTGGCTGTTTGATGTTGCTGCTGGTGCCACTGCAAGAAGCAATGTTGCCGCTCATATGAGAAGATCAGGACACCTTATGAGTGTTTTTCTAAAATGTTTCTATATAGTGCATGCACTTTAAAGAAGTCTTTCTAAAAACAATTTACAAAAGCACTTCCCAGTGTGGCTTAAATTCAGACACCACCACTTTTATTCCAAATTAAATTCGCTAAAGAAGTACCAGACTGGGTAGACGTGATTAATGTAAATTTTTCAAATCACCTGAGATGGTGGAAACCGCCTCAGCGCTATAGCAGAAGCTAACATCTATAGTCTTCCTTGTTTCTGCTCTGGTGGGTTCAGCCAATCAGTTTGCAGTAGCGTATCAAGAAGCATTTCTTTAGGTCTTTCAGTGCTGGTCCAACAAGCTGGTATTAGCTTGTAGTTCATCTGGGTTATGAGCGCATCAGTAGGTGGTGGTAATGCAACCATAAAGTTTATTGCCAACTGCCAATAAAAAAAATCAAGAAGGGTTGTGAGCAGTCAGCTGGCCTGCACTCTGCTGCTCTGGCCTTCTCGCATGCCAACTTTACCCTCAAAACAGCGACGAACAAATGTAGTTTCCCTACAAGGACTCTTCAGACACGTTTCTGAGAGCGAACTGAAACATGTAAAATACGGCACGCAATAGAAAAACCTTCTAGAAACAGTAAAGGGAGTTTCAACTCAGCAGGAAATTGTAGTGGTTTTGAAAACCCTTTTAAAAATCAGCTGTACCATTAAAACCCGGTGACCTTGTAGCGACGGATATACTGCTGCTGCTGCTGCTGTAAATATGAAATAAAACATGGGGCTAGTTAGCTTCAACAGAAGCTAAAACACAGGAAGGTTTGGGTCGAGTTTAAACCAACTGTTGCCTGTTAGAGGTTTACTGTTTAGGAGTGGTATACACTAGTATGTGGAGTTCCCTTGGTGATACCTGCTGTGTTGTAGAGAACAGTGTTTCCCAACCTTGTTCTACTTCAGCGCCACCCAGCAGTGACAGCGAGCGGAGAACCGGTGGCTGACACCCACCTCCTCCAGAAACAATGGAGGCACGGTGGCTGATGTCTGTTTTAATGCGCGCTGATAAACAGGCTGACAGCGGCGGTGCTCTCTCTCTGCTCTCCTCCGCTGCTCAGCAGGGTGACGGCTCCACGCAGCTGAGACGCAGCGTGGAGTGCATCTGTCACCGGACCCCCCCCCCAAAAAAATAAAAAATACTCAAGGAATCCGTCCACCGGCCTCCGCCATGCGAGGAACGCTTTTTGTTTTCTTGTCACCGGTACAAGCAAGGGTCGTGATCGGGGAAGCTGTCGCCCTCCTCCGCACACATCACAACACAAACAATCCTTTGCTCTTTCTTTTTCTTTTTTTTATTACTATCCTGCCCGGAGCTACATTCTTAAAAAGCAGAGGAAGTTGAACACAGCGGCCGCTTTTGAAGCATCTTATCCATGAATGTGCCGATATTAAAAAATAATAACAATGGCAAATCAGAGCCGACACGAGGAGAGGTCTTTTTGGTGGTGGCGCGATAACTCGTCCTCCGTCTGTAGGGACGGCGTCTGCCCACACAAAAGGCTCACAGGAAATAAGATAAACAAATAGAAATGGAGACGGCTACTGGGCGAGTGAGCAGGTGTGTGGTCACCCGCCGCCGCGCCTTGGGGGGAAACACGACCCTGTCTGAGACGGGGGTTGGGGGGGGGGGGGGGTGGGCGGGGGCGGTGCGACTCACTCCACAACAAAACACTATTTATACCGTGAAGAAAGAGTTTTCTTTGTTTCTGGCCTCCTTCCAGTATTTTAACTTCTCAAGTGTTTTTTTTTCCTCCATGTTTTTGGGTTTTTTTTTTATTTGCATAAATTCAATAAAACCTAAGATCAGCGTCCAAAAGATAATTCTGAGTCGAGACGGCACTGCGTTCATGTAGTTTATCTCCAAATGAAGAAGTGTTCACGTTCTGTTTCATAAATCTCTGGAGGAGGAGAAGTTTTATTGCAAGTAAACATCAAAACTGAACTTTTAACTAAATCGGTGTGGGAATAAAGCTAATTTGCTCCTTGCACACCTTCCATGCACGTCACTGGACATGCACTTTTATATCATCACGAGCAATTTACCGAGTCCTCCACTCTATAACTTTGGAGCTCAAATAGTTCCATGATGCCACTATAAGCCAGCCCAGGTAAACGGTTCTGGAGTTTTTGTTGTATTCACGCAGCTCATCTTGCTCTCACCCCCCCAAGCCACAAGGTGGTGCTGCAGACGATCATTGTCTTCCTTTCCACTGCTGGTCAGCCTAACCTCGCTGCTGACAGGAAGTCAATAGATTGTGACTCTCCCATGTGACGCTGTGTGAAGTTTTACAAGACAGCTGGTTGTAATTTGCTACTAGGCTGTAAATTGATCCTCCATTTTAGAAAGGGAGGGACTTTGTTCCACTATAAATATGCTGGAATTTTACACTGTGATGTGTGATTTCTCCTCCTTCAGAGATTCTTTATAGAACAGTCCAGGACTGTAAGGCAGCTATTTTGGGATGAGCACCCTGTTTATTGGGAATCGGCTTGAAGCTTGGAGCTTCTTTACTATTGCCAGTCGTACTGGCTCAACATTACTTTCAAATCCTACAGCAACAAACACCAATTGTATCTCACTGAACAATGAAAGCTAAAGCTATTTTGTTGAGGAATCCTGTTTGCCTTTGTGAGATTAGCTTGAGTTGAAAATAGATTCGAATGGTTACACTGGAAACAAGTTGTACCGAACGATGATGCAACGATGATGTCTTTGCTTTCATAAGTAAATGTCGGCTCCATTCCAAGGACTGTGTGTCTTTGAGTTTCTCAAGGTGATGGTCTGGTGTGTGTTTTAACAGAAACTAAATAGTATGAACTGCGGGTTAATTGGACCATTAGCAGCTTGAGCGATTCCAGTCTGATCTATTTTGAATAGCCTGCCAAACAGTCCAAACATGCCTGAATGGTGAACGTCTAAAGCAGACGCTTGATGACATGGTCGAGAGGGTCGGCGGGGGGCGGGGTGTGTGTTGGCGGACTATCTCAACAATGCGTGGGGTGTTTGGACTCGAGTCAGGGTATTTTTAGTTCTCGTGCATGTACATACCTCCAGACGCAATGTGCCACCTGCCGGATCCTGTCAGCTGTTGAATTCCTCTAGATATGGGGCGGATACCCCGAGGTATCATTCCTGAGACCTTTGCTGTGGGTTTCATTTCGTCCCTCCCGTAAATCTACCCAAAATAAAAACAAAATGGCCGGCGAAGAAAAGAAGTGCGCAGAGAAAAAAAATACAGTTTTCTTGAGAAAGTCCATGAGAAATTTTCTTCAGCTTTATGGATGTTGAAAGCTGCTCTGTAGTCTCTTAATATCCTGAACAATGGCGGCCACAGCTGCTCTTATCCACTAAACCAAGGTTCGTATTGCAGCAGCTGGGACCTCTTCTGTGGAAGACTAATTTTATCCTATTTTATGATCCAGTTCATAAAACCATATGAAGGCCACGCTATTAATTTCAAATGTTCAAAATGTTAGTTTGACATTCACATTTCAAAGGGTTCTTTCCTCCAAAACTCTGGGATAAAAAGGAAACTACGTGAGTGACAAGCACTCGTCCTTGTGGTCGAAGCAATCGAAGTGGCGGAACTGTAAAAGCCCAGACCAAGATTATAGACACCTTGGACAGAGAGCTCTAACTCTATTTTTGTGCATATGTGTGTGTTGTCTGCACAGATTATATTCTTTTAATGATCCACCGCAACTTTGGCCCTTGGGATGTAAGGGTGGGTGGGGGTGGGGAGTCGGGAGGGCATTCTGGCACATCTCCTTTTTTTGTTGCTCAGCAACGATGCTGAATGTACAGTAAACAAGTTCTACTGGGGTTCGGGCGTTTGCTGCTGCCAGGTCGCTTTTAACTCCACTCTGAGCTCTTAGGCACTGGACAAGGGCTGCAGTGTGAAACACCCTCCAGCGTCTAATTTTGGAGAAAGTGGAGTATAGGTTTAGATTAGCAGTATGCTGATAAAACAACACAGCCAAGTGTTTGTCTAATGCTCAATGCTTAACTTATTATTCGTAAATAAGAATAGGGACAGTGGTTGCGACCTGCTTAGTTACTTCAAGTCTTTACAGTAATTTTAGGATCAAGAAAGAGTGAAAATTTATGGATGCAATATGCATGCTGCAGCCTTATTGAGACCTAATTTGTCTGCAGCTGATGTAGGTAAAGAAATCAATGTTAATAAATTGATCCAAAGTAACTGAACTAAAAGGCCTTTCTTCCTATCGGCTGAACTTTAACTGTTCCTCTAAAGCCCTAAACGAGGCGTTAACATTTCAGTTTTTAATCTACGTGATTCAGTAATTGAGTTTTAGGTAATTGAGTTATTGACATTCTTTTAGATTTGTACTTATACATGCCACATGTGTTGAATTGTATATCAACATTCCAAGCAACCAATCAAGCAAACTTAGCACCTAACAAACCAAATGACCATTTGACAAACCACCAATGAGTCAATGTACAAACCAATGCAACAGATCATCCAACCAACCTGTCAAAGTTTAATGTATAGACCAACAAACGTAAACCAGTTAACCCAATTACCAGAGATCTAACCAATGTACCAACTGATAAACCAACAGGCATATAATAAAGAAACCTACTAATACACTAACCAACCAACCAATAAATGAACTAACCAAATTACTGATCACTTCACCAAAGTATCTGATTATTTTTTATCAGAGGTTTAGTTATTTTTTTGTGCCCCTACTGCAATTTCTCGACCCAGTCAGTGAGGTTAGAACTTGAAAGAACGGTGTGCTTCTCTACATAGAGTAAGTTTTTTTTTTTTTTCCTCCCTTGTTGAGAGGAAAAGTGTAATCTCTTATCCAAATCTGATCCTATGCTTGGTTTAGATTTATCCTACACTAACCCTAATCTGGTCATTATATTTGTAGATTGGAGATGAGGTGGTACTAGAATTACTAGAATAGTTCACGCTTTCTTTATTTCCAACATCTAAATTGCATTCCCAGATGACAGTGGTGAAAAGACAAGTGAGCTTTGCCACAAATTGCCTTCAGACTCTAAGCACTGCCAAAAATAACTAAATAAATAGAATTGTGAGAGTGTAAGGTCATACTGGAGATCATTCAATTACATAAACAATCGGAAAGAATACCAGTAATATAATAGTCTCTATCTAAACGTCTAAATGACTCAGCTTTGATGTGCTCAAAACAAATGTTACAGTGGAGCCATGTTAAATGTTAGACATTAAAACTAGTTTGCATTAAATATGTGACATTAGCAGCTGTGGGGCAAACATCTCGCTATGCCTAAATTGTTGCAACTGACTGGGATGGGAAGCACCTGAACATGGCAGCCATTGACAAACAAAAGAGGTTGTTCCCTTGTCAGCGCCACAAAGACGCATGCGATGTGACAAGGACCAGCATGATGAGCCGTTTCATTGTCTCTGCTCGTCCATTGTTTCCCTGCGTCGCAGATAGAAAGTTTGGCAGGGAACCGGCCTGTGTCCTGCCACCTGCTTTCACATCCAAAAACAAAAACGAAGGGCCGGCCCGAGCCGCTGGACGATTTCCAGTCCAGCTGCTGGTTCTGAAGGCTCGTGGGAGGACGGTGAGCGGGGCCGACAGTCGGGACCCTCCCTTTTCGAGCACTGCTCTGTCATTTGTCTTGCATTGGCACAAATGAACCTGGAATAGCAGCTTCCGTGCATAAAACATATGCAGATAAATTGATTTGTGAAAGCACAACCACAAGATAGTTTCTGCTCGCTTTGGGAAACAAGCGACAACCCTTATCAAAGGGAGAGAAAGTTGTTTTTTTGCTATCTGTCCCCATCTTCCCTCTCTCAATAAAATCCCATGTTTATCGTAGAGTTTGTTGATGGAGCAGTTTCTGTGCTCCCCCCCCTCCTTCCACAATGATTTACAGAGCCAACATTTTCTACCGCCTCAGGCTGTTTACCTTTTTTATTTTATCAAAAGCCACTGTATTTTATTCATCCACGGCAGTCTTACAGCTCGGTCCTCCCATCTGTTGTTGGAATGTTTCAAATCAGCCACGATAATGCAGAGGGAATTGATGTCAACTAGCAGTGGGGAACACAATCGCTACACTGTCAGGGCAATGACTGAATCTGGCCATTGAGTCAAAATCACTTTTTTAAACAAGACATTGTCCAGATTTGTGGCACCATAAGAAGTGCAAGGTTGGAGTGAGAGGTCAGAGGACGATGGGTAGATAGCTGATATAATCAACAGTCACAACAATGATGTATGGAATACCATTTGTGGAAACACACTTTGTCAGGCCCAAAGGCAGACTGCCTGCAACAGCAGAACAGAAAACTGAGGATGCTCACCAAAATTAGACAATTCCATCCTGGAAAAAAAGTATTTTTTGTTAAACGTTCAGTATTTCCAAATGTGGCCGGATTCAGCACCATCATCCAGTCCATGGATGCGAGGTGTTGCATTGGCATCCAAGTTGTCCATTGCTTGACTTTGTGTCTGTTTGGGCAGCAAAATGGGGATCAGAATGCTATTTAGGGTGATGGCCATAATCGTATGACTGATTGGTATATATTAAATTGTACTGGGCATCTGTAGTGATGTTTGGACTTTTGGAAATTAATCAAAATGTGGGATATTCTGACAACCCAGTACAGCCCTGTTAGTTCAGTAAACTTATGTGCCAAACAATTACGCCACTGTTTTCCTTCTGAACACATGTAGAACATTAATGTGTGGAACCAAGTGTGCTTCTCATCATTTGGTAATCCAAGTTTAAAAAGTGACACAAAGCAGAGAGGACTTGTAGCTAGTTGTGAACCTGAGGTTTCCTATTTAGCTTCTACTGGGTAAAATGTGAACTGAACCCAAGTTTTTCACCAGCGGTAAGGTACTTACAGTGACTGGCTCTACATTGAACTTCATTAATGATCTGAAATAACTTTAAGTCAGAAGTAAGTATCACAGGTGGTCTTCTGCTAAAGTCCACCTCCACCTACGTGTAACTTTTAATATGAAACCCTCTATTGCCATATTGGAGATATCAGAAATTCCTCCCAGGTTTTGGAGTGATGTTTTGATCCCAATTGCATAGAAAACAACTCTTTCGAGAGTTGAAGCCAAGAAACTTTGTCTTAAATCATTGATTCGACGGGTGTTCCTTTCAATAAACCCAACTTAAAGACTGAGTTTTATCTTGTCCTTCTCATCCGAAATGATCTGTTGTGTGTTTATTATTAGTATGGACGTCCAGTCGTTCCGTTTTCCTTTGACCTCTCTGCTTACTGTCACTTGACATTTTTATGCCATGTTGATTGTCATTGAAAGTGGCATTCAGGCCCATGAGTATTCTTACGTTATATTTGTTTCTCTTGAAAGCGTCTGTTGGTCGATATATTGTTCTTCTGCTGCCTTATTTGTATTCAGGCCGTAGGAGTTGAGGGGGACGCCATCCTGTTGCTCTGTAAAGTAATCCAATGATTTTACTACTGGTGGTTGAGGCCAGTGAAACACACCACCGCTCTATTCGTCCCTGGGGGGGGGAATAAGCAGACATCAGTCATGTCGAGGAGGCTGTGGCCTGAGTTTGCCCAGATCTTATCTCCAAATTGCTATTGCCTCCACCTGCAATGCCGGCGTGTGAGATTGCGTCTCTGGAAACACGTGTTTGGACAGTGTCGGGCGGTTCCTACCGTTTAGTCGAGGACGGGGGATCGAGTGATGGGGTCGTGCCTTCCCAGAGTACTTACCTGTCATTAAGAGCAGATCAGCAGCGATACAAAGGAAGATACCGCATGACAGCGGCTGCAAACAATTTAATCCCTTTTCCGTGTTTCGCATCTGATCGGCTGACAAATGGCGAAGATACGGCGCGCATGTTGGGTGGTGTTTGCTTTTTCTGTTTTCCCCAGCCGCGTAGGTGTTTGCATTTTGTGCTTTTGTCTGAGAAATGTCATCGGGGCATGCTGATATTTGTGCTATTTGTTTTTCGGCTCTTGTCTTTGGTCGTGCACAAGCGGTGCCGCGCTGGGTCATGCCGGGAGGACATGCGCAGGCTCATTTTTTATCCCTCTCCTCCGGTCGCCTCAGTCGAGGGGGAGGCTTTGTCACCAGCTATCTGCCTGCCAGCGCCTGGTATTGTTATTCCAAGGTACAGGCCGGTTAACATTTCTCCTGTCACTGCTGCATCTCCTCCACAACCCAGCAGGGCAAAAAAACCTGAAGGAGGGGTGCCGATACTACCTCTTTCTTTCCCTCTTCCCTTTTTCTGACGGCCTGCAAAAACTGTGGGAAAAAAAACAAAGCCTTTGTCATCCAGGGTTGGCATTAGTTTGCCCTTGTGTTACCTAACCATCTCTACTTCGTCTCAGCAGATTCTCCTTGCATGAGATGTAAAAATCCACAGAAACGTTTGATGTCACGCCTGATTCCAACGACAAAATACCGCTCAAACATCTTTGATTTTCTAGGCCAACGTTAAGCAATCAGAACCCTGCTGAGAGTCCTCTGTCCAACAGAAAATCCTCCTATCAGCCAGTACCAGGCGAGACACCTGATAAATACCTGTATTCATCAACGAATGTGGTATTTATAAATATCATTTCCCGCAGTGATGAATGCCACTGATGAGATGGACTCACGCTGAGTGATTAGGCAATTAGCGTTAACACTTGGACACGACGGAAGCTGTAGGCGTCTGCCAGATGCGCGGTTCCCACCGGACCTTTTCCGAGCCGATGATGGGGCTTTTACTGTGTGCATATTCCTCAGGTTTATTTACCCTGCGAGAGGCTGCCAGTCTTTTGCTCCGCTCGGCTGGGAGCAGCTCGTAACTCAAGCAGTCTATCAAATCAATGTGAGGCGCATTGAGCGCTGATTTAGGACGGTAATTAGGGATGCAAGTCGTTTTCATTACTTGGGGTTAGGGGAGGGCTGGCACCCAAACGGAAGGGTAATGAATCTTTTCTGGTTCTCATCAAGGGTCTTCAGCACCCATAGGGGCACTCATTGGCCTCTGCATTGGTGTTCCCCCTTTTATGTCACACCTACAGTTTATGACCTCAATACAATAAGTAGGATGTTGAACTGTGAGGAGCCTTTGGACGTTGTCAGGACCAAAGGTTTCACGTCGAACGTAGGAGATTGTGCATACGGATTTGTTTGTCTTGAACAGGGGTGCCCAAAGTCGGTCCACAAGGGCCGGCATCCTGCATGGTGAGTTCTCTCCTTGGTGGTAGTGACAACCTTTTCAGCATGTCAATGTTCTTCTTAGGCCTCTGAGGAGGAATCATTTCCAGGTACGTTAAACCAGCCACTGTTCTCTTAAACAAAATTACAAAAAAAAAAATTCTTGGATGGAACAAAATGCCTCTAACTTGATTGATGGTAGAGCTTGATAAATCTTACCCCTTATTTTATGTTAAAAACAACATTTTCTTGAGTCTTTTGCTGTTCTTTCTTGTATTTTCTGCATAATATCTTGGATTCTTCCTGTACAAAAGTGATTTCTTATCTGCCCCTCTTATTACAAGGGCCATGTCCAATCATATTAACCTCATCTTACATATGAATGCAAGGTATGAACCTCTCACCTTAAAGTTCTTGATGATTTAGGAAAAAGATAACTTCATTATCTTTTTTCTAAATTTGAGGCAATTTTATTCAAAGGCTGTAGGCTTTTCTGTCAAGAAGTCCATTGAAAACACGAAGAAAACGGTTTGAAGAGCCTGTTCCCCTTTTTACGGTCGTCAGAAATATCTTAAGCATCCTGTAAAATAGACTTGTTCCAACATAAGCTCTTGAAGTTAATAAACTCTTTGCAAAGAACTAAATTAATCACTTTAAATTAATAAGCTTCCAGGCAGAATGCCATTTAAAGCAGAACGAGGAAGTATAAATGATCAGCTGAGTGTGAATGCGCTTCGTCGCAGCCGCTGACACTTCCCTCAAAACATTAAGTGATTATTTATGAAGAGACTGGTAAATAAAATTACATTTACAAGCTAGCAACATGGAAATTCTAATGGCTTTCAGATGATGGAAAATCTAGCATGAAAGCGCTCAGCCGCGACTGAAATACGATCATTTAAAACGGTGGGAGAAAACGCAGCAAAAAAGAAAAGGAAAAAAAAAGGCATCCACTCGTATTCAGCAGAGGTTGAGACTCTTGAAGTTGGACTGGAACGTGGAGTTGTTGTGTTTTTTGTTGTCCGTTCGTTATGAAGAGATTCGTTTTGACATTTAGAAAAAAAAAAAAAAAAAAGGGAGCACTTACGAGCGTCACCACGGACCTCGTACTCGAGTTACAAATGGCCGCTGAAAACGAAAAGTCCTTGGAAAGTTTAATGGTTGCTTGGATCTATTGAATGTTGTTATGACCTACAGAGCTCACGTAATGTTGCTTTCATTTTGCTGTTCTATTGATAAATCATCAAACGTTTCAAATGAATTTCAGTTGGTTTTATAACTTTTAGATCATCCGCAGGGTAAATATTAATGCATATTTCTATTATCAGTCTTTTATTTACTCACTTATCATGCTTTGTTTTGATTCTAATGGAAAGCGTGTTAGAAATAAGCTCAAGAAAACTCTTGCTAATAATTTGGTTTGACTCACTTTAGGTTCAGGTAATTGTTTTTAATATATTAATTGAACTGAACCTCACAAATTATGTTATGTGAAGCATATTTTCAAAACTGAATATAAATTATTATACAAGCTAATTTGAAAAGGCCTTTAATTAACATGTAGAAAACCTGCAATTGTGTTGGGAGCAAATTTTTCCGATCGGTCAATGAAAGTAATTGGAACAAATAAGCATGCTGTCACAATTTTACAATGTTATTGTTTTGCAGATTTAAATATTTGACACATGCCAACATGTAAATTATTGTCCGAAGTGTTACCTTTGGCTTGGAAACAATCCTATGACATTTAAACAATGGCTAAGCGAAGTTTTAATGAACAATTCTTCATTAGAAGAGTAGAAGAATGGACAATTCTTCCATCTTCCTCCAGCAGCTGGCTGTGCTGCATTGCTAATGCTACCTTGTTTTTGAAGTTTAGATTGTTTTCGCTGTGAAACAAATTACTTCTATCCTTTGTCTCAACTTTACTGGAAACAGGATTTTCATTATTAGAAGCTCATATGAACAAATACAGCATTTATGAGCTGCTAGCGTGAAAGCTAGCTGCTCAAAAATGCTGTCCTAATGCTAAGTGAACCACAACATATTTATTGAGTTGAAAATATTAGGCGAACAATGTCTTTAAAATAATTTTGTGCTTTCTAATACTTTTTTCCTGTAGTTTTTAAGTGAATGTTTAATGTTCTTGTTCTTGTATTTTTCTACGATGCGCTAACAGGAGCTTAGCAACTATATTTTTCTCTGAATACATGACTGATTTTCTCAAACTGTTAAAATGTCTGTTGAATATAAAACAGTAAAGTTCTTTAACATTCAAATGCAAGCTACTAAACCCTAAAAAAAACAACTAAAATACCCACGTTTTACCAGTAGGTGGCAACATAGCTGAATAATAAATCGCCATCTCATACTACAAAATAAGAACAAGTCGTACTTTTTTTTTTCTTATTATTTTTGTTTGTTTTAAACAATTTAACACTTTAAATAAGCCATGCCTAGATGTTGCTGTTTCTGCTCAATAAACAACTTGGGGAAATCAGACAATTGGCTGATTGGTGAATGGGATAACATACCAGCACCTTGCAGCTTCTGCAATCAGTATTCATCCAAGCTTTTCTCTCGTCACGTGAGATCCATTAATTCAGTTTGACTCTGGCTCCGAGAGAGGAATCTTATTTGTAAGTACATTGGAGCCGGCCGCTCGGTGTCCAAACCGCTCTTGTACCAACATTGAAATTTCACACTTCACTGCCCGTTCCTTTTCCCCTCCCGAATAATGAGCAGCTCATAGTCCTTATCTGTAAGTGACGTTTCCATTGGGTGATTTAGCCTCAGATGTTGCTATCTTTGGACCGAGGGAGTGTGACCTGTTTGACCCTCCGCAGGCGGGGGGGAAAAAAAAAAAAGAGGAAAATCTTCATTGGTTCAGTCAAGCGTTGCTAAGACGATTACCCTTTTCCTCCTTTTTGATTTCTGCTCATCATTGTTCCCCCTTCGTTTCAGAAGCGCTGCTGTAACCTTAAAAAGGAAATCAGCTGCAATCTGTCTGTTTAAATTATCTTTTCAAGAATGAAAGACGTTCGTTTTTGTTTGAGGTCTCTTTTTTTTTTTTCATTTGCAAGCCTTCTGTGAGAAAGTTTGTGTCCAAAACTTTGAACATAACTTTACTCTGCTCTGATAGTTGGTCTAAAAATGGGTAGCCACTATGGAAGACATATAAGACAGCTTTAATCTGGGCCTTTTTTTTTTTTTTTTTACTAGAGGAACTTTTTGCTCCTTATCTGACACGAGCAAAGAAAAATCGTCTTGCAGAACATAATATAGCGATTTAGTTGATCTGTTGAGGTCTTTGAGCTTTGCAGCGATGTTGGGCCAATTGCTACAAGAAGAAAAGTAGGCATTCGATGACCCCTACATAATGGTATAATGCCTGTAATTATGACAGCTGAGGATGGATATCGAGTTAATGGAGCCACCACATCAAAACACACAAACAGTGAAGCCCGCTGTGCTAGCTCATCTGAGTCAAGGCGGTTGCCAGAAATAGCCCTGATTGGGCCCTAAATAATTCAGTGTCATTTTTTTTCTCCCTCTACCCTGCTTCCTCCGAGAAGAACCGGGGGAGCAATTGATGAGAGCGGGTGAATATTTAATGGCCTCGGAGTCTTCTCGGACAAACCGGGGGCCTTCGGTTGACAAGATCCAAGGAATCAAACGGCGAGGAGAGCGAGGGAAGGGGACGTTGCTCAGCGAGGGGCAACGCAAACAGAGAGGGAAGACAGCGACAAGCAGAGGCAGATCTGCACGGCGTAGCTAACAGGTCCTCAAGCATTTAAGCGTCTGATTAAAAGTTCAACGCAAGTGTTTGATTGCCCTTGCGAACAACTTCACTCGAACACTTCTTGGCTGAATGTCATGTTGATTGTTAACAGATGGGTGTTTTATAAGAGGCTTTACATTTTTTGCGGTCTTTTTGGGGCTTTCAAACGAGCAAGAATGTGAGAGAGAACACTTTGTAGGTTCGCTTTCTTCTTGACCACGTAAGGGTCATTTCCCATTAGATGTGATGTGAGCCGTATGTCGTCGCACAATGCTGGATCAGGTTTCCATGACCCGGTTTGTTCAGTGACGATCTCCAAAAAATCTGTGAGGCCTGATTGAAAATAATTAGTTAACTTCTGTGAGCAATCAGTTTTACCAAATTCTATTTCAAGGTGTCAAATTAAAAGGGGGTAGAATGCATGTATACTGTAACCAAAGCTACCATTGTGTTTCTTTAAATTCTCAAACTTTTTCCCAAACTTACTAACCTCCATGTAGAGTTTTGTTGCCATGCCATGTGACGGCTACAACTTTGAAACGTAATTAAAAAACCCCAGATATTTTTGACATTTAACCTGTTGCTTTGCTATTCGATGTGAAACCGGACGAGGAAGCCAATTAAGCCGACTAATAAACCACACGTCGAACCTGGTAACTGATTGACTGGCGTTCAATCAGCCCACAGATTGCAGCTGATTTGAGCGGTGGTTCCATTACCCTCCACCCGCATGAAACCAGGGGGGGAAAAAAACCAGGCAAGAGGTGAAATTAAATATTCCGTCCTCAGAGCCTTGATATTCATGTATATTCAGCACCGAGAACAGTTTTTGAAAATGAACAATCACAGACGGAAAAGGTCACCGTTGTGCTGAAGTAGTGCATTATGGGAGTGAAATAATTGCTTTTCTCACATTAGTTCCTATTGTAATGAAATTGTGGCAGTGCCCTGACACTGAATGACAGATTATGCCACGGTTCAATCACACAAGTGTGGGTGTGTGGGGCTGGTGGGGGGGTCGGGGTGGGGTGAGGGTTTGGGTGTTGGTGGTAGTGGGGGTCAATTGGCTTTTGTTGGGAAGCAAGGCTCTCCCAAGTCTCTACATAAATCATTTGTATCACTTTCAGTCCTTTTTAACCAACGGCGCCGCTTTCATCAAGGGTTTGTGTCATTGCACTCTAATTGTTTTGAAGTGAGAGCTATTGTCTGAGGAGGGAGAATGAATAGAGCGTAATGATTTGTAATGTGGCGTATTTAAAGACACGTAGCAGCACAGTGGAGGAGTAATTTAGTGTCTCTGTTTCTTTCCTCTCCCTCTGTCATCCCTCGTCTTTGGTTGGCCTCGCGCACGCTCGCCGTGCGCCCGAGCTAAGCGCCTATTTCTTTGGCGGCGCTCAGATCTTTGAAACCCAACTGTGTTAATCACGGTTTATGTGTGGGAGACATCAAACCTCCCTTCACTTTGCCTGCCTCACCTGCTGCGTTAACACACACCGAGCGCACACGCCGGCCTCTGAAGGGCACCTTCGCCGGAGCCCCTTTCATTTACAAGGCAGACGATGGGCGATCACTTATCCGCTGCGGTTTCTTTCCATGTAACACGGACAGTTTTTACACTTCTCAAATCTGCTCAGCGGGTTTTCCCGGACTGCCTGGTCTCTCGCGCCGTCGTCTCTGCGTCTGAAGCCTCGGCAAGCGACGGCCCCAAGGGTGTCGACCGTCAATGCAAAACGCTCCGGTCACAATCAGACTATAAACAGACGCTGTAGAAGGTTAGGCAATTACTTTTTCTCACCTGATGTATCAGCCCTGGCATTGTTTGGTGTGTGTTTCATTAGATTCTCTTAAAGAAAAAAAAAAAAGAAAAGAGGGTGGTGCAGAGTTCCCTTCGATACTGACGTTCCTTCATGGTCTCGGCAGTTGCAAACCACGGTGTTGGGTGGCATCTATGAGGCGTGAAATTGATTCTGAATCTAGGAAAACGTTAAAGGACAATTTATTACCACAGTCCAGATTTCTTCTGTGCCTTGCGATGTTACAGAGCTGTAAAAAAGTCTTTGCCTACTTAAGATTTTCTGCTCTTTTTCTTTTTTCCTCTGACACTTGTTTAATGCTTAAGTTTAATATCAAATATAACTTTGAGTAAGTATAATTTATGCACTGGAGGATTTGAGTGGTCTGTTTATGGTCCAGCCTATGGCATCTCAGTCGGAATCAGGTCCGGACTTTGACTGGACCTTTCCATTGTGTTTGGTTCTTGTTTAGCTGTGGAGAGGTGGACTTGCTGTTGTAATCTTTAGCTTCCGTCAATTATGGTAAATCAAAGCGGTTCCGAACAGAATCATTTGAGAACAGAGGACATGTTTGGTCCTCTTACCGATCGTACAGAGTAGAGGTGGACGGGACGCCTTGACCTGACCAGCTCACCTTCACATGACCCAACATGAAGTCACAGGACTGAAGCAGGAATGGAACAGTGTGACCTGACGATGACCCTGAACTGTGTGTGTCTTATGGGAACGTTCAACTTGTAAATGACTGGAACTGAATCATACTCATAATTAGTTCATAATTGCTGCAGTTACAATTATATCATAGTCTGTCAGGGTTTTTTTTGTGTGTGTGGATTATCTTAAAAACAGAAAAATGATGTATTTGTATCAGGGTGTTGTCTGTTAGGTGCCTGTTGGGTTTGGGGGAAAATTTATGTCTCAAAGAGGTACTATGTTGGTCTAGTGTACAAAATTCAGATTCCAGACTAAAAATGAGCAAGAAAGCAGCCAAACTGTAAAGAAAAACTCTTTCAGAAAGCCTCCAAAGCTATAGGTTAAGACCTTAAGATTCCACCAAAGTCTAAGTTGATGCAAACAAAATAGAAAGTATAGAACCAGTCAAGACTTCAAGCTTTCTTCTTATGGTTTTTTTTTTTTTTTTTTTCTGATAGTGGCAGACATTTCAAGCCTGGCCTGGGGCTTAACCATGAGTTGGAACAAAACTGAAGTCTTACAGTATTTACTGTTTATCTTCAGTCGTCTTAAGCTAGAAGTTGAGCTCGGACTCACAGCGATGCCAGCAAGCCAGTATATTTCTTCGCACCTCTGCAGAGGTGCTGTGATCTATGCGTAATCTCATCCAAACCCATTTTCACTGTTTACACACATTGACCTTTCTGCTAATTGCTTTTATGATGATGAATGGAGGAAGGTGACGGCGAGAAGGCGGAAGGAAGCGTCTCTTTCCCAGCGCCGCTTGACTCAGACATCCTCGCCGGGTTTTCTTTATGCTGATCACAGCTTTCACAATTAGACAAACTGCGATAACGCCGTTTATGCAGCGGGGAGATCCATAGCAATTATGCTTGGAGGGCGTTTGTGTGCTGCGGGACGGCGGCGCCGCTTAGCCCTCACACAGACACCCGGCAGCAGACTGTTTGGGAGCGTTGCAGGGCTGGAGGCTGCTGGACATTTTCTGGGCTCCGGAAGTGAGAATAAACCAAATTGCTTCCTTTTTTCTTTCTTTCTCCCAGAGAAAGGACCCCTGGTCCAGTCCTCCTATGGTTCCTTTCCCGACTAAAGCAACTGAGGGGGCATTACTACTCTCCTTGTTGTTATGTCTTTGTCTTCCCTCTAGAAACCTGTACCCGTGTGTTTAGCTGTGTCTTGTTCCTAAACTGAGATGTTGTTTTTAGAAAGAGATTCTGTGTTTCGCTGTTTTTCCTCGACTGAGGCCTTAGCGAATTTATTGCTGGAATTAATTTTGCTCTTTTATTTCCTGTATTTCTATTTCTTGCTCAGTGCTTTTGTGTTTAGCTGCTAATGGTAATGCTTTATTTGAATGGATGTGCATAAAACTAACATAATAATGTCAAAAATATGATATAACACCTGTTATGAAGGAGTCTTCATGAAGTGTCATTTAGTAAATAACAACAAAAAGCATCGATGAAGCTGTTTTCAAATGATTTTTTTTGTTCTCAGTTTTCTTCAGGAAGTACTCCAGACATATACTTTTATTTTTATCTGACATGAATAGCTAACCATTCTCTTTGGTTCCTGCCTCATTGTAAACAGTCTCTTTCTTTATATTGGTATTCTTTTCTTATTAAGGACACTGCTGTGGTCAGCTGTCTCTCTCCAGTAATCGCCTTTAAGGAAATAATTTAGAAAGTGCTCCCGTTTCTCTTAAAACTGACCAAGTAAACATATGAGGTTTACTACACTGCAGAAACCCTTCTTTGCCTTTCTTTGTTTTGCAGAGAAGTGAATTACTAATAAACTATTGACATCTGCTCTGTTTTATCTTCGAACCCTGTTGTCTGCAGTGAGGATGTGACAGTGGCAGCTTGTCATTCTCCTCAATGAAGTAGAAATAGATCAATACTCTACCGCGCACTTATAAAGGTGCTCGTCTTGATGAGGGCAGTTATTAGTGCTTTCTGTGCTTTTCCAGATAATCCTGTTTCCTTAAGGGCCCTGCCCACAGATGAGGTTTGACACATCCTGCTTCTCACTCTTCCTTTCATCCGCTTCCTTGGTGCACACTCACGTCTGGAGCGGCTCGGTCCGCGTGTGTCTCGGCGAAAAACCAGAAGAGTGTTTGCTGTTTTTGTTGACAGGATGCACTGCTCTGCTTGCTTCCCTCCACTGATCAGATTTCTCTCGGTTTTAGAAGATTCTTGAAGGCAGAATTCATATGTTCCACTCCAGTGATGAAAATACAACCGATTCAAAAGGTATTTCCTGTTACTAGTAGTACAGAGTGGAAGGGATTTGCCATGTTTGACCCATTTATCCCTGAAGGAGCACAAGGAGATTAAACATGTGTCATATTCCTGGTGAGAGATAACAGAAACGCACATTCTTTACACATTATGTTTTTAAGTAGAAAGGTAGAATGCTGTTGTTCTAAGGCTGCCTTCCCACCTGCCCTGTTCGGTCCTCTAGTCCGTTTGACTTTCTTGCCCGCTTCGTGTGAATGCGGAATCGAACTCTGGTCCACCTGCAAACCTCAGTCTGGGTTCAGTTGACTTGAACTTGGTATGGCTCATGTTGGAAGTGTGTGTTTAAATGTTATCCTTCAGATTGTACTTATGGTGTGATCACACCCAATGCATTTTGAGCGTCAGACGTGTTTGGTTTCCTGAACATAACAATGAGCTCTCAATCCAGCAGAACATCTTTGAGATACTGCAGGATTAGCATCTGCTAATTAGAACGAACATTGACAGATTGGTTGACCGGGAAGCCCAAAACCACATTTCAGCTCGATATTTCTGTCTGGACAGCCAGCGCATATTCCAGGGTTCTGTTTTGTCGCCGTTTTGCTGCCACATGTTCCCTCCATCCATCCTGCAGTGGCATTTGGCAGCTGCTCGGTGGCCCGTTTTGCCGCTGCACCCCGCCGTAACTCTCCCGCCGTCTGTCTCAGGTTGATGCACTGCTCCCAGATGTGGATGTTCGTGCCTCCGCAGTTATTTTGTTAGTAAAACTGAGTTAATTAGAAGGAACAAACTCAGTAATACGTGTGAGTGTGTAACATCTTCAGGGCTGGTGATGAAACGTGGAGAGATTGCACGTCCGACAGCTGGGCCTTTTTACATTTCCATATATCTTTACTCGCTCGTCTTGCTGAGAAACAGCAACCCTCTCCCTCTCTCTTGTTTCCTCTCACCGTCTTTCATTGTGGTCCAGCACATTGATGTTACAGATATGAATCCCTATCCGGCAACAATCCGCCTGATCTTCATTTTGATACATCACAAGCAACGACTCTCTCTTTTCTCGTTCCAGCAGCAATAAAATACAGTGTTCCCTTTCACATGCCCGCAGACACTTTTTCTGCCCTTCATGTGATATTTGGCAGATAAAGCCAATCTTTATTCCCATAAAGTGCGAGCTCTGGAGTTGTTCCTCCTTATTTCCTGCAGCGTACTGAATGTTATCCAATGAGAGAGCAGGATATTTCCTCAAATCAATGTTATGTCTTACCTGATCTAACGGACCATGGGTCTTTGTACCTCGTCGGGCAGTGGAAGTTGTCACCTGATTAGTATTTTCTCGACTTCCAACAGGCAGGATTTGGTAAATGTGAAGTCTGTTATGTCCGTCGCAGATCTCAGTCTTGAGATGCAGGACAAATACCCAATAGCCTCAGCTAATGATGCGTCGATCTCTTCAGAAGGGAATCCTCCAGGAAAAGCCTGGTTAATTGCCCGGAGGCCCGTTCTGGTTGTAAGTTTACAGAAAGAACAAAAGGATCTGAGGAGGCGGCTCTCGTGACCAAATCGGGGATCTCGTAATCTCCGGCGCAAGGAAAGCGGAAACTCTCCCTCTGGTGGGAAACGAGAAACAAGAGTCACGTCTTTGTTAGCCGCTGCTCTCCGACCCCGGCTGATGAAACTGAGGTTTGAATTTCCTAATGAGAAATCGATGAGAGCGAGGCAGGAGCCCCAAGGCCCCCCTGGCCTTGTTCCTCCATTTATCCAGCTCTGACTTTCCCTTCAGCTTCTTAAAGCTTTCCTCCCATTATGATAAACATCTTCCGATTTTCGAAATAGACTTATTTTTCAGCCAAAGAAGCCACAGCCCTTTAAGGGGTTGCCAGAGTGTTGATGTCTGTGAGCTTGAGATCTGTGTTTACTATATGTCTGAGCGTAGCTGGGATGATGATCCGACGATCCGAACCCCGCTCTCTGATGTATTCCTGGACTGAAAGCTCAAAGTTTCTCGAGAGAAAACTGCATTTACTGGAACAAATCAGCAGTCCGAGAGGGAGGGAGCCGTCAACAGAAACGCTTCTTGTCCTCGCGTCGCATCGCAACCTCGTCTTTGGCTTTTAGCTCGTCTTTAGCGATCAAAACATGCAAAAAGCAGAAGTGTCCGGAACGTTTGTGAGTTGAAACAGCCGTAGGTTGACAAACAAATTTAATATCCACCCTGTATTTACCCCTCATGCTGCAACACTGTCTGCACTACTCACCCTTGAGGGGTATTAATTATGGATTCTACAACCCAGACACTGTGATCAGTTTCTTCTTTCTTGTCTTCTGTCTCTAGGTAAGCCAAGATCCCCCTCTTCCCCTGCCTAACAAATGTGGCTGCGGACGCTTCCCTGCAGCAGTCATGAGTAATGTATGGCTTATTTATCATGATTCAAGTTAATTACGGATGAACGTTTTGTGCCATAATTCAACAAACACCGCTGGTTCGTGATTGTGTTTATGGTTGATTGGAATCAAATTAAATCCCTGTTTGCTGCTAGATGACGAACGTGGAAGAGGAACGATCGGCGGAAGGCTCTCTGTCTTCTCTCATGCAAAACCGAGGACTAGGTCATTTCATTAAATGCTTTGCAATGAACTGAGAATTTGGCAGCATTAAAGTCAGAATAGGTATAAATTTGCTTTAAATGATCATAAAGAGTGGCTCCGTTGGAATTCATTAACGCTGTACGTAAAAATGTTCCAAAAAGCGAAAGTCACATCGAGCTGCTGGTCGATATGGCAGAGAGTTTTCGAAGATAAAAAGGTGTATGTCATTACTATAACACAAATGAACCAGATGATGTCCTGGAACTCAATGTTACACGTTTCACTGCCTGAGAAAGTTTCAAAGATGAGAATTCACCATTATTATGACTGCATCTGTTGAAACAAAATCGCACGATGATGCAGAGTTGTGGTCATTTCTGGCCTGTTTTAAGTTCAAATTACATTGCGTGTTGTTTTTGCTGCTTGCAACATTTTTTTTTCCTTTTGCCTCACATTCCCGTTGGTTGCAGTGCTTTTTCTCATGTCTGTGTTGCAGTTTGCAACATTCATATGTTTGCGATGCGTTTGGCCTCTGGGTATCTCTCGTATCTTACTGCAAAGAGGATAGGCGCCTGTTTATTTCACCAATCTATGAAACAGTTGCTAACATAACACGTTATTTGAAACCTTGCTTATTTTCACATTAGACATGTGAAATAAATAACTCTTGATATTTCTTTTTCAGAAATATCATGAATCGTATATCACGATAACTCTTAGTACTTTACTTTAAAGGTAGTTTATTTTGCTACTATAATCTTAATATTTGGTAAATACTATGTTAACCATGTTTGTTAACATTATTGTTGTTTTTATGTATTTCTGTATTAATGTAAAGCACTTTGGCTACTGTAGCAGTTTCTGAAACGTGACATAGAAATATAGGATTGATAATGAAATCCATAAATATTTGAGACCTCCTCTAAAAACTCTTATAACTCCCTATTTCAATAACTATATGAAAACATACATTAATGTGCATTAATACATACTAACACAAACTAACTGTTTCATGTTCTGTCTTGGAGGTTCAGCCAATGAGAACGGCTGCTTCGTTGACGTCAGCCAATAGCGTGTCAAGTAGCATAGTTTCTAGATATTGCAGCTTCCCAGGGTGTGATCTTCTTGGAATATTTTAGAAATGCTTTGCAAAAAACTCCACAGGTTGATTTTGCGTGATTACGTGGAGTTCGGTTCCACAGGAAAATATGCGAACACTGAACCACAAACTGGCACGGGTCCACTTTCGGTTAATAAAAGAGGTCGGTGAACTGCTCTCCTACAGCAGCATTTTACAGTGTCTAAAAACTCGTCGTACTTTTAGACTCTTGTAAAATCTCTAGTTAACACATTTTATCTTTATTTAACAGGGGAAGGTTTGTGGGAGGGCTGGAATACCAACCTGGCCAGGCGGATTTTAAAGGTTGCCTTAAGCAAAAATAAATAATACAGAGCTTATTATTTATTAAGCTAGAAATATAGTAAAGGGTAAGATGCCCAACAAAGGGAGAATGTGAATAAACTAATTCAAATCTGATCTGTCTCTGGTACTATAATGTGAAAAAAAATGGACTTAAAACTGTGTTACGACACGAAACGAGTTAAAAATATAGCAGTTTACGGAACTCAGGTAATGTATCATTAAAATTTCTCACAGGGTAAAACATTTGCAAACTATTTCATCATGATTTTTTTTTTTTTTTTTTTTTTTTTTTTTACATGGAGAGAGTAAACATCAGTTCTGCAGCAGCATCTGGTAAAAACCAGAAAACCACCAGTCAGATTCCTGGCACGCGCAGCGACATTCCTACTAATTGACCCGAAAGAATGTCTTTTTTTTTTATTTATTTATTTTTTTTTTTTCCCCTCCAACATTTCCCAAACAGTAATCACGCCAGTCAAAAACACGCACTTTATCTGACAAACACATGGACCTGTTTCCATATTCCTCTTCAAATGGACTGACCCTCGTCCTCCCCATGTTTCCATCAGCAATTAATTAATACCTGACAAACATTTAAACCTTGCTGCTGCCTCTGATTTTTCTTTTCTCTTTTTGCCTAATTGCCGAGCCGTTCGATTTGATAGATGCGTGCACGGGCACACCGAAGCGTGCTTGCTGTAATTTTACCAACAGATGCTGCGTGGTTTACTTAGAGGTGATTAAATACTCAGAAAGAAGCGACAGCTCCGGCCCGCCGTGAATCTCTCGGCTGATCTGAGTGAATCTCCAAGTTTTGAGCAAGTCCTCGGCGTTCCTCTCTAAACGTTCCCTGCACCACTTTCAGTATTTAATGAGGCTCCCGGCTACATTTTGTAGCTGGAGCAATATTTCTTCGGTTCTTTGAATATCTGGGAACCTATAAAGAATTTTTTTAAATTTTATTTATTTTTTTTTTTTCCAACCAAGCCAGGTCGCAGCTACTTCCTTTCACCCGATCGACACAGGTTATCGTTTAAAATTACAAGAGACGAGCTCGAGCCAAGCCACGCTTTCATGTGTACTTAAAAAAGAAAAAAGTACGTGTAAACACATCGCCTGCAGAGCAGCTGAAACTGAGAGAATAACTAAGCGGAATATTTAATTCATAGGCCGACTTTACCAGCAGTCTTTGAACATCGCTTTGTAGCTCTCGGATGGAGACGCGCCAACCCTGAGCTTGTGGCCGGTGAGTGCTTCTCAATGCCAGAGTGGCTTTTTCTTCCCAGTTTGCTCCCCTGAATTGACTGTAAGTGCACATTGTGTTTTCTTTTTGCCTGCAGGCTCTAAAGACCGCAGTCCCTCAGACACAGCTGCCCTCAAAAGGTGTTCAGATTACGTTTTTGCGTGCGCTTCTTTTTCTCTTCAGGCGCGCGCTTCACTGAGGCTCGCTCCGCGCCTCCGGGGAGGGCAGTTATTCTCATCCAGCCGGGGGTTACAGATCTGGGCCAGGATCGAGCATCTTGAGCGAGTTGAAAAGCGATCCCCATTGGTTGTTTTCTGCAGCTTTTATGCTCTGTTTCTGCTAGATTTGTTGATTCCATAACTTTAAAGTTATCGCCCTCTTGAGGTCAGTTTTATTGTCAAAAAAATATGACTTCTTGAGCTCAGCGATGGAGCCGTACATCTGCAAAGATGAGTTACTGGTCCATCTTAAGGGTTTGTGATTGTTTTGGTGAGAAAGTATTTCAGTGAATAATCAAAGATGGTTGCATTCTCATGGATGAATTCATTTTATTTTCCATCTTCTGAAGATTTAGAAATAGGATTCAGTTCACCAAATTCTGGTTCCTTGGAAATCGTCCCGGAATGCAAACTTGAAGTTTTTTTTTGTGTTCGGAACAAGAAATTCGAACGCGAGTCCATTTCCAGAAACATTCCGGACAGAATCCGCGTGATCCTCAGACAGCCCTCGGTTGTGGACGGTCAGCCGCTCCCAAACAGCTCCGAGAAGCGGACGGGAGGAAGGAGGCATCAAAGATGAGAAAAATCAATTCCAAGTCTCTGCTTTGCTTATGGTGAGGAAACATTTTCATCCGCTCGCGTACTGGCAGGGGGATGGGCATGTTTTACTGCGTACATCCACAAGACCCTTCTCTTCTCAACACTCACATCTGAAATCCTGGATCAAATCTTTGACTTGCATTAAATAAATGTAGCAGATGAACTCAGCCGTTTAATCTGTATTTTAGTTTCGTCTCCTCCTTGCCGGTTTTAATCGAATATAATGGAAGCCAATCAGTATTTGCTCTGAATTACTAACATTTCCATATTTTTAAGCTGTCTGGTTTTTGTAGATCATTTCATGAAGTTAATTACAACTCTTCCTAACAGACGCTAAGCCCAAATGAAATGAAAATCCTGCCGTATGGTATGCTTACTTTTGTTTTAAATATTTGACACAAATAACATCTTCTTTGAGAGCCTGAACCTCTGTCATGAATGTTTAATGATGGTGATTCATGCTGTACATATGATGTTTGCGAGCCTTCAGCATCAAACACAGGCTCTCCTTCACGAATCTTTGGATTACCACAGATTTCTCCCTCCCTTTCGTCTTCTGAACGAAGTCCGCAGAGATGAAGATGCAGAAATTCTGCAGGCTGCAGAACTAATGCACACGTTTATTTTCCGAGAGGCTTTTGCGATGCAGTGACTAAGATGTGGGGGATTTTTGATAGTTTCCGACTTTTCAGGATGAATCCGTGAGGATGTGGCGCAGAATGTGGGGGATCAGTTTGAGGGGAAAGTAGGCTTTACGATCAGGAGCTACAGAATCTTGTAGTCACATGTCTAAATGTAAATGTTCTTCAGGTTTCTGGATTTTCTGCAGAATCCTTTGCCAGGGACACATCATCCTCCAGTAAAGCATGGTGGTGGCAGTATCATGATGTTCACAACCATCATGGTACTGACTTCAAATGGATCTCCTGTCACTTCATAATTACTCACTACTTTGCCTGTAGATCTGCCACAATTTTACATTTTGTTGTACGATAAAGTCTCCCAGAAATTATCGCGGTAAACGATAATATTGTTGCTTTGGGACCATTTTCAAATAATTTATTGGTGTAATCATGCAAGCGTTCCTTGTCAAAAACGTAATTAATTAAAATTTTGCGGTGCACAATAGACAAATATCCAGAATAAACTCCAATAACCAAAAGAAATCAAAAGCACGCACAACCAAAACCATAGATAAAATGGATTATGATGTCTGTAAACAAAATTTCCCTTCCCAAAATATGAATAGAATCAGAATGGTCAAAGTCACTTCAGTTTATCATGTGATTAATTGATCAATTGCACATTTGTCTCACGTAGAACCCCAATGAAACACATGTGAGTCTTTAGTGTGGAAATCTGGTGGAAAAGGTTTCAGGAAGCATAAAACCAACTTAATCATCCTCAGACCTGAATTATCAGACAGGGAGGTTTTCCTATAGTTGTCTTAAATCATCAAGTCTAGACAATAGCCGTTTTATTTCTTAAATCTTTTTGAATAGGTGTAAAACATGCTGTAAATGTTCACAAAAACCAATGGAAATAGATTTTTTTTTTTAAATCTTGTTTGCTCCGTTGAAAACACATTTGGCGAAAACACGTCAAAGCATGTTGGTGTTCTGAAAGAAGCGCTTGCCGATTCTCTTTGAGCCTCCGATGACCCCTGATCGAGCCTCCAAAACTGCACACACGCACACAAATGATGTTTTCGCAGTTCGTTACCCCAAAGCTTCCGTATGAAATATGAAAGACGTCCCCTGTGACGCCGCAAGTCGGAGCCATGTCTGGAAATCAGAACACATCAAGGAGCAAAAATCCCATGTTCCAACCGCTTGGTAGTTTCACAGAAATCAAGAGCGGCACGCTTCAGATATAATGGAAAAAAAAAAAAAAAAAAAAAGGGGGGAGGGGGATGAGGGTTGTATTTCGTGTCTTTGGCAGTTGCAGCGTGGTGTACATTAATTCAAAGCCAAAGAGAGGAAGAGCAGGATTTAAAGCTCCAGCCCCAACATAATAAAGGATTGAAGTGTGAGGAGTACAGATGCTGGAGAGAGAGAAAGAGAAGAAAAATGCAAGACGGAGTAAAAAGGAGAGAAATAATATGAAAGAAGACATTTTTTACTATTCTCATTCTACCCTAATGTAAGGCTCCAGTGGCAGAGGGGAACACGGAGCGTGTGGAGAATGGCTGATGAGCCCTCAATCAGGGTTGCACAGGCAGATTCCCTGACTCAAACCAGGAATGTTGGGAAAAGCATCAGTTTAAGAGTGACGGCGGTGAACTTTTGACCCCTGCTCCCAGCAATGAGAGCTTAGAGGGACCAGTAAATTCTCTTCCCACTGGGAGAAATACCCCAAGGAGTCAGCGGGCTCCATCCGTTCTCTAAATCATTCTACATCAACATTTGGGTTTCAAAATGAAGATTTTTTTTGTTTTCATTCTTAATTCCATAATATAATGAATTTTGTGATTTAAATAGACTTCTTTATGGCACTTTTAAAATTCGACTCCTTCAGCTGGGTAAACTCAACTTTGTGCTAATTTGAAAATCTGATGCGAAACGTGTTGATTCTGTCATGGACGGCATGTAGAAGTAACATCCCTGGTCCTGCCTCAGCGGAACACTGGGAATTTCAGCAGAGCCACATTTTTCATCTGTAACAACATGCTTCTGAACATGCCTGTTGCGGTGGTTTTGTTATTATCATTGTCTTTGTGGTTTGAATCATTAAGATTTTCCATCAGTTTTCCAAACTGATAGATGCCAATGAATGAATCCCTCTTTCGTTCCTGTATTTCTTGAGACGTGTTGCTGTGCAATTTTGCACACCACTTCATGTCGTGGAACGGATTCTACTTAAATGACGTCTTAATTCTAGCATGTTTAAGCTGGAGGCAGTGGGGAGGTAAAGCCCGCATCCTCTCACAGATGCACTCATAAATAAAAGCCGCCGTACGATTTTTGTGACGTTTCAAAAGCCCAGTTTCATCTTTATCTGCCGGTTTGAATACGACAAACAGACATTTTCAGCAGATCCCCTTTCCTCTCTCATCCTCTGCCTCTCTTCTCTGCCTCGGATGCTTTCCTCCCCAGTGGACGTCCGCTACATCCGCTCATAAAAGAACAAGTGTGCTTGTCCGTATCTTTGACAGGCCCAGCCCAGACCCACAGACAGCGCTACACTTGTCACGTTCGCCTCACTTGATGCAGTCCCCCGATGCAGAGAGCCCTAAAAATGTTTTCCCCCCTCACACCTCCTGAAACACACAACACACATTGGCTAACTCCGCTGCAGCAAAAGCAAACGTTTCACTCAAAGCCACGTGATTTGAACTGCCTGATATGTGGGTAGTGGGTAAATTTTGCCGAGGGAAGTGAGTGTTCGTGCTATAACTTCACATCTCTCGTCCAGGGAGACTGAAGCAGACGTGTGATGTGCCAGCCATGCCCGTCGCCTCTTTTTCCATCTTCTTTTCCTTCCCACTTCTTCACAGCCTTAACTACGGAGTGATGAACACCCCCCCACCACCTCACCCAATCCCCCGCCCCTCTAATGTCTCTCTGTCTTAGCCTTCACTGCTTTTCAGCACCATAATAATCTCGCCGCCTTCCCTCACTCAGCCCCTTCTCCTTTGCAAGGTCACTCCTCTCCCTTTGTGTTACCTCCGGAGTCGCACTCAGAAAGCCTCATTCCCATCAGTTATGAGGCTTTTGTAAATATTTAGTGCAGGCATTTGCAAGCGCACCTCATCATTTTCATTCGCTATATAATTCACTGGAGGATTAACGTGCGGTTGGATCGTGTCCTTGATGCGGAGATACAGCGGGGCTGTGAATTTTTTAACACTCGAGTCACAATAAACACACCAGCAGCCCGACTCTGTGCTGGGTATACAGCCATTTTTAATTGGCAGAATTACAGACTTCTCCTCTATCACTAAATGCAGCTCTGTTCATTGAAGATGAGATATGAGGTTGAGCAGAGTGTCTTTTTGTGATTTTGTTTTTCTTTCTTATGGGAAATTTATCTCCTCCACACATTTTTTTTTTGTGTGTGTGTGAGTGAGTTTGGTACTATGTTGCTTTAGTGTGGTTCAGAAGTTTACATCCACTCATCATTGGTATTATTATCATTAATTGTGAGCAAATGCTGCATAAAGTATTGACTCACTTCTGCTGGTTATTGGATTCCAGGGCCACAAACATTTGGCAATGAACCGATTGCTCTCTGGAGTTCAGTAAAACCAAAATGGAAGCAACTGGTACCATAGCAACGCATACCCAGAGTTGGTCTCAGAGAATAGCCGGCTTTCTAGAGAGTCAATAGCTACAGACTTCCAAACTTCCTGTGACCATCCAGTTAGCTCAGGGCTCAACTGTGGCTCAGCAGGTTGCAGTCTTGCAACTGGAAGGTTGTAGGTTTGATCCCAGCGACCTCCTGTTTCATGTTGATGTGCCTCTGAGCAATGTACTCAACCCCAAGTTGTCTTATTGATCTTCTTATCAGTGTTTGTAAGGGTGATTGGAATTCTCTGGTCAGTGTGATGCTATTCAAATTCAGTCCATTTGCCAAAGCGTGGGTCAGTCATATATTGAACACTGTTGATTAAGAATAGAATGTCACTGATGTTCATCTGTGTCCAAAATCAGTTTTTTGCTTCTCTCTAATGATTTTGGTGCTCTAGCATCTTCCACTTTATGATACCCTTGCGTCTTGATGGCTCTGGGGTCAAATAGTTGAAACTGGTGATTCAGAAGTGCCACCTTTGTATATTACTTTGTAAATAAGGACACTTTAATGCAAAGTTGTCACTTTTAATAGATTTTCGGTGCAACTTTCAGAGCAACTTTGCATTAAAAGTGTCATTATTTACCGAATGACACTTCATGACAGCGTCATAGACATTCATAAAGACTCTTTCATGTTCATAACAGGTGTTATGTCATGTTTATGACAACATCATCACCTCGTCAAATAAAGTGTTACTAACCACGGTGATTTCATGGTCAAAACGGTAGACTTGCAAGTCACATTTAGCTGTTAGCATGTGTGTGTTAATGCATGTGTGCAATCTATTTTATCCATTTATTTTCACTATACACAATGTTCGGCACTGTCCGTGATCTGCAAACATAACAAATAATCTTATAAACATTTCAAACACTCCTTGTTTGCCCCACACGGTGTGACAGAATGCAGCTTCTGCTTCACTGTGTGTCCGCGGCAGCTGTTTTCGTGGCTTTCTTTGCCAGTGGCCTAATGCAAGTTCACGGAGGCTCAATAAACTGCATGGCAAGCTGTGTCAAGCTGAGTGCTCTCAGCGAGTACAAGAGATTGGTTGATAGATAGATTTCACACTCTGGCGGTTTGAATTTCATGTAGGCTTCACACTCGCGTTGGCGTTTTGTAAAGGAGCGTAACAGGTGATTATTCCACTCGGGTTTGTGGGGAGAGAGAGGGCGTTTTGGCTGGCGGTGAGAAGGAAAATAGAGTAAGACGTACTGTCAGTATAGATTCTCATGGAGAAGGCAAACTAATCCATCAATAAAATCTTGTGTAAAAGCATCAAAGTGGTATTTTTGAGCCCTTCTCATTTCTGCTCCATCGTCTTCGTCAGCAGCGCTGTCCGTCTGCGCCTGCCGTGACCCTCAAAGCAATTAGCTGCGGAGCTGAGACCAACCCATTATAAAAACTCCTCAGTCCGGTCGAGTTTGATGGATTATGTGGAGCGGGTGACCAGCGGTCCGACTGCTGCGGCCCGCGTTGATTGACAGGTGACACGGGCGCTGGAGACCCAACATCCAGACTCACTGGTTTCATCCGTCCAACTTCCCCCAGGACAAAGGCCTGGTAGAAGAAGTCAGAGTGGCGGAGACACCTTCTAATTGGCACCGGGTGATAGGTGGATGACTGCCGTCTCTCATACATTAAAGTGTATTTAAACACGTTTCCAGACTGGAAAGGTCAGCCACACATGGACGGAAAGGCGTAGGTGGACACGCACACATGAACTGTGATATTTCAGCAGACATCTGACGCTCTGATTTCAGCTGGGGACACACACACTCAGAAGATGAATGACAGGGTTGGGCAGCTGTGGGCACAGTTGATGTGTTAAAGTTGTTTCTTGGAGTCTGAAATGCCCCCATATACAACTGGAACAGACAAGCAGCAAAGAGCTGTTACTCCCGCTGCTCCCTCTGGACTCTCTGCCTGTCTTTCTATTGCTTTCTAACTTTCTTTAGCAGAGTCTCATTCTTCTTCGTGTTCTCATTGAAAATCCATCATAAATGCCTTCAAACCCATCTGTTCAATCTCCAAAGCGAGATGGATGTGGCGATTTCTGCGCTGAGGCCGAGTCAGCCCAGCTCACGTTTCCCTAATGTGAAGGACTGGCCACAACAAAACCACAAACAGGTCGACTCTTTGAGTCATTTACAGATTCTGAAAGTCAAGATTCTCAGAAAATACATGGAAAACCAAAAAGTTCTTTCCTACAAGTAGCAGTATGTGTTATTTAGATGCATAATAAAAGAAAATACACTTGAGTTGCATTTGGAAAAACAAACTTTTTTTCAGGCACTAGATGGCCACCATAAATCATTTTATTTTAGGTGTTAAGATGCAGTTAGTCAGCATGGGGCGCAGCTCTGTTCACCTCCTAGTCACCATCGTATTGCATTCATCGCTGCCGCAAACCAAGATCTGCCTGTCTGCGGCGGTGCTATGTTTCGTAATAATGTTCAAAAACAAGAGTTCTGCATCTCACCAAGAGAAACTTCCCAGTGGCATCTCCAGGTTTTCGTTTCAGTCTTCTCGTTTAAGTCAAAATGTTCTTTGGTGAGCTAACTGTAGCGACGCATTTTGTGCTCACGTCAGGGCAAACAAACCGTTATTTACGAGCAAAACCTCACAGACCAGTAGGGGGTGCATGTGGACCACAGTTTGAGAGAAACAGCTGTAAAGGCAGCTCATCATAGGGAAAAAAAAAAGTTCAATATTATGTCTTTGCTTTATTATGAGCATTGATATTGCATTTAACTTTACAATATCCCAAGTTTGGTTTGACATTTACTTTGACGTCATCATTTTTCATTCATTTCACAGAATCTGCCTGGATCAGAATTACTGAACCATCTCTTTCAGTTGGAGGATGTCCTATTTTTATTTTAGATTTTTACAATGAAATATTTGGCACAGAATTTGCTTTCCCCCCCCGTGAAATATTCAGAAACATTTTCACCTAATTTCAAACCCCAATCCATTCATTATATTTTAGCTTCCTGTTACAATTAGAAACCAAGAACCTCTTCAACATGTCAGATCTCCTCCATAGATCACCATCAAACATTACTTCTGAACCCACCAGAACATTTTTTTACTAATAGTTTTTCCACTTTCCCTTCCTTTCTCCTCTGCAGACAAGGCTGGGAATCACCCTGGCAACCGGCACATCGTCATTTTCTTACGTTTACTCACTTCACTTCTTTTTTCGTAATCACCAAGCAGACTCCAACTCGTTAATATGATGATTAGAAGGAAGTGGATGTAGGTTGGATTTTTCCAGCACACTGTAAAATGTCCAATGGCATTGTTTTGTTCTTCATTACTGTAGTAAATTTAGGATTTCGGGAAGTGACTCTGCACAAAGGGATTATAGCGTCCTTCCATCGTGATTATGGCCTATAAAATGTGTTACTTTCATAAAACGGCCAATAAACATTACCCAACATTAAGGATGCACCTGCTAGGGGTGGGGAAAAACTCTCGGCATCACAACTTTTTGGTAATGACGCATAAAAGGCCTTCCGCTGGAGACAAATTAACACTATCATAAGCATATCTGTTAAATAAAATTATAATCTTTCCTCTGTATTTACAGCTTCAGACCTTGTGCCTGTTTGAGCATCAGCTGCACCTTGGAGCCCCGATTCATTCCTGCATGGCAATGTAATGTGCTGCACAGCCACACACACACACACACACACAAGCTCCAGTCAGCCTCTGCCGGGGAAACCCGTGTTTTTCTGTTTCTTCCCTCTCGTCAGTGTTCCATCTTCACTCGCGCTGCGATTCGGTTTGGTCCCAACTTCAAACAGGCCTGCCTGCACAGCCGCAAAGACGCAAAGTGTCACTGCATGAAAGAGGAGAAAACTCACTGCAGAAGACTCACTTAACATCTGCGACGGAGCGACACGTTCTCTGCACACCGTTTAATTTGTGTGCGTTTGTTCGGATCGCATTCGCTTTCAGCGACTCCAAACGGGACAAACATGAAAATTCTGAATCTCTATCAGATGTTTGGCGCTGGAGTGTAGATTTCCGTGCCTCCGCCCCGGGCCCTGTGAGTGTCTCGGGCCCCTGATGCCGCTGCGTTGGAGCCCCGCCGGCCCCCGTCGTCAGCACTCCCGTCTGCCGCCGCCGCACAGCGTCACCTCGGGGACGCTCTCACAAAGAGGGGCGCCTAATGAATGTGGAAAATGAGAATGCCAGTTTGATGAACTCTGCTACTCAATTAGCGCAATTAATTTTCCTGTGGCGCCGCTGAGCAAAATGGAGTCACGGATGATTGAGTCACCGTTTCACTATCTTATTTTAGTTTTCGCCGGCTCTGCTTGCGAGAGCGGATGTGCCGAGGGGAGAGGCAGTGAGGAAAAGAGAATTTTATAGAGAATCTCATTTTGTTTGTGAGGGCGGGTTAAAAAAAAAAAAAAAAAAGATATTGTATTCTTGCCTGCTCCCTGCACAAGACTAGCTTTAGCCTTATCTCCTCTAAGCTAATACTTTTCACGTCTGATTTAGCCTGGACTGAATTACAAATCGAAAAAGATAATCTGAAATGGAAAAGGAAACAAATCACTGATTTACTCTGATGTAATGAAAAAAAAGGGGGAGAGGATGTAAAAACATCTTTAATATGATCAAAACATGACAAATGAATAGGAACTGTCTTCAAAGATAAACGTAGGAAAAAAATCCACAATGGAAATACGAATCTGTTTACTTTCTTAAAAGTGTAACCTAAAGTCTAAAAACATTCCACACAAAAGATAAGAAATGCACTATTTTCCTATGAATTGAGATGCATTTTTTACATATTAATAGTTTGAACAAATATGGTTTCAAGATATTCTTCTAAAATACTGAAAATCCTGCAGCTTGGAGAAAATATGTAAGCCTTAGCACACTCGATGTATCATAATAATCGGTTTCAAACGAGGCTGGTGGAAACTTTGAAAACACATTTTGAAAGTATCGTATTGTAAATCTTCAGAGCGCTCTCCGGTTTGAATTGAAGTGGATAATTACTGTTTTAAAGACTCTCAAAACCGCATCGATTATGTGTGGGTTAGTAGCATGTTAACGCAAAGCGTTAAATTCCTGGAGCAGAGCACTTTTTAAACCAATTTAATTAATGAACTGAACTTGACTGCATTGTTTGATGACAAGAATCGATTGGCTGATATGATTAGACTGAGTTGATAATTAGTTTTGGGGGTTTCGTTTGTAATTGAGTCTCCTTGCTGATATAAAACACATTTTGCTCTTGGTATGTAAAACTGTTTGGGTGAGAATGAGAGAATTCCTTGCAATCACTTGGACATTTTTTTATAAAATCATAAGCTAGGTGTCGATGTTAGCATTTCCAGTAGCATCTTAACAAAGTCTATCTAACATTAGCATGCTATTTAGTTCATTTTCTGACTGGTAAATGAACTAAATAGTTAGCCCCTAGCATAATAGAGCTAACAAAAAAGAAAATAAATATATTTTTAAGTGATAAATTGTAAATAGACAACATAAATGATTAACTCTTTAAACTGCCTACCTGCTGCTACTTGCATAAAACTTTAATAATCTGTGCTTAATATCTAACTAATGTATAATTAGCTGCATGCTTTGTGCAAAACTTACTGCGGTTATAGATTTTAATTCACAAAATCTATAAAAACGTATTTATTTATTTATTTTTACCCCCCCACATCCCCCACCATTCGGATGGCCCAATCAGTTGAAGTCAGTGTTTTGCCGAAGCCATTTGGCCTGAGCAGCTTCCAGTCACCCTCAGACCTGTTACCATGCAACCACGTCAAAGTGCTTGGCATCGCGGGGCCGTCATGCGGGCACCCGGCACGCCTGCAGATGGTGGGGCGGTCAGAACAGGCTGCGAGAGTGCTCCCCTTCAGCGTTTTCGCACGCGCGCACGACGCTGCCGGCCGTCGTTCCGCGCGCTAACAGCCAAGCCGGCTCAACTCCCACTCCGCTCTTCGACGGTCTAATTCTTACGACTGGCGCTGGAAGCTATTAGTCGACCCTGTTTACTGGCAACTTTGTCAATTTTTGCAGGTAGACACCGGTTTAAATCCTGAACGCTCGCCATGATGATTATTGTGGTACCAACTAATTGCAAAATCATCTATACCTCGCCACGTATCAGGCTGGAAGCAACTTAAGCAAACATGGCTTTGAGTGACAGGTGGATGCTTCTAGGAGCCAGCATGGCGGCAGTTGGCAGGCAGCGGTGACAGTCGTCCTGCTGCCACACAAGCTGCTCATGCTGCTGAAACTGCTGCCTGGTCCAGGCCGGTCAGTCCTCCCTGCTCCTCTACCCATTGATCAATCCGTGCATCGTCTTCCTTCTCCCAGTGACCTTCATTTTGGTAAATTTTTCGAAAAATTCTAATAGGAGCTGCTAAATAAATAAACCCTCTGAGGATTTATGGATATTTTTGTTGCATACTATCTTTAATGTTATTGAGAACAAATGAAAAGAAACAGATGGGGATCTTTTAATGAGGCGGATAACCTGCGTTTCAAGAGTCTAGGTGCAGCTTTTCCACAACAATTTGTCTCATTTTTCTTCTTTCATAAATAACTTACAGCCACACTGGGCCAACACACTCCTGACCAAGGATAAAATGTCAGCTATAATGTTTGTGTGAGTCTGTTATTGGATATTGTTTTTATTGTTACAAGGTTGCTGATGGCCGTCTCTGGCAGCTCTGTATTGCTGAACGGGGCATAAACTCAAATTGCATGTTTGGCTGGAGCAACGGCGCGTCCCTCCACGGTACAAAATGTGTGCTGCACCTTTGTCTGGTAAAACTTTGGAAAAGAAAAGTTTTTTTTGTTTTTTTATCAATAAAATGAAATAATCCATTGCTTCCTGATATCGCAGCTATTTTCAGTTAATAAAGTTTACCTATAGAGTACATTATTTAAATTTTACTCAAAAATCTAAACACATCTTCACAATACTGCTTTGGCAGTTAGGTATTGACATTTAAATTTTCTGGTGTAAAGGTACAATGATCGACTTGCTGATTGGTCTATCTATTGATGTCTTGATTGGTTGGAATGTAGGTAAATTATTAATTTGTTTGGATTTTCAATGGATTTCTTATTTAGCACATAGTTTCATTAACTTGTTCGCTCTGTGTGTTGGTTGGTACTTAGTGACATTGACTGGATGGTATATTGGTTACTACGCAGGTTAAGGACCATCAGTTTGTTGGTCCTTAACTTAATTCTTTCATTAATTAGTAATTTTTTTATTTATTTTTTTTACCTGTGGTTCTTCAGGGATTGAGAGTACAAAAAAATAAAATCAACTTAATTCTTAAGAGTCCTCTGACACTTAAAAATGCAAATGAAGAGAATTGAAAAGTCATTTTTGCCGAGTGATTTACCAAATATTTTACAGTAGTTTCCTAAATATGACTTTCAAAAACGAATGTTAAAGTTGAAAAAGACTGCAAATGTGTTGACTGAAAAGTGGCAAGTTGTTTGTGCAACTTAAAGACAGGCAACATCTTTGTTTTTACCCTACAAATGGTGAAAGTGTACAGGAGTGATTGTTCCATACCACTAATCCCCTCTAGGGGGACGTTGCTCACACTAGAACCAACTAGAACAGCTCTACAGAATCCATTCTGAATCATAAAGCCATGCAGTTTGCAACTCTGTTTATGTTTAGCATTTTCTTTGCCACAGTTATATGAAGACTTAAAGTATGGTAATATTCTGCCAAAGCCTTTACTCTGTGAATGCCAGAGGTTTTTTTGGGGGGGTTTTTTTTGTTGCAAGGAGATCAGTGCTCCCGGTGTCATTGTCTTCTCTTGCTTTTTATCACTCCGAGTCGTTTTACCAATCCACCTGTCCTTTATGTGTATAGCTGAGTGCGTGAGAGTGCTCAAAAAGCCTTCAGGTCCAATACTTTATAGGTCCCGGCTTATCTGTGTGATTTACAGTCTGGTGCTTGTGTGAAAGAGAGTGGCAGACAAGGTACACCATCGATCCACAGCCACCACAAGAGGAATGCTTGTGTGTGTGTGGGTGTGTGGGTGTGTGTGTGTGTTGGCCGACTATTGCATTAGGACAAACTTGGCTTCTGCTGCTCAGACTGTGTCCTAATTGTCGGGCTGGAAAACCAGATGGCGACGAATTTTATGTCACCCCAGCGTCTCAGACCCGCTCACAAACACGGAGACAAACCGACATCCTTATATTACAGTTCCACTTCTTCCCCCAGAAGAAATGATTTGTGTTATGCAAAGTTATTGCACTGGACCTTTGTTTTCTGGGCACAGGCGGGTTACGTTTACCGTGGCATCCTGGTTTCCGTAGTGTGTTGGTGCGTGAGCATGTGTGTCAGATTGAAGGTCTGTTGAGGGACGCGGTACCCGTAGGTGGTGCTTTAGCGCGGTGTGAGTGCTGTATCAGACACCTCCGCTTTCCTGCAACACAACAGGGTTGCAGCTTAACGCATTTACCACCACATGCAACATTGCTCTGAGATAACCACACAAAGGCAAATTAGCACATGTAGCCATGAACCCTGCTGATTTTACACAAGTGTCCCTCTTAGAGCGTTATTTGATAGACGCAGGTCTTTTGTCCTCTCGAAGAGAACGTTTGTCTCCTCTGCACATGTGCGCACTTGGATGGAGTCTCACCGTCACCTTCAGTCTGGTGGTTTTGGTAAATGCAACTTTCAATTTATTGAACTTTGAGCAGTTTATCAAAACATAAAAGACCGAAACTCTTTTTATGCGTCCGTGGTGATCAAAGATCAATCTGTAATAGGTTCCGAGGTGAAAACCAGACAACCCTCTTGACCAGCGACACTCTCCAACTCTTCCTAGGGTTCGTATTAAGGGACGTTCCTCTGGGTGTGTGCTCTGGGTGTGTGCTGTAGTTCTGCCCTCTAAACTGCTCACAGCAGCATGTGCTCTGAAAACCTGCAAAGGGAGCCCCCTAGGGGTCATTTAAAAACTCCTAGTGGCAAATGAAGACCAGATTTGTCCTTCGTCTGACCGGATGTTGAGGAGCTCTTCGGTGTCACAGGGACATTACCTGTGGAGCGGCAGACCGAGGGGGTGGTCCAGTTTTGTTGAAAAGGGACCTGAGTTACGCCTTTTTTGCCGCTAAATGCTATAAAAAAAATAAAAAAAAGCCGGCGAATCAACAAGTTCTTCTGGTTTTGGCTCCTAAGATCATTGGCAGTGTTCAAATTGTTCTGCTTTCCTCTTCCCACCCAAATGCTTCCTTGACAATTACAGTCATGACTCATCAATACTGACTTGCAATATGTTTGTAAATTTGGTTGTAATAGAGAGCAATTAGCGGTAATGACTCATCTTTTGTGTGTGTGTGCTCTACATTCAACATCTTGTGGGTTTTGCGTCACTTCAGCAATATTAGTCAGCGTGTGTGTGTCTGCAGATGTGCGTGTGTGTGTGTGTGTGTGTGTGTGTGTGTGTTTTGGCAGCCAGCTACTGCCTTTAGTGTCAAAAGTGTTTCAGTCAGAGCCAGATGAAATCCCTCCCTGCTTCCACAGCAGCGATCAGACGACGCGTCGTGCAGCCGTCGCCGTGGGCGACCGCGCAAAAGCTCCCTCAGACGCAGGTGGATCTTTGCTGTTTTTATGCGTGCGTGCGTGTGTGTGTGGAGTCTGAAATAGGGCGGAGGAGGTTATTACATGTCACCAGTGCTTTCTGTTTTCAACATCAGAATCCCCCTCTCGGGAAAAATAAAAAGGACTGAGAATAACTTAAAGCACACATTAGAAACTTTTTGAATACACGGGGGAACGGCGACCGAAAAGAAGCAAGAGGAGCCATTAGCTGCTTTTACAAAAACAATAAAGGTGTTGTACTGATTGATCTGTTTGCCCTTGGAAATATCAGTAAATATTTACCTGTGTGTAGAGCGTTTCAACCGAAAGTTGATGAAAACAATGCATTGGTTAGCTAATATTAACTTCTGACTCGGTAAAAATTGCAACATAGGAAGCAACACTAAAAGTTGTTTTTCTCCACTGAATTTTAGAGATCATTGTTTGGGAATGTTTCAGTGTATTAACATCAGATATGGCTCATGTGCATTTGCTTGAGGTGGAGCTCGTGTGTAAATGAAAGTTTGAACTCAACGTGCAATCGGTAAGGCGGCCATTTTTGTTTTTCCTAATTAGCTTTTGCCCGTCAGCGGTTTTCCGGGCGCCTCCCTCGGCCTAGCGGAGTGTGTGTGTGTCCCCCACCGGAGTGTGTGAGCGTGGATAAACCTCTACACTGACAGATGTGTGAGCGTGTGTTTGTATGTCTGAGTGGCTGGCGCGTAATGACCAGTGGCAGGTAGAAAGGTGATGGATTGCCTGATTAGTGGTCTGGCTGGGCTCTCCTTACAGATGGGCTGCTGGATGTGGGCATCTGGCCTTGACATGCACACACACACACACACACACACACGCATGCAGCCACATGCACGGCACTCGCTCTTTCTACACTCGTGTACCCTTATGAGAAGTGCATGCACAAATCCAAACATTTCTGTCTTGCTGCACCATCTGCCTGGTGTCTTCCCTTCATCTCCTCCTCGTCCTCCCTTTGCCCTTCTCTTTTAGGATGTGTGGGGGTGTGTGTGTGTGTGTGTGCGCGCGAGCTCATGCTTTGCTCGTTAGTCAGTGTAATTACCAGGGAAAGGGAGCAGATTAGGGTGTTTACGCGCCAAGATGTTTACATGGGCACACACACACGCTGCCCGGATCACCAATACAACAGATTAAACGCTGCGCGCGCACACACACACACACACACACACACACACACACCCACAGGCAGTGATAACAGTAGAACAGTGCCGTGCGCATGTATATCCATGACTCATGCACACCGGCATTAATGAATGTACTCTCTGATTAATGAGAATTGGATTATGTTTAAAAGTTGCATAAATTAACTTAGAATTGATTATGAGGCCCACACAAAGAGCTGTGCAAAAGTTTTCAACCACTCCTCCTTTGCTTTCAAGTCTTGAACTTTTAGAAGAAAAGAAATATCCTTTATTGTCCCACATGTGGGTACATTTCTGTGCAACAGGATCAAAGTGACAGCAAATAAAACATATATGTATGAAGCAAAACAATAAAGATAAAATGCTGGACAGTAAGAGCAACATTTCAACATAAATACTGTTCCGTGATTGGAGTATTTATGTTGCTTGTAATGCTAATAGCAACTAGCCACGGCAACATTTAGCAGGTTTTGAGTTGAAGTTAGAAAACTGCCGACATCACTGTGACTGTCTGACACGATACGTTGAAATGAAACATGATATTGTAGCTTTTTGGGTTTGATTGTAGATCTTTAGAAAAAGAATTCTGATTCCGATGTCGTTAAAGATAACAGGAAAGCTGATGAGTTGACATTGTTGTCTGCGAATGTGCAGACATGACCTCATGGTCAAACCTCCCTAAAAGCAGAGCAGAAGAGGACATAGATGAGATCAGGGGAAAATATCAGCTTCACATGCAAGTATCGGCCACTCAGCGCTCTCTGAAGATTAAGAAAATCAGTGCAGCCCGAGTGAAAATGCACCTAAACCCTACTGTTAAGCACAACGGAGGCTGTGTCATGCTGTGGGCCCATGTCCAGTTGGGTTAATTACCTTAACTACTGTACTTAGAACTCCAGCAGCTCCACTAGACGTTTTCCTCTCCCCCGGCAATCCCAGAGCGTCCTCCGCTCATCAGCAGGTCAGAACTCTATCCGTGTTTTCCTGCTGGGATTCTCTTTCACCGCTGCCTGCTGTTGTATATCTCCCATCGGGGTGAAAGACAGTCAAACCCCTCATCCCCCCCATCCCCTCCGCCTCCACTCCTCCGAGTCGGTTACGGTGCTCAGCAACGCAGTTTCACGGGCTCCCTCTCATCTCCGTGCAGGGAGACGATAATGTGATGCGTCGTACGCCTATTCAGGCTCACAGTAATATCATTTGCAGCGTTTTTGTCTCTGCCTTTTGGTCCAAGCTCCATAAAGCTAATCACAGCACTTGGCTCTTGGTTCAGGAAGGGCAAAGGGGGGGGAGGATGCGAGAGGGCTAAGCAGGGGCTAATGGCATTTTAAGGATGGGGGACCACTCCCATTACTTATTATAATGAAAAACCAATGCGTACAACTTGTGCGAGGCTCAGACTTGTGTATAGAGATAGACGGATGAATAGCTAGATGATGGATGGAGTATTTTGCGATTTTATGCAGTTCAAGAACCATCCGGCGCCTTTGACTGTGAAATCTTTCCTCTGGGTGATATCATGCAGAGGACACGGAGCCCTCATTGAGTTAATTAAACCTTGGCGAAATGATATAAAAGAATAAAAGTCTAGGACCGGTCGAGTGATGCTGCTGTAAAAATGCAATTTTCGAGTTATGAAGTTGTTTCATGCACTGAAAAGAGGTTTCATAGGAATTCAAATAAAAATGGTAACAGGCCAGACATCTCATAAAGCGAATGGCTTTTTGAAATCCTGAGCCGGAGAGTCGTTTTCACTATGCTTGAGACACAAACGCCTGAAATAAAACCATGTTTTTCAAGCCACTTGGCCTTACCACTGCCTCCTTTTTAATTCAAGTCGAGAGCTGACATTAGATTTGAAGGAAAAATGCGTCAGCTTCCACGAAACTGTATATCTGAAGCTAAAAGATGAAATATAACAATCCCCTTCAGGGGGGAAAAAAACTGATAAAGTCACCATTTTGAGGCAAAGAATTACACCAATTAGATTATAATAAAGACCAGAAGAGGGTGAGTGATGTCTCCGTGTTCCAGCTTCCTGGTTTATGGGGTTTCCTTACCATTGAAGTGCTTGTCTGAGGTCAGACACTGATGTTGGATGAGGAGGCCAGTGAGAGTGATGCACTCTTTCATATATGTCGGTTAATATTGTGGTTTTTATGTGTTTTTCTGATTTGAGCAAAACTAATGGATACATATTTTTGAAGCAGAAGTCATAAAAATGTAAAAGGCACCAAAAAATATTAAAATTAGGGCAAATTAGAACTTTTGATAAGCCTAAATAAACATACAATGGAATTGCGGTTTCTTGTTTTGAGCATGAAAAATGTGGAAAAAGTTCAATCAGTATAAATAGATTTCTGAACTTATAAATGCTCTTCTAACTGACTGAAACACTTCCTCACACGCTTATATTTCGTTCCACAAACTCCTTCTTTTCCACTTCAGAAGTGGAGTTGTGTAAACAATGCGTCAAAAACTGGGTGAAGTGTCCAGAGAGATGAGGGAGAGCAGCGACTCTTCATCTGGCTGTCAGCATCCTCCTCTTTGCCAAATAATACATCTGTGTCCCTCAGTTTTTATCTATCCACTCTCCAACTGCAGTGCGTCTCCGTTGAGCTTTTCTCTTTTTTTTTTCTTTTTTTTTCTTCCAAGTGACCTCGCTGTAGTTGCTTGTATTTTGGAGGTTGTTTGCTTTCGCCAGCTTTGTGCACTGAGAGTTCAATAAGTTTCAACAACTTGAAATAAGTAAGGATGACTGGAAAAGATGGTCACCGCTGAGGCTGGATGAGACATTTCAGCCCAATTACTGCGATCCTCGTCCTGGGATCAGAAAATGGGGAAGCGGTGAAGTGATGAGTGTTTGACATGTCTGACGTTAAAATGACACACAGTTGAGATTCATCTCAAGCTAATCACTGAAATTTAGCCACTCGATGTGAGAGATGATTATGAAATGTAGACTAAAGTTTATTAGATTTTAATCGATTGGATTTGATAGATTCAAATACAACTTGATCTGCAGTCAACCTCGGACAGTGCGGCTACTTTTTGCCCAATTTTTGATTCTAAATATTCCAGAAACATAGTTGTGAACTCTTCTGAATCTCATATTTTTCCTTTTTCTTTTCTCATGCAGACCAACAAAAGAAAGTTGTGGTATTTCTTCCCCTATTTAGAAACCCGAAACTCCTCTTGGACATCTCTCCATATCTCTCCAGGATATGGAGAATTTATGCATTTGAAACAAAAACAACGATGGACCCAGAACCAATTGATAATTTGACATCTTTCTTCCCTACACCTTCATTCCATTGCATGAGCTATAATTTTTTTTGATTAATTGAGTAACATATCTTGCACGTCAGACATATCAGACATGGCAGCTTCATTAAATCCAGCCTGAGAATTATCATCATCCCAGAAACCTACTTCTGTCATGAGCTCACTCAGCTTTTAATACTGAAGCTAACACCAATTAGCTTTCTTTTCCGAGTGTTAAACTTTCCTGACATGCTGCTGTGCTTTTGGCTACAGCCCAACTACACTTGGCTAAAATTAGCCACAAATGAATGTACTGCAGCTAGCCAGAGCTAGCTACATACAGCTACACTTGTAGCTGTGCTTATTGGAACAGTTTAAATATTATAGTTTTGGCTACACTTAGCTATGGTGTTTATACAATTAACAACAGTTAGCTACTCTTTTAGTTAGCGATGCTTCAAAGCTAGGTGTAGCTAACTACATTCTTTCATTAAAGGATACGATTACTGAGAGAAAGATACAATTAACTATAACTAGCTTCACTTTTAGCCCCCGTTAGCTCCAGTTTACAACAGTTTGTTTGAGCTACAGGTTAGCACAGTCAAACAATTAACTTAGTTTACAGTTAGCTTCATTTTTAGCTCCATTTATTTGACTCTTTAGCCAGTTTGCTAAAGTTTATTTTTTTAGCATTCAGGCACATTTTTTTTTTCTCAGTGGCTTCGATGAATAACTTCATGCTTAAGTGCAGACAGTTATAATTAACTACATTTAACTGTAGTTCAAAACGGTAAGCTACAATTTGCTCCACTGTTAGCGGGAGACGTCCAAAGTTAGCTTCATTTGAACAGGAAGTTAAAATGAACACCAAAAAATGATTGTAAATTTAAAATTCATATCTTTCTGAACCTCAGACAGCAACGGCTGTTCTTCGCCCAACTTTTGTTTTTAAATATTCTAGAAACGCTTCTGAGTCTCATACTTTTCCGAATTTCTTTTCTCTCGCAGACCGACTAAAAGAAAGCTGCTATAACAAGTAGTTTCCACGCAACTGCCTGTAATTACTCATTCTAGACACATAGTCAACTTTGACTGCCTTTCTTGTTCGACGTGCTTGTCTTCTCACCACAAGCATCTTTTCATGTGTTGGTGGCTGCAGATAAAAACACGCTCACCTGGCACTATCTGCTGTCTGTGGCAGAAGACCGACGGATTTTGCCCAAACACAGCTGGAGATTTTTGCTGCACGGTTCGGTGAAGGTTGCTCACACTAGCGTACTATTTCCCAGGCGCATTCACCCTTTACTTCACTGGTATTGCTCCCATGAATCTGGTTACTATGCAAAAGGGATAAATATAATGACTACTGTTTTTTTATGACAAAGTGAGAAACTGTTGCTATGAGCCGTGCTAAATGTTATTGATTCTCCATGTTCTGTGTTTAGACTTTTCTCATCTGTTCGCTAAATCTACGCCGTCTGTGATGGAGATTATGGAATACTTCGAAGGCATAACACTTCCATCCACTTTGTTTGGGCTTTCAAGGTTTTAGTAAAAGGAAAAAGTGGATTAACACACTCATCAGAACAACCCTCCTCACCCGTTCCTCTTTTAGGAAACTCCGTCTCTATAATTTGTATCCCGGTTCTTCTCTGCTACGTTCTCCCGTTCTGTTTGCACAGAACTCGACCTCCGCTGATTGTAAAGGTACATGCACACACCTTGATTTCAAGCTGATCGTTAAGGCTTCAAGCAGATGGTACAGTGAAATTATCCCAAAGGCCAAGGACGTGAATCAAGGGCCTCTCCTGACAATCAAATATCGTCAAGCTCTTTTTTTTTTTAAACACAGAGACCGTGCATGTGTAAATGCTACAGTGCTGCAAAAGTTTTGTGAAAAAAGAAACATGTCTTAAATTCACCAGATGGGCAGAGCATAGGACCCGCAAATTAAACGCACGCCAATCTCTGCTGGGTATTTCTCATCCTGAAAACACATTTGGCAAGTAGCACCTGCGCGATCAGAGACAGAGAAAACTGGCAGGTCGGAAGGCAAGGATGGCACGGGAGATAACAGGCAGTTGGAAGGGAGAGGTAAAAAAATAAAACATCCGCAGAGCTTGCAGGACGGGCTCTGTGCAGTCATGGATTGATACGTTCACCAGTCCCCGGCTGTGTTGACAGGTGGGTCCAGTGAACCCTTACGGTGTGGTTTTTGCCAAGCGAAGCTTTCAGTCCGCCGCAGAGCCGCCACGCCAGGCTTCAGCTGTGGAGATGGAAGACGAGGGCCAGTGAGTTTGCCCAGTTAAACCTTTTTTTACAGATAGAGAATACAGACTTTGGACATGATTCAAAGAGCTTAAGGAGTTTCAAAATCTGCCAGGGGAGCAGCGGGTAAAATTACTCGCACACATTTGCAAGGACTTCTCCTGAACTTTCGTGAACCCTCGTCCAGTTAAAGCAGAAAAATGATCTGATCTCAGTGTCGAGAACAGAACTCGGTAATTAGCCAGGTTTCTGATGGAGGTGAAAGTTGACGGTGGCATGTTTGTCTTGCGTAAAGGAAAGTGACCTCCCAAAGCTCTTTAGACTGCACACCACATCCACCCAGCCGCACTCACAAAGACACGTTCGTACACCGACACATCAGTCGGCAGGCCGGGGTCAGGTGCTTTGCCGAAGGGCACATCCAAACGTGGCAGAGGAGGAAGCTTCTTAGAACTCTCCCTGTTTTTAGAACAAGTCTGTACTTCTTCACCAAGCGTGTCTTATTCTTTAGTTGTCTCGATGACCTCTGTTGAGCTAAGTTGTACAAAGGGGAAGGGTCAGTTTTATTCAAAAATCGAAGATGGCTGTGAGCGCCTTCAAAGAAGCAGAGCTTTCATGCCGTACACAGTCCTTTATTTTGCTTGGTTACAGAAGCTAAAATGTTTTAAGCTGGTAATAAACAATGGAGCAAGAGCACCACATTTTTGGACTGAAAGACATTTGATCAATCCCTGCAGCCAGTCAAATCCTGGTCACTGGATGACCAGTCAGACCGGACACCGGACCATGTTTTTGCATCAAAAAATGTCCAGTTTAGTTTAGTTTTTTTTTCATAGTACAGTAAAATATTACTGTGAACTTATGCTACTGGAAGACGTTGTGGACAGTATTTAAACTCACAACTAGAGTCTGAGAAACAGCAAACCAAAAAAAAAAAAAAGTACCTAAATCCCAATTAGGTAACTAGCCAGTGGATCTAAAAATGATATGTAATGCTGTTTCCATTTAGAGCCGGCCCAAGGCGCAAATGAACTAAACAGCTGCTTATGGCCCCCTTAAGATGACTGATGAACCTAAAACAATCACTGACTGTCCCCGTCTAAATGAGAAGATGTTGACCTTCTGCAGACGACGACGACGCTCCGAGAAGAATCCGAGCCTTTGTCCTTCTCTTCCCTTTTTTTTTTTTTTTGCCTACTAATGTGTTACCATGAAAAGACACCCTGCTTGCATCTCCTCTTTGTATTCTTCTGCATCTGCAAGCGTTTTTTCCCCCCCACCCCCTCAGAGAAACAAAACCGAGCCTTCCTCCTTTGCAAAAACCACTTCATCTCTCTGTGAGCTCATGCGCTTCCACACAGCCAGCCACCGGGGGTCTCTGTAAGTCCCTGAGTTTCGAGCCCTCCCTTGATCTTGTTTACTTAGTATTCCATTAGAAGCCAGAAACAAGGTGAAGGATCGAATAAGTTGGTCAAAAGAAGATCGGTCGAAGGAGGAATAGCTGCCTCAAACTCCCTTTACAACCTATCCACTTTGCTCTTTGACACTCGAAAGAACTTCCACCCTGTGGTAACTTTTCAAAGGCTGCAGTAATGTCCTTTGAAGCGGCCATCAAAAATAAGTGTTTTTTTTATCCTCTTCTTTTTTTTTTGTCAGGCTGAATCCTCCGAGGGGTTCGACGACTTCTTGTCTGACTTGTGTTGGAAGGCAGAAAGAAGAGTGTTAAAAAAAGGGGCCAGCGGAGTACAAGGCAGTGTTCTTTATTTCTGGACTCTTCCTCTGTTGAGATCGATTGGTTCTGGTACTGTCATTTCAAAGCCTGAGAGTGCCAAGATGTTCCACTTTTATCATTTGAGTTCCATTTTGGCGTCTTGCTGTTTACATTTCTATTTTGGATGGGATGTTTTCTGCATTTTCCAAAGCAGACGACACAAAACTTGTGTTGTTTTCTTTGGGAGTTCTTAGCACAGCGCCACCACAGGCGAGGAGGTGAACTGTTTTTTTTTTTTGTTTGTTTGTATTAGTTTGGATAGTTTGAAAATGTTCCAGTTTTCGTTTGAGTCCCTTGATGATTTTAGTAGTCCTGCTTTTGAATTTTTAAGAACTCATGAACAGCTTGCGTTCAATAACTGGCCTACTCAAATTTCTTGCCTCTTGCTCCCATTTCTTCTTGTTTTACATATGGAATCTCAACCTGGTCTCTATTATGCTGCATGAAATTCAAAATACTTTGTTCTTCAAGGTTAAATAAGTGCCATTGGCTTGCTTAAAATCAGCAACTTGGTGTTTATAAATGCTACTTTCACTACTACCACCAAAGATCAGACAGAGAGGAACATTTTAAAGATCAAATAAGATTAACGACAGACTTCAGATGTCCAAAACTTGAAGGTTTCTAAAGATTATTAACCACGGGCAGCTAAATTAAATTAGCTAAATTTGGCAGCAGAGAATTATTTATTATAATTATCAAAAACATTTTCTCTGCTGCCAACGTTCAGGGCAGTCGGCCATTAAAAACAGGTGCAGCTGGGAAACCCTTTGCTAGTTCTGTCAAATGAAAAGCTGTTCTGATTATAAAACGGCTGCAATTTTCAAGATAAATAACACAATTTCAGCTGAAATAATGTAACACTGATAGAAATAAAGAATTAAAAATGAATCGGTTCTCTGTTTTATCTATTGTTTTGCATTGTTCGCTCTTCACTTGGTGTAATTGGTTTCAAATATGGAGATTAGAATAGATATACATGAATATTTATGAGCTGAAAGTTAAGTTAGTTGTTACCGTAGTTGAGCATCAAGGTCCTTTGGAGGACTTTAATGAAGTCCTTTTGCAATAAACGCCCATTTACCTGAATATATGACCATACAGCGGCCCTTTAACTGACTGGAATCATTTCCATCTTTCATTCTTTCACTCAGAACTTCTCAGAAATACATTTTATAGGCTCTTCTTTGAATTTCGTAACTGAAGCAGAAGAAGAGAACATTATTAAAAGTGTAATTACTTGCTGTCTCGGTAAATCACAAGGTGTTTTATCTGCCTGAATCGCTCTGAATGTCACTCTGAGCACGTCCACGTCTTTTCCTCCACGCGATGCGAGTCTTTCTAGGTTAGCTTCGAAGGGTGATGTTTTTTTTTTTTTTTTTTTTCTTTTTTAAACTTGTCTTTGTGTTTTTATAGAACGAACAGATGCACGGGTGGAATTGGACACAAAGCGGTGAGTTTCCTCATGGCAACCCAAGACAGGACAGAATAAAGCAAAATAAAAGCTCAAAAGAAAAACAAATAACCAAAGGAATGCATTGGCGCTTTCATAAATTGAAAGGGAGGTATCCAAGGATAGTTGGTGTTCTTGGATGAATGAACCATCTGTCCAAACATGGCCACTTTCACAATAAGGCAAATTGGTCAAGCTGTTCTAGGAACGACCGAGGCTCAATCCTTCCGTGAACTTGATCACCAGTGCCGCTCTCTGCCCTCTAGACCAAGAAAAGGAACAAAATGGCCACTTTCAATTTAATATGGCCAAATAATATGGTCAAACTTACAGGGCGCCATTCGTAAAGTTACACAGTCAAAAGTTAACAGCAACTATCTGGATTGTTTAACCTGTCATGAGGTTTTTGAAGATCATAATTTCACCATGACATTCTTACATTTACAAGTTTCTCCGTTTCAAACTAAATGTTTGCTAATGTCGAATTAGCAAACTAATTATTTAGCTAGCGAGCTAATGTTGAGTTAAAAGCCAGAGATTTAGCTTGTATGCTAAAAGTTCATCTACAAATAAATATTTAGTTTTGATGTTCAACATTTAGCTTGCTAAATCTTTAGCTAGCAAATATTTTGCATGTTGAAAGTTTGTTTTGCTAATTAAACGTTGAGTTTTCAACTGTGACATTTACAAGTGAATGTGTAGCATGGTGAAAATAAGAGATTTCTTTGAAAAAAAAAAAAAAAGTGGTTACATTTTTTAAAAAATGATTGGTGTTTGTAAAGCTGCAGTCACAGAAACATGAAATCTATTCTTGAGGAGCCTAAAAACATTTTACCAACTGTCAAAAATGGCTGTGGCACTATCATGCTGTGGTACAAAGTAGGATATTGGTAATGAAACGATTAATATGCATATATGTTAATCATAAGCGTGTGTCTCCATCTGATCCAGAAGAGTTTTACCTTCCACCAATCTGTCAAACAGCAGCTGTTCAATCCGTGCATGTTTCCATGTGGGGAAGTTCTGCTTCCAAGAGATAAAATGTCAGAACTGGAGATAGTTTTTTTTTTGTTTTTTTTCTTTTGGCCTCACAAACAGAGTATGCATTTCTACTTCACTTACCAGGTTTGCGGGAGAGCCAAATGAGAATGTAAATAGGGAAAACACACACAGCATAAACGCATCTGTATCCTGCCAGCGTGGCTGTGCTCTTCAAATGATTTCAGTAGCCTCGGCAGCGCTGCATCACTACTTCTCTAAAGCAACTTTCACAGATGCGACGTTCGCAGCGGAATGTAATAGCCCATAGACGGCCATCATTTCCATCGCCGCGTTCCTTCAAACCAGGCAGTGCGTTTGCCGTTTTGGCACAATGAGGATCCATTACCAAGAGGAGCGATCTGAACTTCCTTCCATTTGTTACCGGCCGATATAATGGCTGATTTATGCCTAAAAAGACAACAATGTACAGTTGGCGTTCGCTCCATCTGCTGCTGCCTACACACCCCCGCCCCCTTGTACATGAAGCCCCCCGTATTCCCCCTCCTCCCGCCTCCCGTCCTCCTCAAAAGTTGCCAGGAAGAGTTGTGGAAACAAGCGTAGGAGATGGTTCATGTTTGTCTTTTGAACTCCACAGCAGTGAGGGGCTTTCAAACGTTCCCAGGTGCGGATTTTTCTTAGATGCTCGGAGGAAGGGCAGCGAGTTCAGGGAGAGAGAGGGAGAGTTGAAGGAGGAATAGAAAGGAAAGAAAAGTACTGGCAAAAGAAGAGAACTAAAGAGAGGACCAGCATAGAAAGAGAGCAGAACGTAGAGAGCAGGAGCAGGTTTGTGTAGCCCACTGGGGGTGAAACGGTAAGCCACTTTTTATGTTTTGGTGGAAGAGGATTGATTTCCCCTTCGGTGACCTCTGTCTTAGTCACTGCTGTTGCCAAGTGTGGTACAAAAGTGTTTTAGCTGGAGGTGGAAATACGTCGGCCGCTGCGTGCGGAGACAATAGTGAGGCGTAAAAGTTGTGCAGATCGGTGGGCCGAAAGGTGTGGCCTTTGATCACAGCCCTCCCCGAGCCGTCTCCACCAGAGCCAACAGCAGCTCTTATCCGAAACAACGTCCAGTTTATTGTCTTCACCGCAAAAACAAGTCAGCTCGAGGCACCGTTTCTGTGAAGCTTTCAGCCTCCATGACAACATGTGGAGAATCCAGCAGATGCACTAAGCTGGGGAGGAATTGAACTGGCTTTTCCTGGTCTTGGTCACCATTGACTGATACGACAAACCATTATTACTCTTACTGTTGGTTTTAATCAAACAACTATTGTGAAATGTACGCTGATGCATTGAGTTTATAGATTGTGTATCAATATGTGGAGAAATTTAATACCTTTAAGGTGTTATTTTGACAGTTATTAGTTTAGCACCAAGAAGTAGTTTGGGTTGAGTAATTAACAGTGTTTCCAATCAGTTTTGCATTTTGTGGTGTACAATAAAAAACAACATCCTGAAATATTTGTCAAACTCCAAATATTCAACGTTAGTCTTGGTTTTGGAAGGTATAATCTTAGTCTTACTCTTGGCCTCGTCTGATCTTGGTCTGGTCTAGTCTTGATGTTGGTTTTGTTGTTGGTCTGGTCTTGGTCTTGGAGGGTTTGATCTTGGTCATGGCATCTTTGACTCCATTCCAGCTAAAATAAAAAGTCATTCTTATCATCTCATCTATTTTTGTTCTATTGAAAATTTTTTTAACTCCTTAACTTTCCTAAAGCATCTTTCCGTCCCTCATACAAACCATAAATGCATAGTACTTCTATTATGAGCTATTATTTATGGCTAAACAAACCATTCTTTTCAAGATTGATATTCCGATATTGCAATAGCAACACATTTGCATCATATTGGGCGGTGGTGTACACCACACCACCAATGAACTCTACAGTAGTGGAGCGAAGCCTCCTTTTCAATTCCTCTGGGATTTAGTTCAGGGATTGAGCTTTTGAGATGTAAATCAGCTGCTCCCAGTTGAGAAAACAATGTGTTGTTGCCACGGCTACTCGTGACAACTGTCTGAAAGCCGAAGGATAAGAGCAAAAATCCTTCCAGCCGCTCATCCGAAACAATTATGACCAAAAGTTTACAATGAGAGCACTTCAGAACTAACATAACAGAGTTGCATCAACAAGCTGCCACCATAAGGGGCGCCATTTTAGAATAATTGTGGGGACTGAAGCCCTTTCCTCACTTTCAAATCCCACAGAAACACGGAATAGGAAGTTTGCTGCTGCTAAACATAACCTTCCAGAACAGCTTTAGGATGAATTACATCGGAGGCTCCGCCCCAGGCTTTCTCGTCCAACACCAGCGTCTGACCTCCTGAATAGACTTGTGGAAGTATTAGTGCAAACCTCGCATGAACACACCAGACAGTGTTTTTGGTGCAGCCCAGCAGAGGTCTAGCCTGATTTTGCACACATTTACTCTTCCTGCAATTTTAGGTTGTTTTATTTATTTCATTTTTTTTCCTCGTCTCATTTTCATTGCCGCTCCCGCGGTGGAGAAACCCTGCATGTTCCCAGACCTCCTTCAACAGGTCGCGTCCCCACATCGGATCACTGGAACATAAAATTAAAAAGACTCTTAGCCTTTTGACATCCCTCCTCGGGGCCCCAAAAGTTAATCTGTCCTTTGTTGGATTCAAATTAACTTGACCTTCCCCCCCCTCCTCCCCCTTTAAACGATACAAGCTGCCCCCAAGGACAAACACATGCACTCATCTTTAAGAATAAAGGTGTTCAAGAAGAAGGAGGCAAGGATGAGGTCATCCCAGGTGAAGGCCAAAGCTTCCCCGGCAGCGGCAGCGAGGAACGAGTGAGAAACAGAGGGGGAAAAGCGGCGGCCGAACGCAGAGCGGGTATAAATCAGCGCGCTGTAAAACTGCAGCAGCTCTCCGCCCCACCCTCATAAATTGGCATCTCCCTGCCAGCCCGCGCTCCGGCGGCCGGCCTCACACATGCTTTATGACAAGAGGATCAGGCCGCTGAGTGAGCTGAGGCGGCGGGGTCGTATATCTGAGAGGCAGGAGAGGGGCTCGAGTCGACCGAACTGAAACAAAGAGAGAAAGTTTAGGATAAAAGCTGGGGGGGAAAAAAAACCCCAGAATAAAACGAGGTGAGAAAACTTTTTTTACTTTTTACTGAAGGGCATGTGATTTTTTCCTCCCCTCCTCTCTTTCTTCACGTTTTAATGAAGAATAATTGATTCCCTAGAAACTCCTACAACTGCTTTGGTTTAGGATGTAAACGTCACATTTAATGCCTTCCATATGTTACTGGTGACAAGTATGTTGACGTAGAAATATTTGCTAATTATAAATGAATTGACTTAAATAATGGAGCCATTAGCATCAATAGGTGTTGGGGTTTGTTTACAGTAGCTGTAAGTGAAAGTAAATAAATCTGGATTTACCTTCTCGGTCAAAAGGAAAGCACACCCAGCAGATTGCAAACTGTATAAAATATGAGCAAATTTTGAAATCTGTGAAAAAAACATATAACACCCAGCAATTCAACAGCTTGTATAGCAGATATACTTTAAAGTAATTGCTCTGTGGCTAAATTTTAGCTAGGCGTTTTAGCTTTTTTGCTAATTTTGAGAACATTTAACACGCCTGGCTTCCCCTCAATTCATTTTTCCAGACAACTTCTGGTGTGATCATTTATTAGCTGTTTTGCAAAATCATCCAGTTGAATAATTGGATTTGTTATCTGTGTTGAGGTTTAGCCATGAACTTCGAGACGTTCACATCCATGCTCTTATTTTGAAGTGGTGAAGACTGCTGGCACAGTTGCTCCATTTCCTCTCCTCGCGCTTTCTCTCTCAAAAACAGGAAGAAAATGAAAACATGAATAGTAGACAACAAGATATAAACATAAACACAATATCTAAGGGTATTATGGATGTTGTAAGTTTTAGTTGGTGCTCAAGGGCAGGTATACATTGACTGGCTTTAACATTTAAGCTTGATTTTAAGGAGTATATATGGATATTAATTGAATATGATAAATGTGGAAATTAGGGTCCATAAATAATAAAAAGTTCTGTATTACATTTGGCCCTGTTGAAGGCAATGCACTACGTTTCATCATAGGTTTTGTCATTGAAACCTGGTGGCTTGAATTTAGCAATTTAGCATTAGCTTCCTAAAAGTGCAGCGTTGCCATAGCGCTTTAGCGTTCGTGGAGCTAATATTTCTGGTTAGTTCTTCTGGGTTAGCACAGCTAATGTTTTAGCTAGCAGTGTCCATCTCTCTTGGATGCGTGGCTGAAAAACAAGCCCGTATCATCATCCCGTCACCACCGAGCTCGACATTTGGTAGGAGGTGATCTCTGCTGATGTGTTTGACCTTCGCAAATGTTTAAAAGGTTTTCTTGTTCTGGGCGTTTCACGACCCGACGTTAGGGTCAACTTTTACAGTAATGAGTAAATTGGTCGCTGTCTTAAATGTTTTTAATGATGGACTGAAATTCTAATCTAAGAACGCCAAGAATGGTAGTGTGAGACTACCATTCTTGTCTTCCTGTCTTTCAGGAATCCAACATTTCCCACAATAGTTGGTTTTCTTTCTTTACACATCTGCATCTTTCCCTCTCAAATCCTACCCTTGGATGTTCTTCCTCTTTTACAATATTCTCCCCAAACAGGTGCTGGCGCGCTAAGCAAATGCCTCTAATATGAGACGGACTTTAATTGAATTCATTGGCCAATCAATCAGCCATTCACCGTATTGATTGGAGGGAGTGAGATGCTTCATATTTTTAACGACGCGCTGTTTTTCAGCGCCGTTCGCCAGATCGATGCGTCTTTTACTTCTCGAGTGTCTTGAGTGAAATCCCAGGTTTTCTGCGCGGGGTTCTTTCCTTAACCTCCTCTCCGTACAGAGGAGGGCATTCATTTACCTACAGGGGGCAATTTTGCTCGCGTAAACTGTTCCGCGGCGCCATTCTTCACCCTTTATGGGCCCATTTCATCAAAATCCCTGTTTGAAAATAGATCTGCTCTCACAATCATTTTAAAATTATGAGGCTCCCGCATACAGAAAGCTGTTCCAGTCAGTTCTCCAGCCTTGTGTTCAGGGTCAGTTATGCACCCTCGGAGGCAGATTCAGGGGCAATTTTTTTTTTTTTTTTTTTTTTTTTACTTGCTTGTGTTGTAAAGATTGAAGAGCTGTTGCTGCCTTTCATCTCATGGGTCATGTCAGAACTTGTCATAGCCTGTAAATCCTTGAAATGCCCTTAAAAGTTTTTAAAAGCTACTACATTGCTGCAGAACTATTGATTTTTTTCTTGTTTTCTTGGTTTCCATCTGTTGGAGGAAAGGTGGTGTTAACAAGAATTCTGTCAGACTCGCGTCCGCCTATATTTACTCTCCCTGCTTTGTAGAACCGGCTTCACTGCATTTACAGTCACCAGACAATGCGGACTTTGACTAGGCCATACAGATACATTGCTATACCGTGTGAGCTGAAAGCACACAAAGCCAATCTTTGTCAAAACTGGACATTTTTTGGTGAGAAAAGAAAAATTTTCCTTTTTCGCCCGGTTCTGATTTGTCAGCTCGCTGCATAAAATTCTTCAGTTTACTCTGTTTTCTCATCCATCGTGTTTCACCTCGTTTTTCATCTTTCTTTTACCCCATCTTCATCACTTTCAAAAACGGACGTTTTCCAATAAAGCTCAAAATTCAACCAAATGAAGAATCATGAAGTCATGACACGAAACCCAAACGTGCAAAATAGCTGCAAATAAAAGTTGTTTGTCTTCGATTTTGGACATTCAGGAAAGAAGTGATTTTCATCCCCTTCTCTGCTGCTACTCAGAGTGAGACGGAGAACAGGCACAAGAGGAGGGAAGGGCGCATGTGGGCTTTTGTGTTAATAATTGTACAAAACTGTTGCCTGCAATATTTTTACATCAGTTTGAGAAATGTACAGTCTGGAGTGCTGCTGCATTCTAAATTACAGAAAACATTTGTTGTGAATATTTGAGTGAAAAATGTATCATTTTATGTTTTTATGTGACTCAAGGTCTAAAATCAACATGACGTAAATTTCATCTTTAGTTCAAACATTTTTTCCGACGACGGACATTTTAAAAACTGAGAATCTCCTTTACAAGCATTTTTATTTTTTTTCCCCCCATCCAGTTTGATGGCAACGTTCCCAGTTAGTAAACTGGTCCCTCTGGAGATGACTTTCAGAAACTGCTTTGTGCTCACACTGGTCACATTCGGACTCGGCGTGTGTTTTCCGTGCCGACTGGATCAGTTGATCTTTGCACAGGGCGAAGAAAACCCGAGGGAGTGAGGTTACAACTGTTACAATACATGCAATTACAAGCTACTTAATAAAACATGCACACACTGGCTGCACAGCGCCGTCTCATTATGTTACAGCTGTGGCTGCAAAGTAAAGCGTTTAACAACGGGGCTGATCAGTTCTGCATGGGGGTCTTTGTTTTGTTGCCATAAATCATTCAAACTTGTTTGAAATAGTTAGAATTTGATCGTTCCCACATGAAAACGGACTTCTCCTGAAAACTTGATGTTTATAGAGGAACTTGGTGCATTACTGCCACCTTGTGGTGGTGTCAGCATGTTCAGTGTGACTGTATAAACTGGTAAACATCAGTTCTCTGCTCTTTCCCCATTTGACTTTGGCGTGGACTTTGACTAGGCCATTAGACATGAGTTTTCTTTCACTGTCGCACTACATTTTGGGGGGTGTCCTGCTAGTCTCAAGGCTTTTTCGACCTCTTAGGTTTTCATTCAGATTTGACAACTCTGATTTTGCCCCCATTCCCACAGCATGATGCTGCCAACACCATGTTTCACCACTTTAGCTATTTTCTCTGAGCTAACTAATCAAATTAAAACAACCCTGAAGGGTTGAATTTCTGCATTTAATTCGAGGATGCTTACGTTTCGCTCTTTTAAATATCTTTTTGTTTCTGTTTCTACCCTTAATGTGTGAATTAGCTCAAGAACTTCTTGTGCTGTCAAAGTCCAGTGGTGTTTTTCAGACGAGGTTATTTATTTTAGAGGAATAACTGAGGGGGAATCTGTCTATGTCTCTCTAAAATATTGCCAGTGTTTGTAAAACCTCCCATCTCCTTGGTCAGCTAAAACATCTCATCTTGATTTCCCTCATATTAAAGTCTCAGACAAAACGAGTCGGTCTCGTCGGTTTTTGGGTCGAACTCTGGCTCAGTTAGCGCGTTTAGTTTCCCCCTGGCTCACTCCGAAAGAGATTTTATGATCGTAAGACGAACACAGAAGATGCCTGAGTGAAACGTTCGCTTGATGCTGACATTTTCTTGAACCTTGTGCAAGTCTCATCATTCACAGCCGCTCTAGTCGAAAAGGTGCAAATGTGCTAACGCGCCCAGGAAGTCATCAGGCTTCAGAGTCTCATCCCTGTGGAGGAGGCCGATTGTGATGTGGAGCCAACATTGAGGCCGTGCTGCTCCTCGTCCATCAAGCGCTCTTGACGGCATATTGTGTCTCCAGCTAGGGGACACAATGGTACCCGACTCCTCTGCTGTCAGACTCTTCGTGTCACGCGGACGCAGCGAAACAAATCCACGCCCACGGCGACTGGCGTCCTCTCGGGGTGGTGCAGGGTAATGGTGCTGCGGCTCCGCTGATGACGCTAATTAAACCGCCGCATCTGGGCCTGGCTCCACATCTGGAGCAGCTGGTGGCTCTGCCTGCGGAGCGGAACCTCAGGTTCAGCGCTGACACTCAGTGAAGATGGCAGAGGTGCTCCTGAACTTCCTCTTCCAGGTTTTATGAAGTCTTCTCCAGCTTTCCTCTCATTTTTTGTCCATTTTTTTTTTTTTTCTTTTTTCCACTTAAATCCGACCTACAAATTATTCAGGCATGTTAAAGTCAAAGATCAAACCAGACAGCTTGGCAAAGAACATATTTCAATTCGTGAATTTTAATATATATGTAAGGAGGTCGGTGCTCTTTGCTGTTGGGGAGAAGTTTAAACACCCAAGTAGAGTCAAATGATGAGGCAAGTCCGATGAGAATTGGTCATGAATTACACAGTTCCCAATAAAAGCCCAAGAAAACGTTACATTTTTTTTCAAAATTTGAAGCTCTCCTTTGTTGCTCTGTTTGGAATGACGTCCCTTTTAGAGTAAATAGTCTCAGTGTGTTCAATTGCATTTGCTTCTGGTTTGTCGCCAGCTTCTCCACATTCATTCCCCAGCCTTTCTACAATGTCTCTGGAGGCTCTGTGACATTCCTGTAACAAGTAGCTTATTGCAGCGTTATTGCCCAAGCATCGGGACACCGTGAGGGGCCTGAGGGCACACGTGATGGCCCTGACAGGTCCCGGGGCTTCTGCCGTCACTGTCAGGGAGCCAGCGGCTCGGTCGGATGCAGTCGTCAACCGGCGGGCTCGGCTCCCACAAATGCGGCGGCGTCTGTTAGCGGGCGCACGGCGCAGCGCGCGGCGGGTGGCGCGCACGGGAGCGCGACAGCCTGCAGTACATGCACATGCAAAATGAAAACATAATGTTGTTCTTGCCACAGCGTGACAGGAACACACACACACACACACACTACGCACCCATACACATACAACTTGGCGAGTCCTTTGAGAGGCCCTGACAGTTTTGCCCTGAGCTTTCAATCCGTCTGAGGGAGCTCCAAACACCCAGTGCAATTACTCTTTCTTGCTGACTGCACCTGCACAACATAATTGAGAAGGCTACTGAGGCTTTGTCACTTAAGGTAAAGATGTAGAAAGGAGAAAAAAAAGAGGTGCCTTGGCTAAGCTGTGGAACTGCAGAAGTTTTGCGAGTTGGGGTGAGACTGAGAGGGCGTAGAATTAAAAACAAGAGACCGCTCCTCAGCAATCGCTAACGACTTTCCAAGGTTCAGCAGAGACCGACGCCAGAAAGCGAGAATGAAATATTAACACCTCATCCGTCGGTGTGAGTTTGACATTAATACCTCATGAGTCTGCTTTAATGATCAGAGAATTAGTTAAGCTGCGCTTGGTGCGACTGGGGATCATGTCTGGAAACCAGGGGGTTCTCTTAATGTCTTTGTGTGGCTTTAATAGAACCAGCAGCGGATCATTGTTGGTAATGAGGACACTGACCTGGATCTCATTACTGCTGCTGCCTTTTTTTTTTTTATCTCATTAAATGTGGTAAAGGCTAAAGATGATCTAGATGGGAGTTGTGACACAGCTTAAGGTTATGTCACTACCTGATTTAAAAGAAGAAAAAGAAAGAAAAAAAGAAACTTGTTGCGTAAGATTGCAGGTTTTTATCAGTGCTTGTTGTCAATTGACATTTAGGCGGTTTGCTTGGACTGAACCTCAGTTTAGAGGCAATTTTCAGAGTTCCTTTTTCCTCTGTTCCACATGAGGAGGATATTGCAGTGATGTTGCCCTGTGCTGACACTGAAATGCATTTCTAAATCTCTGCTGGAATGAAACTAAATCGCTGCAAAAGGAAACAATGTTTTGAGGTGATTTGACTTGTTCTTTCAGGACGGCAAAAAGAAAAAGGCAGACGCACGAAAACAGACCTGAACATTTGAATATTGTTTAACAGTGAAGTAGTTTCAGTATTGACTAACTTTATAAAATCCTAAAAAAGAAGTCCTTGAGATAGCCCAGGAGGTTTGATGGTTTTTGAAGCGAATCAGGCATAATGAAACAGACACACGTAAGAAGTTTTCTTTTATTTGTGGGTAAAAACTTTTAAAACCACTTCAGGTCCGTATTGTAAATATGAACTAGACCTACTGAAAAATGGAGTGCATAGTTCTGTCTGAAGTCTGCAAATGGATTTGGTACATTTTTCTTTTACAAACTAAACAACCAACTAAGAAAACAACAAACCAATCAGCCAACTATCCACCTATTGAACCAACCAACCAAAGGCTAACACAGATTTCCTAATGCCTTTAGGTAACTGCCTTTATCTTTCTCTGGGTAACTCTAAGTGTGATATGGCTAAAAAGATAAATAAATAACTATACAACCGCATGTATCCCAATGAGAACCACATCTTGCTAATGTAGAGGTCAACCAATGGGATGACCTGCCTTATAGTAACTCTGAAGGGGGAAAATATTAATGGTCTATGATGTCATAAAAATTTGCCCTTTTAACTTTCTGTGGTTAGTTTCCAAACTAGTAGTGTTTTACCAGTGACCACCAATCCACAAAGCTCCAACACAGTCCTATCTAACAGTTGCATTTCCTGGTAATATGATAATATGAGTCTTGTCTCAAACCACAGCTGACTGGTACGGTTTTGCGAATTAAGCAGAACTAAAATCCAGGGAATAGTACATCCCATGATTCGAGATAATGTCGGTACAACATTGTCATGAATGTTGGTGTTCAGCTTTTCCAAAGTCAGCTCTCTCGACACTTTGGCAGCTGTGCCTCAGGGGGAGAAGCCGTCACTCTGGAGTCTGAGTCGGTGTTCCAGCCTTCTGGTTCTTTTGTCCAAGTGTTTAAACCGCCTGGGGCAAGATTCTGAACCTGGAGAAAAACTTACTCATAGAGAATAGGAAGAACGGTACAAAAGTTGCTTGTGAATTTGTCAATAGTACCTGTAAGATCTGTGCATTTACCTCCTTGGACCATTTATTGATGAAATGAGAGACTTAGAAACACAATATTTTGGAATAGTCACTCTGTTAAAAACAGCATAGTGAAAATTTGGAACGCACCGTAAGATTCGCGAGAGTTATTGCAGGAAAGCTTCCAAGGAGGATTGTGATTGTTTGGAAAAAATATTATTTGTCCTCTTTTGCCAGATTTTAAGAGGCCAGACCAATCTCTGGCCAAACACAGAGGATTAACATCTGGCTAGCCAAGTGTAGCCTAAAAGAAAGCTGATCCTCAAGCGTTTCGACTGCAGAGTTTCTTGGTTGACTTCCAGAGGTTTATTTTACCACAAGGTTGCTAGGAAATAAGCGTCGTTGCCTGGGCTCATCTCCAAACATAATCTAGCACATATGACTCTGAGCTCCGATGCTTTCTACTGGTAATATGAGTCTTTTTAAGCGACAGACAGCCGATTTCATGTTTCTGTTCTAAGCCCGCTGTATCCTACTTCTAACCCTATGTTCGGCATACAGATTTGCAGCATGAGTCAACTTGACTCACAGCGAGAAAATTATTTTGAAACTCCTGTCTTTGGAATCCATCTGTCTCAATAAAAGGGCTGAGTTAACCCCGGGGCCCCTGGTGACGCCAACCTTACATCCTTCATCCGCTCCTAATTCATATTTGTGCTGCCGATTACTTGACACTGATTCAAACATTTCTTTCGATTTCACCTTGAGCCGTCCATCACTTTAGGATTCCAGTCAGTCTTTTTTTTCTGTCCTTGCTTCCAGCCAAGGCTTAAATTTATTGCGTTTCTGCACACCCAATCCCTGACACTTGATGTTCGCTGAAATGCTAACCAGATGAAAGATAGATTGCGTTTATGTCTGCCTTTATATGACTTATCTTGTTGCAATCTAAAACCATCCGGGTTTCTCTCATCTTTGCCTCTTCTCAGTCGTCTTCCATCTCCATCTCCATCCATGAAAGCGTCGTAACAGGCGTCCCTTAAAGGCATTCTGAGTCTCTTCTTCCAATCTCTTAGTCCTCCCTCTCGGTCTGCCATCCATCTTATTCTCTCTATCATCCTTACTAACCCTTTCAGAACAGACAAACCTGCCAGAGACACACGCTCCCCTGTCATTTGTCAACAGTGTCAGCTTGGATGGAAAGAAACCTCCGCCCGCTCAGGCTTCTTGATGTCAAATCCCAGCACAGGAGAGTAGGCAGGTGATATCCCCCGTTAGACAGAGAGGAGAGCCCTGCTGCATAATGGAAGTGAAAGGAGATTGTCACATCATGTTAGGAAATGTTCAAAACTCTCGATTGCCTCAACCGAAAATCTTTCATAAATGGGGATTCTGAGTTCAGTCGTGGATTGTCGAGAACATGCCCGAGTGGTAAGAAAGTACATTTCAGGGAACACGCAAAAAAAAAAAAAATTGTCTTCTCAACTTTGGACTTTGAAACTATTCACGTTTTCAGGTGTTTTCCCAGGCTTGGTAATTAAACAAACTTTCGTCTGTTTCCGGGGAGATTGGTGAATCCTGATCACATGAACCAACAACCCAGTCTTGGACCCAGAAAGCCAGAACCGTTGCGGCATCTTATCTTATGATGCACACAGCAACTAGAATGTGCTAGCGCTAATGAGGCCTAGCGATTGGGTCGGTTTTGGTCAGATGTACGCAGAAATCTGATGAAAATGTCATGATGAAAGAAGAAGCGAGACCCATCCGCTTAGGAGGGAAACACAAACTAACATTTTTTTACTCGCGCATGTTAGCAGCTAAGAAGTGCAGAAATAAAATGAAAGAGTGAAAGAGGCAATCTTGTTCAAGCAGCTTTCTGTTTGCGTTTACACTGCCGGGATTTCTGGGACATTCTCTCGCTCTTGACAGTCCGGCGGCCCGTAAAGCGACTGTCGCGTTGGATCTTGTGTATCAAACACAAGAGCTGTGTTTTGGGCCTGAAGTTTGCCCAGATTAAAAAGTCCTAAGTTCTTTAGCACATTCTAAACATCCTCAGTGTGTTGCCAGGTTTTCAGTTTTTCCTCCCTCTGCTCTCCATTTCGGCAAAACAATGACCACTATGGACTTTTAGTACTTTGTTGTTTTGCTTCAATTAGCTAACGATGTTTCCCTGATCCTGACCAACTTTTCCAGATAAAAATATACTTTTAAACATGTTCTCATCCAGTAAGAACAGCAGTAAAATACTCCTGACTTTGGTTACAATGATGTCTTCAGTAAAGCATAATCTCCCCTCATCACTAGCTGATCCTTCATCTTCACTCTGACTGCCTTTACGTTGTCGGCTGCTTTTACACACAGAAAAAAAAAAGAAAAAAGGTAGCAGCTCATTTCGTAACTTTGCCAGCGAAGCGTCAAAAGCAATTAAGTCTCGGCATTTGAGGTTCTGCTTTCAAGTCAAATGAGAGGGAGGGCGAGCGGGAGGGAGGACGGGCCGGGGGAGGAAATGAGGAAGGTCAGGATGATGTCTTCACAAAGATGCTGCATGCAGCCAAATGGAAAACTACAAAACATGACAATGGCATTGCCTAAAATGTTTGCTTTTCATACAGAGGACATTTTAAACTCCCATTCTAGTGTCTAAAGAATATTTAAAAGTGTTTGGTTTACCATCAGGAACACAGGCTTTCACCGTGTTGTTTAACCTGAGGTAGTTAACAAATGTTTCTGGATGACTTGAGGCCAGCCTTGGTCATTTCTTCACGTGTCAGTTATCTTGATGCTTGGACATTTGTGGACAAAATGTTGCTAGATGGATCTCTCAACGCAACAGGTACAACGATGAAGAGACGACCGCCATTATTCACTTCAATAATGAGGTCATAATGTTATGCCTGATGCGTGTATTTTAAGTTTTATTCTCTGTATCGCATTTATTTACGTTTCCATGCGGTCCGAGGAGGAAAGACATTGAACTGACTCAACTGGAATCTTTTTTTTTTAAAGCACTAAGGTCGAAATTATGATCGTTAGGGAACACGTTGAGATTTCTGTAGCCGGCTTCAATCATAAATTATTCTCTCTCTAAGAAGCAGTAAAGCTTAAACCCATGAGCATTGCAGCCAGGCTAGCTGTTAAGTTAGCATGCTAACACTCAGCTCAAGAAAAACAGCTGTCATTTCCCAGATGTGATGAAAATCGTTGATCTAGGATGATGCGTGAACAGTTACTCAAAGAAAAATGCAAACACACGTCACACTTTTTACTTTCAGTAATGTTTAAGTGATGTTCACTTCGTCGTTCATTAGCAGCCCAGACGCCCGTGCTACTTCCCGCAGCTTGTAATGTGTCGTGTTTGTGTCTTGTTGCCGTCGAGCCGAGCAGAATCGCGAATCATTTGCATATTTGCAGATCAATGTTTAGTAAATGATGCAAAAGGTGGCGGAGTTGCTGCTCACTTATTACAAGGCCTCTTAAAGCAAGATCTGATTTGCTTTGGTCATAAATTCACCAGGGGCATGTAAAGGTTAGAAAACAGAGGGTGGGAGTTTAACCTTTTTGTAATGATTAGATCATTAAGTCACCTATATTTAAATGATCTCAATGTTTGTGCAGTTCTGCTCTTATTATATGTATTATGTGTACAATTTATCCAAAAATTAGCTGTAAACTACAGGACAGAAAGCTTCTCATGGTCTCCGGCCAGCATAATGTATAATATGTTTTCTCTAAACTCAAGCCAACTGTGGAAAGGAGGGTATTACAGACCTCAGTTTATTAGCACCCCGATGAGCAATAACCATCACTCACTTAGCACCACGCGCAATAACCCATTTAATGTCATAATTATTGATCGGGTTTGATAGCCGCACCAAAAGGTCAATTTTTTTTTCCCCTCCACATCACTCGGTGAATGTGAAAGCAGGTTGAACCCGCTGAGCGTCTCACTGCTTGGCTGACTGGTGGCAGAGGTGAAAAAAACAAAAATACAAAATGTCTTCAACTAATGCACAATAATAGAAAAAAAATTATATCAATATCTGGCTTTATTTGCTGATTTGTACTCAGATTTCAGCGCAGTCGTCTCTTCAGATCAGTTGACAGAAGAGACGACTTCTCTTCTGTCGTTTACCTGCCTTCTTCAGAGGAAGGCAGGTAAACAAATTACAACAAAGTTCTTTAAAAAAAAAAAAAGAAAAAAGAAAAAGGAGGCAAAATGGGAGGACACCGTCTGATTTCTCTGCCTGCCGGACAGCTGGCGACTCTCTCTGTGGACCCGACTGCCACCGTCCAGCCAAAAAATTACAAACCGGCTTAATTATCTTCAGAACTCAAGAGACCACCAACCGTGGCTGACAAATATAGCAACTTAAATCGACAGAAGCTAACACCAGCAGCACCGAAGAACTTGACAATTTTCTAAAAAACAAAAAACAAAAAGTGACACGCAGAAGTGCGAATGGCAAATTTGTAACATTTGCTAATGCTAAATGAAGGCCAGGCTTTGAATAAATCTATAAAATATATATATATATATATTTATAGCTTCCTCTCTTTCATGGAAAATGTAGCAGTAGCGCTACAGCAGCGCTAGCTGACGCGGGAAGCTAGAAAAGCGGCGCTTACTTAAGACATGGGATCAGAAACTATTTATTTCACATCGTAGCAAAATGTTATTCGCTTTAGCAGTGTAATAGATGAGAACAAAAATCAAATTAACAGCTAAAACTGAATATATATTTAAAAAAAACATTTTTTTCAGTTACGATATCATGATTAAGGTAAAATGTTCAAACACATCTAAAGTCTGGTATAAGTCTAAGCTTAAATAATAGCTAAATAACTCAATTTCCCCTTTTTTTTTTTTTTTTTTTTGTTGTTTTTGTAAGACAAAACCTCGTGAAGAGCATATAGTTTATTCGAGGTGAAGCGCATCAACTCAAAAGAACCCCTGCAAATAAATTTCAAAGAGCGAAGAAGTAAACAGTGCAAGACAAATGGAAGATGCTGTAAACACTATTGCATATCGCTCCATGCTTTGGTTCTTACGTCAATCACCTCGACCCCATCTTTGGTCGCTGTGCAACTCCTGACTCATCAGACACTATAGTCAGACCCCCCCCACCACCTCCCCACCCCCCACTGTTGGGTACAAGGGGCTAAATTATACGCCCCTTTTTAATAAGGCTATGGATTGTTTGAGGAATGACACCGGCACTACTGTTGATTATATCGAAGGCCCCTTGTTTTATATCTTGCGAATGTCAGATTTCTGCTATTTACATCCCTCAGCTCCTGCGTGCCAGCAAATGGTTATTGATTTTGCCAAAGATTAATGGTTGGGGAGTGTGAAATTAAAAACAAAAAGAAAAAGAATGTGTGTGTGGGGAGCGGAGGCTGGAGGAGTGTTATGTAGTAAAGGTAGTAAACTTAAAAAGATCTTACAGGCAAAGGCAACGGGGGGGAAAAAATGGGAATATCTACAACTAAAGTAGCTTTTTGGAACAACATGCGATTTTACTAAATCAGCTGGGCGTCCATCTTGGCCTCCAGAGTAAACAAAGTGTTTCTTATTATCGTCCTGGCGCTGTTTTTGTTGTTTTTTTGGGTTTTTTTCCAAGTGGTTGTCTCCATCATGGGATCCGCTTCAGCACCGTTTGATGCCGTTGCCATGTCTCCATTGAAACGTTTCGCCTACAGCTACAGTCCATGGTCGAGAGCCAGACTGCAGCTCTGTCTGTGCCAAGGCCTTCATCTCCTCTGTCTGCCTTCCTGTTCTGATGTTCCGACCATCCCACAAGTTGTTTCTCTAGAAAAAAAAATCAGACGGACCTTCTCCACATTCCACTGACCTTTTTTTTTTTGTTGTTGTTGTTTTTAAATCAGAGATTTGCTTTATTTTGCAGTTGTGCTGAACAGAGGACACGGATTAACATCTACATCTGAAGCACAAACTGAAAAATTAGCAGAAGTGTGCTTACACCCGCTGCGCTCTTCACCGGGGCGTCAGCAACAGAGGACGCTAAAGTGCGCAGCTTCATGTCAGAATGAATTCATTGAGCTTCAGTCTTTATTACACTTCAAATGGCAGTGTTTCTTATAGTTTTTTTATAGTTCAGGCCACTTTTTCTAATAATTCCTCTAAAATCTAATATTTTGGTATTTCTCAGCATCTGATTCTGTTGGAGCTGATATTTTTCAGGGTTCCTCTGCCCCTTGGAAATTGAGCTTTAGTGTTTTCTCAATACTTCCAGTCCATATTCTCCTGACAACAATAGGAATGGGGGATGAAACATCAATAGTTTATTTCAGCTGGGTGTTGAAGGAGGACTCGGCTCTGCACATTTTCGACGATAACCGTGTTGAATGTGGGGCTGTAAAAAAAAAAAAAAAAAAAAAGATCTACAGCTTTATTACGGCAATATCCAAAAGTGTAAAATAATCCACTGAGCGCGAGTGGAGCTGTAAAGACGTGGAAGACCTTGTAGGAAAACGGACACCGGCCGAATCGGGAGACAAAGTGGCATCAAAAACGCGATAGAAGCGAGACGCTGGGGTGGGTGGGGGGGATAAAAAAATGGGAAAAAATGATGAGGAGTGCAAAAGGAAGAGTGTGAAAAAGATGACAGGAGTGGAATGAGGTGTTGGCAGGACAGAAGGAGGGAAGGCTGCCGGTCAGACAGATAGATGATTGACATGTTAGATTCTCTCAGCAATAAAGAGCCTCCCCAGACGCCGGCTGTCACCGTTTAGATGGAGGCCTTCGCACGGAATCACTCAGATTCCAAACCCAGAATTATCTAAAAATAACAATAAAGTAAACGGTACACTTGGTGTCCTGATCAGAACTGCTGACAAGAAACATTTTAGTCGTTAGAGATTTAAAATCTGACTTGGACTTCACCTTCAAGGAAAGGAGAGGGGACATAGGTAGAATTAAGACTTGGCTAGTATTTCCTGTCAATTCATAAAAATGTAACTTGGACTTGCTTCTTCTAGAACTTGTCAGATTTAGAATATATACAGCTCTAGAAAACTGCACTGATTCTTCCACCAGATATTGATTTGTGAACAATTCCTGAGTTCAAACCTTAGTATTGTTGTTTCCAAATGAATAGAAACTTGATTTCTTTCCACTATTTGAGGTTTCAAAGAACTGCATATTTTTGTTATTTTGACCCTTTATCGTTTTCTGTGAATAAATTGTAAATGTTTGCTTGGGATTTCAGACACGTTGTCACTAGTTCATAGAATAAAGCGAACAATGTTCATTTCACTCAAACACACACCTATAAAGAGTAAAGTCAGAGAAATGGATCATTCTGTTAATTTTTTTTTGAAACTTCACCTCGACATGAATTAAGACTTGAATTTAATTCAATAAAAGATTCTGACTTTTCTTCGACTTTCCACTCACAAACTGTAAACTTGACCTGTTCTCATCTTCTTTAGGGTTTTCCTTTGACTCAGGTTTGCCTTAAAAAACTTCTCTAGTATTTCAGATGAAAGGTCTGACTCTGGGCTTGAATTGATTTGAACTGGGAGCAGGATGCTTGGGATTTTGCTTGGATTTCGCTTCTCAGATTAAACTTCCTTTTAATTTTGAAAACATCTTTTTCGAGAAATATCTCGTGTAAATAGTGTTAGTATTTTGTTGACTGTCTAATTTCTTAAAATGTTGCACTTCCTGTTGCGTTGCTTGCTGTGTCGCTGAGTCCACTGACATTCCTCTGCTTTTTAATGATCGTTGGCGGATTTTCGCTGCCATGTCTCTCACATCTGAGCGAACGCCGGAGACATCTGTGTGTGTGTGTGTGTGTGTGTGTGTTTCATTTTCATTCTGGCATGTCGTGTTTGTGAACACGACTCAAACCCGACAGCTGTGTTTGGAATAATGGTGACTCCTGCACTCTGCAGAAAAACACACACACACACACACACCTCAGAGTGATTTATAAAGTGTAGTTGAGCAGACTTGAAGAGGCCCAATCAGACGCAGCGACGCTCTCCAGCGTCCTCACATGGAAACGCAGACGCCTTGCAGCGTAAATGTCCTCCAACCTTCCTTCACAATCATTTCTCCCATATGGCTCCGACTAATATTCAGCTCGGAGCCAACACACTGGAACTGACACACACACACACACATGTTACTGTCGCGCATGTGTGAGTGTGTGTGTGTGTTGAGATCAGAGGCAGTCCTTCTGTGCTACATTAACTGCAAACTTCATTTCCCCACAAAGAGAAGCCACCGGCTGAAAATTGGCTGAGACGAGTCATTAAACCTGTGTCAGATACACACGCATATATACACACACACACACATCTGCTACACAAATGACCCTGCTTCATACACGCATGCACGCACACACACGTGTGTCAGCGTGCCCGGTGACGTTCCTCGCACGTTGCTTAGAAATGCCGCTCTGGCAAACGCGTGGAATTTGCGTTCCGGTAAATCAAAGTTTGAGAGCGGACCGACACCGGAGGCTGCCACGCTCCCAAACTTCAACCTCCCTTGCTCAAAAGCGAGGTCAGAGTTCCCCTCCGCTCCAGCTGCTTCTCTAGCAGTTTCCTCCTCTCCATCCTGTCTCTTCTTCTTTATTTTTATCAAGCCTCAATCAGCCACTTGTCAGCCTCCCTCATGTCAAACAGCTTCCCGCTTCCCAGCATGTTTTCTATCTGCCAGGTGTCAATTCCCATCAACGGGTTTAATCAGCAGGCAGTCCAGCTTCCTGAGCTCAACAGGTCTCCAGCAAAGGACTGTGGTTAAAATCGCAATAACGATTAGAACAAAATGATCCTTTTGGCATGCAGTCACAAACGCCAACATGGCATTTGTTGAAGCTGCCATGGAACTAATAGTGTAAAGCCAGTAAGTAGAGCAGCACTGAGATTATGGGCTGTAAACATCCTCAGCAAGAACCAGCTCATAATAAACTTCATATTTTAAAGGAAGTAGAAAGGTAAAATGAAAAGAATGCAGTTTAAAAAAAAGATTTAGGGTCAAAAAATATAAGGGGAAGACTAGAAAGGTTGATTTTTTTGTGTGAAACTTTTTAGGTTGTAAATAAAAGTGGATCTTTTTTTCATTTGCATAAACAAATTTTGCCACTTTCCAATTTAAAAATGTCATTAACTGTTTAACTAATGCTTTGATGCAATCTGATCACTGGTAAGCTGTATTTTTAAACATTTTTGATGTTTTGTCTCAGCTTTCTGACGTCGCCTTTAGCAAATTATCCAATAGAAACGAGTCTCTTCATATACAGGAAGAGTATTTGCTACAGTCAGCTAAAGTTAATAGTTATAGGAACCTTTTTTATTTGCTTATCAGTCACAACTATTACGAATAAGACGCAAAATTTGAAAACGTAAACATAATTCATCCTGGCCAGTTTGTGGGAATTTCCAGTTATGACATTTAAGAGTCATAATTAACCGTTAACCGTGTTATTAACAAAGAGCCTCATTGTGTGGCTGGAAGGCTGCCAGACAAGAGTTTAATTTTCAGTATCAGTGGTTTCTGTAATCGGAGGTAATTTGCTTCTCGCGTGTTTCTAATTTCGGGATGAAAGTCCCGATTTGGGGTGCAGCGTGAGCTCCTGTGAGCCTTTAAGCCGCGCCTGCTGCCTCATCAGAACCGCCTCACAGCCGCCCGGGCCGGTGATGGAGATGATGGCGATGGAAGGCCACCGGATCGGCGAGTAATTCCAGCTGTTTGAAGCCGGCCCGGTGGGAGCTTAGCAGGCTGCGAGGGAGTGGACGGCGCGATGGGACGGACTGGTGGAACCGCGTCTCAGAACGGGAACGCTTTGAGGCAGACGCCGGGCTTAAGAGGATCCAGTTAGTATTTTCTGTGGGTGTTGCGAGTCAGAATGTGTTTACCCTCAGAGTCTCGGTGTGCATCGAAACAAAGGATTATCGGATCTGTATTCTGCTTTCATATATCTACAAAGTTGTTCCTCCTGTATTGTTGACAACAAACAACAAAAAAAGCGTGAATAAAATGTAGATTTCGTATTCCACAAAAATGGATCCAGGTATCTTTTAACTTCCCTCTATTTTCAAATATCGCCTCGGAGACCAAAGTGTGCAGCATTAAGGGAGAAGTTTAGTGGAGTGCAGTAACTGCTGACTTCTTCAACTCCATTATTCTGTTCTCAACTCTATTAAACAGCACGACCCCAAAGTCTGGAGTTTGGACAAATTAGCGCGACTTAAATGGACTCATTTAAATTCATTAGCAGCTGGTTATGTAATAATCGTTAAATGTATTTCTGTGGCTGAATTATTTTGCGGTTTAATAGGACACGTAATAATTACACTTTGTTTCAAACTGTGCCGCTAGTACTGCATGATAACTAGCTAAGAAACGACTTTTAGTCCAAACAGAATGTGAGGCGCATTAAAAACCCAAAGAAGAAGAAGAAAATGAAAAGAATGTAGAAGAAATGATCTGGAGGAATCAGCCGCTTCAAATATTTGATAAAAATCTGTTAATTCACCCAAAGCTCACATTTATTATTGTTGAGCAGGGGCCCCAACATGAGGCTCAAGGGCCGCTGGTGTGATGTTGATGTTGCGTCAAAGGCTGTTAGCATGTTTGTTAGCAGCAGGCTAACAAACTCAAACAAACTGCTGTTCATCACAGAAAGTCATGTGTTTCAATACTTATGCTAATTCTGATTATTGCTGATGAATGCTGTATTCAAAAATACTAATAGAAAGTTTGGTGGAAGGAAAAACTGTCAGAAAAATGTGCTCACCCAAAGCCGGCTGTGTTACATGGAATATTCTTCGAGTGTTATTTATTTCACTGAGTCATATTAGTCAGTAGTGGATGAATATGACTTGATCACAGCAGGAATGAAACTCCAGCTCATTGAGATGTGTCTCTATAAATGTACAAAAAACACATTTTCTGACATGTTCCTTTAAGAACTTAAACTGGTCAAATGCAGAAATGAATTATTTGTCATTTCTGCATTGAAGTAAAATAGAAAAAAAAAAGTATATTTAAAATGTATGTGAATTTAAAATGACTAGCTTAGTGCAAATGTAATATATAAACCTAACATATTCACTTGTGAATCTGAATAATGCAAGGCTGGAGTGAATGGCGATTTTCTGGGTAAAGTTATCCGGACTCTTCGTCGCGTCACAAAGTCCCGTTTTGTAATAATCAAAAAGTAATTAAATGTCTCCTGCTTCCCTGGGATTTCTGCCATTTCGCTCCAGCCGCGTTCACACATTATCTCAACAAACCTCCGTTCAGATCTACGCGCCGCAGCAGACGGCAACGCGTTGCGTCAGAGCAACAGGGAGATGTCTCCTCGGAGCAGATGAGGAAACGGCGTCTGTGAGAACCGTCTGTGGACGTCTGGCCTTTGTGCCGCTAAAAAAATGATTGCTGCAAACTTTAGCAGGACGCCGGCTGTTTATCACTCAGACCACTTGGGACGTTTTCCCTGCAGTTTAAGTAACAAATAGACTCTTTGAATTATCTCTGCACAAAGTCGCTTCTTTCGAGTTTCCAGGCTGGAATTGAGCCCGGAAACTCGTGTCGGCTAACGTTGAGTCACCCCAGACCCGGAGAGACGTCTGCTGGGGAACTTTCAGCTTTTTTCTAGGAATAGCAGAAAAAACTCTCGAGTTCACCGCACCGAGCTCACGAATGAACCACGTGGAACAGGAAGTGATGTCGGAGCGGAGCAGGAACAGGAAGTAGGGCAGAGCGGCGTCAGACGGACGTGGACTCTGTGGAAGAGCGCTTACAGTACAGAGAGCCGCTGTGAATGCTAATGTCTCCCACACACAAGCTCGTCTTTTTCTCTTTGTCTTGCTTCATTCTATTTCGATTTATTTCTTTGCTGGGCTTCACCTTGCTGTCTCACCCCAAATCTGTGTGTGTGTGTCTGCGTGTGGGTGTGGGTGTTTGTGTCTTATATTGGCTTTTCAGAGCAGCTTTCCCCTCACTTTTCACCTCTCCCCACTGATGTTTTATAAGGACACACAGACAGAAGCCTGTACACATGCACACACACACTCAGTTTTAGGTTTTAATAACAGATTATTACACAAGCCTGCTAACCTTTCATCTCCGCACACAGATAGAAAAATAAATCCTCACGCACACGCGCGTATTGTATTGATCGGACTCTTTTCTCTCTCTTTTTTTTTTTTGGACTTCCTGTCATGTTTGGACGTGTTTCATAACTCGCCTCTCTGTTTGTGTGTGGTCAGCAGATCTCATTTATCACTATTGTCCAGGTCCTTTCTTTTTTCTTTTTCTTTTCTCTATTTCCTGCCTTCCTGTCCCAAACACCCAGCAGCAGCAGCAGCACCGCGGCTCATCGAGCGGACGGAGCCGCTCATCTTCGCCGAGCCAACGATCCATAAAGCAATATGGGAGTTTATGAGCTTTCAATGTGGTTCAATATGGGACCAAGTTCAGCTTGGCAATGGCTCTCCTTTCTAACTGAAACAGAGACAACATTCATCAGAACATCTCACACTCTGTTAGGTTCACATTTATAAGGTCACGATTGGGCATTAAAAGGTCACCAACGCGGGTTTAACAGGTTCCCTGGTATGCCATCGTTTGAACAACTGAGAAAAGACTGATTTTTTTTTTTAATCTGGAGGAACCGATTTGTCTGAGATCATTAAACTGGTTCAGATGTTTGACAGAATTGGCAGAAAAGCCACGTCTTGTCTCTGCACCTTTCTGTCAGAAAGTAAATAAAAGAAAAACGTGCTGCTGCAAAATCGAGGGCAAGCAAATGAAATCTTCAAAACTTTTCCAGATACATTGTCTTCTGGTGGAGTTCGCTGAAATACATCCGCCAGTTTTAATCATCCAGGAACTGACTTTTTTCTTCTTTTTTTTTTTTGTTCCTTTTGCAAAATAGCTGAAGCTCTCAGTCAGACTGGAGGAAAAAGTTAAAAGTTATAGGTTTTACAGATTAGTTGGAAAGTATTTTACATTACATAGTGGTTAGACAAAACTGTTTACTATTTCTACAGTTATGATTGTATCCTTGACTAACTTACATTATTGGAATCTCAAGATTCTGAACTTTCAAACGATGTATAATATTTATATTCGCATAGGAACAGCATTGCAAAAATAAAAAATAGATCCCATTAGTTAGCCAAAATGCTAACATTGTCTTCCTTGCTAACTTACTCAACAGAGTATGTTTACGCATTGTTAGCAACAGTTAGCTAAAACAATAATACTAGCTGAAACTCAAACAATTGCTTGATGATTCGTCTGTAAAACTTTAGCTTTTAGCTGAGAGTATGTTAAAATATTAGCTAAATGCTAACATTAGCTTGCATGCTAACATTAACCAGTATGATGACAATAATTTGAATGTTAGCATAAAAACTATCACAAGGCTAACATCTCACTCTGTCTTGTATGCCACGAACAGTTTGAGCAAAAACTTGCTAAGACGCTAATGCTAGCTAACAAACTAATAGCTATATTGTTTTAAATTATAGATTGACTCCATTTGTGAATAAACCATTACCTAAACGAATGGATACTACAGTGGGGAGTAGCCTGTATGGTTTTTAATGTAAGCATAAATGATGGTATGATATGATGCTGATTTTTGTTCACATTTGAGGTAAAGTGTACGTCTGAGAAACGCACATGACTTCAGAACGTTGACACGTGGTGCTGCAGCACGAGCCTTCCGGAAAGCGAGTTGTTTCACTGCATTCTGAGCGTTTTAAACCGACTATGCCATGAACGCTGTGAGGGGAGGAGAGGAATAAACGTCAAGCAGCTGAAATCCCGTCTGAATTACGAACAGCGGCTTCTTTATTCTGCTTTAACGCTGCCGAAAGAAAACGTGACCAACAAGCTCTAAGCGTGAAAACATTTTTCAATAAAACGCAGTTTTCTGGATGATATTATTGACATTTCATCTGCGTATAACTTGCAATGAAACGTGACTACCAAAGATGATTGGGAAAAAGAAAACAATAGCTCCAGGATGAGCTTTCCATACGATCAAATGATGAAATATGTTTATGTTTTCCTGAGCTAAGCCAAGCATAGCTCCGTCATGTTAGCGCACGACAATGATAGATGTTCTTCCTTCCTTCTCATATTTTGAGCTTCAATATGTTTGCCAGTCTGGCTGTCTGGACCTCTGATGAAGAAGAAACTATGTTGCTGTCTTATTAATATAAGATCAATGCCTTTAAAAAAAAAAAAAAAAAAAAAGTATTTTTTTCCTTTGTTTTTGTACATCTTTTTTTTTCCAGAGTAATATAAAAAAGTACCTGATTAATTATTATGAAAAAAACTAACATTGCAGACGAAATAATGGATTTAATAATTTATATTTACATTACAAGATTTACCTCAAAATGATGATATAAAGTTTACATGTCACCCAGAGATTAATAAAATAAAATAGATACCGAATATCCATTCGGTATCTATTAAATATTAAATATTAAATTTTAATATAAATATTAAAATTTATTAAGATGTTTTGTGCAGATTACAGGTAATATCCAAATGGAATTGTATCTCCAATCAATCAAAAAAATGAATCAAAATCCTCAAAAAAAGACGGAGAGAGAAATTATTAGAAATACTTTATTAGGATTAAATGACATGGTAAATAATTTATCATCTTCAATAGATGATAAAATCAAAAAATCATGATTATGTCAATAAAACGGGAAGATTTGAATAATTATAAAAACATGACCAAATTAAATTAGCCTTTATCCTAATATGATGTCAAAAAATTAAGAAATATTACATATTATCAAATGTAAACAAACTCTCCATTGAATTATAATTACAGTTTTTATTACTGAAAATAATAGAATATTAATGTGTTGCCTCAAAAATAAATTAAAATATCACAGTGATTATGTTTAAAGGACGTCTGCTGATGCAGAATGATGTAATAAATACAACATAATTAAAACATTTCATGTTTAAATTAGCACAAAACAAGCCTAATGGTGAGATAATGAAAGTTTAATCATAAAAAATATCACTCATTAGCTTGAAAATGAAACCATTAAACTTTTATTAAAACAAACATCCGTTGACATGTTCAGATTTTAAAGCAAATCACTTTTAAATCGTGTGAAACCCAAATCATAATCAGAAGAAAATTATTCTTATTGCGAGATAATGAAACAGTAGAACTGTCATCACTGGAGACAAGATGAAATTACTATTTTAAGCTCATTTAATCTAAAAGATTTAATCAAAAGCAAAAATAAATAAATAAATTAGGGATAAATAAAATTATTTTTGTCTTTATTTTACGCAACAATAATTGCCTTCAAACATTTAAAACATGTTTTTAATGCAAAAAAAACTGGAAACTCATAAAACTGAATATGTTTTTCATGCACATGAACAGGCAGAATATTTTGAGTGGAGTTGAATACGAAAACGTGAAAAACATAAAATAAGAAAAAAAATAAATAAACAGGTTTGTACACTGTAAAAACGACACGTCGCGTTCAGAGAGCTGAACCGCTGACAAACTTTAGTGGTCCATTTGAGTCAGAGCACACACACACACACACACACGTTTGCGCAGCTATCTTTGTGGGGACTTTCCATTGACTTCCATTCATTTCTACAGCCTATACCTTACCCTTATCCTAACCCTAACCATTACATACCTAACCCCAACCCTACCCAAAACTCAATTCACACCTCAGTCCTAATTGTAACCCCTGACCCAAAAACAGTGTTTCCCTTTGTGGGGACCAGGCTTCAGTCCCCACAAGGAGCAGCAATATACCTTGGTCCCCACAAGGTATTAGAAACCAACACACACACACACACACTCGCGCTGAACGAAGCAGATGGCCTCCGGGTTGAGGGGGGACTAATTACACAGGTAGCTGCTGCATCTGACCAACGTTTTCATTCCTCAGCAGCGCCACAGAGGACAGGCCACTGCATGCCTTCACTTATTTCTCCATGAATTGTGAAGAAAATCTCAATGCAACGTTTTCTGCTGTGGATTATTTAGCGGGTAAAAATTTTCTGGGAAACGTGGGTGTTTTATAATCCACTTAAATCTGAAGGTTTCTAAAAGGTTGATTTATTTTGGAGTCCAGTTTAAAAAGTCAAACAAATTTTAAGCATTTATTTGATTGCGGTGGCTAACGGTTGATTTAAAAAAAAAAAAAATCCTGTTTAAGTTATAACATCACATAAAATGAATAAAAAGCGATTTCTGATTGATAAATGTTACATTTTGGCATAAATAATCCTGGTCAAGATCCAGTTTGAGGTCACCAGGTCCTCCTATATGAAGCGGCGGCTATATTACATCTCCTTGTAATATAGTCAAAGTTCTGGAATCCCGTCAGTGAAGTCTCACAGAGGAAACCTCTGAAAAGGTCAAAATGAGGAACTTTGATTAAACCGTTTGGTGGTCCAACAGGCAAACTGTGGGACACGAAATCCGTCCGCTGGGTCCTTATTGTCCATGTCTCACCACTCGTTCTTTCACGTTCCCACAACGAAACCTTTTAGTTTGGATCATTTCTCACATTTTCTATAAGGTAAATCTTGACACCTCCACCTTGTCCCTGCTTCTATGTGTTTGTATCCAGTCTGCCCGGGCACGGAGAACAAGCTGAGCACGCTGTCCGACCTGGACCAGCAGTACCGCACCCTGAGGAAGCTCTACGAGAACTGTGAGGTCGTCATGGGGAACCTGGAGATCACCAGCATCGACCGAAGTCGCAACCTGTCCTTCCTGAAGGTAGGAGTGTTTGTTCTGTGTTCAGCACCACGGACAGAGACCGGCAGCTGGCCAGCACTTCACTACTCTACACACTCATTTAACATTCATATATTTAATAACGCAATGAACATTTTAGAGGGCAGATTTTTGCTTAGAGGAATCAACTCTCATTTTTTAAAATCATTTTGTCACATTTTCCATGTTGATTTATATAACAAGTGGTCTATTTAACTTGATTATTTCATAATCTGTTATTCTTTCTCCTCCAATGTTTGAATTTGCCTGCAAAACACTTTCAAAATGTTTGTGTCTTGTTTTCTATAGACTCCATCTTATCTTGTTTTGCTTCATATTACTATTGTTTCTCGAATTTTATTTTATTTGGTGCTTCTTATGTGTTCTTCATAGGTTTAATTTTAACAATTTTCCATCTTCTTTTTTTTTTTACATCAGCTGAACTCGATGATAAACTGTGACATTTTATTTTCCCAAATAACCAAACAAATTTTCAGATTTAGACAATTGTTAAATCTCAGTTTAAAAACAGACAAACATACTAAGCTAGCATGTTTGTAGCATGTTTAAAGAGTTATAACATTTAATTTGATATATTCTGGTAGTTTATTCTATTATTCAGTTCTCCATTTTTATTACCGCTCCCCCCCTCCCCCACCGACTCCCCTGCAATTGCACTGCGATCCCCCTAGGGGGCGCGCCCCACACTTTGGATGCCACTGCATTAATATATTAGATTGTATTTATAGTTGAAACCAGAAGTTTCATTCATCTTTTTTTGTTCAACTTTCTCTTGTTTTGGTCAGTTAGAATTACCAAAATCATTTCTATTTACCAAATGCCACAATAACAGCAGAACATGTCTGATTTATTTATTTATTGAAGTCTTCCAGCTGACGTCAGAATAGTTACTGTCTCTTTAAGCTGATGGATTACAGTGAATTTCAGGACGGCTGCAGGGAAGCGGTTTTTTTTTTTAATGAGCGGTGAAATGACCCCCGTGTGTCTTCCAGGACGCTAAACGCCGTGTGACGTCACAGACACAGAGAGAGGCTCCGCCTTCCTGTTGCCGGGTCTCGGTGTGTTTCCGTCGCATTCGCCACCGGGCCACTAAACCCCCGCTGTCCTCCTCCTCCTCCCCTCCTGCTGTTTAATGAAGTGAGGTGCAGTCTAATTACTGGGCCAGCACTATCAAATGAAGAGCAAAAACAGTCCCATTAGACTCGGCATCATTAGGGAAACAATTAGGCATCTGTGGGATCGTTAAATGAATGTGAAAGAGGTGAGGCGGATCTGGAGCTGCAAACATCCTGCTGGTCACCAGCAACCAGACTGATTCCATCAACATCCTAACGGCTGCAATTAAAGGACAGCTTTTATAGCGTCTTATAATTCTTCTAAATCAAATGTTTAGGCTAAAAAAAGAGCAACGTTTTCCTCCTGCACCGTTGGAACTTCTTCATCTCTCTCTCTGCGCAGCTTCCATCCGTTCCTCCTCTGCCAGTCCCAGGCTTTGACATAATGTTCTCAAGTTGCAGTGCAGCGGTTCACGCAAAGTTCAAAATCGAGACTCGTAACTCGGAACGCATCTCGACACTCCCCGAGCCACGGGCCACGGAGGGCGGAGGCAGCGAGGAAGGAGCCGGAGGGGCCCCGCTTTTACAGCAGGCAGGGAAGAAAAAAAAAAAAGGGAAAACAGCTGCTGCGCTAAAATTACAATTTTCAGCTACTCTGCCGCCGGGCTGTGTGTTTTTATCTGCATGGATCTGACTGTTTGAGAGTTTAATGGAGGCAGGAGGAGAGGACTTTAAAGAAAAGAGCTTGGAGGAAAACCAGGCGCCAACATTTAGATGGACTGGACTATAGATGTTGCACCGCTGCACAGCTAGCTTAGCGCTCCGTGTCACCATAAAGCCCTGCTGAGGTTAGCCTCTCTGAGGAGACAAAGTGGTGTTTTAAAACCAGGTAAACTCTACCTGCTCATGAGAGCTCAGCATATTTACAATGCTAATGCTACTAACGGTCTGGATTGTAGATGTGCAACAATTATTATCTTTAACAGTCACTTTTGGGCCCACAAGGCATGCTAAGTTTGAAACTTTGTCAGGCTTTTACCAAAGCTTGAGTTGTTGCTAACGTTAGCTAAGGCAGCGTGTTAACTGAGTTTTCATATCTTTTCGCTACCAGTAAGGGAACTACTATTATTGAAGAAACTTAATGGCAAATTAGCCACACTAGCCTAGCTAGCATAGCATCAAGCTTTTGTTGGTAAATTCTCAATTTTTTTTTAAGTAAATACAAATTATTTGCAGAAATTCCATCTATTTGTGGAGTCGCCTCTTTTTTATCCTCTGTGCTGATTGGCTGATCCCTCAAAAGGCAGCGATAAGGACGACTATTAGCTTCTGCTACGATGGTTTCCACTGCGAGTATTTATGCATCATAAGCTATATTTGGGGTTTGCATTGTGAAAGCAGACAGCTGTGTGTTTTAAGAAGGCGTCTCTAGTGTTTGCGCCGTCCGTCCACGTTCACAGACCGGCGACGTGTCAGTTCATACCCACCGTGTTTTGAATCTGCAGAATCACAATGTTTTCGGATTGGCCAGATCGCCTCATATGAATCACCGCGCTCTGTCATAATCCACCGTGGGTGTGAAAATGTAAACATTGCATAGTTTGGCTCCAGAGTGGAAACCAAGAACAAGGCATGTAGGAAACATAAGGGAGAGTTGGATAAGAGTCGGAGTGTGAAGACTGGCGGGCCAACAGGAGGACGAGCCAACCCAACGCAGGAGGACGACACCGAAACGTCCTACTGTGTTGGGTTGGCTCAAACCGAGAGTTTTCTAGGTTTGAAAACTCTAGAAACCCTATCCAGTCTAACTTTAAGTAGAGAATTAAAACAAATAGTCGTAACCTGGTTGAAATTGCCCTCGATTTTAGCACTCCCAGTAAAGCTGCTAAAGGCTAACAGGTGATCAAGTGGATGGCTGCAGCCTGCCTCCACCTGCTTGGCTCTCCGGGTGGGGCCGCTCTGAGGAGAGATGAATGACACAGCTCCGGAGGTGTGTGTTCAGTGTCGACATAAAGACACACACACACGCAGACTTTGCTGAAGCTTATCTCCTGCAAACAGCAGCCAGAGGAGACAGGAGGAAAGATGGCGGCTGCAGAACTCTGTGGTGTTTGATGGCAGAGGAGTTCCTCCGTGGCTGGAGGACCAGAGAAGAAGAGACAGGCGTCTTAAAGCGACACGTTCCTCGCAGCTTCAGGTTTCCAGTCGGGACTCGGAGAGAAGGAGGTTAAATCCACTGTCTGAAGTTTAGGAATAATAAAATACATTCTCTATCTCTTTGCTTCATTCCTTCATTCCTTCTCCTCCTTTCTTGCTGTTGCTTTTTCCTCTCCCGCTTCTCTTCCTTCCTTTTTTGGAGAACAATTCTTTCCTCCTTTCTATCCTTACCTTCTTTCTTGTCTTTTTCCTGTTTTTCTCTTAATCCAACCTTTGTTTGCTGTTTCACTTGCTCCTTTTTTTTCTTTCTTTCCTCCTTGTGTCTTCTTTCCTCTCTCCCTTACTTCCTCTCATCTTTCCTTTGCATCCCTCCATCCTTTCCTGTATCCTTCCTTGTTTCCATCTTCTCATAGGTTTTCTTATGTTAAATTTCTGTCTTTCTTCCAGTCGAAACATCAGCCACAGAGTAACACTTGATGCTTATTTATGAAATCAAATGAACAAATCAAGGATTTCTTTAGTCCCACATCATGACGCTGCCACTACCACCGACACGCGGTGACGTAAGTCAGCCTTTGTCTCGTCTCACCTTAAGATCTTTCTCCAGAAGACGTTTGGCTTGTCCGTGTTGGGGTCATGACCTTTCAGGATCAGCTGCCGGTAGGAATTTGATGATTTCTGGGTTCTTCCCGCTTCCTCTCCTGACCTCCTGACCTCCTGTCCTCGCTGGGACGTCCTGAGACCAGCGTCAGTCAGACTGACTGCTTCTCTTTGACTCATCACTCAGCTCATCAGATCAGTCTGCTCTCTTTTCTACCGGAGTGGCTCCATGTCATTCATTTCCACTCAGGCAGTAATTCAGGCAGCTCTCAGTCACTCGTTTCTCCAGTCTGACCTTCAGTAAAGTTTACCGTTTGTCTTTCAGAATGAGGAAAACAGGAAGAAAACTCGGAAATGTAAACTTTAGAGGTATTTCAGAGCATAAGGGGACGAGTTAGAAAAAGTGTTCAACCAGGGTTCTGCCTGACCCGGTTCTTTGGGGTCTAGTCTTTGGCCACATTCACCAAGCAGCTCTTCACCAACTATTTAACAAATGCAAGAAGAACGTTGGCGCCACAAAGCGGCCCTTCGTTCAAAGCAGCAATAACGGTCGCCGCCGGCTACGGATCGAGTTTAAAGAGACGACGGCCTGCTGACCAGATCGTCTCCCGATCGACCTGGAGACTCGACATCATCGAGTCGTTTAAAATGTGACATGGCTGACGCTTTTTTTGGAGGGTGTGAAAAGCTCGGAATCGGGTGTGAACATCTGGTTCCTCTCAATCAAGAACTCCCAGTATCTGCCCGGTGATGAACTCTACAGTATTTAAATTTGAGGAACCGTTTCTGCTTCAACGACAGCAGAGGAACGATTGACCATGAAGGACTTGTGATGCGATAGAGGTGTGTTAGGTTATGAAACGTGGTAGTTATGTACACCAACTCTGCAAAAACAAACACAAACAGAAATGTTTAACCTGCTGATATCAGGAACTGAATGGCAGATTCTACTAGGAGACATAAACCGACTCCGTAACCATCTTTTAGTCTCTGCTTTGCGACAGTAAACCAACTCCTTGGTCTTCCTGTGTCAGACTTCATCCCTGCTGGTTTGTGTCCGTCCAGCCAGCAGAGCTTCCACCTGGACGCGCTCCTCTTGAAGCGACAGAGGCCATTTTCCTGCAGACAGAGCCGATGGCGCGGTTGTCGAGACGGAGGTCAAGAGCCGCTCCCGTTCACCTCCTGTTTCACACCGCTGTGCTCCTCGAACGCACAGTGGCCGCTTCACGCCTCCCCTCCCGCTACACTCCGCGGCGGGGCGGATCACGGCGTTTCATTAGCCTCTGAACCCGGTGGAGGAGCTCATAAAATGTTGGGACTGTCATTTGAAACGGGAGGTTGTTAGCGCCCGGCGGCGTCGCCATAATTACAGCTCTTGACGCGGGAAACGAGTGCCCCGCACGTGCCAGCCGGCTAACCCATCACATCCCAGCGCCGCGTCCCCCTGGTGCTGCTGGCGCGCTAATTGTTGGGTAATGACGGCGTGTAAGTCCAAGAAAAGAAAACCATCATCCTCTTTTGTTTTGCTTTTTTTCTACCTGCTGTTTAATTGCAGCTCATCAGTTCTCATGTGAAGCTTTGTTTCCAGAATATCTGAAGTTTGTTCAAATGAAGATGAGAGTGGACAATGAAGCCTTTTTTTCTCTGTTCTAGTTGTAATTATCAGAAATTACAATGTAAAGCAATCCGAAACGTTGAAAATTCGGCAAATCTTTCTCTCTCTGATTTGCTTTTTTCAAGCAGTTCTGTAAAAATTGAGGAAATACTTGGATTTATAAAACTCAAGATTCCTGAGGGTTTGCTGAAGTACCTCAGCGAGATCAAGATCTGGGCTTTGAATAGGCCCAGACATTTCCATGTTCCTTCCCCTTCCCCTGGGTGGATTCCTGGGTTTGCTTTGGGTCTCGACCGAGTTGAAGGGCCCAGTTCTGCTACAGTTTTAGTTTTTATTTACTGGGACGTCTGTAGTGCCCACAGGCCTGCAGGTCAACAATACAACCAGCTTGCATCATCCAGCATTTACTGTCGGTAACGCTGATGTAACTCCTCCTGCTCCTTATTCTATCAGCTTTGCTTTCTCCTGTCTGTCCTAATCTTCACCCATAAATGCAAACAAAATGGCAGTAAAATTAATTTCTCCACTTGTATTTGCTTTCCTGTCTGGATTCTTTGCACAAACCACAAACTAAGCCTTTCTAATCATCGGTTTTGCTCCGAACCGACGGTTACAAGACAATGAATGAACGTAAAGCGATAAACCGAACCATAAAGTTATCAAAATAATGTAGAGTGCACAAGAAGAATTCTATTGATTTTGAGTTTTGGGATGTATATATGGAGCCGCGTTTTTCAAAACCAGAGAAAATCAGCTGTCAGTTTTTGGCCTGGGCTGTTGTGGGAGTTGCAGCGCTTCAGTTTGGGGGCTTTGGGGTGTTTTCTACCCTCGGGGAGGTGGACTAGTAGGTGGTACCACCGAGACCCGGCTGCTGCTCATTACTGGGCTCCTTCTCGTTTTGCCTGCAGCGCTAGAGGGAGCGAGGGAGAGAGAGATGTTGCTCCTCTGCAGGAAGCAAGAGGAGGAGACACACGTCATGGAAACACACGCGCTTGTGCGTGCCTGTGGATCAACAGAAACACTCCAGCATGCAACCTGTGGTTTGGAGCAGGGTGTGTGTGTGTGTGTTGAGGATTGGTTTTTCTGTCTGCTTGATCAAAGCAGACATGGTGCAGAGCAGAGGTCTCTGAGGTGAAATTAAAGCCTTGCTTCTTCCGTGGTGGTGGGAGGGGTATGTGCGTGTGAGGGGGGTGTGCACAGGGTGTGTGTGTACGGGGGGAGTGGGGGAGGGGTGATTACCGTTAAATTAAAAGGTACGGCCATAAAAGCGAACCCCGGCAATTCATCAAAACGATCCCGCGGCGCGTCTTTTGCTTATCAAATTGTAGAATATTGTCCGTGACACCGGCGTAGCGGGGGCGTAATTAATGCACTAAATCAATTCCGAATCACTCGGCGCGGAGTGGCCCTGCTGGGACGCCGTCATTATCGCAAATTATGGTGGCAGATGCACGGGGGCCGGGAGGAACAGGTAGCGCTCTGGCTTCCTGTCCGTCGCTTGTTTCCCCTCACCTGCTTTCCGTTAGCTGCTGTTCGGCTAGCTTCTGCCTGAAGTAAAGACTTTGATACAGTACAAAACATCTTAGCGCGACAGCAGAAGCTTCTACAGACTGACGTTCTTCTGACCTGTTCTTTATTGTTCGTATGTGTCATATAAATGAACTTCCTGAACTACTTTTTCAGTTCCAAATTAGGGCGAAGTACAAAGTTTTTATTGAAATCTTTGTACTTTTGGTGGAGGCTGGAAGGTCAATGAACTTTTTAATGTTTCTATATCTCGGGGTTATGTCTGTGAGGCGTGCCGGTTAATTGGAAATGTTCTCAGTTTATGGTGAAACTAAGAACTGGACGTGTTGATCTTGTCTGCCTCGTCTTCGCTCTGCAACAAACCGCTCTGGAAACGTCCAACTTCCAACCTTCCCTGGGATTTCCGCAGCAGAAACTTTTCTCTGGTTTTCTTGAGACCCTGAAGACTAGCAGCTGCACCAGTCATGACGCACAGATAAGGACGAAATAATTAAACTCTTGGATGTGAAACAACATTTCTCCAATATTTCACTTCCCAGGTTCGTCATAACATTTAAGAACATCGATTCAAAGTTGTTTAAATGAATCTTTCTATGTATGTGAAGAATCTGCCTTGCCGGGAAGCTAAAACATGAAGTTTTCCACATGTAAAGCTGGGAAGGACAAACAATCCCGTATGTAATCTGCAGCTGCAGACGTCTGAATGGAACAAGGCTTCAGCTCCGAACACAAATAAATAATAGAGCGTCTCTCATCTCTCTTCCACGGACATTTTCAGACCTTCACATCTCGCAGCTCATGAATACTTTCCGTTATGAGAGTCGGGATTGTTCGGTTCCGCGTCTGGCTGCGTTTGAGATGGTTTTTAAAGCAGCTCATCATGGCTGCGGGATGTATGCATATTGCATCTTTATGACATCTCCAGAGAATCTGGGACTCTCAGTGATTTATAAGACACAATCTGGATGTTTCCCAAACGTTCACCCAGCAAGAGACGAACTTCTTCGGCACCGCTCCACTGGTTGTTTAAGGGCTTTGTTTGCATATTACGTCCCACGTTAAGATCGTGCAAAAATATTACTCATTTTTACTGATCTAAAGTCTTTTATCTTTCATATGGTAATAATCTAAGCAGAAATATTCAGAGATGTAGACAGTAACAGTGACTCCCCTGACTTCTGTAATTAAGTTGCACCATATAAATGATAAAATGAACGTAGTTTATAACAATTAGTGATCCTGATTGAATAAATAAGCATTAAATTGTGGTTATTTTGTTAAGTTATATTCATTTATTCGTTGAGCTTCGGGCGTTTAGTACTTTCAGCATGTAGGTTTGTCCTTCATCATGTCGTTTCTCTATTTTAAACTCAGCCAAATTCAGCATGGATTTGATTGCATGTTTTATGTGCAACATGCACATAGAAATATGTATTTGAATACCTACAAGAAGGAAAAAACCTGAAATAAGGACAAGATATTCAGCCAGAGCTTGAATATATAATCTAGCTGATTAAAACAAGACGTGACATGACATGGAAAACTTGTTATAACATTATGAAACCCAGCTGGTTATGAACCTTGACCCCCGAGGTCAGTAGTTCTCCATAGTCTTTTGTTAAGTTTATCTATCTTAAGGTCTCTTAAGGTCACAACTATACAATCTCTGCAACAGGTTGTTAAAATCGTTATACCAATTACTAGCACAAAATAATATAAAGTGTTAGCTAACCGGCTAATTTTAGCTAACTTTGAAGTCGTTTATCACAAAAACGTAACTGTTTCGTAAACCTTCGGTTGAATGAAGATCTAGTATTAATGGCTAGTGCTAAAAGGTTAGCGTTGCTAACGTTCGGCTAGCGTTGCTAACGTTCGGTTAGCGGTTCCCACCACTGATATGGGCCATCCGTACCACAGGATCGTGTTAGCATGTGGCGCCGCTAGCCTTCCTCTTTGGCCTTTTTGCAGATATTAAAAACGCCGCCGCAGCCACAGACTCATTCACGAGGACAGTTTCAGAATATTTTCCTCTGCAGAAAACACAGAGAAGAAGGAACAAATTTTTTTCCCCCCCTATTTTCTTTCCTCCAGTGACTTGTTTGTAAGGCACAAACCCATGAGCGCGACATGCTGATTCTCTTTGTGTTCCTTTCGGAGTCGGGGAGACTCCAGTTGCGACGGCGACACCCGGAGAAAACTCGCTTCCCTTCGGTTTCGTCTGTCACCTTCTCTTTGTGCTGCTCTTCGCTTGTTTGATCCGAGGTTGTTCTCTTCACATTCCTCGATATTAATCAAATATGAATGTTCTGCCATTCACGTCGCATAATCAGAAGGCTGCGTTCAGAAAATCCTCTGTGATTGTCTTGGTTACAAATAATTTGCAGTTATTGTTTGTGATTTTCTTTCATTTTCCCGGGAGGCAAGGCTTGGTTTCTTCATGTTTTAGCTGCACATTTAAATAGATTTATTTATTGGAGTATATATTAAATTGTAGAAAGCTCTTCTAATATGTTCTAATATCATTGTTTCTTTCCCTTTTTGTTTTGACAGACCAAAAAACTCCTTGAACGTCAAAATGAAAACAGTTAAATAATAATATAAAATGAAAATATTTACATTTTGTTGGTCATGATTGAGGTTTAAATCCGAAGGGGGTGAATACTTTTGATAGTATGAAAATGACATTTTTTTCTTTGACATTTAGCTCCAGATATTATTAAACTGGATCAGATTTGCTCACGAAGGAAAGCATCTTCACTTTTCTATCATCCATTTATTTCGAACTGGAAACTTTCTGGAGCCGTCATGAGTGGACGCCTCCCGGGGGGACGCGGCGACCGCCACTGCCACCTACAGGCAGAGGTCAGGAAGAGGTGGCCCGTGGAGGCCCGCTCTGATAAAACCCGCCGGCACATTTATCCGTTTTATTGATTCCGATGCTGCAGCCCGGTGAACTCTGGGGCTGGTCCCACGTCCGACGTGGCGGAGACACACACACACAAATATGTGAATTTAGGGGCCGTCTTGAATATCTTTTGTCTCTCGTTCTGGAGAGAATGTGGATGTGACGCCTTCAGAGATGCTGATCCTCCTCTTCATCAAGCAAAACCTGCTTTCTTCAGGGAAACGTGACTGGTGTCGCTCCGGATGATGAAACCCAGCCGCTCTTAGCTTCCATGTAAATTTTTTTCAGCATTAAGACGTAAAGACGCTCACAGCTGAGTCGCATATCTCAAACGTCATAATCTAGAGCATGACTAAGCCTGGAAAATCCGAGCTTACGCAAATTGTGGGTCATGAAAAGGTAAATGTGAGGAAAACATCCAAGGTAATAATGTATGGAGATTTTGCCTTACAAATGAAGCCAAAATCATTTTAAAAAAAAAAAAAAAAAGATGACGAATGCCTTCCTTTTGCTTTATAAGCGCCGGCTTTATAAAGAGACAAGCCTGATCAAATCTGACATGACTCTAATCAGTCACGCAGCTTTCCTGGTTACCTGCCACAAAGTGGAATTGCTGTTTGCAGATTCTACAGTTTGCATTTCATTAAGAGGGAGGAAAACAGTCGGTAATTGTCTCTGGTCTTCTTGTCTCGACGAAAATGAGCGTGACGCATTTATAGAGACGTTTCATCGGGGTGAAGACTGAATGTTTTTAGACCTTGGGTGTTTGGGTGTTTCATTGTTAGCTGCGTAGTGATTAGCATGTCCAGTGGGTTTCTGGTTGGAGCTAGAACGTTCTAGCGCTGAAAAAGCAATATTAACCTAATCTTAAAGCGACTTTGTGCGTTAGCATGCGTGTTCTCTTTTTGTGTAAAAAATGTTCAGTGTTTTGGAGGGCAAAGAGTATAATGGTTGGTATGAAGGTACCGTCTGTGTAATCGAAGAGGAGAATTGTAGGAGTGTGCTGCCCCGTGTGAGGGGAAATGTGATTTATGTCCCCACTGGCCTCTTCTAACACAATCATTAACTGAAACCGCTATTTTGCTTCTATACATTCACATCCTCTCCTCGTTGGAAATTCATGCATTTTTGTCTCTTTTGCCGTCGACTTGAATTTATTATCCAAGCTAAGTCTCACATTGTCTTCCTATGGCTGCATCCAACCTCTGCAGAGGGCCCAATCATCAATCACTTGGAAGGGCCATTAAGCACCTTTTCTTCTCCTTGGTGGAGTGAGCTGACATTAGGCCGTACTGGCCCCTCTTTCTCCTCTGCTTGGACTCATCGGACCCTTTCTCAACGCCGCCGTTTGGATTCTAGCAGAGATGCAGGGGACTGAAACCAGCAGTACGTGACCTCGGTAGTGTCGGACATAACGTGGCCCTTGCCTTTTTTTTTTTTTGTCGACAGTCACTGTCAAGCAAGCAGGAGCCAGCCTGTGGGTGATGTACACAAGCTTTGTCACATAACTGCATTATGTAGGGTCCCCAAAGGCAACAGCATAATGTGATACTCCACTCTGCTGTTGCCGGGTTCCTACAACAGCCTTGCCTCATGAGTTATACATTAGTGTTTTTATTTTTGTTAGCTGCAGCTCCGAATTCAGACACCGTACGGCTTTGTCATTGTTTCGGTTTTGTCTCCTAACGTCCTGCCAACCGTCCTCCTCCTCTTCCTCCTCCCCCCTTTGGAAGTTTTTAATTTCGCAATCAGGCCCTCGACCATAAATGCGTCTTGACAACGCAGACGGCGACGGTGAAGCGGGCCTATATGAGATTGTCGGGCTGTCGGAGGCGATGAGTATCAGCGGCGAAAGCCTACGGCAGAGCAGATGCTGGAGGCGCTCCCCTGGATATCAGCCCACATACACACTTCTCCACGGCAGCGCTGTCAACCTAAAGTGATTGTCGACGCTGGCCGGGAGTGTCGAAACTAAATCGTGTCCGTGTCTCGGTATGAGAGGGATTCGTGCGAGTTCAGCGGCACGTCGAGTGGCTGCGGTGCGAAGTGAAAAAGTTTTGAACACTTCATTGGGCTCGCAAATCAAAGTCTGCTGCGTAATCTGGGTTTACTTTTTTTTTTGAAATTGAGTAAATCTAACATTTTCACACAATGTTTTCATGTGGACTTCAATACATGATCAGGCTTCAGTTGTTGGACGGATCTCATGTGACTGATGTTAGCGTTAGCATTAGCATCATGGTCTGACACAGAGCGAAGTTCATCATGGTCCAACTGAGACATTTGGATTATGCACCATAGGCAGTTTATGACGATATGGAACTAACGTTAGCATTAGCATAATAATGCTAGTTTTTAGGAGCTCAGTTGGAATGTATTTACTTCTGTTCATTTATGGTATGAAAAAGTTAAAAATAACAGCCTGTTTTTAACAGATTTTTGTTTTCTCCATCCAGTTTTGTTCTTATCTTTGAGGTAATTATTTTCATGACGTGAGCTCTGACGGGCTAAAGATCTTCTTACGCTTCGTGATGTGTTTTTTTTTTTTTTCCCCTCCATTTCGACTGGAACAAAAGGATCAAACGTTTCGATTTACGAGCGAATAAAAGCAGCCTCTAAAGAAGAAAGCAGGGCGCCGTTAAAAGTTGCCGGTCAAGGATCTGAACCACCTGAATGCGGCGGGAGTTTAAGCCACTCTGAACATGAAAAGTCGTGTGTGGGTTCACTTCCTCTCACATGTTTGATGTCGTTCTCATTTGAAGTCGGGGAAATCTCCTCCTTATCTCAAGAGCTTTTTTTTCTGCGCTCTGTTGATGTTGCACCAATACCTCGGAGCACAATCGGCAGAAAGTTGAGATCTCTCCATCGCACGAGCCTTTAAAAAAAACAAAACTTTGCTGAGCTTCCACCGCGGCGACATTTCATCCATCTGGATATTTATTCGTTTCAGAGTCAACACCGCTTTCTTCTTCTCCTCCTCCTCCTGCTTCATTTCTCTGGACTTCTTCAGATGCTGGATGTAAAAACTTCACATGCTCTCTGCAGGCTTGGGCCCTTGAACCGAGGCTCCCGGCTCAAAAGACGGGTGTATGTGTGTGTGTGTGTGTTTTCTCACAGAGCTCACTGAACAGAATGTAAACATGTCCCTTCCAACCTGCTGACTTTACTGCTGCGTGGAGTAGGAACATGCCGAGGCTTACATGGACCGCTGCACTCTCTTTGAGGGCTCTATATGTAAATGAGCCAAAATGGCCGTAATATGAGCTCCATCGCTCGCATTTTATATAGCTGTCATTAAAATCTTTTTTTTTTTTTCCCCCGTCATGGTGCCATTCCTCTGTCTCTCTTTCGTATCTCCGTCTTCTCTCCGTTCTTCCTGACATCCAGATGACAGGAGCAGGTGCCCTATTAATTATGCTTTAATCTATATCTCCCCTGTGCTCCACCTTCTGTGCAAACTTCCATCTCCAAACTTTAGAGATTTTCTGCTTTTGATCTCTGGGCGCCACTGCTGTTTCCTGGGTGCCGTTTTGGAAAAAAAAAAAGGTTTAGGCGACCAGTAATCCAGGTGTTGAAGAGAAGGAAAATGAAAGCGAATATAAGAAGCTAACATGTTAGCACGCTAAATCAAGAAAACACTGTTGTTCTGCTGGAAGGTCTCGAGTTTTCTGCGGCTTCTTTCTTCTCCAACATGTTTAACTTTGCGAATTGGCCCGTTAGCTTTTTATTTAGCTCTTCATCGATCTTTTTGTAGAGCATTTCTAAAAAGAAAAAAGAAAAAAGAAAAAAAGCCTGGAAAGCTAAAAGACCTGATAGCAAAGCTACTTGATATGCTATTGGCTGGTGTTAGCAAAGCAGCCAATCCAGGGGCAGCATCTATCTTGCTGGGTGCTGATTGGCCCAAGAGCAGAGATAAGCAAGTCTGTGGATGTTATCTTCTCTGGTAGCGCTAAGACGGTTTCTACTGAACATATTGATGCTTCCGAAGATATATTTGGTGTCTGAATGATTCAAATAGTTTTTAGAGGATGTCTCAGGGATTACAATCAAACGAGTTTTTGCGATTGAGTCCGCAACATTTTAATTAGTAACTCCGTTAGCGTTCTCGCTACACAGCCGTTAGGAAAAGAAAAAGACACAGCACACCCGTTCCAACCGTCGTCGCCTAGCAACGGCGGAGGGATATGAACCCCCCTCCGCAACCTCGTCAAACTGCGACACAACTCGGAAATACCGCACACAATAAAACCCAAAACAGTATTAATAAACATCAAAACAGCATTAATTTACTACAACTATTCCATCAAAATGGCTTGTGCGCCACACTTCCAAAGATATATTTGGTGTTTGAATGATTCAAATAGTTTTTAGAGGATGTCTCAGGGATTCTTAGTTCTTCACATCTTTGATTGACTGTTTGGCGAGCTATCACCTTAATTGAACACGTAGCATTACAGCATTTTTTTGTTTGTTTGTTTGTTTGTTTTTTACAGTGATTGATGAACGAGGCGACAGAACCGTCTAAGAATTACTGAAAACACTGCAAGAAAACGCCATTTCTGTTTAGATGTGCTCCTAATATTTAACACAGATTATAATACCATATGGTTTTCAAGCCATCGCGGGGTAAGCGGGCAGACTGCAGACTTTTAGCTGTCAGTTGCAGTGCCTGCTTAAAAGGTGGATCTTGTAAAGGCAACGAGAGCTGCCTCTGTTGAAAGGATTTTACTATAAAGACAAGAAAGTATGTAGAGATGAAACAAAACCTTCCTCTTCAGATTGGTTTCAGCTCTAAAGTTGTGATTGATTTCCTTCAATCCGATCTTTAATATCAGACGAAGATCAGCAGAGTTAATACAGAAAAGAACTCTTTAAATCATCATTTGAATCAAGACAAC